>OZ024877.1:6985200-8185200 GCA_964017185.1 Rugalucina vietnamica | reverse complement strand
TTTCATCAGTAAATATAGTTAATTCTGTCCCTCATGAACAAAATCAAATGGACTCTGATGACTTCAACTTGGAGAAATCTGATCCCTCGTCATCGAAACTCCAGAATTCTGACATACTACAGAATCTTGATCAGAAACTGTCTCACCTTGATTCAGACAAAAGACTTGAACTGAAACAGTTAGTTCTCGAATATGAGCACTTATTTCCGGACATTCCATCCAGAACTGACAAAATCTATCATGATGTTGACATTATTGAAGGTTCAAAACCTGTAAAGCAACATCCTTACAGAATGAACCCTGTAAAACAGCAATATCTCAGGGAAGAAGTTCAATATTTGCTGGACAATGATTTCATTGAACCCAGCCAAAGTGAATGGAGTTCTCCTTGTATTCTTGTACCAAAGCCAGACGGGACATTTAGAATGTGCACAGACTATCGAAAAGTCAATTCTGTCACTAAAACAGACACTTTTCCCATCCCACGAATCGATGACTGCATTGATAATATTGGACATGCCAAGTATGTTACAAAGTTCGATCTGCTAAAGGGATTTTGGCAGATACCCCTCACGGACAGAGCAAAGGAGATCTCGGCATTTGTTACACCAGATGGACTGTACCAGTATAAAGTCATGCCATTTGGAATGAAGAACTCGCCTGCGACTTTTCAGCGGCTGGTCAACAGTTTGATTTCCAATCTGGATGGCTGTAAAGCCTATATCGACGACGCTATTATCTTCAGTGAGGAGTGGCAACAACACTTGCAGACAATCAGAACATTCTTTGACCGGCTAAGTGATGCTAAACTAACTGTGAACTTGGCAAAAAGTGAATTTTGCCATGCAAACTTGACATTTCTTGGACACATTGTAGGTCAGGGTCAGGTAAAACCTGTAGAAGCTAAAGTTGAGGCTATCTCAGATTTTCCTGTACCTACTAGCAAAAGACAACTGATGCGCTTTCTGGGTATGGCTGGATATTACAGGAAATTCTGCAACAACTTCTCGGCTATAGCTGAGCCTCTGACAAACTTGCTTGGTAAGAAGGCCAAGTATGTTTGGACAGATGACTGCCAGAAGTCATTTGATAAGCTCAAGGCCATACTTAGGAGTGCTCCGGTTCTCTTAGCACCAAGTTTTGACAAAGAGTTCAAGTTGGCTGTAGATGCCAGTGATGTTGGTGCAGGCAGTGTATTGTTGCAAGAAGATGACAATGGTGTTGACCATCCTGTTTGTTCTTTTTCCAAAAAGTTTAACAAGCATCAGAGAAATTACTCTACCATAGAGAAAGAATGCCTATCTCTAATCCTTGCACTTCAGCACTTTGAAGTTTACTTAGCTTCTTCACATGCACCAATTGTTGTCTTCAGTGACCACAATCCACTGACTTTCATACATAAAATGAAAAACAAGAACCAGCCTTTACTCAGGTGGAGTCTCATGTTGCAAGAGCACAATCTTGACATCAGACATATCCGAGGAAGAGATAATATCATTCCAGACACCCTAAGCAGAGCTTAAGTGCCTCTACAATGCTGATGTCCAGCTTTGTGCTGTTGTATTTGATTAGTTTTGCACAAATTTTGCTAAACATATTGTATACAATTATCCAGTATTGCAAAAGAAAGCTTTATTTTAGAAAACTTTCTTTTCTTTGAAGAGGGGAAGTGTTATGTATGACAGTTACTTGTTGAAAGATGTGCATTCAGTACTGGTAAACTTCCCAAGGGAGTATGCCCAGGAAAGTATGATGTTATACATATGATGTTTACTTGTTGTCCTTAGCAATTATTTACTTTTAGTGTCCCAGATATTGGACATAAACAGGTTGTTTACTTCAGAATTTTCTAGAAATTTCAAATTGTTCTTTGACGGAAAAGTCCGGAAAAATCTGGAAGAACCAAAGATGTAGAATCTTCTAGAAGAATCTTTTTTTATGTCAAAAGAATATTGTGGAATTTTCTGGAAGTATAATGGCCTCTCTAGAATATTCCAAAACATTAAATTTTGGTAAACAACTTGTTATTTTAGTATATGATATCATAGAATTTGCTGGAAGAATCCTGAATGTTCCTCAGTGCTATATAAGGGCTACAAATTTTCATAAGGACAATCTTTGGGTACTGTTACTATTAAGAAGTCAAAATCTATCTTACTGGAATTTAAACTTATTCTTGGATTACTTTGTGATATTCGATTCTGGATTGGGACATAGTGCTATTTTGAAACAAACTTTAATTCTTGGGATCAGAAACTGATACAGACTTGTGTTAAAAATTTCTGAGGGACATTCAGACATTCTTTAAGGGAATTAACATCTTGAAAGGTATTGTACATTCATTTTTGTTTGATTGTATATATGCTTTTGATTGTTTCACATGTAATTACTGGTTAAATCACTTCTAAATAGATTTGTTAAATTTTAAACAAAGCTTGTTGCTGGCTAACCAACTTGTTGGTTTCCTTAATCTTCTAGTTACGCCTGGCACGTAACATCACAGAGCGGTGCGTAACTGGCGGGACAGAAGCCCATGATGCACTGACTTGTGACGTTCTAGAGTTTCTGTGTAAGAAGAAAGACGCTAATTCCAACAAGACAGAGGATGAATTGCAAAATCTGAAGAGACTAAGAGCTAAGCTTGAGAGTTTGTTTTCTTGTTCTATGTATTGCAATGAAACAGAAGATGTAGGGAAATACTGTTGTAAATGGTTTCCAGAATAAATGGTACATGAACTGCCTTCTGCCAAGTCTTCAATTGCAAATTCGACATACACATGCATGATGAAAAGGTAACTAAAACAAATGAACCTGCCTTAGTTGCAGTGTACAGAATCAGCGCCTAAATTCCTTTATACATAAAAATGACCACAGAAAAGAGCAGACAGAGTAGCTGATAACCAGCCAATTTAAAATATTGTTTTCTATATTCCAAGACTAAGAGAATGGTTCTACTATACCATGCAATATACATGTACATGTACAGAGATTTTTTCAGTTGTAAAAATTTAAAATTTTCAGTAGAAAATCTTTGTTAAGAAAAATAGGTATACCCCTGCTTACCCCAATTTGCTATATAAAAGTTGGAGTTCAAGGGAGTATACTTTTCATGGACATGTTTTCCTAATGTTGTATCTTGAAAATATACTTACGACTATAATACAGGGGTTCTGTGTCGAAACAATGCCACAGGGATAGAATTCAGTTACTCGTCATATGTAGCGGATAACGATCCATTGGTAAAAGTCTGAGTGAGTATTCACCGGACTGGGCCACTATGGCAGTTCCTTGAAAGAAATATCAGCAACAAAAGATGGGAATCTGCATGCAATATACCATGTACCACCACATTTCCGTTGTATGACAGATTTTTGTGCTTTTAAATATCACCAGAGTATCTCTCAAAAGCAAAATCTGTGACGAGATTTGATTCTCTTTAATGAAAGTGTAGACAATTCTAAAATGGATATTTGAGACCCAGAAACACTATATTTGTTAAAACATGTATTATAGACTGATTTAAGTGGGACTTGGTCAGGTGTTGCTATTATGAGCCTGTGCGTGAGAAAACCAACAATTTGGGTTTTTGACAAGGTCCGACACAAAGCAGGCTGTACAGTCACAGAAGATGGCTAGAGGCTTGAAATTTTGGATTTAGAAAGAAGAGGAATTGTACTATCCGTGTAGTGAAAACAAAGGCGCTGATCAGCTTCGCGGTTACCGCGAAGCTGATCTGCGTCTTTGTTTTCGCCTATGCATATTGTTGGTTTTCCCATGCGGCAGCTCTTATGATGCTCAAAGGGGAATGAATAACAAGATAATTTAAGACAATTTTCAACTACATGTAGCTTATCCTTCAATAGTCAATCTACATGGTAAATAATCCATATATATATATTTTTCATTAATTCTTGTATAGCACCTAAAACCATATAAACTACATAACCATATAAAATTTAAATAAATTCAACACAAATGTACATGTTTCAATATATTCAATGCATCTACAATACGAATCAATATATACATAAAACCAAAACACTACATGCATAAAATTCAATGAAACCTGATTTGTAAAGATCAAAGTTATTATGAATGAGCAAAAATAATGTTCAGAATGATAAACACCAGCGCCCATACTCAATATCACAAATGTTTTACCATTTTATCATTAGCTTATTAATCAAGGATGTAAAATATTCAATAACAAGGACATATTGATATGAAATTAAAGGTTGAACAGAATACTCTTTTGATTACTGCACTTGCAATTTATTATAAATGTAAATTTTTTTCATTTCAACGTCGTTTTAGATTTCCATGTCATCAGTAATATTCCTCTGTTTTACACTGGCATGTACATAAACGCAGACAGCTGAACACAACAAAATTCCCCATCAAATGGGAATGTATAAATATCTTCAAATATGGAAACTTCCTTTCCAACATATTGATTTAATACAAAATGAAATTCTAGAATGATATTTGGTAGGCAGATCTGAATATAGAGATATACAACAAGTAGCCCAAGGGCAACGATCGCTCACCTGAGAGTCAACAAGTACAGTCACTGGACAAAGTGTTGTTTTTTTTCCATATATGGGTATGACGGTCATCTTGGTCAAGTTTCAGGCCTATGGCTGCAATGGTTTCCATAGGATCATTGGTCCTGTAAATGCTTACCCGAGACCTTGTTGTCACTTTTTCCCATGTTTCCATGTTTGCCTATGTTTCCAAAATCGACCTTTACCTACATTAATCACATACCTTCATCTACTCTATCAGTTGTTTGCATCTATCACTTTTCAGTTCTCAGGCTGCAATAGTTTTCAAAAAATAACATTTTAAAAGCAGATGGGCTCCTGGGGTCCATTTTTTTTTCAGAATCATTAAACTTCAGTCCTACTGCCCATTTCCTGCAAGACTTTCACTTAAAATGACATTTTAAAAGTTTTTCCCATTCAAATGCATTGACAACCTATGTTGACCTTGCCATAAAATAGGTCAAGGTCACCACAGGGTCATGTTTTATATATACATTGTAGTACTTGAGTCATCCATACTTCATGCAAAGTTTCGTTGAAATCGGTTGACCAGTTCTGGAGAAGAAGATATTTTAATGGTTTTTACCATATATGGGCATGGCGGCCATCTTGGTCATGTGACCTGCATTACTTATATACACATTGGTTCCCACTTCCTAAAGATGCTCCATATAAAATTTGGCTTTGATTGGCCAAGTGGTTTCAGAGAAAAAAATCTTTGAAAAGTGTGTATGGACGACAGACCGGCCAAGGTCAAGAGATGACCTTGACCTAAATTAATCATATACCTTCATCTAATCCATTAGTTGTTTGCATCTACCACTTTTCAGATCTCAGGCTGCAATAGTTTTCAAAAAATAGCTAATTTCCACTTTTCCCATTATAAGTCTATGGAAACTTAAAGTTACCATAGCAACCAGAGTTCTAATCCGACTGGAATAAAAAACACAAATTATGTAGAGGCTACTGTCAGGAACATGTATACAAAGTACAGGATTCATCCACTTAACAGTTTCTGAGGAGAAGATTTTTGAATGTTTTTTTTTTGTTTTGTTTTTTTTTCAAAATTTTGCCCTTTATGGGGCCCCAGCAACCAATCAAAATAAAGGATTAGGATAAAACTCGCAAGAAACGTCAAACACTACTCAATAAACATTTCTGCAAAAACAAAATTCAAGTGTCTGCAATTTTAGCGGAAAAATAGCCGATTTCCAATTTTCCCATTATAAGTCTATGGAAACTTTAAGTTGCCATAGCAACCAGAGTTCTTATCCGCCTGGAATAAAAAACACAAATTATGTAGAGGCCACTGTCAGGAACATGTATACAAAGTATAGGCTTCATCCCCTTGACAGTTTCTGAGAAGAAGATTTTTGAATGTTTTTCGAAATTTTGCCCTGTATGGGGCCCCTGCAACCAATCAAAATGAAGGATTAGGACAAAAGTCACATGAAACGTAGAGGACTACTCAATAAACATTTCTGCAAAAACAAAATTGAAATATCTCAAACAAGACAGCAAAAATAGGCAATTTTCACTTTTCTCCATTATAAGTCTATGGGAAGCATAAGTTGCCATAGCAACCACAGTTCTTATCCGATCGAAATAAAAAGCACAATATTCGTTCCCCCCACCTGTAGATGCTATATGTGAAATATGAAAAGATTCGGCCTGGCAGCTTCAGAGGAAAAGTCGTTTGAAAATGTTGACGACGACGGACGATGCACGGACACCGGCTCGACCACTATACTATAAGCTCACCTGTGAGCCTTCGGCTCAGGTGAGCTAAAAAATATGTAAAGAAATTCTAAATACGAATATTTGTTGAAAAAAAAGACCCCTTCGAAATAGGGAGATATCATATGACATGAGCTTAATCAAACAACATACTGGTACAAATCATGTTGGCTATTCCTTCAATTATCATATGAGGTATTTCATTTTATAATTATGACTAGCAATCAAGCCACACAGTGAAAACAAACATTCTGGTTATTTTCTGTTTAATATAAAGACACTACCTTCTGAGATATACTGTATACTTGAATCCATGTCCTTGTGCATAGCCCTGGGCCAACCTTGGGCAAAGAACATGCACATAATCTTCTGTCTATTTGTCAATTTATTGCAATGCTTCCCAATTAAATGATACTATACCAATTTTCCCCATTCACTATACCAATATAAAAAATTTTAAAGGATTATGCTATTTGTGGCCATCAGGTGGCCATAATTATAATGGTCAAGTAGCCTGGATCATTTATATAAACATTTCTTCTCCTTTTGCGAGGTTGCTTCATATGAAATTTTGCTTGGACTGGCTAAGCTGTTTTGGAGATGTTTAAATGTTCTGGAAATATGCATATATATAGCCTCGAAGCCTGAGCAGACAACCCCTGGGACCAAAATTTTCAAACATAATTTTTCTGTCCATTTGCATATTCTAAGAATGTTTCCCCCATTAAATGGCATTTTACATATTTTCCCAATTCAACCTAAGTTTACCGTGCCATAAAAAAGTTCAAGGGTTATGATTTATATAAACTGTGTAGAGCTCCATTCCTAAATGCTTCATGCTAATTTTCAAAATCATAGGCCTTCCAGTTCTGGAGAAGAAGATTTTTAAAGGCTACTTACAGCTCTGGGCCCAGTTGTTCAAAATTAACAACATCGATAGTTAACGATTTGTCAAAATTTCAAACATGAATATTTCAAATACACTGTGTTTTTGTTTTTTGTTGGATAAAATGCAATGCAAAGGATTCTCATATTTTATAAAAAAAAAATAACAGTGTATTTGCTTTTGAAGTCGATATATAGTTAACAAATTGAGGCTTTAACCAAGCCTTAATGACAGCATTAAGCTAACGAAGTTTTGAACAACTAAGCCCTGGTGGCACTTTTGCTCATGTGCACTGCACCATTTATTATTATATGAACATTCTTTCTCCATTCTTAAGGATGCTCCAAATAGAGTTTGCCTTTGATTGGCCCAAAAGTTTCACAGGAGATGTTTGAAAAGTGTGGATGACAATGATGACAAAAACAGCACCAGAGCATGCCAATCCTATACGCTCACCTATGAGCCTTCTGCTCAGGTGAGCTAAAACTGAGTGTCCCGATTACACCATAGTTTCGGTTTTAAGTAAAGTGGACAGTAAGGGTTTATAAATTATATGTTCCCATCAGGAAAACATGTCCGTGTAATGTATATCCCCTTGAACCCCACTTTTATATAGCAAAACTGGGGTATGCAGGGGTATACCTATTTTTCTTATTTTTGCTTCAAAACATAGATTGTGGTTACTCGTTAGAACCGCCTCGGCGAGGCGGTTCTAACGTGTACCCACAATCTATGTTTTGAGCAAAAATATTAAAAATATCAAAATTGCTCTGGTGAAATTTTCAATTTTTACAGCTGAAAAAAAACTCTGTATATTGCATGGGCAAGTTTTTATAATGCTTTAAATACACTGCTATACCCTGATTGTGATTATAGACAATCATTACAAAAACATGCCCATGTAATAAACAGATTTTTCCTAAGTTGTAAAAATTGAAAATTTTAAATAGAATTTTTTTTTATTTTTCTTATTTTTGCTCAAAACATAGATTGTGAGTACACGTTAGAACCGCCTCACTGAGGCAGTTCTAACGAGCACCCACAATCTATGTTTTGAAGCAAAAATAAGAAAAATAGTTATACCCCTGCATACCCCAGTTTTGCTATATAAAAGTGGGGTATAGGGGGTATATATTACACAGACATCATCCAGATGAGAGCCACCATACTGTAGTAGGGACACTACACATAGTTTAAAGTGTTTCTGAAAGTCTGAAAGCATGAGAAAACCAACACTTTGGGTTTTTGAACAGGTCCAACACAAACTAGCCTGTACAGTCACAGAAGCAGGCTAGAAGCTTGTTATTTCTGATTGAGGAAGAAGAGGGGTTGTACTATTTGTGTAGCGAAAACAAAGATGCTGATCAGCTGTGCACTTATCTGCATATTTGTTTTTGCCTATGCATACTCACACCATATTAGCGGCAATCACAAACAACCATTTTGATCAACAAAAAGAGTTCTACATTGCCAAAAAAGGGTGTTTCTGATTGCCAAAATGACGATATAGAATGTAAATTAAATGTTCTCCATTAGCAACAGGTGCTTTTTGGCAATCTAAAACACCTTTTTTTTGGCAGTCGGGAACGCATTTTTGTATAAAATCACACGTTCCACCTTGCTGCTAATACAGTGTGATACTGGTGTGTTTCTAAAGCTGCTCATATCATAACCTATATCCACCTCAAAACCCAGACTTGCTACACTGATTCCTGAGCCCTCTGATAATCATAAACACTGCCCCGTCCCACTGTTGTTGAAACACTAGATGTATCTTTATCTAGTTTCTTTCTTTTTCTGTCAGGTTCTGAAGCTACATCCTCTAACTTTCCAAACCCACCTCCACCTGGAGTTTGTAACAGGAAAATGTCCTGGAAAATACATACAAGTGTTATGTACCATTGCCTTTCGGGCCCCTACCCATTGGGACATAAAGAAATAGATGGGCTGCTTGTGCCTCCAGGTAAAGCTTATAAGCTACTGACTGATCATCTGATTACTGGTTAACCGCTCTTGTCAAAGCCTGTCCAGGAAACATGGTTCAAGTCAAGTCAAACCATCCATATGCATAAGCATTTTGCGGCTTAGTTGGATGGTTATATTTCAAGCACTTGTTGGATGTCATAACATCTTCATTTTGGGTTATAAAGTCCCATAAAATGGAGACAACGTCCCGACATTGCCTTAGCTGTTGACTACACTGTAAAGCATCAATTCAAACAAACAAAATCATTGCCTCTCCATTCACTCAATATCATTTGCTTTTACATACTGTGCCAGAGTGTTGGCTCCTTGGCTCAGTGGTAAGAACACTGGATTTTTGTCTAGGAGGTTCTGTGTTCGAATCCTGTCGGGAATGTGAGTTTGTTTGTTTTTTTTGTGTTTTTTTTTCAAGCCTTGCGTGAACTTGGCTTAATTCCATCTGACCTATGTAGGGATCCAACCCAAATAGTTGTGATGAGACATGTGAAATTGCTATGAATACTAATTATGACCGGAATGGTGCAGCCAGAGGAACCCCCAACCTCAGGCCTAGAAATTTTTCTGAGGACCTACTCGTCCTGTGGGGCGAGTTGTAAACAATTTTCACTCGTCCTTACTGCTGGTGCACTTGTCCTTAAAATATGGATTTCAAAAGAGACAAAAATCATCAAAAACTAATGTCGCCCTTTTTCGACATTTTTTTTGTCTACTTCCGATATCAAAATGGAAATTCTCGATTATTTGACTTTTTGTGTAAGCCGTTTTATCACATGGAGATAAAACCTGGGACGTCTTAAGTCTCGATAGTACGGCGTGCCGTGAATAAAATGACCAATGCTTTCCGGTATTTGGACCATGTACCGGATTTTATTGAATTTCATTTACTGCGGACTAGTGACGTAGTGCAAACATCCGGTTGACAATCGGAAACAAAATCTTCAGCTGATTTTGCATTTACGGACATTTACTGCCTCGAGTCAGTCCCGAAAATGCTACTCGTCCTGTCGGGCGAGCCAGGGTAAATTTCCACTCGCCCGTATCGAACTTTCACTCGTAAATACGAGCGGACGTGTGGATTTTTCTAGGCCTGAACCTTAATCATTTATTCTGTTTACAGATGCAACATTAACATTGAGAGTGTTTTGACATCCCAATCTAAATATATTTTACAATATATTGCTTACCCCTGCTTGACATTGGACTGATGTTTTTCCTCCAAGATTTACAATTCTGCCATCTTTATAATACATCAGGTTTAGTCCCTTCTTTCCTGGGAGACCACCTGTGGGAAAAATAATACCACAAAAGCAATAAACTAACAAATAGAAACACTATTAGTATGTGTAAACTCCCCCAAAAAATTACAGTGCCGCCTCGTGAGAAAACCAACAATGTGGTTTCCAAACAGGTCCGACACAAATTGAGCTGTACAGCCACAGAAGCAGGCTAGAAGCTTGAAATTTTGGATTTAAGTAGAAGAGGAATTGTACTATCTGAGTAGCGAAAACAAAGGCGATGATCAGCTTCGCAGTTACTGCGAAGCTGATCTGCGCCTTTGTTTTCGCCTATGCAGATTGTTGGTTTTCCCACGAGGTGGCTCATATCTTATTGCTAATTGGCCTGCTGGTGGTTTGTTATAGTTAAAGCTTAACATTCCAATCAACAATTTTCCAGTCACGTCAGAATGGAGCCATTGCTTTCAGAGTATATCTAACCAGTACTTCACAGAGAAATATGCCTTGCTCAAGGACTCAAGGACCTAGCACATCAGTGGTGGGTTTCAAACCATAAACCTTTACCATGCTCAGTCTGATGAACTGAGATCAGACACTAAACAGGGGCCAGTTGTTCAAAACTAACGACGTCGTTAGTTGACGTTTCGTTAACATTTCAAACATTAATATTACAAATACACTGTTATTTTATGTTGAAAAAATGTGAGAATCCTTTGCACTGCAAAGGATTCTCACATTTTTTCAACAAAAAATAACAGTGTATTTGTTACTTTAGCTGATATTTGCTTAACATGTCTTAACGATATTGTTAAGCTAACGATGCTTTGAACAACTGGCTCCAGGTTAATAGCACATTCTATGGGTAAAGAAATGGATAAACTTTGGATAAAAACAATCTTGACTGAAAAACCTATGTCAATATTCAAAAGGGTCTGCTAAGTAAAGCAGCTCAATGGTCACATGATTTGAAATGACTATAGAGACTTTAAAGATGATACTATCACAACCTTCATACTAAAGAACATTACCATGAAGCCCATAAGGACTAAACACCCTCCTCTCTGTCAGCACAGACAACATGAGAGATTTCCTCCAGAGGTACTCACGAACCACACCATCTCCACCCATGTGATGACCTTGACCTCCAGTGCCAGGATTCAGGTGGAACCTCTTCAGAACAACAGGGTATCTGCAGAAGAAACAAACATGTCATGTGAAAAAAGAGAAATATAAGTCCACAGAGACGCCTATCTTATCATAGTGGCATGCACTTAGAAGTGAGATAAAAATTTATTACACTATCCATGTTGACATGAAATTGACCAAATGCCACCGGTCAATCAAAATATACACTGACCAGGACAAACAAATGCATGTGGCTAATTGTGAATATATATTACAGTAAATTGAAAGTGAAATGAATGGTGCTTAATCTTTGTCCTAGCTTTTAATGAGAGGCAGAGCCATACTACAACTCGTGTTTGGTCAATTTCGGGAGCTCGAAAATAAAATTAAGTAACAAGCGCACAAGCAGCAGTGCTTAAATATAAACTTTACACACTTACACCTTGTTGGAACCCAGTTTAAACCAGTTTGAATGATTGATACCGTCAAAGCAGGATCCTGACTTAATCAAAAGATAATCTATAACATTTGCTTTTCTTTGTTTGTTTTGAGATTTATGCCCCAGTCATTGTTTTTCAATCCTGTACTATGAGTACTGGCGAAAACAACCCCATCAGGAAAACATATCCATGCAATGAATACCCCTTTATATCCCACTTTAATATAGCAAAACTGGGGAATGCAGGGGTATACCTATTTTTCTTATTTTTGCTCCAAAACATAGATTGTGGGTACTTTTTAGAACCGCCTCGGTGAGGCTGTTCTAACGTGTACCCACATTGTATGTTTTGAGCAAAAATAAGATATCAAAATTTTTCCACTGAAATTTTCGATTTTTGAGCTGAAAAAAATTACAGTATATTATATGGGCATGTTTCCGTAATGCAGCGTCAGTGCCCTTTGAACCCCTGAACTCTCGATCCGCAGTCTCACTCACTAAACACTAGACTACCGTGCTCCACTGTATGTATTTACTGTAACTTCAGAATAGTTCGCGAGAACTTAATTTTCACTAATATTAGTGATATTGTTTCCTCACGAACTCAGTTCTCACCAACAAATAGTAACCATGCTTTACAGACTGCTCACTCGCAAAAACAAGAATTTGTTGTAATTCAAAAACAGAAACTTCCCGTAATAAAAGTTACACAAAAAAACCTGAATTTACAGTCAGTAAACTTAGTAGGTATCATATTTTATCTTACTTAGGATCTGTACAACAACTTTGATATCTTAAAGCATAATTGAAGGTTATCTACCTTCTCTCCAGTATCTCTGGGTCTGTTATCCTGGTATTGGTCATATGTGTATGGACCCCACTTCTACCATCCCAGCTAGGACCCTACAATGGTATTCGTACATGTCAGGGTATGAATGACACAATCCCATACACTTTAGAGAAATGAAAAAAAAAATAACATTCTTTTGCTTTTGAATCCTTCTAAGGCATAAGCAAAGCCTTGATCATGCAAATTGTCAGAATTTTCTAATGTATTTAATTATGTGATCATCTAAATATTCAAATATCTTTTTTCTTATGTATTCCCATTTCTCACTATGTTTTGAGTAAAAACAAGAAAAAATATCAACGCTTTTCAAATGAAAATGATTCCATTTTTACAACTTAGGGAAGATCTATTTATTGAATAGGTGTGCTTTCATAATAGATGGCAAAAAGTTCCAAGATCCAACAGACTTACTGCTCCTGCTCCTCCTGCCACTGTCTCGTAATGTCCGAACTTCTCATCTCCAAATGTTATGTTGTTCATACAGCCCTAGAATGCAGTGTAAACAATTATACAAGGTAAATGCAAATTAAAGCAGTGTGTGTTTTTTGTGTGTCTGTTTGACTTGATGCTTTAAGCTCTAGTCAACAGCTATGGTCATGTCTGGATGTTGCATCAACTTTATGGGACTTCTACCCAACATTGAGATGTCATGACATACACAAACTGCCTGGAGGCACAAGCAGCCCATCTATTTCCCACAGCGGGGGCCCACACAAGTAAAATTGTGCTTTGACAATTAAACAATTGAAACTGTTTTCATCTTTGCTTGCGACATGCTTAGCTAGTGATCTGAGCTTAGAGCTGAACATGCAGCTGCACAAAAAAAACACACACTTGGCATTGTACTTGCAGAAAATAATCACACAGTTTCTTAAAACCTGACTTTGTGGTTTTCAACCAGGTCAGACACAAATCTGGTGAAATGGTGAAGTAGAAGGATTGCATTATCTGTGTAGCAAAAATAAAGATGCTGATCAGCTGCACAATTACTGCACAGTTAATCAGCATCTTTGTTTTCTGTGATATAAAATGAGTGCTTTCTCATAATGCCTCTCAATTGCCAAACTACAGAACAAACCTGTGAGGCAGCACAAGTTCCAAAAGCCTTGAAGATGACATCAACAATTCTCTGTGAGGTCAGAACATTCCCACCAACCACCGCAGCATTCTCTGACGGGTCCAGAATACTGCCCTGGGGTATGATTACCTTAACTGGCTTCAGACAACCCTAAAACATGATCAGTTCAACTTTTTCATTCTCAAATCAGTTCAGCATGTGTGTTTTCTTGTGATGCTGCTTAATGTCAGACTATAAGTCTGCACTGGGGTATGATCACTCTCACTGGTTTCAGACAACCCTGAAACATGATCAGGTTTAAAAGAACTGGCTTTGAGGCTAAAAAAACATTCTTCATACTTATCTAAGTTAAGCAAAACTGATTTTAGCTGCTTATAACCATCAAAGGAATAAATTTAATGGTAATATGGATGGTTAGCCTATGCTCTATTAGCATGTCAACATTTATAAGCAGGGAAAGATTCGCGATCACACGAGTTAAATTAAATATACTTTTATAACTTTTTAAGACCTGCCTGTACAGTGTTGCAGTAAATTAGATTTGGCACAGTTTGGAGCATCAATAATCTTCAAGATGTTTATGGTTTCAAAAATTTAGCTTTTGCTTTATTTTTTGGTTATCAAACAAAAATTCTAAATACATGTATCTTTAAATTTGAGCCATCACTTTAATCTTTAATACCATAACTTTACCTGATTCAAGGGAACATCATGTCCCACCATACACCTCAGACAGTAGATAAGAGCAGACAGAGTTACTGCCCTTGGAGCATTACAGTTGCCGTATACTTCATAGGCTGAACCAGAGAAATCACACACTGCTGTGCCCTGGAAAGATACACTCACTTCATTTCAGCCACGTCATGAGAAAACGTCGTGGGTATTTTCAACCTCGTTTGACATAAACCTATTTGTACAGTCACAGAAGAAGGCTAGAAGATGAAATTTGGTATTTAAAAAGAAGGGGGATTGTACAATCCGAAAAGTAAAAACAAAGGCACTGATCGTGCAATTACTACACAGCTGATCTGCCTTTTTTTCACACAGGCAAAGCACTGGTTTTCTCATGACCTGTCTGTAATGATCTATTGGCCTAATTAGAAGTCAGAGTTGTTCAGAATCTATCAGTCAAAATGTTGAGGTATTTGTTTTTGAGTGGCAAACTTGCAAGGAATCTGTAAAGTAGCTGCAAAATCAGTATATATTTCACCAGTTCCAACTTACTGTACTCTCATCAATATCCACCCTAAGTCGTACATTGGCTCCATCATCCATAAACTCCTCAGCGTACAGACTAGTGGTGCCAGTTCTCTTTTTGGTCTTTCGGGCAATCTCTATCAACATGTCCTGTACAGCTAGTTCTGCATTGTTCTGTAAGATTTGTATGTATGAAATGTCAATAGAAAACCTTATTTTTATGTTTCAGATGAGGTGGGCCAAAACCGGAGTGCTAAAAATGGTTATGATGCACATGTAACAAGTATTCCTATTTGTATAATTCATATAAATAATTGAAATAATTGCACAAATATCGAGAAACGATTTCTTAGCAGCTTACCATATAAGAGCTTATGAAAACGTGTGATATAAATGAGCCGCCTCGTGGGAAAACCAACAATGTGGTTTCCGAACAGGTCCGACACAAACCGGCCTGTACAAGCACAGAAAGGAGCTAGAAGCCTGAAATTTCGAATTTAAGTAGAAGAGGAATTGCACTATCCTAGTAGCGAAAACAAAGACGCTGATCAGCTTCGCGGTTACCGCGAAGCTGATCTGCGTCTTTGTTTTCGCCTATGCAGATTGTTGGTTTTCCCATGGGGCGGCTCAAATACTAAAGTCCCATACCTGAATATGAGCCATGTAAGCCTGTACGACTTCAAGACTATACTCATCTATCAGTCCACTGATTAGCCTAATACCCTGTTGTGGAAAGAAATGAACAAAGTTAATACTATAAAATTTCATTTCAGAAAACATCCTGTTCATAATCATAAAAATATGATAAAATTTCAAAACAGCAAAACAATTGCAATCCAGATAAATGTTCACCATTGGTTTAGTTCAACTTGAGAACTTTAAAAAACTCAAGCCTAATATTACCCTCTCCAAAATATGGAGTTTTGTTTGTTCTTTGCTAAATTCAAACAGTCTTTTATCCTAACAATACAATTCTTGTACACATTAAATCCAAGCAATTAGCCAGTACTCAGTGCTAAACTATTCAACAAAACCTGTCTGAACCATAAATCACACCTGAAAATTGTCTAATTAAACTGAAACATGCTAGCAACTACATCCACCAAACTAAAAAAGTAAAAGATGAAAATTGAGAATGGACAATTTTAATGTATCTTTACCTTTTGATTAGCTGCTACCTGAGCCTTGAGATCACTGAGATTATCACTGAGATTACGTGTTCCACTGCTGCCGGGGTACTGAGACGGTGCATTGAGGGCTATAGTCACAGCTAGGGAGAGAAGATAGACCATTATTAGCCCTGAGATCACTGAGATTATCACTGAGATTACAGGTTCCACTGCCGCTGGGGTACTGAGACGGTGCATTGAGGGCTGCAGTCACAGCTAGGAAGAGAAAACAGACTTATTAGCCTTGAGATCACTGAGATTATCTTGAGATCACTGCGATTATCAGAGATTACATGTTCCACTGCTGCCGGGGTACTGAGAGGGATCATTGAGTGCTGCAGTCACAGCTAGCAAGGGAAAATAGACTTATTAGCCTTGAGATCACTGCGATTATCACTGAGATTATGTGTTCCACTGCTGCACAGGTACTGAGAGGGTGCATTGAGGGCTGCAGTTACAGCTAGGGAGAGAGAACAGACTATACATTATCACTGATATTATGCGTTGCACTACTGCCAGGGTATTGAGATGGTGCATTGAGGGCTGCAGTCACAGCTAGTAAGAGAGAACAGACTATACATTATCACTGATATTATGTGTTGCACTACTGCCAGGGTATTGAGATGGTGCATTGAGGGCGGCTGTCACAGCTAGTAAGAGAGAACAGACTATACATTATCACTGATATTATGTGTTGCACTACTGCCAGGGTATTGAGATGGTGCATTGAGGGCTGCAGTCACAGCTAGTAAGAGAGAACAGACTATACATTATCACTGATATTAAGTGTTGCACTACTGTCAGGGTATTGAGATGGTGCATTGAGGGCTGCAGTCACAAGTAGTAAGAGAGAACAGACTATACATTATCACTGATATTATGTGTTGCACTACTGCCAGGGTATTGAGATGGTGCATTGAGGGCTGCAGTCACAGCTAGTAAGAGAGAACAGACTATACATTATCACTGATATTATGTGTTGCACTACTGCCAGGGTATTGAGATGGTGCATTGAGGGCTGCAGTCACAGCTAGTAAGAGAGAACAGACTATACATTATCACTGATATTATGTGTTGCACTACTGCCAGGGTATTGAGATGGTGCATTGAGGGCTGCAGTCACAGCTAGTAAGAGAGAACAGACTATACATTATCACTGATATTATGTGTTGCACTACTGCCAGGGTATTGAGATGGTGCATTGAGGGCTGCAGTCACAGCTAGTAAGAGAGAACAGACTATAAATTATCACTGATTTTATGTGTTGCACTACTGCCAGGGTATTGAGATGGTGCATTGAGGGCTGCAGTCACAGCTAGTAAGAGAGAACAGACTATACATTATCACTGATATTATGTGTTGCACTACTGCCAGGGTATTGAGATGGTGCATTGAGGGCTGCAGTCACAGCTAGTAAGAGAGAACAGACTATACATTATCACTGATATTATGTGTTGCACTACTGCCAGGGTATTGAGATGGTGCATTGAGGGCTGCAGTCACAGCTAGTAAAAGAGAACAGACTATACATTATCACTGATATTATGTGTTGCACTACTGCCAGGGTATTGAGATGGTGCATTGAGGGCTGCAGTCACAGCTAGTAAGAGAGAACAGACTATACATTATCACTGATATTATGTGTTGCACTACTGCCAGGGTATTGAGATGGTGCATTGAGGGCTGCAGTCACAGCTAGTAAGAGAGAACAGACTATACATTATCACTGATATTATGTGTTGCACTACTGCCAGGGTATTGAGATGGTGCATTGAGGGCTGCAGTCACAGCTAGTAAGAGAGAACAGACTATACATTATCACTGATATTATGTGTTGCACTACTGCCAGGGTATTGAGATGGTGCATTGAGGGCTGCAGTCACAGCTAGTAAGAGAGAACAGACTATACATTATCACTGATATTATGTGTTGCACTACTGCCAGGGTATTGAGATGGTGCATTGAGGGCTGCAGTCACAGCTAGTAAGAGAGAACAGACTATACATTATCACTGATATTATGTGTTGCACTACTGCCAGGGTATTGAGATGGTGCATTGAGGGCTGCAGTCACAGCTAGTAAGAGAGAACAGACTATACATTATCACTGATATTATGTGTTGCACTACTGCCAGGGTATTGAGATGGTGCATTGAGGGCTGCAGTCACAGCTAGTAAGAGAGAACAGACTATACATTATCACTGATATTATGTGTTGCACTACTGCCAGGGTATTGAGATGGTGCATTGCACAGCTAGTAAGAGAGAACAGACTATACATTATCACTGATATTATGTGTTGCACTACTGCCAGGGTATTGAGATGGTGCATTGAGGGCGGCTGTCACAGCTAGTAAGAGAGAACAGACTATACATTATCGCTGATATTATGTGTTGCACTACTGCCAGGGTATGAGATGGTGCATTGAGGGCTGCAGTCACAGCTAGTAAGAGAGAACAGACTATACATTATCACTGATATTATGTGTTGCACTACTGCCAGGGTATTGAGATGGTGCATTGAGGGCGGCTGTCACAGCTAGTAAGAGAGAACAGACTATACATTATCACTGATATTATGTGTTGCACTACTGCCAGGGTATTGAGATGGTGCATTGAGGGCTGCAGTCACAGCTAGTAAGAGAGAACAGACTATACATTATCACTGATATTAAGTGTTGCACTACTGCCAGGGTATTGAGATGGTGCATTGAGGGCTGCAGTCACAAGTAGTAAGAGAGAACAGACTATACATTATCACTGATATTATGTGTTGCACTACTGCCAGGGTATTGAGATGGTGCATTGAGGGCTGCAGTCACAGCTAGTAAGAGAGAACAGACTATACATTATCACTGATATTATGTGTTGCACTACTGCCAGGGTATTGAGATGGTGCATTGAGGGCTGCAGTCACAGCTAGTAAGAGAGAACAGACTATACATTATCACTGATATTATGTGTTGCACTACTGCCAGGGTATTGAGATGGTGCATTGAGGGCTGCAGTCACAGCTAGTAAGAGAGAACAGACTATACATTATCACTGATATTATGTGTTGCACTACTGCCAGGGTATTGAGATGGTGCATTGAGGGCTGCAGTCACAGCTAGTAAGAGAGAACAGACTATACATTATCACTGATATTATGTGCTGCACTACTGCCAGGCATTGAGGGCTGCAGTCATAGCTAGTAAGAGAGAACAGACTATAAATTATCACTGATTTTATGTGTTGCACTACTGCCAGGGTATTGAGATGGTGCATTGAGGGCTGCAGTCACAAGTAGTAAGAGACAACAGACTATACATTATCACTGATATTATGTGTTGCACTACTGCCAGGGTATTGAGATGGTGCATTGAGGGCTGCAGTCACAGCTAGTAAGAGAGAACAGACTATACATTATCACTGATATTATGTGTTGCACTACTGCCAGGGTATTGAGATGGTGCATTGAGGGCTGCAGTCACAGCTAGTAAGAGAGAACAGACTATACATTATCACTGATATTATGTGTTGCACTACTGCCAGGGTATTGAGATGGTGCATTGAGGGCTGCAGTCACAGCTAGTAAGAGAGAACAGACTATACATTATCACTGATATTATGTGTTGCACTACTGCCAGGGTATTGAGATGGTGCATTGAGGGCTGCAGTCACAGCTAGTAAGAGAGAACAGACTATACATTATCACTGATATTATGTGCTGCACTACTGCCAGGCATTGAGGGCTGCAGTCATAGCTAGTAAGAGAGAACAGACTATAAATTATCACTGATTTTATGTGTTGCACTACTGCCAGGGTATTGAGATGGTGCATTGAGGGCTGCAGTCACAGCTAGTAAGAGAGAACAGACTATACATTATCACTGATATTATGTGTTGCACTACTGCCAGGGTATTGAGATGGTGCATTGAGGGCTGCTGTCACAGCTAGTAAGAGAGAACAGACTATACATTATCACTGATATTATGTGTTGCACTACTGCCAGGGTATTGAGATGGTGCATTGAGGGCTGCAGTCACAGCTAATAAGAGAGAACAGACTATACCTTATCACTGATATTATGTGTTGCACTACTGCCAGGGTATTGAGATGGTGCATTGAGGGCGGCAGTCACAGCTAGTAAGAGAGAACAGACTATACATTATCACTGATATTATGTGTTGCACTACTGCCAGGGTATTGAGATGGTGCATTGCACAGCTAGTAAGAGAGAACAGACTATACATTATCACTGATATTATGTGTTGCACTACTGCCAGGGTATTGAGATGGTGCATTGAGGGCTGCAGTCACAGCTAGTAAGAGAGAACAGACTATACATTATCACTGATATTATGTGTTGCACTACTGCCAGGGTATTGAGATGGTGCATTGAGGGCGGCTGTTACAGCTAGTAAGAGAGAACAGACTATACATTATCACTGATATTATGTGTTGCACTACTGCCAGGGTATTGAGATGGTGCATTGCACAGCTAGTAAGAGAGGACAGACTATACATTATCACTGATATTATGTGTTGCACTATTGCCAGGGTATTGAGATGGTGCATTGAGGGCTGCAGTCACAGCTAGTAAGAGAGAACAGACTATACATTATCACTGATATTATGTGTTGCACTACTGCCAGGGTATTGAGATGGTGCATTGAGGGCTGCTGTTACAGCTAGTAAGAGAGAACAGACTATACATTATCACTGATATTATGTGTTGCACTACTGCCAGGGTATTGAGATGGTGCATTGAGGGCGGCTGTCACAGCTAGGAAGAAAAAATAGTCTATTACAACTTGAGCCTTGAGATCACTGAGATTATCACTGAGATTACGTGTTGCACTGCTGCCGAGGTACTGAGCTGGAGCATTCAAGGCAGCTGTCACTGCTTGAAAATATATTATACTTTCCTTACTGAGAGGGTGCATTGAGGGCTACAGTCACAGCTACAAAATATAATTTTCTTTAACTTTCTAATATCATGAAAAATAGTTGTAATGTAAAGCCTAAATAAAGTTCTTCTACCACAAATAATGCCACAAGTTATTCTGACAGAACTGCAAACAAAAGGGACGCTAATCAAACGAAAACTTACGTAATAAAGACATGAGTAAGACTGAAAACGTATCTAATATAAAGTGCTGAAAGGGACTTTATGAAATAGATTTTCAACTAAGTCTCACCAAGTCAGGTCTTCAGTTATCCTAGCCACACTGTTCCTTGGCAAGTCTCCCTTTGGCAAAATACCAGTTCTTAAAGCACATTTCTTTCATGGCAAATGCTCTTCTTGAATCAGCGGAAGAGGAAGAATGACAATAGAAATATTTTCGTGACAAAATCTTCATGAAAGAAACACGCCTGAAAATTTAATCATGGATCCACTTCATTAACTGAACATGCTAGCAATTGAGTTATCGCGGCCAGCAGATAAGAGATAAGAATGTCAAAACAGACTGCTATTCTTCACCAGTACCAACCTTCCTCCTGGAACACTCCACCTTTCACCAGTTTGAATGACTTGAACACAGCACCTTCTTCATGGAGGTATTTGGAATGTGGTGGCATTGACCCTGGAGTTATTCCCCCTATATCTGCATGGTGACCTCGACTAGCAACAAAAAATACTGGCTTGTCCTGGCCAGGGTAAAATACCTGAAATTTATACAGTGTTGTAAAACAAGAAATTCTAGTAAGTCTATGTGAATAATGACATCTATATTTGTTTTGCTTGTTTGATATTTTGCAAAATGACCCAGTTGACAGCTTTGGTCTTGTCAAGCCACTGCTTTCATTTTTGTGGAGCTTCCAAAATCTAGTTGAATACATGTAACATCCCAGTGTGCTGCAATATAGCAACATCCAGTTAAATAAGAAAATTAATGCTTATATGCAAAGATGGTTTGAATTACCAACTTTTTGGGGCAGGCTCAGACCATCTAAGAGATGAATTAGTACTCAGGCAGTCAATCAGTTACACCAGCTGTGTAAGCTCTGCATGGAGGCACCCAGTAGCCCATAAAGTTCTCGAAGCCATGATGGGTGGGGGCAAGAGAGAGTATCGTAGCTTGCTAATCAAATTCTGTGTTATCTAGAATTCGGAGAATACAAAATTCCTTGTGCCTACTGCAATAATGTCTTTTTAGAGACAGACATACTGGTGTTATGACTGTAAGGTCAGGAAGATGGCTGCCACCAGCTTGAGGATGATTGGATAATATCACGTCACCTGATTTTAGAGTGGCTCCCAGCTGATCTATCTGAAATAAAAGTTAAACAGAATTCAAAAATAAGTATACTGAAGTATTGATTGTGGACATTGTGTGGATATTTAAGTAATTTTTTTTGTTTCTATGCCCTTTTGATGTCAAAGTATATACCACAATATTGCTTTATTGGTTTCTTTATAGTACTCATAGTGCTTAAAAATTTAATATAATAGAATATACTTTGTCAGTTCTCCTTGTCTGCAGAATGGCAACCAAGCATTTGCTTTTCCATATTCTATAAAGGAATTTTTGCAGCCATCATGAAACATCTTTCTTCAAGGCTCTTTTTCAAAGACAACAACAAAAAAATACACTGCAAACCCCAAAAAGGC
The DNA here is from genome assembly GCA_964017185.1 of Rugalucina vietnamica. NCBI lineage: Eukaryota > Metazoa > Mollusca > Bivalvia > Lucinida > Lucinidae > Rugalucina > Rugalucina vietnamica. Next base: position 8,162,359 of record OZ024877.1, on the reverse strand, counting down.
ATGTACCTGGTATTGCACTGTTTCTTGCATAGCCCCTAGATGTACAGGGATATGTGGAGCATTAGCTACCAGCCCACCATCTGGACCAAACATAGCACAGGAAAAATCCAGCCTTTCCTGAATAACAAAAAAATTTGAGCTGAGGCTTAGTTTTCCACTCAACAAGTTTTCAGTCACTTCGGGATGACCCACTGTTTCCTGGGTAAAATATCATTGAGTGATAAGCATTTGGACAGTGTCCTGCTGAAAGGGATGGTACGTTATGAACCCCATACCTTTCAATACACAATACAGCAATCTATCCCTGAGCCACTATGCTCTTGGTATTGTTCGTATTTGAAATGGATGAAAATGTGAAATGCAAAAGGGAAGCAATCAATTTTCATTTATCAAAACAAATGAGCCACCTCGTGGGAAAACCAACAATGTGCTTTTTGAACAGGTCTGACACAAACCGGGCTCTACAAGCACAGAAAAAGAGCTAGAAGCTTGAAATTTCGTATTTAAGTAGAAGAGGAATTGTACTATCAGAGTAGCGAAAACAAAGGCGCTGATCAGCTTCGCAGTTACTGCAAAGCTGATCTGCGCCTTTGTTTTCGCATATGCAAATTGTTGGTTTTCCCATGGGGCGGCTCAAATGTTAATCTGCTTAACTTATTGTGTCACTCCATTATGCATGCAAGTAAGTGTAAATGACATGTACAGTGAAGAGTATGAACTGTTGTTAATGTCTTAAGCTAATTATGGATTCGAGTTCAAATTTAGAAGAAAAAGAACCTGAATTACCTTTATGTTTGTTGAAATAGCTGTCCTTTGCAATACCCTGTAAAGAAATTCAAGTATAAAAAGAATAAGTCAATTGATAAAACATGGAAATGTCTGTACTGTATCAAACAAAATCATTTCAAGTGTTTTCAAAGATGAAACACATGTATGATAATATATTGAGTTTCACAACCAAGGCAATGCAAATTTGTTTTTCAAAATTTTCCCTCTGTAACTCATTTGAAACCTTTTGCACTGACAGTCTTTCTATACTATCAAATCAAAGTTTGAATGTGCAGGTACTAGTCAGGTGGTTAATTTATGCTTAATTTTTCAATTAAATTTTGTTTGTTCCTCCGGGTTTGGTTTTATTTCTACATGAATTGAACCTATTTTGACAGAAACAATTCCTAGGTGACCGATTGTTTCTGGATAAAGTTCTAGTGTTACCTGCCCATCTGTTCCGCAATGCTCATAAATCTGTGAGAGAATATTGACAACTGTATCATATCAAGTTCCTTTCCTATCTCTTCTACTATCCCTGCTCCTATCTGAAGAAACAAGTCAAACAAACTTTATTTGGTATTCAGTTCACATTATGTTACAAATGAGACAACATAATTGAGCCGCCTCATGGGAAAACCAACAATTTGCTTAGACGAAAACAAAGGCGCAGATCAGCTTTGCGGTAACCGCGAAGCTGATCAGCGCCTTTGTTTTCACTACTCGGATAGTACAATTCCTCTTCTACTTAAATCCGAAATTTCAAGCTTCTAGCTCTTTTCTGTACTTGTACAGGTCGGTTTGTGTCGGACCTGTTCGGAAACCACATTGTTGGTTTTCCCACGAGGCGGCTCATATTATATACAACGCAGCACATGCATGGGAAGGATTTGTTTGTTTGGTTAATGCTTAACATACACAGTCAACCAGCCATCGTGTATCAGGATGGTCAGTTATCCTAGCCACATTATTTCTGGACAAGAGCTACCAAAGACAGATTACCAGAAATTGGTGAGCTTCATTACGAAAACTTGCCCATGCAATATACAGAGATTTTTTGAGCTTTAAAAACGGAAAAAATTCAGCTGAAAAAAATTGATATTTTTCTTATTTTTGCTCAAAACATAGATTGTGGGTACATGTTAGAACCGCCTCGGCGAGGCGGTTCTAACGAGTACCCACAATCTATGTTTTGGAGCAAAAATAAGAAAAATAGGTATACCCCTGCATACCCCAGTTTTACTATATAAAGTCGGGTTTAAGGGGGTATATATTACACGAACATGTTTTCCTGACGTTTGTTTCACCATTAACTGACAATGCAACTAGGCTACTGCACAATGTAAAGAAGTAAATAAGACAAATCATTTTTCCGGTACACAAGACATGAAATTGCATTTCCTTCCTTTGTAAAATTTGCTACTATGACAACAGATTTTTTGTATTTTAGAAAAGAACCAAATTATTTTTCAAACATTTAGGTAAATGGAAATAAATGCACATTTTAGAGAACAAGTTACATGTAACAGCATGTTTAAAAAGAAGCATCAGTCTATTCACATATGCATTTAGCTTTGTCTGAAACCTAGAGATTGATATTAGAGATGTGTGCCTTTGTTCTTTACAAAGGTTAAAGAGAGGAGGATCATTTAAAACTACAAACCAACCTATGACTGACTTCACAAAAAATAATTGGTTTCATCAACAGAGCTAGATATAAAATGGAAGTGGTTTTGATGGTTTCTAAAAGTGTTATAAAGGTTTGCTTTTTTGCAAGCAGTGAAATGTTACTGAAATCATGAAATCATCTTACCACATTTTTTTTTTTTAATTCAGTTTTACGTCCCTTTCAAGATTATTTCAGCTCATATGAGACGGGCCAATCAGTAGGTGGGCAAAAACGGAAGAACCCCGAGAAAAACCACCTGGCACACCAGCAAGCAGAACTTGGCTTGTCTCACATGTGGTCAGTGCGGGGCTTGAACCCACACCAGACACAGCAGTGAGATGATCGAGTGATTAAGAAACAGCGCTCTTACCACAATTTTGATATCACCATACTTTGTGACTGTAGCTTTACAGGTTGGTTCTACTAGTATTGTACTGAAAACAGACATGTAAATAATACTTTAGGAACACAAACTAGCTGTAGTTGAAAATGTGCAGCTGAAAATAATCAGACAATTCATTGAAGCCTTATTCAAACAGAACCCTTTTTTTTTCATCAAATTAAAAAAGATGGCTATTTTCATATTCACAGAATAATTTATATTTTTCTTATTTTTGCTCAAAACATAGATTGTGGGTACTCGTTAGAACTGCCTCGGCAAGGTGGTTCTAACGTAGAGCAAAAATAAGAAAGACAGTTATACCCCTGCATACCTCAGTTTTGCTATATAAAAGTAGGGTATAAGGGGGTATATATTACACGGACATGTTATCCTGGTGGAACAGCCCTCAGATCCTCAAGTAAGTAAACTTTTGTTTGCTCCAGCCCCACTGGAAAATGACTGCAAAATTTTTGTTAAACAAACAAGCAACATAATTTTCTCCTCACCTATTTCCATTCATAATGATAGCAGGTCCCTCTAGACTATGTCCAGCCCTCAGGTCTTCTAGTAAATACACTTTGGTAGACAGGTAACCTCCTTCAAAGTAACACTCCAGCTCCTGAAAAACAGTACAGAAGACACATATGAGACGTGCGTGAGAAAACCAACAATTTGGGATTCAGACCAGGTCCGACACAAACTGGCCTGTACAGTCACAGAAGCAGGCAAGCAGCTTGGAATTTCTGATTTAAGAAGAATGAGGATTGTACTATCCATGTAGCGAAAATAAAGGCGCTGATCAACTTCATGGTTACCGCAAAGCTGATCAGCGCCTTTGTTTTTGCATATGCAAATTGTTGGTTTTCTCATATTTTCTGTTGGTGGCTCATATTAAAATCTTTTTTATGTCATATGTGTATTACACTTTGATTTTTTTTTTCACTGATTGAACAATCAAGATTTCTAATACATACTGGTTTTATTGTAATTGTTCACATATAACAATATTTATCCCAATAATCAAGATTACTCAGATGGCTCTATCTTCAAAACTGTTTCAACACAATAACTCACAGTCTCAACTCTGGGTGGACCAGATGCTTGTCCAATCAGTTGATCAGTTTCAGAGAAAGCTTTTCCCACACCCCGTATTCTGATATCATCAACAACGATTGGTCTGCCAGGCAGTGTGAAACCAAACTCTGTGTGATACCTAGGAATAACAGAAAGATTATAAGAATCTTACATGAGTGTCAGGTATGGATAGACAAATCTGTCCCGAGGGTCACATTTTGGCATCACGAGGCGAGCCTCGTGATGCCAAATTGTGACCCGAGGGACAGATTTGTCTATCCATACCTTACACGAATGATGGATTCTTTTTCTTGCACGCTTTAATGCGGCGAAGCTTGATTTTCATTCTATTTACCTAGAAAAACGCTACAATCGCGGCGTCCGCCATTTTGATTTAAAACGTTTTGACGTCATTGTGACGTGTGCGCTTAAAGACGAAATTACGTGATGTCCTATACAACCAATGTTAAAAAAGAACACTTGAACGCAGGGTGCGACCGGGGTGAGATAACGAGGGTGGGATAAGAATTTCTCACATGGGGTAAAACATAGGATTTCTCTATCTGGTGTGCAAGAAATATTTGATCTACTTATATACTGTAAATTCAGAAATTTTTACCTGACTTATTTTGCAAATTATCTATTTCCAAATTATTAGCAAGTTAGAAGGTACTCATGCCTTCTTAAACCTTATGTATTTTATTAGCAAGAACTTTGAATTTGCAGGCATAGAATTCACATAAATTAGCGAATTTAAGCTCCTGTGAACATTTTTGAACTTACAATGAAATGTTCCAAGAAAAGTTCTATCCTTTGGAAGCAAGGAGCACACAATAGAACTGTAAAGATTTATTGGGCCAGTCTGGCAATAGTTTTCACCAAGCAGACTTAAAATATGACCCTAATCATTTTTAAGATTCATCAAAAGACACTAAAGGAAACTTATCTAAGCTGAAAATGAGCATTCCTGTGAGCATGCAACTCACACGAAGAAAATCAGAAAATCTGAAACCACTCACCTATCCTGAAATGAGGCTCTGAAATCACCATATCTACTGGTTCCCTTGGTAACATGATGGTTCTCTGTTGAGCACATCAGGGCACAGTCTGTCCTGTCATAGCGCATGTGAAGGAAGGCTTGTGTTTCTACCTGATCTCTGTAAATTAGTTTAAACATAATTGAGCCACATCGTGGGAAAACTAACAATGTGGTTTCCAAACAGGTCTGACACAAACCGAGCTGTATAAGCACAGAAGCAGGCTAGAAGCTTGAAATGTCGGATTTAGGAAGTAGACGGATTGTACTACTCGTGTAGCAAAAACAAAGGCGCTGATCAGCTTCCCGGTTACCGCGAAGCTGATCTGCGTGTTTGTTTTTGCCTATGCAGATTGTTGGTTTTCCCACGAGGCGGCTCATATCTTATAACCGTTTTAACAGCAATGAGTTGGTCTATAAGTTCTTGCAACATTAGTTACAGCCAGCCTTCTAATTCAAAGCCTATAGACCTATCAATTTTTCCTCCCACAAGGCAGAAAAGTACCGGTACATGTACATGTATATGGAAAGTTTGTTCCTGTGAATTTCTATTGTCCCGATTTATGTTTCCACATCTTTTGCTATCTAAAGGTATATTTGCTTAAAGTTAAAACAGCCACTTTCAAAATTGCTTCTTTGCTTTTGCAAGCTCTGCAATTTTGCTATTACATGTCTCCAACTTTCTGTGAACTGTATATTTAAAGAGAAAACCCTGACCCTTAAGAAGGGAACCCTAATTTTTAAAAAAAGAAATCTAACCTGTTAAATCCTTGTTTCATCAGCTCCTGTACACAATCAGCTGACAGTGCCTGTATCCTGTCATCTAGATATCGTATGGTTGTATCATCATACAGACTGGCACAAGGTTCCTGACACTCGTGTACCACATCTGCCAGAGCCATACCATAGGCTGATAGGATACCAGCGTATCTGACAGGATTATGATCATATGTTGGGTTATTAGAGTATAATAAAACACGTTAACTCATTTAAGCCTGGCGTCCCTTTTATGGGACATAGGCAAACAGTATAGCCCCAGATGTGACGCCGCAAAATGCGGCGTCCCATCTGGGGCTATTCTGTTTGCTTTGAGGAATTTCATTGAAAAATGGAATAAAATTTGAAAATCCTACCTGAAGCCCCTAAAAATGAAAGTGGACTCACCCAAATGATAATGATGGGAAAATCCATTTGTCAAATATGGGTTAAATAGACAAGATATCAAACTGACTAGCACTAGGTTCCTGACACTCTTGTAGGACATATGCTGGAGCCATACAATAGGCTGATAGAATACCCACATAGGAATGAAGTTATATTATATTGGTGCCACATTATGTTTATTGTTTTGTTGTCTGTGTTTTCATTTATGGTCAAACATAGTTTGCATGCATAAGATATGCAACTATGTAACCTATTGCATATGTTGGATTCTATGTCTCTTTTGTTATTTGCTAATGTCTTTAAGAAACCTTTCCTTCCAGAAAACCAATGACAGTTTGTGTAGAGTTTGTAAGAGACATATGAGCCACCTCATGAGAAAACCAACAATCTGCATAGGCGAAAACAAAGGCGCAGATCAGCTTCGCGGTTACCGCGAAGCTGATCAGCGCCTTTGTTTTCGCTACACGGATAGTACACTTCCTCTTCTACTTATATCCAAAATTTCAAGCACCTAGCCATCTTCTGTGCTTGTGCAGCTTGGTTTGTGTCAGACCTGTTCAACCAGAGGACCAATGGTCCTGCAAACGCTCACCTGAGGTATTTCATATAAAACACTAATAGAAAGCTATCAACTATTTTGGGGGACGTTCAGGTGCAACCAAAGCCTCTGTTGCGTGTTGGTTAAGCTGCTCCTCAAAATCCTGGGTTCAATCCCAGATTTCTCCAGTCTTTGGTCATGACTTTAAAAGTAAGCTCTGAATCCATATGCCCATAGCTATTGAGTTGGACATAAAACATGAAATCAACTGACCAAATCTGATGAAAGATTTGCATTACCTTCAAATTGTGCCAGTTCTTGTCAGCATTTTATTCAATATAAAATTGTCTATTTCTACTTGACATATGCTATTTTGTTTCATATTTAATGAATGCTGTAGAAGGTGGGCAGAAGTAAATTGTTGCATTTTTGTTATTTTTTATTTTATACCTCATCTTTTTGAACATAATATTAAGCTCATCTAAAATTAGTTAAATTAGTCAGGGGCGGTCGGGACCAAAAAAATGTCCCGTTCGACTTTGGTGCCGATTTATGGTGACCTTTGCTAAATTGTACTTGAGGGTAAAACTAATTAAAATAGGCCGGTCACCCATCTGGATTTTGTGTCTGAACGGAATGATGACGTCATCAAAATGGCGCATATTGCGTATTTACTACGTATATGTGTTTACCATTGTATCTTATGAGGATCGGGCTCTCTTGCAACCTCCTTATGATTACCGATGCCAAATTGTACCTTTGGAGACTACTAATGATAATCAACAGGACAATCATCTGGATTGTACGTCTGGGCAGAATTGTGACGTCATCAAAATTGTGTATACTACGTATATATGCCATATATGCATTATTCATTAAATCCGTTTGTGATCGGGACCTCTTGCAAGCTGTTCTTGGTGATCTATGTCAACTTGCACGTTATTGGATAATGTATGAAAAACAGTGGATCAACTATTTGGGTTTGACGTCTGGACAGGATGATGACGTCATCAAAATTGCCTTAAATACGTATATGCTATATACAATTGTTGCCCATTGTATCCTATGGTGACTCTCTTGCAAGTTGTAATCGCTGACCGATGCCCAATTGTGCTTTAGGAGATAACTAATGAAAATCACCAGGTAATCTTTCTGGGTTTCACGTCTGGGCAGAATGATGACGTCATCAATATTGTGTCTTTTGCGTAAATGCCATGTGCACGTATATCCATAACAATCCTATGGTGACCGTGACTCTTTGGCAGCATATTGTTTGTGATCTATGCAGAATTTTAATTTTGGAAATAACATAAAATCAGCGTGTCACCTATCAGAGTTTGATATCTAAAAAGGATAGTGACGTCATCAAAATTGTATATTTAACGTAGATGCCATTTATTTACATTGCTTTTTTGTATCCCATGCGATCGGGACTCCTTCTTTCTCAATTTTATGCAGGTAGGTATACCTATTAAAACCTAAAGGCATGTAAACAAATAGAACCTGTTGACGTAATCAAGTCATTCATGTGCTTTCTCAATCGCCAAGTGTTTAACATTGCTCAAAAGTCATACGCATACACACCACCAGCAATATTTTTACACAAATCATATCAACTTTTCAAATATGCAAAGCCAGAATGTCCGAAACTAGGACAATTTCCAACATCTGTAAATAAGACATCGGATTCTAATGATCTGTGCTGGCTTTTAGCGGCTCTCTGTGGCATTACACGCAGTATGGTACCAGACACTGAACAAAGTGTGGCAGGTCCATCGACTTGGTCAGCTCTGAATTCCATTATAAGCAAACCACTGCCGCTAACTCGTTTATCAACCCCACCATTAATTGCTGCAGCGGCGCATGAGTTTCCACACTGTTGACGGTTCTCAAACAAGCACAGGGTATATGCAGTAATTGTAGGAGAAGAAAAAAAAGTTATATCACTTGACATGGGTCTGTATAAGCCAGCGCAAAAATTGCTAATGGCAATAAGAAATGAATTTAGCAACATCATTCTTCGACCTGGCGAACTTCATGTAGTCATTGCAATGTTAAGAACAATTGGATGCTACATTGGCAGTTCTGGAATAGACGCAGCACTTGTATGGTCAGACAACCATTAAGCAAAGCATAGATGGGAATCATGTCACGCGAGGAGTTAAAGCGCTTATCACTGTTTTCCATGAACATGGAGGCTTTTTCTAAGCACAACGCCGAATTATTAAGTGAAAGTAAGGGAAAAATTGGAAAATTCATTGACAACTGCAGTAATCTCTCTTCCATCGAGATTTCTAAGGGGCATGAGGTGCTGCAACAGTATATGACGGCATCGAACTTTGAGACAATATATTCTAGTTTCAACAAGGAGGGCAAAAAGATGTATCAGGCAATGTTGGTATATTCGGATTGTAATGTTGATGCTAGAATTTATCAAGGCTGTTCAAAATGGCGACTGGGCAATGCATTTGAATGCACAAGAGCAGTTCACTAATAAGTACTTCTTTGCAACAGACAGGCTGAACTATGCAAGAATGATCCCACTATACCTGTCAGAAATGTTGTCACTGCAAAAGATCAATCCTACTCTCTGGGAAGAATTTGTAAGTGGTAATTGGGTTGTAAATAAGTCGAAGATTGTCGTTTGTGCGCTAGGTGCAGATCATGCGTTAGAACAGGTGAACCGATGGATGAAGGTAGCCGGTGCGTTGTTGGGATAACACAGAATCAGACGGCCCGGACAAGATTCTTCTTAGTGGCCCCTGAATTGGCAAGGATCAAAGTTGAATCAAAACAGAACGCTGACGTCGAGAAAAATCTTTCTTCCAAGCACTATGAACTTACAAACGCAGCGCGAACGAAGGTAATTGTGTCAGCTCTTTCACTGACAACGACTCTGCAAGGTTTCACTAATCCCTTTGAATATGACGGTGATGATATTACCAATAGTGTGTCAAAAGCAGTAGTAGCTGTTGATATTCAGAGAGACATTGAAACCCTTGAGCAAAAAGGATCAGGTAAATTTGATGAATTAGTTGAATCCAGATTGAAGACAAGAAGCACAAATTTCGTGGACCCTATGAAGAAACTGTCTCTCAAAACTTGGAAAAGCTCATTGAAAGAAACCAAGCTCAAAGTTGGAGACAAAACTGTTGAACTGAAAGAAGACAGAGGCCCTTTTGCAAGAATGCTAATTAGTGCAAATTCCAGACCAGAAATCAGCCTTGAAGATACTATAGGTACATATGAGTTATCTGTTGTTTCAAGAGCCTTGTTTGCCGCGGACGGCTCAATGCATCATTGTTCCGAGAAGAGCAAGCTCATGGCGATTCTAGAAAAGCAAGCAGACATGACGACGACAAATGCTTGTACAGAAAATATTGAAAAGACAGATAGGGTTGCTATTGTAAATGCAATGGTTATTGTATAGAGTTTGGACAAACCAAAATCTATCAAAACTTGCAAAGACCTTTCAGATCATTTTTGCACTAAAGTCACACAGATGTTTGACCACTATGAAACGGTTCATCTCATTTTTGACAGATATGACGTGGAAAGATCGCTGAAAACTGGAACACGCTCTGTACGATTAGGGGGCAAACAAAGCGATGCCTATCATATTGCAGACTCTACTCGGATCGAAAATTTCTCGACAATGAATATATTCCCGTTTTGACAACATTGCCTCCAACTCCCGATACACTTCTGCAGCTGGTCAAATGTGGTTGCAACAAGACTGCGTGCGAAACTTCTCGATGCAAGTGCAAAGCAAACAATTTGTTTTGCACTAATTTGTGCTGCTGTGGAGCTGAAGATGATTTGTGTAAAAATATTGCTGGTGGTGTGTATGCGTATGACTTTTGAGCAATGTTAAACACTTGGCGATTGAGAATGCACATGAATGACTTGATTACGCTAACAGGTTCTATTTGTTTACATGCCTTTAGGTTTAAATAGGTATATCTACTGCGTAAAGTTGAGAAAGAGGGAGTCCCGATCGCATGGGATACAATAGACAATGTAAATAAATGGCATCTACGTTAAATATACAATTTTGATGACGTCACTATCCTTTTAAGATATCAAAATCTGATAGGTGACACGCTGATTTTATGTTATTTCCAAAATTGAAATTCTGAATAGATCACCAACAATATGCTGCAAAAGAGTCACGGATACCATAGGATTGCAATGGATATACGTGCACATGGCATTTACGCAATAGACGCAATATTGATGACGTCATCATTCTGCCCAGACGTGAAACCAAGAAAGATTACCTAGTGATTTTCATTAGTTATCTCCTAAAGCACAATTGGGCATCGGTCAGCGATTACAACTTGCAAGAGAGTCACCATAGGATACAATGGGCAACAATTATATATAGCATATACGTATTTTAGGCAATTTTGATGACGTCATCATCCTGTCCAGACGTCAAACCCAAATAGTTGATCCACTGTTTTTCATATATTATCCAATAACGTGCAAGTTGACATAGATCACCAAGAACAGCTTGCAAGAGGTCCCGATCACAAAAGTATTTAATGAATAATGCATATATGACATGTATACGTAATATACACAATTTTGATGACGTCACAATTCTGCCCAGACGTACAATCCAGATGATAATCCTGTTGATTATCATTAGTTGTCACCAAAGGTACAATTTGGCATTGGTAATCATAAGGAGATTGCAAGAGAGTCCGATCCTCATAAGATACATTGGAAAACACATATACGTAGTAAATACGCAATATGCGCCATTTTGATGACGTCATCATTCCGTTCAGACACAAAATCTGGATGGGTGACCAGCCTATTTTCATTAGTTTTACCCTCAAGTACAATTTGGCATAGGTCACCATAAATCGGCACCAAAGTCGAACGGGAATCCCGACCGCCCCTGACTAAATTACAGTAAACTTATATTGATGAGCTTTCACAGATGGTACTTTTACTGTGGTTCTCTCTAGTTTATGTTTCAGTGTGGAGTTTGGTCACCTTTTGGGAAACAGCTGTACACTCTGCTTACCATATAATGTTGTCTTTGTATCAGTACCTATTTGTAAATTTGGTTTACTATATGTTTTTTAGACTTTGTTCTCCTTGTGCCAGATATGATCATTGCTTTAATACCTTCTACTTCCCTGTCCTTTCATATCCAACTTTGTAATCAATAGGTCAGAATCAACTAACTGTCATCATTTCAACAGTGCTACCCAGGTAAGCAAAATTAGTTGGTGCAATTGGAGTTTCAGTGAAAACAACTAGTTTTTTTATCCAATACTTTTTATTTTTTGAAAAACACTACACTGATTCTTATAGTTTTCTATTAAAATTAGACAATTACAACTAAAACACAAAAATACTACACAAATGAGAGCAATTGTAATCTTATGACAACATTTTAAAAAATGAAGAAAAAAGATGAAGAAATCCTGAATCTTGATTGATAGATTTAGAAGTCATGAGACTGTGTCTATAACATTAAGAATCCGAAAACATTCCAAGACTGAACTTATGCTAGTACATTTCTGTGACTAAAATAGATACCTTGTAAAAACCAATGTAATGATACAGTTTAACACAATCTAACAATTATACTAGAGTAGACCACAACATAGAAAATAGGTAAAGTAATGTCACATTTTACTGGACAATTATATTCATGAACTTGTCAATGAACATAAGATTGTATGCAAGTTTTAACATAACAAAATACAAATACATGTACAAGCACTGATAGGATATTTCTATAATTTTTTCAATCTTGCATTTTCAAGTTCTTCATTTTCATTTAAATCTATATACCATGTACATATTTGCAAATTTTATATTCTTTGATCATGATGTACATTATGATAAACACCGAATCAAGCTCTATGTACCTATACTTTTGTGGAGCAACATGAGAATCTGTCCAAAACTCACAGCCATCCATTAATAGCCAGATTCTTCAAAATATCAGAACAATGTCACTTGCTGTTCATCACAATGTAATAATATCTTTTTGCAGAACCCTGCAACAGAGCATATCTGCTTGTCAAACCTTTATACATTATCTATATAAAACTATAAAGCACTTGCTATATCAGTTATCACCGTATCATTACAATAAGATTTTTACAATGCATCAAGCTGCTTCCTTTAACTGAAATATTTGAGATTTTATTTAAATCAGATGTTATAGTCACAGTCTCATTAATTCTACATATAATTTGAGGAATACATTACAAACAATCAAATTCAAAGAATCTATGTCCCCCGCCTGTGTTTTTGTTTATATAATAGTGGTAATAAAATTGTAATTGCAGGATGTATGTGAACTGAAGGAGGAGTTGCACACACAAGGTAGCCACCATCCATTCACTTGCATTGTCAAAATGTGCGAAAAATTGACTAAGTCAAAATTGCGAAAAAAGTGTCAAAATTAATCTGAGGATTATATCCAAATCACATGCACATCTTCAAAGCATGGTCAAGACATCTGTAAAGTTTCAAAAGAATCAGAATAAAACTGTAGGAGGAGTTGCACCCACAAGGTAGCCACCATCCATTCACTTGCATTGTCAAAATGTCCGAAAAATTGACTAAGTTAAAATTGCAAAAAAGTGTCAAAAATTTATCTGAGGATTATATCCAAATCACATGCACATCTTCAAAGCATGGTCAAGACATCTGTAAAGTTTCAAAAGAATCGGAATAAAACTGTAGGAGGAGTTGCGCACACAAGGTAGCCACCATCCATTCACTTGCATTGTCAAAATGTCTGAAAAATTGACTAAGTTAAAATTGCAAAAAAGTGTCAAAATTTATCTGAGGATTATATCCAAATCACATACACATCTTCAAAGCATGGTCAAGACATCTGTAAAGTTTCAAAAGAATCGGAATAAAACTGTAGGAGGAGTTGCGCACACAAGGTAGCCACCATCCATTCACTTGCATTGTCAAAATGTGCGAAAAATTGACTAAGTTCAAATTGCAAAAAAGTGTCAAAAATTAATCTGAGGATTATATCCAAATCACATGCACATCTTCAAAGCATGGTCAAGACATCTGTAAAGTTTCAAAAAAATCAGAATAAAACTGTAGGAGGAGTTGCGCCCTCAAGGTAGCCACCATCCATTCACTTGCATTGTCAAAATGTCCGAAAAATTGACTAAGTTAAAATTGCAAAAAAAGTGTCAAAAATTTATCTGAGGATTATATCCAAATCACATGCACATCTTCAAAGCATGGTCAAGACATCTGTAAAGTTTCAAAAGAATCGGAATAAAACTGTAGGAGGAGTTGCGCGCACAAGGTAGTCGCCATCCATTCACTTGCATTGTCAAAATGTCAGAAAAATTGACTAAGTTAAAATTGCGAAAAAAGTGTCAAAATTAATCTGAGGATTATATCCAAATCACATGCACATCTTCAAAGCATGGTCAAGACATCTGTAAAGTTTTAAAAGAATCGGAATAAAACTGTAGGAGGAGTTGCGCCCACAAGGTAGCCACCATCCATTCACTTGCATTGTCAAAATGTCCAAAATATTCACTAAGTTAAAATTGCGAAAAAAGTGTCAAAATTTATCTGAGGATTATATCCAAATCACATGCACATCTTTAAAGCATGGTCAAGACATCTGTAAAGTTTCAAAAGAATCGGAATAAAACTGTAGGAGGAGTTGCGCCCACAAGGTACATACTCCTATAGGGGGAGGGAAGGATGGAAGGACAGAAGGATGGAAGGACGGACGGAATGATGGAAAGCCAAAAACTATGTCCCTCCGCTTTTCTTCGAAAAGGCAGGGGACAAAAAGTTACAATTGGACTCATACATAAAAAAGAACACATAAGGGTTAATTTCTCTCTCAAATGTGAAAAAAGTGAGAAATTATCCTAGTGTTTATCATCTATTCTCTCCAGATTTTTTATTTGAGAATATGTAAAAAAAAAAAAAAAAAAAAAAGGTAGCACCCCAAAACTTGCTAAACCACCAAATTTAAGACCTGATGGAGTTACGCCTTGCAATTTTTCTCTTCAATTCTCTACTCTGTAATGATACACAAGCTGAAAAAAAATAGAGAGACAGTGATTAATCTGAACCAAGTAACAATTTAATAGCTTACCTGAATAAAAAACACAATTTAGTTCATTAAACATTCAGCTTTCCATCTTTGTGAGATTATGAATATGCCATTATACATAAGAGAGATTATTTGTTTAGAATAAAAGGGTTAACACTGGTTGTACAGAAATAAAGATAAAATTGATATCCTTTAAGTACCAGTTATTGTACAGTTATTCATGTTTTGCATCACCTCATTTGAATATCTATTTGTCCAAGGCACAATATATAATTTTATGATCAGACCAATATGCCTCAATGACATCACAAAATCCTACAGAATTTGAGAATATCAAATCTAGTACTGATCCACAGTCAGTTGTACATTGTTTAATATGTTGCATACATCCAAATAATGTCTCCACAAAATCCACAAATCCTGTACTAGCACCATCTATCTGTATGTTGAAGTCCCCTAATATGACTAATTTAGCATTGAGGTCAATAACTGGCCTAAGATGACAGCGAATATCATTTCTAAAATCAGTCTGTGAACTTTTTGGGTATTTGTACAACACCACAACTTGAACATAACCTCGTTGAATGCTGAATGTGCCAGTGAATATGAATTCAAATGACTTACATTGCATTTTAACGACTTTCTGAATCTGCAAGTACTCCTTTACATACAATGCAAGTCCATGATATGGTCTGTGGTTTGCCTCTTTTACTGTATCATCAAGCCTAACAAGTCTGAACCGCTTCAGGGCAAAATGTACATTTTCATCCCTACTACACAACCTTGTTTCAGCAAATCCAATGATATCTGCTGCCAATACATTTGGTTCAGATTGAACATCTTTATAATGTTTATGCAAGGATCTAGCATTATTGAATGCGATTTTGGTTTTGTCTGAACCAATTTTATACAGCGGAACATAACATAGTTCTAAGGTAGCATCTGTGCGTAGCCTTTTCATTTCTGTATTCACATCATCATCTAATGCCATAGCAGCTTCATTCATATTCAGTATATATAAATCTTCGAGCTTTTTCACTCTACTAAACGCAACATAGTGAATGTGTGGTATTTTCCTTGTCTCCTTCTGGGACAAATCAACAACTACCTTGTCAACTGTTGCGCCTTCAGCTTTGTAGACTGTTTTACCTGAAGCTGGTGTCACTGGAAATTGGCTTCTCTGAAATGTTTTGTAGTTATGTATAAATGTTCGCTGTGTTTCAAATACAGGTGTCCAGTCTGCATGAATGCTTGAGTTGTAAAATTTCCTGTTTTTCTCACGTGTTGCTCTACCAACCCGAGGGTCATCAAACAATACCCAAATAATGCTAGGACGGTTTGTTCCTTCCATCCACCTGAAGTCAATGTGTTTTACCACACCAGTAGCACCATTGGTTAAACCGTCTTCTACATCTACATTAGCTGTATGAACAACAATCATTCCAACAACTACAGTCAATGATTTCTTTAGCTGGCCTGTTTGTGCATAGTCCTTTGGGAGCTTATCAATCAAGGACTGGTGCCTGTTGGCAGGAATGTTTGCTGAGACAACAATGTCATGGCATGATATCACATACTTTTCTCCTGGCAACTGACTCAAAATAGTGTCATTGTGTTGATCTACATAATAATTATGTGCAAACAAATGAAGAGCATCCTTTGGATAGTCACCAGTTTCACGGTCAACAACACGTGTCTGCAGCTTTTGTTTATCTTCCTCTGTCATTTCATTCAATCGAAGTCGGTTTAATAACTGTGCGAATGCTAGATCGTCTTTCTGTCTCATGATATCAACCAATTCATACATTGTAAAGAGCTCTTTCCATAAGTTCCTTCCCAGTGAAGATGCTCCCTTTTTCAAATCAAGACTTATCAAGTAATCACCTACTGGCTTAAGTTGGTAAAGATCCCCAACAGCGATAACACTTAAACCACCAAAAACTTCTTTTGTTCCCATCAGCTGCTGTAAGCGAGTGTCAATAAAGCTTAGTGTCATGTTGCCTACCATTGATATTTCATCAATAATGATAATTTTCAGATGTCTGTATTTAATTCTGAATGTATTTAACTCATCAGCTGAAAGATGATTGCTTCCCTTTTGATACATTTTCCTGTGGAATGCAGAGTAAATGGTTTGGCCACTTATATTAAAAGCAGCAAAGCCCATGTATGCACACAGCAGAATTCTCTTATCATCAGGATTTTCTCCATCTTTCAAATTTAAAATTCTGAACAGACTTTGGTAAAGTGCTCGAATCACTACTGATTTACCAACACCTGCCCCTCCTGTTAGAAAAGCATAGACCGGTTCATCTTTACATTTGATCCAGTGCACAATATGGTTAAAGAATTCTCTTTGTCTCAAATTAAGACTTCTGAGTAGTTGTAAGTATTCATCTTCTGGTAATAAAATGCTACTAGTTTCTACTGGGGGCACTGAGCAAGTTGACTGTAGTTCAATGCCAATATCATAATGTCTCTGCTCCACAACTCTGCTTGGGTTAAAACAAACAAATTTTTCAGATTCTGCTGGCCCTTCTTCTTCTGTCTCTCTATTTTCTTGCTCTGCATTTGGTGCAATTTGATCATAATTCCTTTCCTCATTTTCCATCATTTGTCTTGCAACTTCAAGCTCTTCAGCATGATGCTCATATTCATTTCTCTTGGACACCAAAGATGTCTGCACAGAGTTATAACGAGCTTCATATGTACCAAAAGAACCCATCAAATCCTTCTGTTCATTTCGCCAAGGTACAAAAAGCATAAGCTGCTCCCTAAAGTAATTTTCTGGATCCCTTTTTTTTGTTGTATTTAACATACCTTATTATTATTGGTACTTTTCTTTTCTTGTATTTTGTGCCATTTTTGGCTTCGAACAGCAGGTCTGAATTTTGACTGTTATCGTCTTCAAAGCTGTCATCACTTTCATCACCAGATGTATCGACTAAACTGTCATCATCATTAGTGTCATCAACTTTCTTTGGAAACTTATTTCCTTTTGGATAAATAATGTCAACTTTAGAGACATAATCAGCTAAACAAAATTTCCCAAGCTGCCTGGGTCTTTTAGAATACCTCTGTATTACATTTTCAGATTCTACATCTGTGGATTCTGCAGGAAGTTCATCAAGAGCAGCTTTTGGCTTCAACAGAAAGATTCTTTCTTCTGGTATAGATGTGTTGATGAAAACAATATCCCTTGTGCATTTTGTCAAAGGAATTTGCAGATCAAGATAAACAGCTTCTTGAGCACTGACCTCAACACAGTTAGAAAATACATTCCCAATATGCCTGACTTGTTTCTTTAGGTCAAGATTTCCTCTTCTAGCCTCTTTTGCTGCTGCATCAAGTTGTGCACTCATACCTCTCTGTGATTTGCTAATATAACCTACTATATATGAGGCACAACCGTATGGTTCAAGAACAATCTGAATGTCAAGATTGGCCTTCCAGGCAAGAAGTATGTTCTCATTAAATGGATTTATTCTCATGTCCTTCATTTTTCGCTTTAAGAAAACCTTTGGTGCTTTCAAGGTGCTTCTTATGCAACAAATGTAATCTTCGAAGTCCATTTTAGCAATTTTTTCTAGAAACTCTTCAAACGGCATATCTTCGTTTTCTTTACACTCATTCATTGCTTTTTGGAGCTCTACATTCTTTTTCTTGTACTTTTCAATGTTTTCTTCAAGAGGATACAGCAACATAGTATTCGGCAATGGTGGCAACGGAAATCCAAACCTACATATTGGTTTTCCTTTTTTTCTACAGGTTCTAGAATGTTTGTGACTTTGAAGGTTAACAAGATTTGCTGTTTTCTCATTATCACTATTGCATGTAAGATATTGATCAACAAATTCAATTATTTCCTCTTTCGACCTTGTTTCTAAAGTTGGAGCATTTTCTACCCAAACAAGCATGTGAATATGAGGAGAGCCACGTTGCTGAAACTCAACTCTATAAAAATAATCAAGTACCTTTCCAACTGGCTCAGAACTGCTTTTTAGAATTGTATTGAGGAACTCTTGAACCCTATGATCAAAGTACCTTGAACATGTAACTGGGTCTTTCTGAACTAGCTTTGTTTTCTCTTGCCAAGTAAGTTTTTCTAATTCTGTTTCAGAATATTCAGTACCATCATTCAATTTTGCTAACATTTTCAACAGATCTGTCCATCTAGTATCGGCAGCTGACAATGACATAAACCAAGTAGGCAAAGAAAGTTGTCTAATCATTGCAAAAATGTCTTTCTTGCGCATTTCTAAATAGGCAGGTGAATTTCTCAGTTGGCGAAATATATAATAGCCTTCATCAAGATTTACAAGTTTGTCCAAATAATTTGCATCTCTAGCTTCAGCTGCAGTTATTTTTTTACCTCGCTTTTTACATCTTCTAACAGCTAAATTGACTTTATCACTGATTTGTTTCATCTGTAGCTTTTTGTGTTTAAAGAATATATTTGGAACTGACTGTGCAGCTCTCCTGTCAATACTTCTCAATTCCCATTTAACAATGTCACTATAATGAACTGGAACAATTCGTTCTTCCTTACTAGGTGGTGTTTGTCCACAAAAAATGGATGGGAAGCACAAATACTCTGCATCTTTATCATTATATAGACTTAAAGGATGTTGTCCTTCACCTGGTGCGAAAGTGAAAACTTTGTCACACTTATTGTCAATATCAGCATCATCCACTAATGTATCTATATTGCCAACATGGTCATTAGCATCTACCTCACTGTAATGATCAGAATCATAACCAGCTGGTGCATCAGTGTCCTGCTTACTTGTGGATTCTTCCTGCTTTTTATTTTCGACACTATGGTTGCCATTAGTTGATTCTCTTGAATTTCCTAAAAATTCTCTGACCGTTTCCTCTGCACTTTCAGTAACTTCCTGAAACCAGTCATCATCAATTACTATGCCAGAGTTCTTATATAGCTTGCTGTTGTTCATAAGCCAATGTAGAGCAGTCAAAACTCTTAATGGTCTTACATTTTCTTTAAAGTCAACCGTTTTATAGGAAAGTTTCTTTTTCAGCTGGATAGCAACTGTAAAATCATCATTCATTGGCCTTGGTAGACAGTTTATAGTAGGCTGAATATCAACAGGTACATTTATTACATTCCCTTTCAAGAAGTACTGTCCACCACGTGGTAATTCTCTTATCTGCATAAATGGAATACGCAGTGCTATTAACCGTTCTTCTAACTGATGTAAGTTTAACTCTGGTGGCTTGATTGGCCACTTCATGCCATTAGTTACTGACAGCTTTGGAATTTTACTATCTCTTAAGGCACTTAAGCAAGTGTGACATATCCATTCTTCATTATTGACAGATATAAAGTCTGTACAATGCAGTCTTTTACTTTCTGCTGGAATATGGGTATTCTTTAGCATAGAAACACTTTTCCTGAACCATGTTTGGTGACAACATGAACAAACATACAAAGGTCCAATAGAAATATCTAAATGGAATTGTTTGATAGCTTCTTTAATAGTTTTTAAGTCTTTCCTGTGAGTTTCTGGAAAATTATCTGTGTCATGCTTATATCTTTTTCTAGGACTAATGATTTCTGAAATGCCATCAAATTTTCTTTTTTCCTGCCTAACTTGCTGCTTCTTGATTCTCTCGCACTCGCGAACATAAGCATTTTCCCTTGCCTTCTTTTTTGATTTATTCTGGAATACTTTCTCATGTGTTTTATAAGCCTGATTTTCTCTTGCTAACTGCTTTGATTTTTTCTGATACACAGTTTCTTTGGCCTTAAAACTAGGATCTTTTCTTGCAGATTGCTTTAATTCTCTTTCTCTTGTTTGAAACATTGGGTCTTTTCTTGCAGATTGCTTTGATTCTTTCTGGTACACAGTTTCTTTAGCCTTAAAACTAGGATCTTTTCTTGCAGACTGCTTTAATTCTCTTTCTCTTGTTTGAAACATTGGGTCTTTTCTTGCAGATTGCTTTGATTCTTTCTGGTACACAGTTTCTTTAGCCTTAAAACTAGGATCTTTTCTTGCAGACTGCTTTAATTCTCTTTCTCTTGTTTGAAACACTGGATCTTTTCTTGCAGATTGCTTTGATTCTTTCTGGTACACAGTTTCTTTAGCCTTAAAACTAGGATCTTTTCTTGCAGACTGCTTTAATTCTCTTTCTCTTGTTTGAAACACTGGATCTTTTCTTGCAGATTGCTTTGATTTTTTCTGATACACAGCTTCTTTGGCCTTAAAACTAGGGTGTTTTCTGGCAGATTGCTTTGATTCCCTTTCTCTTGTTTGAAACACTGGGTCTTTTCTTGCAGATTGCTTTGATTCTCTTTCTTTTGTTCGAAATGCTTCATTTTGTCTACATTTTCTTTTGTAATTTTTATAATATTCAGTGCGATGCTTAAATTTGCTTGTCCTTAATTCTTTCCTTGATTCTTTAATTAACGTGTTTGATGTACAATTGGATATGCTTTGTACTTTACTTTGTGTTTTGTTAGCTTGTCTCAACTTTTGATCCCTGAAGTAGGCTTCCATACTACTATCCATTTGATCTTTATAGCTCTGTGTTTCTTCATTCTTCTTAATCTTGATAGGCAAGAAGTCAAACTGTAAGTTAGTGTTTAGATTTAAACTATCATATAATGCATACATGTATGTAACTAGATCATCTATACTTGAAAAGGTTATCAAACAGGATGACCCATCAATTGACGAAAGTCCATTTTCACCATGGGAATGAGAATCAAAAAATACATACATGTCATTCTTTCTAAAAACAGCAGAGCATATGGCCCCAATAGTTATAAGACCAAATGATACAGACATGAATGCTAACTGCAAAGTATCATGAAGTGTTGGTAACCCAAGATTTTGAGTATCAATAAGAGGGCCACATAATATTGGCATTTTTTCTACTGTGAATTTTCCCATCTTTATTTCAAAATTATCTGGGATTTCTTCCAAGCTCAACAGGTGATGAACAAATTTTCCTTTTGATTTTAATCTGTTGATTACAGTTTGATAGAGAACATCTCCTTCACAAAGCACTTCATCTAATATCAAGCTAGTGTATACATTATAACAAAGAGAGTATGACAACATACATAATGCATTGCATGTACACTGATATCCTCTTGACTGCTCAGAAAATCTGACATCATTTTGATGAAAACTTCCAAAGACCAAATCACCTGCATTCCACAACTGTTCAGATGATCTTATTGCTTGATAACAAACCATTTCATTGTCTAAACATGTTTCTGACAAATCACTGTTGAAATGATGCTGAGCAGTAATTTTTTTATTATTCTGTGTATGCATTTGCAGCATTTCATTTTGAGGAGAAGAAGCTATATTCTCTCTTTCAGATGGGTTTTCAATGACTCCAGATTGACATTTGGGAACCACATCAGGAAAAGATTCCAGAATCACTTTATCAAAATCTGTCTGCATGTTTGAGTTAATAGTTTCTTTGAGATCAACAATTATCTGTTTAAACTGACTAATATTTGTATAAACCAAAGTATCAGGCAAAAGTTTAGTTTCAGTAATGTTTGAGCTAGACATTGAATTTGTTTCAGTAACAAAATTGGCAAAATGATTGGCAACAGTCTCAGTACAATGCTTTTTGGCAACAGCACAATGCTTTTTGGCAACACTTTCAGTACAAGGATTTTTGGCAAAATCATCAATGCAAGGCTTTTCAACAACACTATCAGTACAAGGCTTTTTTGCAACAGTATCAGTACAAGGCTTTTTGGCAACACTATCAGCCTTTTTCGGGAAGTTTAACCCATTCTCAGCCTTTTTCGGGAAGTTTAACCCATTCTCAGCCTTTTTAGGGAAGTTTAACCCATTCTCAGCCTTTTTAGGGAAGTTTAACCCATTCTCAGCCTTTTTGGGGAAGTTTAACCCTTTTCTTTCATTTTCAGTTAACAAATCATCGTTCTCTTTCCTATCCATCTGTCTCATTTCATTCTTGTCCTCCAAACTTTGATGTGCCTTCCCTTTCTTCCAATACTTTGTACGAGGCATCGTCCCGCATTCAACAGAATTCACAAACACAAACACTGTAGGGAATTATAAACAAAGTGTCACGAGGCACTATAAACACACTAAGTTACTATCACAGAACACTTTAAACACAGAAAGTAATATTGTAATTATTCAGTGTCACGTAGCACTTCAATTTTGCAAGTATAAATCCACAGAAATAATGTCCAAGGTGTATATATATCGATTTGTTCAGATTTCAACCTAAAATAGAAAATGTAGAGTCAATTCTCATTTGTCAAGAACAATCATCAATGAAAATAGCAAAATATCAATGACCAATCACACGCGTAATAGGAAAGTAATAGCAATTATAAAATCCACATTGATCAACAAGGCGGTAAAGCTCCCAAAGGAAGAGGCCCTCCGAAAATTCTGGTGATTCTTTATCTGAATAATAATTTTCAAAATTTTGCTAAATTCGATCATAACATGATAAATAAATTTCCAAAAAAAAAATAAAATAAAAAAAAAAAAAATAAAAAAAATAAAAACCAAAGAGACATAAAAAGCTATTCATGCTGTTTTCACCAGATAAAACTTACCCGGTACAGGTTGACGCCTTTATTAAAAATATTTTTTTATAAAAATGTATTTATTTATCACGCCACACCAGGCTAAAAGGTTTGTGTAATGTACACCCTTTTACACCAACATTTTATACAGTCAAACTAAGGTGTACCGGGTACGCATGTCTTTCTTAATTTTTGCTCTAAACATAGATTCTGGTTCAGGTTAGAACCAGCCCATTGGTTTCTGATTTTGTGAGTGAGCTTAGGAAACCAGCATCAGGGATCCTGTAAGAAAAGGAAAAAAAAGCAGGTTACGAATGTTTCAACGTTAGGAAACATTTGAACAAGATTCATGAAAATCTGACAAACAGTTCTGAAGAAGAAGATTTTTTAAATGATGCTGAGCATGGTAATGAGCATGGAAGCCAAAATTTGGCAAACTTTTGTTCCCCCTACCCATGGATGCTCTACATAAAATTTGGCTTTCCTCATTAAAACAGTTTCATGGAAGATCATCTTTGAATTTCGATACATACATGTCATGACCAAAACAAAAAATGACCTTGACCTTAATAACTTAAATCAAGTGCATCAGTTGTCTGCATCTCAACTTTTTCCGGTCTCAGGCTGCAAAAGTTTCCAGGGGACCATTGGTCTTGTTAACGCTCACATGTTATCTAGTTGTTAAGCATCATTTTTATAATAGACTTAAAAAAAATGATTTTCATTTTTACGTACGTTAAAGCCTACGTATCCAACAGTGACCTTGTCGTAAAATAGATGTTGGCCATCTTAGGGCCATAATTGTTCAAATTATAATAGATTTTGATAGGCTGTAGTTCAAAATGATACAAACCAAATTTCCTGAAAATGGGCCCATCAGTCCTGGAGAAGAATATTTTGGACATTTTTATGCATATGTGAGTGTACATGTGGGCTTTGTGACCCAAATTTCATGATCCAAGTTCTCTGTATCCACAGAGGCTTCCAATGATTTTTCACTAACTTAGAGGCCAAGTGGTTTCAGAAAAGCAGACCTTTGAAAACTGTGGATAGACGACAGACCTGCAAAGGTCAAGAGATGACCTTGACCTGAATTAATCACATACCTTCATTTCCTTCATAAATTCTCTGCATCTAGCACTTTTCAAGTTTCAAGCTGCAGAACTTCTAAAAAAAAAACAACATTGTTTTCACTTTTCCAACGAAAAGCATAAGTTTCCAAAATTGACCTTGCCATAAAATAGGTCAAGGTCATCATAGGGTCATCTATAATGGGCTGCAGCCCAAAATACTACTTACCAAGTTTCGTGAAAATTGGCCCTCCAGTTCTTGAGAAAAAGATTTTTGCATTTTTTGAGCATTTAAGATTATGGCAGCCATTTAAAGCATTCAACCCAGATTTTGCACCCAAAATTTTGTTCCTCCTAATCATGGAGGCATCTCATAACATTACACTTTTATAGGCCCAGTGATTTCTGAGAAAACCATAATCTTCATTTTGATATTTAAATAACCTTGAGTCAAGGTCAAGAAATGATCTTGACTTTAATTTTAATTAATCTTTCATTAACTCCCTAAGTTATCTGCATCTAGCAACTTTCAAGTCTCAGGCTGCAAAAGTTTCCAAAATATCCCTATTTTTAACCTTTTCCCATGTAAAAGCCTATGTTTCAAAAATTGAACTTGCTGTAAAATAGGTCAAGGTCATCCAAGGGTCATCATTTGATCAAATTGTGATAGGCTCGAGTCATCAATGCTACATACCAAGTTTCATGGCAATCGGCCCATCGGTTCTGGAGAAGATTTTTGAAGGGCTTTTACCATACATGGGTGTGGCCGCCATCTTGGTCATGGTACGAAGATATCGCAAAAAAAAAAAAAAAAAAAAAAAAAAAAAAAAAAAAAAAAAAAAAAAACTTCAATGCCACTATCCAAGGAGGCTCCACATTAAATTTTAACTGGATCGGCCAAGTCCTTTCAGAGATGAAGATCTTTGAATTAGTGGATGACGACAATGGACGGTAAATGACCTTGACCTTAATTAATTCCAAACATTCATTGACACCAATAATTGTCTGCATCTAGCAACTTTCAAGTCTCAGGCTGCAAAAGTTTCCAAAATATCCATCGTTTTCACCTTGTCCCATGTAAAAGCAAATGTTTTCAAAATTTACCATGCCGTAAAATACGTCAAGGTCATCCCAAGGTCATCATTTTATCAAACTATGATGGGCTGGAGTCCCCAATGCTACATGCCAAGTTTCATGGATATCAGCCCACCGGTTCTGGAGAAGATAATTTGAAGGGTTTTTACCATATATGGGTATGGTGGCCATCTTGGTCATGTGACCAAGATATTGGGAATAAAATTTAAAAGCCACTACCCAAGGAGGCTCCATAAAAAATTTCAACTTGATCGGCCAAGCGGTTTCTGAGAAAACCATAATCTTAATTTTGATATTTAAACGACCTTGGCTCCAGGTCAAGAAATGACTTTGACCTTAATTAATTATATACCTTCATTGGCTCTATCAGTTGTCTGCATCTAGCACATTTCAAGTCTCAGGCTGCAACATTTTCCAACATATCCATTTTTTTTTCACATTTTCCCATGTAAAAGCCTATGTTTCCAAATTTGACCTTTCCATAAAATAGGTCAAGGTCATCCCAGGGTCATCATTTTATCAAACTATGATGGGCTGGAGTCCCCGATGCTTCATACCAAGTTTAGTGGAAATTGGCCCACCGGTTCTGGAGAAGAAGATTTTTGAAGGGTTTTTACCATATATGGGCGTGGCGAACATCTTGGTCATGTGACCAAGATATCACGATCAAAATAAAGATATTGGGAATAAAATTTAAAAGCCACTACCCAAGGAGGCTCCATAAAAAATTTCAACTTGATCGGCCAAGCGGTTTCTGAGAAAACCATAATCTTAATTTTGATATTTAAATGATCTTAGCTCAAGGTCAAGAAATGACTTTGACCTTAATTAATTACATACCTTCATTGGCTCTATCAGTTGTCTGCATCTAGCAACTTTCAAGTCTCAGGCTGCAACATTTTCCAACATATTCATTTTTTTCACATTTTCCCATGTAAAAGCCAATGTTTCCAAATTTGACCTTTCCGTAAAATAGGTCAAGGTCACCCCATGGTCATCATTTTATCAAACAATGATGGGCTGGAGTCCCCAATGCTTCATACCAATTTTAGTGGAAATCCGCCCACCGGTTCTGGAGAAGAGGATTTTTGAAGGGTTTTTACCATATATGGGCGTGGCGGCCATCTTGGTCATGTGACCAAGATATCACGATCAAAATAAAGATATTGGGAATAAAATTTAAAAGCCACTACCCAAGGAGGCTCCATAAAAAATTTCAACTTGATCGGCCAAGCGGTTTCTGAGAAAACCATAATCTTAATTTTGATATTTAAATGACCTTGGCTCAAGGTCAAGAAATGACTTTGACCTTACTTAATTACATACCTTTATTGGCTCTATCAGTTGTCTGCATCTAGCAACTTTCAAGTCTCAGGCTGCAACATTTTCCAACATGTCCATTTTTTTCACATTTTCCCATGTAAAAGCCAATGTTTCCAAATTTGACCTTTCCGTAAAATAGGTCAAGGTCATCACAGGGTCATCATTTTATCAAACTATGATGGGCTGGCGTCCCCAATGCTTCATACCAAGTTTAGTGGAAATCGGCCCACCGGTTCTGGAGAAGAAGATTTTTGAAGGGTTTTTACCATATATGGGCGTGGCGGCCATCTTGGTCATGTGACCAAGATATCACAATCAAAATTTAAATGATACTACCCAAGGAGGCTCCACATAAAATTTCAACTAGATCGGCCAAGCGGTTTCAGAGAAGAAGATCTTTGAAATTGTGGACGATGACGACTGACAGACGGACGCCGGATCATGGCTATCCTATTAGCTCACCTTGTGAGCCTTCAGCTCAGGTGAGCTAAAAATCCATAGTTTTCACTTCTTCCTATGTAAAAGCCTATGTTTCAAATTTGACCTTGCTGTAAAATAGGTCAAGGTCATCCAAGGGTCATCATTTTATCAAACTATGATGGGCTGAGGTCCCCGATGCTACATACCAAGTTTCATGGAAATTGGCCCACCGGTTCTGGAGAAGAAGATTTTTGAGTGGTTTTTACCATATATGGGCGTGGCGGCCATCTTGGTCATGTGACCTGGATTTCGCGATCAAACTTTTGTCTCCCCTACCCATGGATGCTCCACATAAAATTTCACTTTGATTGGCCGCACAGTTTCAGAGAAGAAGATCTTTGAAAAGTGTGTATGGACAACAGACTGGCCAAGGTCAAGAGATGACCTTGACCTATATTAATCACATACCTTCATCTACTTCATTCGTTGTTTGCATCTACCACTTTTCAGGCCTCAGGCTGCAATAGTTTTCAAAAAATCCGTAGTTTTCACTTTTTCCTATGTAAAAGCCTATGTTTCCAAATTTGACCTTGCCGTAAAATAGGTCAAGGTCATCCAAGGGTCATCATTTTATCAAACTATGATGGGCTGAGGTCCTCGATGCTACATACCAAGTTTCCTGGAAATCGACCCACCGGTTCTGGAGAAGAAGATTTTTGAGTGGTTTTTACCATATATGGGCGTGGCGGCCTTCTTGGTCATGTGACCTGGATCACATACCTTCATCTACTCCATTAGTTGTTTGCATCTACCACTTTTCAGGCCTCGGGCTGCAATAGTTTTAAAAAAATCCATAGTTTTCACTTCTTCCTATGTAAAAGCCTATGTTTCCAATTTGACCTTGCCGTAAAATATGTCAAGGTCATCCAAGGGTCATCATTTTATCAAACTATGATGGGCTGAGGTCTCCAATGCTACATACCAAATTTCGTGGAAATCGACCCACCGGTTCTGGAGAAGAAGATTTTTGAGTGGTTTTTACCATATATGGGGGTGGCGGCCATCTTGGTCATGTGACCTGGATTTCGCGATCAAACTTTTGTCTCCCCTACCCATGGATGCTCCAAATAAAATTTCACTTTGATTGGCCAAGCAGTTTCAGAGAAGAAGATCTTTGAAAAGTGTGTATGGACAACAGACTGGCCAAGGTCAAGAGATGACCTTGACCTATATTAATCACATACCTTCATCTACTCCATTAGTTGTTTGCATCTACCACTTTTCAGGCCTCAGGCTGCAATAGTTTTCAAAAAATCCATAGTTTTCACTTTTTCCTATGTAAAAGCCTATGTTTCCAAATTTGACCTTGCCGTAAAATAGGTCAAGGTCATCCAAGGGTCATCATTTTATCAAACTATGATGGGCTGAAGTCCCCGATGCTACATGCCAAGTTTCGTGGAAATCGGCCCACCGGTTCTGGAGAAGAAGATTTTTGAAGGGTTTTTACCATATATGGGCGTGGCGGCCATCTTGGTCATGTGACCTGGATTTCGCGATCAAACTTGAAATGCCACTACCCAAGGAGGCTCCACATAAAATTTCAACTAGATCGGCCAAGCGGTTTCAGAGAAGAAGATCTTTGAAATTGTGGACGACGACGGACGACGGACGACGGACGGACGCCGGATCATGGCTATCCTATTAGCTCACCTTGTGAGCCTTCGGCTCAGGTGAGCTAAAAACCACATTGTTGGTTTTCCCACAAGGCAGCTCATATAGTAAGAAACATAGAGAAATACTATGCACAAGTTCAACCTCCCATACCTGTGTACATAAACCTGTGTCATCCCCAGACTTCTGGCTATAGCACACGCATGCTGGCCTCCTGCACCCCCAAAACATGCAAGCACATGGCGAGATGTGTCATGACCCTTAGCCTGAAATTGTATATTTCAGGGAGTTAAGAGTATCTAAAACAATGTCTTCTAAAAGCCTTAATGTTTTTGAAGAGACACCCTTTTGTATGCTTATCAGTCAATTATGCTTGAGCAGATGCTTAATGTTTGAATTTTCACATGGTTAAGTTCATTCCAATACATTTATTATTTGTTGCAGCCAAAACATAGTTTTTGTGGAGAAATATACTTCTAAGCAACGTTTTAATTACTTTACTCCGTTTAGGAATGTGTCTTTGATTTAGACTTCTTGTATGAATTCTTAAAATTGCAGCACTATAGTCTGGCTTTCGCTGCCAGTTTAAAAAGGGCTACGGATGAGGGTTCATTATCAAACTTGCACAATATAGTCCATACTATCTCCCTTTGAATGTTTTACTGCTTCCAAAGGATCAAACCATTATATTTTATTTAAACAAGCAGGTATAGTAAACAAAAGTCTTTTTGTGGCCTGCAAGCCCTTGTAATAAAAACATGCTTTTTCATAAGTGCACAAGATCAACAAATCTCGTCACCTGTATATATTTAATCATCCATAACTTTATGTGGTACAAAAGCATTCAAGGCCCTAGCAAGCCTCTGTAGCTAATGTGTGTTATGATTATAAAATACCTGAGTAAGAGCTCTGATTGGTCGACACATTGTTTCATTAGCAACCTTGATAAATCCCATGGCAACCTCTTGTACAGTCATTGGCTGGCTTTTGCTGTCATCTGATTGGCTAGCCAAGAAATAGTTCACCTGCAAATACATGGCAATTGACTAGTTCAAACAATAATTTTGGAGCGTTGCAAGACAAAAATTTATTCTAATGCACTTGAGAATGTTACACGACGTCTTATTGGACGTCAAAAATTTGCGACAGTATATTCTGCGATGTACCGTCGGAAACCTAACGTCATGAGCAACGTCGCTTCTGATTGGTTAACGTCGTGGTTATACGTCGCTCGTCACGCTCACATTTCGTGAAAAACAAAGCATTTTTCGATGTTTATAGTTAAAAAGTACATTAGAATGGGGATAACAATATTCAAATTTTTCATTTGGGGTGGTATATCGTCGAATATACGGTCGGAAATCATGTTTTACGGCTCCGCTAACGCGTCGCCGTAAAACAAAATTTCCGACCGTATATCCGACGATATACCGCCCCAAAAGAAAAATTTGAATACAGTTATCCCCTAATTTTGTTTAATTTTCTATTCAGTTTTGCATTTTGTGCTTTTAGCTTTAACCTGAAATGTGACTGTAGTAACATTTGCGAAAATGCTGTTAAACACACGGCTTATAGGATGACTGGAAGTAGGGTAAGCATATAAACAGATAAAACTTTTTATGGTTATCTATCATTTTTTTTTAGAAAAATCTAAGAGTATGAAGAGTATTATGCATTGTTTTCATCATGACAAACTGATAAGGCTAAGATAAGACAGAACAAAACTCCTACTAAAACACCCATAAGAAAAACCAGGCCCCGAGGTTATAAAACTTTTTTCAAGCTCAGCTCAGCTGAGCATGAAATTTACCCTGCTGATAAATGCTGAAATGGTCAAAAATTGTGGAAAATTCAGGTTCAAAACTAAAAAACTGGTAATTTATCCTGCTAATAAATGTTAAAATGCCAACAATTGTTGGCATTTTAACATTTATGAGCAGGGTAAATTTTAGTCTCAGCTGAGTTGAGCATGAAACAGTTTTATAACCTCGGGCCCAGACCATGAAATAAATACCCCCTTACATCCTACACTACATTTATGTAGTGGAACTGGAGGGTACAGGGCTACACAATTTTTCTTATTCATATATCCAAAACATAAATCATGGGTACTTGGTGAAGGGGTACCAATGTGCACCTACAATCAATACTTTAAGCAAAAATATGGAAAATATTTAAAAAAAAATTAGCCTAAAAAAACTACTGTTCATTGCATAATGAAAGCGTATGGGCAACAAACATTCACCTCATCAGTGAGCTTGGTGAAAGCCTTGAGAGTAGCTGCCTTGTCTAGTGGCTGATCCTGGGTCCGGCCAAATATCTTGGGAAAATAGTCTGGTAACAGTCTGTTCAGGCACAGATTGGCATCAGTGACAGTCAGAGGTCCACCTGGAAGACAATGACACTTTTAAAGCTGCTGAGTAGAATGGGTGTATGCCATTTTACAAAATATTCCACTCCTTTTTAGCCATGGGAGATGCTTTAGGAAACATAAACCTAAATTATTAGGCCACTGTTTTGTCGGTTTTGTGGTTTTACATCCCGGTCAACAACTTTTCAGTAATGTTGGGATGGAGCCAATGCTATCTGGGTATTAACCAGCACTAAATATAAAGGTGTCTTGCCCAATGACATAACTTGGCAGCCCAGCTAGGTTCAATTCCAGGACTTCTCAAATCAGTGTCTGCTGCTCTACCAGGTAGACCTGATCATCAATTATACGTAAAAACAATGGCGCAGACTGGTTTGTGCCAGGCCCAGGTCAGGTTTTCTAACATGCAGGCTCAAAATTTTTCTTTCATTCAGTCAAACAATAAGTGAGCCACCTCTCCAGAAATCCAGTGATCTGCATGTACCAAAACAAAGACACAGATCAGCTGTACAGTAACTGCACAGCTGATCAGTGCATTTGTTTTCACTACTCGGATAGTACAATTTCTCTTCCACTTAAATCCAAAATTTCAAGCCTCTAGCCTGTTTCTATGAATGTACAGGCTGATTTGTGTCATTTGTGTCAGACCTGTTCGGAAACCACATTGTTGGTTTTCTCATGAACATGAGTCAAGTGATATACAGACCTTTCTTATAGCATACAGGCCCCGGGTCTGCCCCAGCTGACTCAGGACCAACAACAAACATCCCTGATCTAAAGAACAGCATAGAACCTCCACCTGCTGCCACTGTGTTTATATCCAGCTGTAACAGAACATGCAAAATTGTTGTTTTATCAATAATATAGGTTTAACATTCATACAGCATACAGGCAAAGGAAAATGAAATAGATAAAACATTTCATACCCAGGGATGAGGTCTGACTCGTAAAAATCAGTGCACAGCTTTCAAATGAGAAGTGAGCCTAGACACAGAGTGGTTGGCCATAAAAGCATGCTTTGTGGTTCCTTAGAATCACATTATCTATCTTCAATTCAGTCTCCTTATTTTCCTGTCATTTCTCAATGAAAAACTTCTTTTTTAGATTAAAGAAAATTAAACAAAACATCAAGACAGTCTATCATACTTAATGTGCCTATATAGTTACCACAACTGTTGTCTACTCATACACATGTTTGTACTGCCTGGCACAGCATTTTTGTCAATGCTAAATACCCACCCCCATTTTCAAATTTCATTTACATCAAATGGTTAAGTTGACCAAATATAACAGGGTTAACATATTACCTGAGGAGCCTGTATGGTAACCCCTGCCGTTGTAGTTTCAAACACATGTTCATACTGCCCAGCATAGCGGCTGACATCTGTACTGGTACCTCCCATATCAAAGCCTATCACTGGCAGGTCTGATTCCTTCTGGTACGTAGTCAGGGCATACCCAACCACTCCCCCTGCTGGGCCAGACAAGATGGCTCGGGAACCTATAAACCTGAAATATGGGATTAAAACCTAAATAAATTGTTGTGTGTTTCTTACTTAAGTTTGCTAAGAAAGGGGCCCAGATAGTGTAGTGCTTAAAACATTCACTTCGTGATCCTGGTTCGAATCCTCATGAAGGCATGTGGCAGGGAAGTGGTCACCAATCCAAGTTTGCTACTTTTCTCTGGTTCTTTTTTTTCTTCCTAAACATCTGACCACATGCCTCTGACAACCACCTCTTCATGAACATATAAATATGGCCATGAGCTTTAAGTGAAATCGAAATAAATAATGTTTAAACTAAGTTGGATGAAACCACCAGATCACTACTTTTGCTGTATGTATATGAAAAAGATTTATAACTAAATTTTCCTTGCTATCATTCCTGGTCATTTCTTTTAAGTTCTTCTTTCCTTTAAAAGGTCATATGAATAATGTCATTATCATATAAGCATACTGAAGTTAAAATAAGTTGGCACTTACGATTCCACAGGTGTCAGGCCACCATCTGATTGCATGAAGAGAACTCTCATTTTCTGAAACATGTTTTATAGTACAGTATCTAAAGTTTCTTGAATGACAGATCCACGTCCCGAGGTTATAAAACTTTTTTCATGCTCAAGTCAGCTGAGCATAAAATATAAATGACTCATAAATTACCAAAATAGCAAGAATATATAGAAACTGAAGGTTTATAATGCCAAAGCCTGTAATTTATCCTGCCAATAAATGTTTAAATGCCAACAATTTTAGTTTCAGCAGAGCTGAGCATTAAAAAGGTTTGTAACCTCAGGGCCAAGTGAACAGTATGGATCCAGATGAAAATGTTAATCTAACAGACATGCTTTGAAGACACTCTGAGCTATTATAATTAGAAAACTACTGTAGATTAATGCAATGTAATGTCATTTGATTCATTATTCACCTAAGGGTATTAGCAGGAAAACTTCAGTTATCCACATAAATTGATGAAACAACATACAGGGAGGTGAACCTCATTGTAACACTATCTTTGGGGGTCCATGGAAACTGTGTTATAGTGAGGTTATTTACAAAAGACATTGGAAAATAATCATTTTGGGGGCCATTCTATGACTGTGTTGTAATGAAAACCAAACTATAATGAGGCACATTAAAATGAGGCTGAACTGTACTGTAATATCAAGAGTTGAAAAAATTTATCCAAAATAGCTAATGGAGTATGGTATAAAAATAAATTTTCATTTTTAAGCAGATATGCAGAAAGACACTGGCTCTAGATTGAGATTCAAAATCATTTTGAATACCTCTAGTCCACCTTTGAAGCCAGAAGCAAATCCTTCAACATAAGTTTTTATCTTCGGTGTCAGGTACGCATCAGCACATGCTGAAATAGGAAAGATACATACGGGTATGTACAGGATGAGGTAGCTTTATACAAATCAATGTCAGCAAATCTGTGTCATGTGTAGCACATAATATGGCATGAACATAGAATTTGCAATGAAAAGCATATGCTGCATAATTTACATGACGATCTGTGATCTGTGATTTTCGATTTTTCACTAGTTATCTTTTCCAATCATGTTCCAATTTAAGACACATAGGTAAATAACTAAAAAATATCCATGGAAAGACAGTTACCTGTATACCCCCTGGGTACTATTCTGACCATACGCATCACCTCTGATGATAGTGACACCTGGGTAAAACCCAGCTCTCTAGCTAAATCCCCCACCTGTCTCTCATGGGAGGAATACCTGTAATGTAGGGTAAAATATCACCATAGAAAAACTATTGAACATACCCTTGGTAGGATATATGATTATTTTATTTGCTTTTAAAGAGGTTAAAGAGCTAATTGGACAGATATTATATGGGCCACAGCGTGAGAAAATGTACCTTCAGACAAGTTTTGAGTTTATGTAAAACAACGTTACTTTGAATGTATAATGTAATCTAGAGTCTGTTAGTCTGTATTTGACTAGATTATTCAAGATAGTTATGACCAATTTACTATATGAACCCTACAGACGTCATTGTCCTGAAAAAAGACGTCAAAGTTGAGTAACGCATTTCTGCATGTTAGTAGAGCCTACAAAAGTCAACGCATTTGCAAAAAACTGTTTAAGCACTGGTCATAATCTATTGTTACAATAGAAGCATATCATCCTTTATACAGGCAATCTGTCAAAATTTTTTTGTCTATTTTATTATGATGTGCTTGCTATGGTTACCGTTAAACGATAGATATAGGAAAATTCAGTATATTATGGACTAAAACAAGGGCAGATAACTATCAAGGGCAGATAACTCCGAATATTGAAATTAAATATAAGACTTATTCATTTGGTAGCCCAGCATTAAAACATTACAAATAGAGTGTTATTTCTAAAGCATATATTACATGATTTTTCTGCTTTTTTGCCGCTTTCTACTAGTAATGTTAGAATTAGCGAAGGAACATTTTGTCGCGTTGACATTTATATAGTGTTCATTTCAACCCTGTCAGCAGTTTTTACCATCAAGTCAGAATGGAGCCACCACTGAGTTAATGAGCCAAGCTTAAGGACATAACATGCAGGTGGAGTTTGAACCCCTGACCTCTATATCCAAAGCTACTGCTAGGCCATTATCATTTATATGAATTCAAAGAAAATTTTGAAGACCCTGAGCACACAGGACCATAAATAGAGCATATACAGTATATACCTACGTGTAAGAATGCATGAGTACCACAGCCAGACTTGCGATGCCCCTTCTTCTAAGTCTGTCCAGATCCTGGCACAGTTTATCTCTGTTAATCTCTTCCCAAACTTCAAGCTGAAGTATTGTAATGTTCATAAATATTTGGATGGTAAAATAGACTATCATTTGTGCCGCCTCGTGGGAAAACCAGCAATGTGGTTTCCGAACAGGTCTGACACAAACTGTGCTGCACAAGCACAGAAAAGTGCTAGAAGCTTTAAATTTTGGATATAAGTAGAAGAGGGATTGTACTATCCGTTTAGTGAAATCAAAGGCGCTGATCAGCTTCACGGTTACTGCGAAGCTGATCTGCGCCTTTGTTTTCGCATATGCATATTGTTGGTTTTCCCATGAGGCGGCTCATTTCAATATCCAAATAGGTCCAGGTAGCTAGAAGGATGAAGACCAAATTTTGGATTGGCAATATTCATTAAACAAATATTCATTAAACAGTCTTTCTTTTTCTTCAGTTACACAGAAAGCTCATGGTCCTTGCAGGTGCAAATGTTGGCGTTACGTGGTTAAACATTGTGTTGGGAATTTAGATTTAAACGTATCAGTTCCCATCCATCTATTCCAACTATAAGGCAGTATAAGCAATAATGAATTTTCTATCTGGATA
The DNA here is from genome assembly GCA_964017185.1 of Rugalucina vietnamica. Classification (NCBI taxonomy): domain Eukaryota; kingdom Metazoa; phylum Mollusca; class Bivalvia; order Lucinida; family Lucinidae; genus Rugalucina; species Rugalucina vietnamica. Next base: position 8,126,296 of record OZ024877.1, on the reverse strand, counting down.
TGAGCCACCCTATGGGAAAACCAACAATCTGCATATGCGAAAACAAAGACGCAGAAGCTGATCAGCGCCTTTGTTTTCGCTACTCAGATAGTACAATTCCTCTTCTACTTAAATCCGAAATTTCAAGATTCAAGCTCTTTTCTGTAACTGTTTTGTTGATTTCAGTCATACAAATGAGCCGTCTCGTGGGAAAACCAACAATGTGGTTTCCGAACATGTCCGACACAAACCAGCCTGTACAAGCACAGAAAAGAGCTACAAGCTTGAAAATTCGGATTTAAGTAGAAGAGGAATTGTACAATCCAAGTAGCGAAAACAAAGGTGCTGATCAGCTTCGCAGTTACCGCAAAGCTGATCTGCGTCTTTGTTTTCGCCTATGCAGATTGTTGGTTTTCCCATGTGGTGGCTCAAATTATTTGCATTTCAATGCAAAGTAACAACATGCCCAATAATCTCTCAAGAAATATTGGTCTTCAGGGGTGGATCCAGGATTTCTGGGGAGGGGGTTCAAATCTATAAAAGGGGGCTTGTTTTCTAAGGCTGACATTATTTTTTTCAATATTCTCCATGAAAATGAAACAATATGCCCTTTGAACACTCAAACCCCTCTAAATCCACCAATGGTCTCATTGTCTGTGACTAAACATATAATACTTCATTTAGGAGTGACCAAAAAAAGTTACCAACCTTTTCTTTAGTTTTCCCCTCCACAACTGGACATTTCTGTTTGATCTCACAACTGTCCTGCTGCAGTACAAGTCGACCTTCAACCTCTATGACCTCTTCATATAACTGGTCAGGAGTAGAGATTTCCTGGAATGAAATGTAAAACATCAGGAAAACATGTATGTGCAATAAATACCCCCTCATACCCCACTTTTATATAGTAACACTGGGGTATGCAGGGGTATACCTATTTTTCTTATTTTTGCTCCAAAACATAAATTGGGCGAGGATGTTCTAACATGAAATCAGAAATATAACAAAAAAATTCTACTAAATTTTTTTAATTTTTACAACTTAAAAAATATCTGTATATTGCATGGGCGTGCTTTCGTAATAAAATGCGACCATCATGTTAAAAGATCTGGAAAGCTTATCCCTACATTACAGACTAGAGACTAGAGACCAGGAAGATCTGTAAAACGGTTCTACCAGTAGGTCTAAGACCTTATAGCAGGGTTTCATGCTTTCACTTAAGTTCTAGACTAGTGGTAACTAGGCATATATTTTTACAAAGTCAATGAATGGTGAAACATAGGTCAAGGGTACAGGGTCAAGAAGCATGATTAAAGAGATTGTCAAAGAAAATTACTATGCAGAATTTAATGCTAACAGCTATGTCTGATCATAAAATAGCACAGTAGCATGATTTAAAGAGCAATTAAAATCAGATTGGAACACAAAATACTCATATAATATGAGCCACCTCGTGGGAAAACCAACAATGTGGTTTCCGAACAGGTCCGACACAAACCGACCTGTACAGTCACAGAAAAGAGCTAGAAGCTTGAAATTTTGGATTTAAGTAGAAGAGGAACTGTACTATCCGAGTAGCAAAAACAAAGGCGCTGATCAGCTTCGCAGTTACTGTGAAGCTGATCTGCGCCTTTGTTTTCGGCTATACAGATTGTTGGTTTTCCCATGTGGCAGCTCATATATCATCCTTCAGAGGGAATGGTCAAGTTTCAAACATATTGTTATATCATCTGTAAAAACCACTGAAAACCAAAGTTCTGAAAACACTAAGCTTACCAAATCAAAAATACTTGGTCTTGCTTGGTTGCCTATATGTAGCAGATCCTTAAACCCCTTTGTGATGGCGAGGGCCATTCTGGCTCCCTTCCTCTCCAGTAAAGCATTGGTGGCCACGGTGGTTCCCATCCTAATCCACTCTATCTGGGAACCATCTATAGGCTTGTCTGCTGGAACATGGGTACCAGTCTCCTAGAAGATATAAGCAGTGCCATGAGAATTTCTGAAAACTGTATTTGTTAATTCAGAGCAGGACTGAGTCTGATGTACATCTGGTATAATGTACAGCCATAGAAGATGGCTAAAGGCATGAAAATTTACATCATGAAAACATGTCCATGAAATGTATACCCTCTTAAACCCCACTTTTATATAGTAAAACTGAGATTTGCAGGGGTATACCTATTTTTCTTATTTTTACTCCAAAACATAGATTGTTGGTACTCGTTAGAACCGCCTCGCTGAGGCGGTTCTAACGTGTACCCAAAATCTATGTTTTGAGCAAAAATAAGAAAAATATCAAAAAATTTCCTACTGAAAATTCTCATTTTTTAACAACTATACAAATCACTGTATATCGTATAGGCGTGTTTTCTTAATGTGAGTACATGTACTCATACATTGTTTTGTTAGAATTTTACTACCTACATGGTGAGAACATGTTCTTGCCTATGTTTAAAGCAAACTTAATTTCAACCCTGTATCCTGAGTTTGTTAGTCTAGAAGAATTAAGATACATAAACTGTACACATTTTTGTTACTTAAAATATGACATCACTTAAACGAGTTCAAACAATGATGTTACAAAATAATAAAAGGAAAAGTAATGCATGCCGCTGTAACGGCTATTCCGAATAAACTCAGGGGGATTAGTCAGAATGATTCATAATGCACCAGTCATTTGTAACCACGGCCCCCACACCTACAGGGAAGGGTGGGGAATAGCCGGGCTAAAGGGTGGGGCAATTACTTTTTTATAGTCTCATCAGTGCAGAGAAAATGACAGGTTTTTTATATTAAGAGCCTAACCCCAAGGAAATTTTCTATTGCAAAGGGCAGTGCAAAGAGCATAGTTTTGATCTCAAGTTTGTCCCCTGGGGGTGGTGTCTATAACACTGAGGGCATTGAAAACTGAGGTCATAATCCCTGCACTTCCCCATAGGTGGAGGAGTTATGGTTACAAATGACTGGTGCATAATTCTACCTCTTCTAGTATTCTCCTGATTCCCTCCCTTGGAGCATCAGCATAGTTCAGTGGGTCCTCTGACAGGAGTTTAACCACCTTTACAACCCCTGATGGGCACTGAGCCCACACATCAGTGAATGTACCACCTCTGTCTATTGCAAAACGAAACAATCCTGCCATATCTCTACAATCAGAAAGAAAGAAATAATCATACCACACTGGTATTTAACCCATATTTGACGAACGGATTCTCCCATCATTATCAATTGGGTGAGTCCACTTTCATTTCTAGGGGTGTTAAGAGTGATTTTTTATTTTATATCCAATTTTTCGATGAATTTTTGTTAAGCAAACAGAATATCCCAAGATGGGACGCAACGTTCTGCGGCATCGCATCTGGAGCTATTCTGTTTGCCAATGTCCCATATAAAGGACGCCAGGCTTAAATGAGTTAATTACCTATACATGTATGTAAAGTGTGTTTCCTAGTATCTGATAATGGTTTTTCGCAGACATTTTACAGCTTTTTTTAATGTAGATAACATATTTGCTTGTCAACTGAGCATTTAGTTTGTCGTAAAATGTGACGCAAAAATTTTGAAAATCGGTTAACAAAGTCAAAAACATTTTTGAATAGGGATTTTCTGTACAAAAAACTCATGGAAGGGATGTAAATATTTTCACACAAAAACTTTGAATTCTTAGTTGTTTATTATAATTGCTCAAACCCATTATAAAATGACACAAATGACTTAACTGAGAGGAAATCTTCATGATCGAGTAATAATTTTTCCGAAAAGTATGCTTTTTCATAACCACTATGTGTATAATACATAATAAAAGCTCAGATCCAAAATAACCCTGATATGGCAGTTAAGCAAGTGTCAATTTTAGCCCAAATCAGGCAATTTTCAATCAAAAAGGATGAAAACAGTGAAACCTAACTTTGTAGAAGATTTGTACAGAACATGTTGAATTTTCCAGAAATAAAATGATACAATCTTTAAGTTAACACATTAACATCAGGATAATAAGTCTGTGTACTGTTTACCCCGTTACACCCCATTTTTATATATAGCAAATCTGGGATATGCAGGGGTATACCTATTTTTCTTATTTTTTATCCAAAACATAGTTTGTAGGTACTCGTTAGAACCGCTTCGCCGAGGTTGGTTCTAACATGTACCCACAATCTATGTTTTGAGCAAAAATGAGAACTTTGGTAGAACATTTTGGATTGTTCAAATAATTAAATTGTCACCTTATAAACTTTATCAATTATAGCTTTGACAACCTAGCCGAGACAAAATATTTCCAATACCACAAGTATAGTATACGAACCATAGTTATTTATTCGGTCTCTATTGGACACAAGATAAAAAAATTGAATAAAAAGCAAATAAACCCAAAGAGGGTTCTCTGCTCTGGACTTCACAAAAGTAGAAAATTCTTTTCCTCAGAGCAGTAACTGAGTTTTATTCCATACCTGGAATTACCTGCAAATTAAGATATGACATCTCTTTGTTTGTTTGTGTTGAGGCTGCAATGTCCCTGTCAACAATTTTTCAGTCACGTCAGGACGGAATGATGTTTCTGAAAATTCCAGGTATGGTCTCTGAAAATTCCAGGTATGGAACTAATTATTGCTCTGAGTAAAACAGTGTAAAAAGAACCCTATCATCAAATGAATAAATGTCTTCTCGTCCAAAAGCATCCTAAAAAGGTTAATAATTTTTCAAGTTGCGTAAAATCTGGATTTTCAATATAAACTTTTGGAATAAACATGATCCGATTCCCAGAGGGAGCATGTACATGTATGTGCTGCCCTAGGTTAAAAAGAAGGGGGCTTACGGAGATGATCAAACTGAAAGTCGGTGCTTTCACAGCTGAAAGAATGGTAAAAGTTGTACCTTTAGAGCTGATCAAACAGGGAAAAATGGGTGCCTTCAGAAAAAGTGGGTGCTTTTAGAGCTACTCAAAAAAGGGCGGCTTTACCGCGGCAAATACCCGTACTGCTTTAATATGGAAGTACCCCCTGGATCTGATTATACGAGCCGTGACGATAAAATTCAATCAATCAAATTGTGAAAGAAAATCATTGCATTCACTTATAGTCTGTTAGCTGTCTATAAAAACTGATGTTTTGCAGAATATCTGGCCTATTATTAGTGATACAATTAAATTTATTTTTCCAATGTTATTTTTATACCAATACATAACTAGAGATTGATTTTCAGAATTTTTGCTTGTTGATTTCTTGCTTTTGTCTATTAAACCTAATACAAATAATTAAGACATAATGAAGGGGAGTACTTCGAATTATTGTAACAGCTATAATGCACCGCCCATGCCCACAACCCATTTAATGAAATTTCTATAGGCAGATTAACGTAATCCAATAGTATACTGTTGAACAAAGATACTGTTGGAAACCATGTAAATGAACTTTTCAATAAAGTTTAAAATAACCACTTTCATTAAGCTTCAGTGTCATCATCAGACTCTGTTGATCCTCCTGACTCTGTATCCTCACTATCAGAGTCAATGCTTCAAAATACCTATGGTTTTTCAAAATCACATACGATTTTTCTGGCAAACGTTTAGGTGGCATTTCTTTTTTTCTTCTGGAGAATACAAAAAAAAAGAGAATAAGTTTTACTCAGGCAAGAGATTAACAATTAACCGGTATTATAAATGCATTGTTCGCATAATAACTGTGGCATTTTAAAACATACATCATGGAGCATATATTCCTAGGCTATTACATAAACAAATTTACTCCCATGTTCATTACAGGCAAAATGCCATGTAAAAATGTAAAGTCCAACTCCCAAATATGGCTCCTGGGAGATTTCAACTTGCCAAAAATAGACTGGCAACTTCAAACGCCAACCCTTGACTGTGAATACCAGACCTTCTACTCAGTAGTGACTCCAACTGTTTTTTCAAACTCAACTTTTCTGCTCAGCTTTTACAAAAATGGTGTCTCCAGTCCTCTAGAAATATAGAATTACATCACTTTTCCACAAAGAAGTTCATTTAAATGAGAAACTATTGCCTTGACAACAGGAACATGCACTAAATCCTTCACCATTGTTGACAATGGTTGACAATGACTGATAGCCTCAAACCCAAAACAATACCTTGCAAATCATTTTTACTTTTATTGTTCTATTGCAAAACATTGCATGAAATAGTTTTTTAAGTAGTCAGACAACCAAATTAAATGCTAGAAAATTGTTCAATTTGAAAAATAATAAAAAAAATCAAAAGGTCAAATAGTCTCAGAGCATGGGTCAAGCAGTGACCTGTAAGTGACCTCACAGGTTCCCAGCTATGCAATGGCCATGGCCATGGAGCAAGGTACCAAATCCAATATGGCCACTGAGCAAGGTATGAAAATGAAGTAAACAAAATTTATTTTGGCTTGCGCTTCAATGTGCTGCTATGTATTCATTTCAAACTGGTCACATATTGTTTCTAACATGCACAGCTTCGTTCTATCACATACGGATTGATTCGGAATGAAAATGCGAAAAAATTAAATTTTCAATCAAGTCATCGCAACAGAGATAATCATCGAAAATGGTACTTGCTGATACATTTATTCATTTATGGATAAGATCCACAAAAAAGAAAAACATCAAAAGTCGATTTTAATGTCAAAACCACGCACTTCCAGTTGACACAATTTGACTAAGAAAAAACTATGGATTATCCCGCCTGATTTCCGGTACCCGGCTTTTAATGAAGTCACTATACTCAGACTGCTTACAAACCTTCAGTGACTGCCTGCTAGAGCAAATGGTGACCTCTCCAACGAGAGGTCAAAACATCCTGGATCTTTTCTTCACCACAAACCCGACCTTAGTACTCAGTGTTTCTATCCAGCCTGGTCTTTCAGACCATGACATTGTTCTGGCAGAAATAAAGAGTCGTCCTGAACTTATAAAGCAGGTCCCCCGCGACATCCCCCTGTACAAGAAAGCTGACTGGGACCAGCTTAAGCAATCAATGAGAGACTTATTTCTGGAACTCCAATCAATCCCTGCTACCACAGACAGTCAAGTTCTGTGGGATAAGTTTGCTGGCAGACTCCAGCAGGAGATTGACAAGCACATCCCTATAAGGAAAGCAGGTACTAGAGACGGATTTCCCTGGATTACTCAGGAAATCCGCAGGCTTATGAGAAAAAGAGATAAACTCTACAGGCGCTGGTCAAGATCAGGCAGACCTGATGACCAGAAGAAATTCTTAGACCAAAAGCACTTAGTTCGCAGAATAACCGACAGGGCCTACGAAAAGTACCTGAAAGACATCCTAGGTATTAATAATGAGGCGGATGACCTTGATGCCCCACCCAAGGTCAAAACCAAGAAATTGTATTCCCTCCTGAAACATTCAAAACAGGATTCTAGTGGAATTGCATCACTGAAGGCCAACAATAAAACTTATACTGAAGACCCGGATAAGGCCAATGCCCTAAATGCCCAATTTAACTCAGTCTTTAGCCCCAAAAGCCCGATAAGCCTTAAGCAAATTGCTCAGAGGACACTACAGGACTTACATGATTCTGGCACAAAGCAACCCTTCAGACCCAGCCCACACCCCAAAATGCCTGATATCCACATTTCTGTGCAAGGCATAGAGAAACTGCTCAAATCTCTAAACCCCCACAAGGCCGCTGGCCCAGACAAACTTAAGCCAATTGTCTTACAGACCCTCCATAAGGAACTTGCTCCAATACTGCAAGTGATTTATCAAAGATCCCTTAACACAGGAAAGCTCCCTTCCATTTGGAAAGAGGCAAATGTATCCCCTATCTTCAAAAAAGGGGATAAAACCGACCCATCCAACTACCGTCCTATCTCCCTGACCTGTGTCCTCTGCAAGGTGCTTGAGCATGTCGTGGCTTCTGGAATCTCTAAACACTTCACTGACCAACACATATTATTTGAACTGCAGCATGGGTTCCGAGAAAAGAGGTCCTGCGAGACACAATTGATAATGCTGGTCGATGAACTCGCCAAAAATATGCAAGCTAAAAAACAGACCGACCTCATCCTCCTTGACTTTAGCAAGGCTTTCGACAAAGTAGCCCATGAAAAATTACTTCTCAAACTTCACTTTTATGGTATAAGGGGGAATACTCTAAATTGGATAAAAGATTTTCTTGACAATAGATCACAATCAGTTCTCCTAAATGGTTCCAATTCAGATAACATCCCAGTATCCTCAGGTGTCCCGCAGGGCTCAGTTCTCGGACCCATTCTGTTTTTAGCCTACATCAACGACCTCCCGGATCAGGTTAGATCAAGAGTCCGTCTATTCGCTGATGACACAGCCATGTACCTTGCACTTGATAAGCAAGATGACTCAGAGATCCTACAAAAAGACCTTGAAAGCCTTGAGAAATGGGAAAAACTCTGGGATATGAGTTTCAACCCTTCAAAATGTCAGGTCATTCATGTGACCCGACGCCAAACACCACACGAAACTAAATATTATCTTCATGGCTGTGTACTTGAAAGTGTATCCTCCGCTAAATATCTTTGGGTCACTCTATCAGAAGACCTCAGCTGGTCAAATCATATCAACACTATTACTAAAAAGGCAAATCAGACTCTCGGCTTCATCAAACGTAATATCCGGGTCCATAACAAGGACCTGAAGTCCACAGCATATAAAACCCTCGTCCGCCCACAGCTAGAATATGCCTCTACTGTGTGGTCCCCTCACACCGACCAAGACATCAAGAAACTTGAAGATGTGCAAAGACGGGCCGCTAGATGGGTAATGAGAGATTACCAACAAACATCTAGTGTGACCGCGATGCTACAGGATCTCAACTGGCGCACCCTCGACCAACGACGCATAGATAGTCGATTGGTCCTCCTATACAAGGTCACATACGACCTTGTAGCCATCCCTGCTCAAGACTTCCTGATCCGGAACACCCGACAATCATCCAGAAATCACCCCATGGCATACAGGCAGATCCTAGCTCTAAGAGACTACTACAAGTTCACATTTTTCCCCCGGACAATTATACACTGGAATGCCCTACCACTGCATATCCCCGTACTACCCACTCTGGCTCAGTTTAGCACAGCTGTCTGCCAGATAAACCACAAAAGTCCTTGAACACCAGCATCTGTTTTTATCTTTTAACTATACTAACACTCTTGATCGCACTGTACAAAGTCTTGTCACCCACTTTTCATTGCTTTTATTTCAACTAACCCCCTTCAGCTCTTGGTATACCGGAACACCATCTGAAGTCCTCCTCGGAGGTTAAGATGTAAAGGAAGATAGATAGATAGAAAATGGGCAGTTTTCAAAAGAAACTTTTTAACCTCAAAGTGTAAAAATTGTTAAAAATATAGATTAGTTATGTATAAGATAACCATTTAAGGTGCACCATACCTCAAAGTGATTAGTTTTGTTGTTTTGAAGATATATAGCAAAACTCCAGTTTTTATAGACAGCTTTTCGGATTCATTCTTTTCTGATCAATTAAACTTGGAAGAACAAAATAGATTTGCTCCATTGTCAAACGATAGTAGCTGTGGTACTAAAACATGTGGTTCAGGTACAAACAAAAATAAATTTATCAGTGGGTTAAAATTCTCAAGCATAAATATCAATAGTATTAGAGGTAAAAAACTTGAGTTGTTGGCATTTCTTGATCTCCATCAACCTCAGATTGTTGCAATTCAAGAAACTAAAATTGACAACACTATTTCAACTTCAGAATTGTTCCCAGAAACTTGTCCTTACAATGTGTATAGAAAAGATAGAACTCTTGACGGCGGTGGTGTGATGTTACTTATACACAAAGATATTCCTCATATGCCGATCACTGAATTGGAAAACGGCTCCGAATCAGTTTGGGTAAAGGTATTTGCGAACAAAACTTCACATTTTGTGGCAAGTTGGTATCGACCTCCAGATGGTAAGATAGAGGAACTTGAGTTATTCAAAGACCAACTTGAAAAGGTGAAAACTTTACATAAAGGAAACAAACCCCCCTCGGTCCATGTCATGGGTGATTTCAACTTCAGAGATATTGTTTGGCCAGATAGACTCAACAAACTAGGTTTTTCATTGAGCGTGTCTGAAGGTGCAAAGTTGGTAGAAATTATAAGTGACCACGAATTGGAACAGGTAGTGCACTTCCCCACAAGAGGACAAAACACATTGGATTTGATTATCACTTCACTTCCCGGACAATTTGTTGATATTCATTCCCCGGACAGGCTTAGTGATCATGACATTGTCTCTGGAACTTTGAAAATAGTTATTCCCCCCATCAAGAAACCTAAGAGAAAGGTGTATAAATATCAGAAAGGTGATTATGAATCTATGAAAGGTGATGCCCTTAAATTTGCAAAGGAGAAATATTTCAACGGTTACTCTGGCACACGGTCGGTTCAAGAAAACTTTAATTTGATCACATCTTTTATCCAGGAATCAGTGGATAAACATATCCCATCAAAGACTAGTCGCTCAGTTTCCTCAGTCCCATGGTTAACTCCTGAAATAAGAAGAAAGATTCGTAGAAAAAATGCAACTCATGCTAAAGCGAAGAAAACTGGGAATGCAAAATTTAGAACGAAATTTGAAACTTTGAGAAGAGAAATCAAAGCAGATATCAGAAAACAGCATGAGTTGTATGTAAATAACTTGGTTGGTGATGTTAAGGCTAATCCAAGAGATTTTTATCGGTACATAAATAGTCAGAAAAAAGATGTTCAAGGTATCCCCCCTTTGAAAAAGCGAAATGGAAGTGGTCTTGCTGAATCAGATTTTGAAAAGGCTGGTGAATTCAATGGTCAGTTTACGGATGTGTTCACCAAAACTGAACATAGCCAGGTCCCTCTTCTGAATAGAAAAGCCCCGTTTATGGAAGACATAGTGGTATCCAAAGAAGGTGTCACAAAACTTCTGAAAGGTTTGAACCCGTCGAAAGCTTTAGGTCCTGATGAGCTTCATCCCAGAGTCCTTAAGGAATTGGCATCTGAGCTAGGTCCTGTTTTTGCACATCTTTTTCAACAGTCAATAGACTCGGGTGAAATCCCCAAAGAATGGTCTTTAGCAAACATTTGTCCCCTGTTGGGTGGTTTTCAAAAAAATGAAGTATTTTTTAATATTAAAGCTGAATTGATAAGCTTTATACATATAAGGTCTCAGTTATACCTTAAATGTGTATTATGAAAGTGTCAAACTCCATGCAAAATTTCATTAAAAAAGATGGATCTATACCAGATTTATACAACAATATATACCTAAAAATGTCACAAGTGCAACGTTTTAGCGTGACATTTTGAATATTAAGTCATTTTCAAATGGTCAGAAAACAATTATCTGATTAACTAACAAAACAAAATCTCTAAAAAGTTACAAACAATTAGGTACTTGAGAGTTGCCAATGAAACATGCATGTATTTTGCCTTTGTTGCCTCTTCAGCATTTATAAATAACGACCATACTCCTAAAAATAAACTACAGTAAAAATAGCTTAGCTTAAACTTGTGAAAGCCAGTGTTCAATCATTGTAAGCCCTACATCTATTGTATGCTCTTACTGATCAACTCTGATGTATCTGGATTGATTATCAGGGGTTCTTCATTAAATACTCTTTCTTATATTTTGAAAAGTAGCTGATCTAATCAGTTAACCATTTTTGTCACAAGTGCAACGTTTTGTGTTTCTAGATGGACCATATAAGCATATCATATATGACTTGTTATTTTGCTTTATATTTTAGTCTAGCAGGTCAGAAAGAAACCAACAAAAACAAACCTTTGCCTACAATTATGCAAGTTGGTTTCTAAAAATTATGAAAAGTGATGTCACAAGTGCAACGCATATTTTCTAGTCTAAAAAAATGAATGCTTATTCCTAATGATACATATTATTTTCACTCTTATAAATTTATATGGCAATCACAGGAAGCATTGTACACTTGTAAGATATTGTTCATAATTAAATACATTGATCATTTGAGTGGTTATGGAAACATTTATAAGTGCAGAAAGCAAATTTAGGGTCAAATTTATCAAACAAATGTGTGAAAAAAATTTTTTTTGGAGAATTTTATTAAATTAATGGCACAGAGTCTAGTCCCAATATAGGGTCTATCAAACTAAGAACAAATTTGAAATATAAAGTGTATGTTACAAATGTAGCACTACTTCTAAGGTATATCACCAGTTTTAAAAATAAACAACAAAAAGCAAAGAAACAAGAAAATCTCAAAAATGGCTGTTGTCAAAAAGATTTAAATGTCGATTTCTCATATTTTGATAGCCATAGAAAAATCCGGAACAAAAATTAAAAAGACAAATGCACATCTCAATTTTGACCAAAAATGGGTCAATGTCACACTTTTACTTCATTTTTTTGAAAATCACCATGTTCAAAAAGGCTGACAGGTCTCTTGCTTGCAACTATCGTCCAGTTTCCTTGACCTGCGTACCCTGCAAACTTCTGGAACATATAGTGTGTTCTAATATCATGTCCCATTTGGATCAACATAAACTTTTGTCAGACAGGCAACATGCATTCAGGAAATCCCACAGTTGTGAAACCCAGTTAGCTACAGTGATTGATGACTGGGCAAAAATCTTAGACAATCAAGGTCAGGTTGACACATTTATCTTGGATTTCGAAAAAGCTTTTGACACTCCTCCGCATGAACTCCTTAAAAGCAAATTGTTCAGTTATGGAATTGGTGGGAAGACAATTAAATGGATTGATGCCTTCCTTTGCTATAGACAACAAAGAGTTGTGGTTAATGGCGTTAAATCAGACTGGGCTCCTGTTGTATCTGGTGTCCCACAGGGCACCGTTCTCGGCCCCTTGTTGTTTTCGTTGCATATAAATGATATCACCTCAGATATTGAATCGGAAATCAGACTCTTTGCTGATGATTGTGTTTGTTATCGTGAAATTAAGAATGTGGAGGATACAGTGAAACTTCAGAAGGATATTGATCGATTAGGTAGTTGGGCCAGGAAATGGGGTATGAGATTTCAACCTGTCAAGTGCAACATGATGCAGCTGACAAATAAACGTACTAGTAAAATTCAGGCTTCTTACAAGCTTGAGGGTACTGTGTTGGAAAATGTTGAGAGTATCAAATATCTTGGTGTTACAATAACTAAGGATTTAAAATGGAATACTCACATCAGCAATGTGTGTACCAAAGCCAATAGGACCCTTGGTTTTTTGAGACGAAATCTGTTCTCTTGCCCCCAAGATGTGAGAGAAGCTGCCTATAAAGGTCTGGTGAGACCTATTCTTGAATATGGTAGCTCAGTTTGGGACCCTCATTATGAAGGTTTGATAGATGATTTGGAGAAGGTGCAAAAGCGTGCGGCTAGGTTTGTAACTAGGAACTATACATATGAAAAAGGTAGTATGACTGGCATCCTTAAAAAACTAAAATGGGAATCCCTGCAGAAAAGAAGGAAGGATAATAGAATTATATTACTTTACAAAGGTCTAAAAGGGAGAGCAAAAATACCCACGGATGACCTTATCCCCAAAAATAGGCGTTGTAGGAATCAACACTCCTTGGCATTTCAGATACCTTCAGCAAGTACAAATGCCTATTTACACAGTTTCTTCCCCCAGACCATTAGAGATTGGAATGAACTCCCTGATTCTCTGATCTCCTCTGCTGAATTGTCAGATGATTGTGTGTCTAACTTTACTTCTCTTGTGAGAGCTCGGGACTAATCCCCTCCGGTCAAGCCCCATCCCCCCCCTGGTGTAGTATTGTCAGTTTGACGTTTCACCAGTAAACTATTCTGATTCTGATTCTGAGCTAACAGCCTATACCTATTAAGACCAATCATGTACGCATAACTTTTACTTATACATTACAAATGCAACTGCAAGTATGTAACTTTCAATAACCACAACTGCAGCTGCACACATTTCGCCTCGGCTCAAGTCAAGCAAATGATCCTTCACATAAAATTTGAACAAAGTCGACCGATAGACCCTAGGCAATTTCCATCAAGTCCGCCATGGTTAACGTTTTGGCATTCGTTGGCATATATAGTAACTATTTTGGATCCGTGGAAAGTACAAATATACCCTTTAAAATCAACTCAAAATCATTCGAGATATTATGGGGTCCTACATGTAGTTAATATATGCTAGTACGAAAACAATGATGTTTGAATTGGAGGATGGACAGACGCAGTTTTCTACTATTATATACGTGTAACGCTAATATTTCTTGCCATGGAAAGCAGTTTTAATACGAGCCGGCCCCAAATCCAACGAAAAAGATAATATAATGATGTTTGAAACAGTGGAGGGATAGACACATGTACAGATACCATCTCACTTTACTCCCATCGTATCATGTGATAGATGAAAAATACTTCATTCAAAACATTCAAGTTGAGTGTAAGCGCAACCTTATCCTGTTCTTGTTTGATCATTATTATTAATTTTAGGACCATAAATGTCCTAGAGCTGATCGAGTACCATTTTAATTTTAATATAACTTTTGGACTTACAGCTTATCAGTTGCTGGAATCTAGTAAAACCACATGAAGTAATCCCGCCATCACGCTAATACGTCCATGCAATATGTACTCACTTACACCCAACTTAAATACAGTAAAACTTTGGGATTTACATGGGTATACATACTTTTCTTATCCTTATTTTTGATCCAAAACATAGATTGTGGGTACTCTAACTTGTACACCCACAATCAATGTTTTGAACAAGAATATCAAAAATATATTTTTTTTTTCCAATGAAGTTTTCAACTTTTTACAGCTGAAAGAAATCTCTGTACATGGACAACTTTTCAAAATGTCTTGGCGTATGTCTCAATGGTAAATTATTCTGTTCAGTAATAATTTCAGTTAAAAATGTTGCAAAGCAGTCAAGTGGAAAGGTCAGTGCAACACTTTAATTCTCAAGTTAGAAGGCTGACTACTCTTAACCTGGCTCATTCAAAGTGTGCCCCTTGCGTGTCTCGCACTGTGATATGCAATACCAGAGATGTTGTAGTCACGAAATTGTCGAAATTCAATAAATGTATCAAAAAGACAATACTGGTATAATTTATTTCGTGCAGATGCGTACAAGTACTTGGGAAACAGATGTACGAGGAATAAAAATTGAGCCGCCTCATGGGAAAACCAACAATCTGCATAGGCGAAAACAAAGGCGCAGATCAGCTTCGTAGTAACTGCGAAGCTGATCAGCGCCTTTGTTTTCGCTACACAGATAGTACAATTCCTCTACTTTCTAAATCCAAAATTTCCAGCCTCTAGCCATCTTCTGTGCTTGTGCAGGCCGGTTAGTGTCGGACCTGTTCAAAAACCACATTGTTGGTTTTCCCACGAGGCGGCTCAAATATTCTCCAACATTCAGTTCTCGTACTGTAAATATTCCTATACCCATTTTCATCATCACGGTGTGCAAACAAAATGTACCACATTTATTCCAACTCCTTTTCCATTTGAAAATTATATAGCATTCGTAAGCTGTCTGAGAAATGTGCCTGTACATTTACATGCAGAAGTTCAAACCCTTCTTTCATATGTTTTCATAAGAACAACTATCAGTTGTTGTTCCATATTTTATATTGTCATTTATATCTAAATGTTAAACGCCCCGCTATTCCCCGGTCCCAGCGCGGCCGTGGATACTAATGACTGGTGCATAACAATGAAAAAAACATGTCTGTGAAATGCCCCACTTTTATATGGGTCACAACGTGAGAAAATGTACCTTCAGACATTTTTTGAGTATAAGAACTTAAGAAGAACAATGTTAGTTTGAATGTATAATGTCACTAGAGTTTGTTAGGCTTTATTTAACCAGAATATTCAAGTTATTTTGTGAGTTATGGTCAATTTACTATATGGGCCCTTGAGACGTCATTGTCCTGAAAATGACGTCAAAGTTGCGTCATGCATTTTTAAATGTTAGCAAAGCCTACAATACTTGATTACAACTGTTTAAGTACTGGCCAGAACCTACTGTTAAGTAAGAAGCATTTCACCCTTACAGGCAATCTGTCGAAATTACTTTGTGTATCTATATGACGATGCAGTTGCTATGGTTACCATTTAATGATGGATCTAGGAAAATTAAGCATATAATGGGCTAAAATAAAGGCAGATAACTCCAAATATTGAATATAAATTATATGTTTTAAAACCAATTCATTTGGCAGCCCAATGTTCAAAGATTACAAATACAGTGTTATTTCAAAAACATAAATGACATTTTCCCGCTTTTTGACTTTTTCTACTTGTAATGTCAGAATGTCCGAAGGTACATTTTGTCGCGTTGAGGTTCATATAGAAAAACTGGGACTTTGGGTATTCCTAATTTTCTTATTTTTGATCCAAAACATGCATTGTGGGTACTCGTTAGAACTACACGGCCCCGGTATGTTTTTAGCGATATTCTACTGAAAAATTTAATTTCTACAACTTAAAAATTCTCTGTATATTGCAGCATGGCCATGTTATATTACAGCATGGCCATGTTTCGTATTTTTTTCACATAAGTTTGTCAGATAATGCCATATCCCATGAGTCATACGCAGTATTTTGCTGGCTTTTTCTTGGTTGTTTCAATGTATTTCTTGATTGGTTTCAGCTGTTGAAGCAACTCTTGTTTCATAAAACCGGTCGCCATAATTGTAGCACATGAAAAAGGCGGTGGTTTGTGTTCATGTGCTACTAGTCTGTTGTCACTATTAATCGCTACTTCCATCAACGAACTGCCATTGTCCGTATCCCCCTGGAACAACCATATGCACGATTTGTCCCCTATGCTGAGTGTATATCCGTACGAAGAAGATGGTAACGAGTAATATGTGGGCTGTGAACATGAACCCCTAACAATCTGCATATGGGCTTTTGTGAGTTCCCATGAATTCTTATCATACTGACATTTACACTGGACGATGTATGTTTCTTCTTCGAACGTTTCTTCAACGATGCTTATCTTCTTCTCGTCTTGCAGTACCCAACATGTATCAAAGTCAATACATTCCATATCGTGTCTTAGAATACGATAATTTGGCTCTTCCGTATCAGCTGTTTCCATGTCTACCACGATGACACTTGTGTGGCCTGATCTGTACACAATAATCAGTTCTTTATTCGCTGCGGAATAAATGGCAGAGAACTGATTGTGCTGTTGTACGAATTCCTCTATAACCGGAGTTGAGAACATGAACAACCAGGCTTTATCAGAAGTTAGTTTGAAGCACATGAAGAAGGTCCCTGTTCTGCCTCGGGTTCCAGCAGCAGCTACTGACAGAATTAGGTACATTGTAGCTTCACCCACAGGAACAACGTACACACGATTACTAGAGTCGGATTTACTGACATTTTCCTCGATAGGCTGCTTAAAATCTATCGTATCCCATTTGTGACTTTCTAGATCCAATGTATAAATCTTGTTCTTGTGTTGAGAAACGAGATGCAGTTTGTTGAACTTGATAAATGATTGAGTTATATCCAGTGGATCTGATTGCGGTGTTGAAACTCTGAACGCTCTTTCTGGTCGGCATTCAGTCATGTAATACCAAGCTTGATTTCGCGGAACATACACACATACATCATATATAGTCTTATTGTCTTTCAGGCGATCATAAATATATGTGTGCTTCTTTGGCTTCTTATTAACAATGTCGATCAAGTTTTTGTTTGGAATGACAGCTAACAATATGTGAACATTTTTGTTCTCTTCTCCAAGTTCTTCAGTGTCCAGTGACTCCAGTCCTAACGCTTCAATGTCTTCAGTAAGCGCATTCACATCTAACGGACCCGTTTTACCTTCCATGTCAGCCTCATTCTCATTATCTGCCATCAGGGTACAAAGTTTTTGTTTAAACTGTATGAAAATTTCAACGCCTTCAATCGCGTTACTAATTCGTTCAATCAATGCTTTTGCGTCGTCTTTCATGAGGCAACAAGGAAGCTTGGAATTTCTATTTGATATATAATCAATAACTTCACAACCAACTTGCTCATGAGCTTCGGTTTTTCCAGCTTTTAACCATTCTGTGACAAAGGAAACAATATCAACATTGGAGCAGTGCTTGAAAATATCACACTCTTTCAGTAGATAACGCAGATGTTTGGGGGATATCTTTAGAGAGCTTGGTTTAAAGATGATACAGTCATGAAATCTAGGGCGTATTGTCTGGTGAAAAACCTTTTCTAACATTGGAATCTCAAATTCGACTGCGATCAGGTATAACTGTAGGCATGTGTCCATGTCTAGATTCACCTTTAGATTAGTTGTGATGAACTCGACACATAGTTCCTGTAACGGTGCAATCTCCAGATAGGAAGACAGCTTTAGAACGGCTTCGATATTTTCATCTTCTATTTCTATTAGCCCAGAATACATAAAATCTACTACAGCTTCAACAGCATTATCACTTTTCGTAACTTCAGAGAGATCAACGACACCGTCTTCTTTCTTCGATGGTCCCGTATATAATGTCTTGAAGAAATTACTACAAGCCACTAACACGCACTTATGTGCTGGTATTTGTGTGTCCCCAACTTTAACATTTGCATCACAAAGTATTCCGGCTTTTCTTTGTTCTCTCAACTCTTCCATCACGTCTAGTGAGTATGAATCAAGGAAAACCATTGTTGTTGGAGATTATCGGTGACCTAGCAGCCTGAAAGTAACGAGACTTGTCAAGAGACATTCTCATGAAAACGTAGGCAATTAAACTGAAAGGATCATGAGTACTGCTACTGTAATCTACATGTATTTTATCTTTTCAGATGGGACACAATGTCTTGCAGTGGCACTGACACTGTTTGTTTTGAGTTTGGTATGGCTTCACAAAACGTCTCAACGTTTTTAGTCATGTCGGGACGGAACCACCACCATTTCCTGGCTATAAACCAGTATTATGGAAAGCTTTCAAAGTGTCTTGCACAAAGACACTACACGGCAGAGGACAGCTGTCAGTGCAAGGATAAAATAAAATCACTGGAAAGGCCAGTCTTCATGTTATAAACTCAAAACTAAGGACGTGGCTGATTTCCAGATGCGGTAGCTCTAAGAAACATGTAGGGCTACATAGCAATGATGGAAGACTATTTTATTTTCAGTACTATAACCAGGTGGCATGCAAATTTATCTGTAGACATAAAACCTCATATCCATGTATTTGAAGGTACAAGTAGGAAAAGATCAGGAAATGCGCAATCAGAAAAAGATTCCCACTCCAAAACCGAGGTGGGAAAAACTAAATTAAGAATCTGGGCACAGAATTACAATGCTTTCTTAAAGTTAAGGCCTACCTTAGTTAAGGTGACAAATTTTGACACGATATTGTACCGTTAAAATCAATAACTGTATTTACGAAAATATACAGGTGTGTAGAATAAAATGTCATGTACATAATAAAACCGATAAGTTTGATTTCAAGATGTTTTAAATGCATCTTTTTGATGCTGAAATTCGCCACCTTAACTAAGGTCTTCTGGGCCCAGGTACTTATACCATGAAAACGCATCGCAAGCCAATAGGTGGCCACTCAGTTACCTAAACTTAACTAAAATATGAAATCATACATAAGGCGCCGACAGCACAAAAAGTTTCAACACCAAGACATAAAACAAAAAGCCGGAACCACCACAGAAGTATCGCCTTGGAACGATCAGTAACACAAAATTACTGGCGGGCTTAAACCGGTTCTACCGAGTGGCCATAACCTCACCCTCCGCATAACATTGAGTTAGTTCTTCGGTCCTAACTAATCGATGAATCATCAGGAACAAACAAATAAATCACGATAAACATCCTGAGCACTCAAACATGTTTAATTTATAACAGCAACTGCATTTTATGTATAGCAACAACTGCAATGTCGTTACAAATGTTTGAGACACTTTACACTTTATTTTTAACACGGCATAACATGCATAAAAAGGTACAAACAGGCAACTACCAGTAAAAGGCGCACCAACTCCAAAACCGAGGTGGGAAAAAAACTAAATTAATTACTTATACGAGACCATGAGTAAGAATAGAGGGGTCAGGAATCGATGCAATCAAATTTAAAGTCCCAACATAAACACAACAAAACATTTCCGACAGCACACACGAAGAGTAGAATGATTGTCTCTTTCCCAAAAAGGTAGCCATCCGGCTAAGTTTTAAACCACGAAACGAATGGCAACAAGCACGACAGAGAGGTAGGCACAATAAACAAAAATATATTGAAGATGAACCACTTTGCCTGGGACACCGATTATACAGTTTACTTGACAATGGCGAACCACTAAGAGGTCAAACGCTATTATTTTATATACGACCATGGGAATGTTTTTCTCTTTGGTACTAAGAACATCTAACATATCTCAGCTATACAGAAAAAAAAATAATTTTAGTTCATTCAATTTCCTAATGGGAGATAACTCTGTTGAAATGATACCTCCCGCATTAGACAATGGCGAACCAAACTCGACAATGGCGAATCAAATAGTATATAGTCCTAAGAAACCATTTTAGAAGGTTATTTTTGCACACAAATGGTGCCATCATCATGCGAATCTAAATGGTGTTCGATAATATTGTGTTAATTTGCTTTGGTGCTTTACGTTCACTGTCAACAGCAAATGCCCTATCGAAAAGGTAAATTATACCGATTTAAGCATGTCTAATTGCATGAATGAATCAATGTAAGCCTAAAATCAAGAGGGTTAAACCACGACTTGAATCAATATTAGTTACGTCATTGACCAAACGAAATTGTTCTTAAGCGAGCCTTCCAAAGGTAGATTATCAGTATTTTTTGCACATTCTTTTTACTTTTTACCAAACAAAGTATGATTCGCTATTGTCGAATTTACATGTACATCTTTACACGCTCTACCTTCAGTGTCAAAACTTTTATCAAAAACATGCATAATGTATAACTAGGGATAATAGGCATTAAATTAATGCAAAAAAATGGTTATAAGAAAATGCTGAGAAACGAGGTTAGAAACACATTTTATCTGAACGTCACTTTTTGTGGAACAATAAACTAGTATCTATTTTAAGGAGCCAAGCGTTTCAGCAACCCTAATTTTATTGTCCGGTGGAAATTTGACTCCATTCTTTTACCAAACATCAAGGCATAGATGAAAGTAAATGACTGAGTTATAGTAATAAATAATATTTTGTCTAAGATTCGATAAATTCTGCAATATCGTTAAGAGTGATTCGCCATTGTCGATGATTCTCCATTGTCAAGTTCACTGTAGTTTTGCCTGGGGACGTCAAAAACTATTTTTCCTGGAGACATCTTCGATTTCATAAAGAAAGAAAATTAAATGAAAACAAACATAGTTCGGTTCAACTGGCGAACGCTGCTCTTGAAAGAGGACTTGACCACAGTTTTTGCAACTTTCACTATCTTTTTCATAGTTGCAGATCAAGCTATCCGCTGCTTCTTTTGTGAAACGTTCCACTAGAAAGAGAATTTCGATTCCAAAACCACGGGTGGAGCACAACCTCTTGGGTCCCAAGTGTGTTCATCAGGAAAACAAGTCCGTGCAATGTATACCCCCTTGAACCCCACTTTTATATAGCAAAACTCGGGTTTGCAGGAGTATACCTATTTTTCTTATTTTTGCTCCAAAACATAGATTGTGGGTACTCGTTAGAACTGCCTCGGTGAGGCGGTTCTAACGAGTACCCACAATCTATGTTTTGAGCAAAAATAAGAAAAATATCAAAATTTTTCAGCTAAAAATTTTCAATTTTTAAAGCTCAAAAAATCTCTGTTCATTGCATGGGGAAGTTTTCGTAATGTCATATCTACTACAAACAAATGCAACTCGTCAGCTTTATATACAATCAACATTTTTGTACAGTTTTCTGTGACTACAGCGGATAAAGCACCGTGTCGATGCACAACTCTCGTTTCGATATCCTCAAGTATTAAAGGGTGCTCTGAACATCATGAAAACATGTCCGTGAAATGTATACCCCTCATACTCCACTTTTATATGGCAAAACTGGGGTATGCAGGAGTATACCTACTTCGGTGCGTTCCTTTACCGGAATGGACCGGAATGGGCCCGATTACCGGAATGGACTACCGGAATGGACATTTATATGTGTCCTTGAGGATTTTTCATTTGGCTTTTGAGGACAGATTGGCATAGAATATACACAGACAGTGATTAGTTCGAGAATCATGTGGTCTATAAGTTCAGTTCAATTGTGTTCCGTATGGTCGGTTAGCCTAGGTCAGGTGTTCATATGCTTATATAGGTCCCTGTCACAATGCCACCACATTTTACTTATTTCTACTTCTATTCATCTCTGTGTTTGCTATAGAACAACCACTGGTGATCTCTATATATTTCAATCAAAGAAACCTCTGAACAGTGGCCCTACCCCGGACCCCACCACTGAGCTACCCTAACCAACATCAGAAGTCAATATTGCTATGCTGAGATGAATTTTATCTTATGCAAACTATTCATATGACTACAGAACTACATTTTATGCTGTTAAAATACATTTAAAGCACCCAGAGTCATAGCATAATGTCCATTCCGGTAGTCCATTCCGGTTGTGGTAAACCTCAGGTTTTGACGAGTCTTGACTTCCATTTTCCCATGTAATTTTTGCTTGTCTCCATGTTTTATGTATTTATGTGCATTGAATTTAGTATTTTTAGATAGTAGTTGATATAATGCACATATCCTGAAGTTTTCACATTTATCGGACTGATTTTGACTGAGTTTTTTAGCAATTTTATGTATGCAGTAATTAGACTTTGTTGTGACTCGTCCAGCAAATACTTTTTCAGTCCCAGCAAACTTATCTTTTGTGCAATTTTCATGATTTTGATAACAGTATAGACATTTATGTTATCTTTGCATTAGGCTGTAAATCTTTTGCATACTTTTTATATTTTAGATGCAATTTAAAGGAATCTTGAAATTTTAGGGCCTGTGCTTTTTAAGTAAATGTCTGTATTATCTAATTAAATTGACTTTTTCTGGTGAGGAAACTTACTAAAGCATACTATTATAATGGCATTGTTTTAACTTTTATAACATTTAAGGAAATCTTTGATTATAATGTGAAATTTACTTCAGCTTTTATCTTGTTTTCTGTAAACCTACGGGACCTTTTTGCTTGTCACCTTTAACACCTTTAAAGTTGCAATTTTAAGGAGGCAGATGTGTAACTTTTTGGTTCTGGAACTGGAAGAGTCCATTTTTACTAGGTTAAGCAGATTTGTGTTCAAATTTATAAACTTTAAAATGGCCTTTTTAAATGCTTTTTGTTACATGTATTGAAAGTTTTTGTCATATTAAACATTGTTTTTGTAACAATTTTAGTATTTTATGCATACTTAAGCTGTAAAACCTGTTTTTAAACTGGAAGTAACCATTTATGTAATAGGTAAGACAGGTAGCATTTTTGGGTATATAAGGGGCTGTTTTGGGTTTTTCTTCATTTCTTGGATTATTTTATTCTGTGCTTAATTCTCTCTGGACTAAAAAGTGAAAATTCCAAAGGATTTAATTAATCATTTATTTTCTTATTTTTGGACTTAGAGATTTTTTGCTTCTGAACATTTTCTTAGAATTCTTCTAAGTCCGCGAAACTTTTTAACTTAGTCATTTTTGCATAGTAATATTTTCTCTAAAATTGTCTAAGTCTGCAAAACGTTTTAACTTAGTTATTTTTGCACCTGTTTATTTTCTTAGATATTCTAAGTCAACATATTAATTGCAAGAACTTAGTATTTTCTGTCATTAGCTTTTTGAGAAATTAATTTTACTTTTGGCTTAATTCTAAATTAACCTTTCCAAGAGTCATGAATAGATTATGAAACTTTAATTACAATAGAAGAGACAGTTTTTGATAAAAGACTTATTGTAATTTCGTTGCATAATTTGTCATTATTGTTGTTGTTTTGTTTACATGTGCTTTGACAATGCTTTTGATGAACAAGAAAAAATATTAAAACTATATTTGTGAACTTCATTTCCTTGTTGTGTGGTCATTTTTAAGGGCTTAACAAGCAAGGGTTAGACTTATAATTTCTATGAGTTTAAGCCTGGTTTGTTAGAAGAGGAATTTCGGACTTATCCTCAAACTTTCACGAAGATTTGGTCATCATTATGGACATTCTAAAACAAAGTCCGTGGTGTCGGCAATCCTGATAGAATCAATTCACCCAACATTTGGGGAAAACCTCAAAAGTGCATACCGTGTCTGAATAAACCCCTTAACTGCGCCTAAGATCATGAGCCTCAAAACCGTCTTCTGGTCTAGAGGCGCAGCCTGCTAATCTTCGCCGGAGTTTAAAAGACAGGCTCCAGCCAATTTTAGCAAGGTTTATTACAAAAGTATAAAAAGTGGCCTCGGATCTGTACGCCTAAATTGGTCTTCAGTTCTCGAGGCGCAGCCAGCTAATCTTTTCCGGAGTTTGAAGCGCAGGCTCCTGTCAATTTTAGCCAGGTTGACAACAACTGGTGTCAGAAAGTGGGGATTTCTCTTCTTCAGTTTTTATTAATTTTTAATAAAATTGAGAGAGTAATCACAAAATTAAAAGAACCATCAATCAATTATATTGATTTATTAGCCTTAATTTCATCATTTCTTTTTCAGCTCTAATTTTTTGCAGACTACTGCATGATAGGCAGCCTGCATTTCTTTTTCAGCTTTAATTCAATTTTTTTGCAGACTACTGCATGATAGGCAGCCTGCATTTCTTTTTCAGCTTTAATTTAATTTTGCGCAGATTACTGCATGATAGGCAGCCTGCATTTCTTTTTCAGCTTTAATTTAATTTTGCGCAGACTACTGCATGATAGGCAGCCTGCATTTCTTTTTCAGCTTTAATTTAATTTTTGCAGACTACTGCATGATAGGCAGCCTGCATTTCTTTTTCAGCTTTAATTTAATTTTGCGCAGATTACTGCATGATAGGCAGCCTGCATTTCTTTTTCAGCTTTAATCTAATTTTTTGCAGACTACTGCATGATAGGCAGCCTGCATTTCCATTTCAGCTCTAATTTTTTGCAGACTACTGCATGATAGGCAGCCTGCATTTCCTTTTCAGCTCTAATTTTTTGCAGACTACTGCATGATAGGCAGCCTGCATTTAAGCTTTTAATTTTTTGCAGACTACTGCATGATAGGCAGCCTGCATTTTTCTTTTAGCTGTGGTAAATTGTATACTTGAAAGTTTAATCAATACTTAAGATTATCAAAGTAGTGATTCAACAATTGCTTCGTAATGGAACTCAGGTCAAGAAGTTTGCTCCCTCAGAGTGAGAGAAGTCGGCCACAGTCTGTCGATTCTACTCTAGTAGATTGGGAAAGAGAAAGGTTAAGATTGGATGAAACTGCACCAAATGACCCACAGGAACAATTTCGTTCCGACACACACAGGGGAACTCCACCCCAAAGACCAATGTCACCAAGAAGACTAGACAACCCTGATCCCTATCAGAATAATGACTTTGAAGAAACCTTTCAAGGAATCTTAACACATTCACCGATGCGTGAAACGGAAAGACAACCATACCAAGCAGTGCGGGAAAATAGTGCATTTCGACCAGTTATGACTGGTCAGGACTACATGAGAAATAGCTTGAACACTAATCGTGTAAACCACCTTAAATACAGGGCCCCTGAACCTCTACATGTACATGTACCTCGTGAGCATGTATCTGACAGACTGTTTGTAAGGCCACTATTTCAACAGTATGGTCCATATAGAGCACCTGATGAGGTTGCAGTTAGACCATTTGACTACAATAGGTTATTACCTAGAAATTATGACAACCGGTATCAGTTTAATGATATAAAGCCAAGACCTCCGTCCTTTGATGGAAAACCAGATGCATGGGAACCCTTTTTGATGCAAATTCAGATGATGTCTCGAAGCTATGGATGGCCAGATTATAAATTTCGTGACCAACTTATGTTTGCCTTAAGGGGTGAAGCCCTCCTTTTTGCATCAAACTTACCTATTCATGTAAGGGAAGATACAGAATTACTCATAAGTGCTCTGGAACAACGGTTCGGACAGTGTTTACTAGCCGAGACTCACCGAGCGAATCTCAATAACATTAAAAAGCAGTCTAGAGAGACAATTCAACAGTATAGTGCGCGAGTAAGCCAATTAATGACTCGTGCATACCCAGGAATACAGGGTACTGGGATCTTTGACAATCTAGCCATTGAACATCTGTTAAGGGGGCTCCCTGATCAGAAAATGGCATATGAAATCATGACCAAGAAACCAAGAACTCTCTCTGAAACTGTGGACATGATCACATGGCACGAAGCTTGCCGCCAACAAACAGTGAAGAGTTCTGGTATTCGCAGAATCGAAGACCATGAATATTACTCGGAATATGATTCAGATGACTCAGATGTGTCCATGAACTTGCGCAGAGTGAGCGGGAGAAAGACAGTGACTGAGGAAAGAATTAATCAGCTGTGGCGTGACATGAAAATGTATCTCAGCCAACAAATTGAAAAGATAGTAAACCCCAGCTCAGAAGACACTCAATGTGCAGAAATCAGTGAAAATGAAAGAAAGAAAAATCCATACAAGGACCTCACTTGCTACAAATGTGATGAGAAAGGACACATATCACCTGACTGTCCAAAGAAACAGACAGTTCAGAAACTGAAGCTACAGGAAAACGAGAAAGGGCTGCCCAAGATGGCCTAAGAGCAGCCCGAGATTTAAGTCAAAAGGCCACAACAAAAGAAATAAATAAAGAGTGCCTGTCTCCAAAAGGAAGGGGAAATAACCAGAATTATTCTGAAAGTGGAGAAACAAAATTATCAAAGAAAATACCAGAAAGTGCAATTTCAACACAAGATAAAGAGAGAGTGAAAACTAGTTTAAGCACTATTAAAGAGATCAAATCAGAAGAGGATGAATATCTCTATGTTAATAGACTAAGAGTGAAAACAATAAAGGTGCCAATATCTGTGAGTGGAATATCTGGGTTTGCCGTCGTTGACACCGGCGCAGAGGCCACTGTTTTAAATAACAGTATTTATGAACAGATTCCAGGGGAAGTGAGGCCCCCATTATC
This sequence comes from Rugalucina vietnamica, assembly GCA_964017185.1. NCBI lineage: Eukaryota > Metazoa > Mollusca > Bivalvia > Lucinida > Lucinidae > Rugalucina > Rugalucina vietnamica. Next base: position 8,099,245 of record OZ024877.1, on the reverse strand, counting down.
ACAGGCCAAGAAGAAGTTAGTAGTTGCAGAGGCAGGCAAAGAAATGAGTGTCTATGGAATGACAAAAATAGACATAGAAATAGGGGGATTCAAATTTAAATGGCCTGTTTATGTGGCACCTATTCGTGAAGATCTTCTCCTTGGATGGGATATGATTTTTCACCATAAATTTGCAATTGACCCTGAACAGGGATTTCAAGTGAAAACCAAATGGATAAAGATTGAGGTTGATTCACCAAAGAGGAAATCAGCTGTAACAGAAGTAAATCAAGCTGTTACCAACCCAAAATTGTCAGAACTCATTTTGTGTTACAAATGCCAGGATAAAATAGAGGGGGATTATCCTACTGAGCCTATTGTGCAAAATAGGATAATTGTAGCCGAGCCTACTGAAATAGCCCAAAAGGATTGTGTATCAGTGTGCAATAGTAAACAATTGGATTTACAAAAACATAAAGAGAAAGAGAAAACATTGGTTGGTTGTCACAATGAAACAAATGTCCTGAATTCTGAAATGACATATTCACCAGTCTCAAACCTAAAGACATGCTCAAATGATACAATCAGTGAGCATAGAGTTGAAAACAAGATTAACTATGTAAAAAACAAATGTGTATATGCTTCTGGGCCTAAAATGCCAGAAGTAGTCCTTCGAAACATAGGGGAAGAGACAGTAAGTTCAAGAATTGAGGAAAACATGTATAATAGAGGGGATTTAGCATACATGTACATGTACGAGGGTTGTCCGGAAAGTTTTAGGACTGTGCCGATATCTTAAAAAATATTTTATGCTATACAAATAAAGATATATGAGTTTAAAGATAAGGCCTTCCTGAATCATATATGGGAAAATTGGAATCAAAACCTACGTACACTTGGAAATATTGGTCTCCAAGGCAACCGATGTGGCGCTTCTCGGAGCACTTTGAATTTTGTGTTTTCTAAAACCTGGAGACAAGATAACAATTGCCCACAGATTGGCCATATGGCTTTTAAATACAGCAACAATTTGCATGGTATCACGCCATCATTTGCTCAATTTATTCGCAAAATTCCATGGTCTTTCGACGGTTATCAACTTTGCAAAAGCTAACAAAAGTGTATGTGTCAATCAAAATGTTGGTAAGAAACTCGACGTCACCGCATCGGATGAAGCAGTGTTTTTTTATCATTCAGTGTTCCTGCCGTAATGAGTTCACAAATCTAATCAAAATTCTCACTGTTGGTTGAACAAAATCCAGGCTATGCAAGACCATTAATTTTTCGCTTTTTCGAAAAGTTTTTGTCAGGAAATCGGTGATAAGAGGAAGGGCTACAGGCCGTTCGATGCATGCGAAAAAGTGAAACCCCATTTAAAATCGGCGCAAAAGAGTTTGGAGGTAGCCAAATGAAAACGAATGTGTTTTCCTGATATATTTTGTATTGTTGCCCTCAGAATAATCAAATAAACTTGAAACTATCAAGCTTTGTTGCCCGATGATATTGAGAGCCACTTTAAAATGCATCATATCAGCAAGGTCTTTCTTGTAAAATCATAACGGGCGCGACGTTATTGACGTCAAAGTGCTCCGAGAGTAGCAACATGCTCATATTAAAATGATTACATCAATATGTTCCCGGTGAGCAAATATGCTGAAATTTTCAGCAATAACTCATGATATAATGTTATATTCTTGTGTAAAATAACAACTGATTCTCTTGAATATTTATCGAGATATAGACACAGTCTCAAAACTTTCCGGACAGCCTACGTATAAAGAAAGTTCATCTCAAAAGAAGCTGAAGAGGCAATGGGATGGACCGTTTGTAGTGAGAAAATGTGTAGCACCTTCTGTGTATCTTCTCCAGGGGAAGAAGAAGACCATCATCGATCATCGTGATCGATTGAAACCATGTAAATTAGAAGAAGATGACCTTCCTAGGTGGGCCAAGAAAGTTGTGGCCCATTGTAGGGAGTTACCTTGTGTAAGTCAATAAAGTATTTACAGTGACTCATTTTGCTATACATTGTAGTTATCTTTATCATTCTGTGTTTTGAGTATTATTCTACTGTGCTGTGGATTATCATTCCTTGTTTTGGATTATACATGTAATTCTGTGCAGTGGATTAATATTCTGAGCTCTGGATTAATATCCCATGTTCTGGATTAATATTCTGTGTTCTGGATTAATATTCTGTGTTTCACTTTGGATTAATTTACAAGTGCTAAGCTCAAAAGCACACGATTCCATGATCTATTGGATTAAAACTATCTGTCCACGCTAAATATTGACAGTCAACCATATGACAACCTATCAGATGACAACCCATCAGATGAAACCAGATGCCAGATGATGACCAACGTTTCACTAAACTCGACGCCATATGACGACCGACGCCAACTGATGTCCTCCACCATGATGTTCGACGCCAGCTGACGACCGACGCCAGATAACGATGACTCTATCCTAACTATAGACTTTCTAAATTTGAGTCACATGAACTTTAAAATAAGTACATAGAAGTAAACCATTTTAGGTGAAGTATAGTCATTTTAGGTACAAGTATATTTATGTAATGCTGCTTTTTGCATTTTAATATGCTGTTTTTTTTTCTGCATTTATGCTGCTTTTTGCATTTATGCTGTTTTTTGCATTTATGTTTGTCTCTACCGGAAGGATCTTGGTAAGTTTTGAAGTTTTAGTACGCGTAGCCAGATTGTGGTGAATTTTCGCGGGTTATGTTTTTCTTAGTTATTGTAGTTTTGTTTTGTACATGTAATGTACATGTAAGTGTGGTTTGCACTAATTACGGCTCTTTGTGAGTAGAGTCTGTGATATTTGATAATCACGGAACAGAGGGTACCTTTATGATGTTCTGTGTCAATATCCTGGACAATGCTCGCATTGGCTTTGGTTAGGGCAAACCTGTCAACTCATAAGGGTGATAAGTTGTTGCGCAGACTTATTCACGGCTGCGGCACCTTATGGGGCTTACGCGTAGGTGATTCCTTAAATTTATAGATTCACAATTTATCTATATCTGGTTTCGCTGAAATTTTAGTGGTTTGTTTAGATTTTGGGGGTCTAAATCTCCTGGTGCTCTAAGCACCTCAGGTTAAAAGCCTGGTTTGAAGGCTAGTTTGGTTTTTCAAAGTTTCACATGGGGGAAATTTTTAGTTATACTTAGATTTATGTGTTTGCACATTTTGGTGCTTCACATTTCTTGTAGTATAACTTGTTTTTGTTTGCAACATATGATTAATGCCGGGTTGAAAACTTACCTGTCACTATGTTGTAAATGTTTGTGTTTTATGTCGATGTGTACTTTGTTTAGATTGTAAGACTTCCGGAAGGTAGAGACACTCAAAGCTTGCATATCCTTGTTATGGTATATAAGGACCAAAGAATAGAAGTATTGTTTATTCTTTATTTTTGTTGTCTTGAGATTATCTTGTTCAGAGTTTAAATTGTTCAGAGATTTTATTTTTGCCATATTTTTAAACAGCCATTCCTAGCTAAGCAATTTTTGATAAGGATTTCTATATGTATTGCAAACCGGTGAGTCTGGATGATTTTTACAATTGATTAAGAGCCTGATAGTCTTCTCTCACAGTATTAGCTGGTGTGGCCAGCCAAAGATTAGAAACTATTCCTTGATTTAGACATTACAAGAGTAATGCTTTAGTCAGATATGACATTTGACTATTTTTGACTGAATGTTTATTGTAAAATTGCCATTTGTTTGCTGCTATCATTGTTTATTTGTAACAATATAGCATCTTTTTGTATCAGCTATAGAGTACATGTTTTGCTTTCTATACATTTTTGTCACATTTTCTATTTTTATGTGAGCATTTTTATACTATGTCCATTTTTCATGCTTGCACTGTATGTTGACAAAGATATTCATTCTGCACTTGCACCTATCTAGCAGAATTTCCATATGTATTTTTGTTGCAATATTTGAAATTCTTGCCTGTAGTCTGATGTTGCATATTTTGTCTGAGCAAGAATTGTAACTTTATAATGTTTTTGATTTTCATATATGTTGACTTGTTCTGCTCCTTGCATTTTTGTCTGAGCAGATCTTTTGAATGTGCTGATACAAAGTTTTTCATTGTACTTGATATGTATGTACTGTCATTTGTATTTTTTCTGAGCAGAATTTCATTACTATTGATATCATTGCCTCATTGTATGTTTGCTTTCAACATGTTTGCTTTCAACGTTTTTGCTTTTTGTTATTGTCATGACATGAGATTTAAGCAGAAATGACTATATTTATGTACTTGCAAGCATGTATGAAATGTCAGAATAATTTTTGTTTTTGTTTTTGCATATGTTCTGCTACTGCAACCGTCTGAGCAGAGCCTTCATGTTAATGTATGATTGACTTTTAATATTTTGTTACATGCTTTTTGTTTGAGCCATTATGCAGAATGTGAGCTTCTCATGTCTGCTATTTGTATTTTTGTACTGTAGGATAAAATAACAATTTGAATTCTGCAGTTGCACCCTGTCTGGCAGAATATACTATAATTTTTACTATGCTTTGTTGACATTATTTTTCTTGTGTTTACATGTATTTTGCCGTTGCAACTGACAAGGCTGAGTGTGCATTTTTGTTGTTGACTTGTATGTTTTTTATACTCATTCTGCTCTTTATATGTATGTAGTATGTCTCAGCACACTCTTTGATTATGAAATTATGTACCACCAACTGCATTTGTCTGGGTGTTATATTTCTATGTTTTGTTCATGCCATGTTGATTATTTTCAATGACCAGACAGAAGTATAATGATCATGTATTGTTTTGTGGTTATGAATGCACATTGTATGTTTTTATGCTATTTAATACTTCTTATGTTTTTATGCATTCTGTCTGATGATGTATGTTACATGTATGTCAAAACCTGATGTTATATGAATTCTAAATTTTTGTGTGTCACATTCCGGGGACGGAATGGAATATATTTTCGGGTGAAAATATATTCTTCCCTGAGGGGGAGCAGTTGTGGTAAACCTCAGGTTTTGACGAGTCTTGACTTCCATTTTCCCATGTAATTTTTGCTTGTCTCCATGTTTTATGTATTTATGTGCATTGAATTTAGTATTTTTAGATAGTAGTTGATATAATGCACATATCCTGAAGTTTTCACATTTATCGGACTGATTTTGACTGAGTTTTTTAGCAATTTTATGTATGCAGTAATTAGACTTTGTTGTGACTCGTCCAGCAAATACTTTTTCAGTCCCAGCAAACTTATCTTTTGTGCAATTTTCATGATTTTGGTAACAGTATAGACATTTATGTTATCTTTGCATTAGGCTGTAAATCTTTTGCATACTTTTTATATTTTAGATGCAATTTAAAGGAATCTTGAAATTTTAGGGCCTGTGCCTTTTAAGTAAATGTCTGTATTATCTAATTAAATTGACTTTTTCTGGTGAGGAAACTTACTAAAGCATACTATTATAATGGCATTGTTTTAACTTTTATAACATTTAAGGAAATCTTTGATTACGTGGGTTGGGATTTAAGTTCGTAGACTTTCTTTGTAAAAGATCAGATGTCTGTCACACAGAAATTAAAATGGTATAATCTGAAAATACATTCTTTTACCTATCATATAAGGTATAAAGCATTGTTCTACTCAAAATGGTAATCGCACAACAATGAATTAAACACAATGACCTTTCATCACCCGGGGCACGTCGTGGAAATTCTGACGTTAAAACTACGTCAAATTTCAATAAGTGTCAGCATTAAAACGCCTTGTTTGTAACCAAACAACAAGCCATGCCTTTACTTATTTGCAAGATTTCCTTCAGGGAGTTCGGAATTATTATTGTAGAAATACTGCGATCATCAGATATAGTTCTTATACATATCTTTCTACGCGTATCATGCATATCAGTGTTTTAAATCAAGAATGTTGGCCGTTTGAAGACTAATTGTGGACGAGTGCATTTCTCATCGTTAAAATTCAAGTACCTCCATCTGAAATCTCACATACCATTTTAAAATACCACTGCACGATCTGTTCCACAACTGTAATACACATTCCTATCATTTTGAATGTTTCTGTGGGTATTTTGGCTAATCAAACATAAGATTTGATCACTGCTGTTGTTTCGACGTTGCCTGTTAACGCCATTTTTCTTTTCCAAGCAGCGCGACTGGCAATACATTTTCTCCAATAACAAATCAAATCGTCGACATAATGCTTAAGAATTTAAACTGAGATAACAACCTGATACTGTAATGACTTAAACTGATTGAGCTCAAGTTTTGGTTTACAATATGATAATTATTAAAGTGTTTTTCAACTTCAGATTTGTTAAAAATTCGACGTGCCCCGGGTAGTGAAACCTAGGTTGCTATGGGGACCATTTTATGAGGACTGCGCAAAGTGTCTTGAAAAATATTGTAAGAACGAAACAAGAAGACATTGTTTCTTTAAAATAATACATCAAATATTGGATAACTGCTGTAATATTCAAGCAGTAGCCAAAGTCTACGAACTTAAATCCCAACCCTCGTATAATGTGAAATTTACTTCAGCTTTTATCTTGTTTTCTGTAAATCTACGGGACCTTTTTGCTTGTCACCTTTAACACCTTTAAAGTTGCAATTTTAAGGAGGCAGATGTGTAACTTTTTGGTTCTGGAACTGGAAGAGTCCATTTTTACTAGGTTAAGCAGATTTGTGTTCAAATTTATAAACTTTAAAATGGCCTTTTTAAATGCTTTTTGTTACATGTATTGAAAGTTTTTGTCATATTAAACATTGTTTTTGTAACAATTTTAGTATTTTATGCATACTTAAGCTGTAAAACCTGTTTTTAAACTGGAAGTAACCATTTATGTAATAGGTAAGACAGGTAGCATTTTTGGGTATATAAGGGGCTGTTTTGGGTTTTTCTTCATTTCTTGGATTATTTTATTCTGTGCTTAATTCTCTCTGGACTAAAAAGTGAAAATTCCAAAGGATTTAATTAATCATTTATTTTCTTATTTTTGGACTTAGAGATTTTTCGCTTCTGAACATTTTCTTAGAATTCTTCTAAGTCCGCGAAACTTTTTAACTTAGTCATTTTTGCATAGTAATATTTTCTCTAAAATTGTCTAAGTCTGCAAAACGTTTTAACTTAGTTATTTTTGCACCTGTTTATTTTCTTAGATATTCTAAGTCAACATATTAATTGCAAGAACTTAGTATTTTCTGTCATTAGCTTTTTGAGAAATTAATTTTACTTTTGGCTTAATTCTAAATTAACCTTTCCAAGAGTCATGAATAGATTATGAAACTTTAATTACAATAGAAGAGACAGTTTTTGATAAAAGACTTATTGTAATTTCGTTGCATAATTTGTCATTATTGTTGTTGTTTTGTTTACATGTGCTTTGACAATGCTTTTGATGAACAAGAAAAAATATTAAAACTGTATTTGTGAACTTCATTTCCTTGTTGTGTGGTCATTTTTAAGGGCTTAACAAGCAAGGGTTAGACTTATAATTTCTATGAGTTTAAGCCTGGTTTGTTAGAAGAGGAATTTCGGACTTATCCTCAAACTTTCATGAAGATTTGGTCATCATAATGGACATTCTAAAACAAAGTCCGTGGTGTCGGCAATCCTGATAGAATCAATTCACCCAACATTTGGGGAAAACCTCAAAAGTGCATACCGTGTCTGAATAAACCCCTTAACTGCGCCTAAGATCATGAGCCTCAAAACCGTCTTCTGGTCTAGAGGCGCAGCCTGCTAATCTTCGCCGGAGTTCAAAAGACAGGCTCCAGCCAATTTTAGCAAGGTTTATTACAAAAGTATAAAAAGTGGCCTCGGATCTGTACGCCTAAATTGGTCTTCAGTTCTCGAGGCGCAGCCAGCTAATCTTTTCCGGAGTTTGAAGCGCAGGCTCCTGTCAATTTTAGCCAGGTTTACAACACGGTCCCGATAGCGTAATGGTTAGAGCGTTCGCTTCGGAAGCGGGAGGCGCGGGTTCTAATCCGGGCCGCGTCATACCAAAGACGTTAAAAATGGTACCAGTGGCTACCTTAGCGCTCAGCATTAATAAGGCAAGCACTGGCTTCTCTTCTCTCAAAAAGATAATTTCAATGATGGGAGCTCCATGTAATACTCTGTTTATGAGGTGTTTGGAGTACTTGGCAGATTCAGAATTATGTCCATTCCGGTCCATTCCGGTAAAGGAACCCACCCTACCTACTTTTCTTATTTTTACTCCAAAACATAGCTTGTGGGTACTCATTAGAACCGCCTATAAGGGAGGGTAATAATTATTATATAATAATAGTCCTTTAAACAAGCACAAAACATTGGATTATTATATTTGGGACTTGTTCTGTCAGCGAAAAGGCATAGTGTCGTTCAGTTAAGAAAATGCAGTTGTTGTTGTACGAGAGTCTAGCATTCAGGAAAAAGTGCAGTTGTAGCTGTTGTTTAATACGAGAGTTGTCAATTTAAAAAAAGCTGGTTATTTTACAGGTTGTAACAATATGTATGTCTTTTATCAGGCTTTCACCCTGTTTTTCCTGGATGTTTGCACTCTCTTTATGAACTCTAGTTATCTTAACTGTAAATGGCGAAAAAGTGGGTTGAGTGTGGGTGTCCGGAATTAACAGAGTGTTGGTCCATAATGATGTGTTTCATTCAAAAAACTTTTCTGCAATAGTTTTTCATAAATGTGTTTCACGTGCCATTTTATATGTTTGTATATATGTTTGTTCATGTTCCATTTTAGCTCCTATGCCTGCAATGGGCCTGGAGTAAATAAAAATCTTGTTGTTGAAAATCTTGTTGTGGTAGATAAGAGAGTTTTACTGTCTATGAACACATAAGCTGCATATAAAAAGTGCAACATTTTTAATTCAGATTGGCCTAAATTGTTGTGACTCCAGTCATTTGTTTTCAAACTCAACTTTTCTGCTCAGCTATAACAAATATGTTGTCTTATCAGGTCGAGTTGAACCATGAAAATGATTATATACTTGTGTTAGCACACTTTTGTTTTGTATGTTTTTTTCCAATTTGAAGATTTATTGATTATTCTTAATCATTGTTCACTTTGAGAATATCCCAGTGGGAGGTATCTAAACTAAGTGAGAGAAGGGTGTGTATTTGTGTGAAATTCAAGGGGTTATCTCATACATATCTTAAATGCATGTTTCCTTCAAAATGCAGAAAATGCCTGGGTAGAAGTTGAAAATTATTTTAAAATCTGAAAGTGTATATGAACCTTAACAAGTGGCCAAGTATGGTTTTGCAACTATTTCTCTTTATTGCGTAAGGTCATTATTTAGTTTTCTGCATTGATTTTCCTATCTCCTACTATGAGCTGCTATCCTTAAAACTAAGTATATACTCATAAATTGGTATATACTCATTTCCATCGTTCAACTGGACCTGCTTATAAAGAAATACACGTACATCAGTTTTCCACAAAGAAGTTCATTTAAATGAGAAGCTATTGCCTTGACAACAGCCACACACACTAAAACTTTCACTATTGTTGACAATGGCTGATAGCCTCAAACCCAAAACCAAACCTTGCAATTTATTTTTGAAGAGTCTGAGTCATGTCCCGTCATGTCTGGTGTACCACAGGGTTCCGTATTGGGGCAATGTCTGTTTCTTCTGTACATAAAGGAAATGCCTGACACAATACAGAGCAATATCAGACTCTTCGCCGACGACACAATCATGTAACTGACAGTTTCAAACCAGACTGATTGCCAAGTTCTACAAAACGACCTTACTAAACTTGAAAACTGGGAAAGTGAATGGTTGATGTCGTTTAACCCGGACAAATACGAGGTGATTAGAGTAACCAATAAGAAAAAACCCACTGTATAGAAGTAAGACTGAAAGAAACTGATTCAGCAAAATACTTTGGGATCAATATCTCTCGCGATTTGTCATGGGGTAGACACATTGACCATATCACCACAAAAACAAATAACTCACAGAACTTCATCAAACGCAACATCAGAACCAACAATGTTAGACTTAAAGAATCAGCATACAAAACATCAGCATACAAAACCTATGTCCGCCCCTTAGTTGAATATGCGGCCTCTGTATGGGACCCCTGGCAGATCAAATAGAAAAAATTGAAATGATTCAACACGGGGCCGTACGTTACATATTCAACGACTTTAGCTACACTAGTAGCATTAGCAACATGTTATCTAAGCTAAACCTTCCAACGCTCCAGAAACATAGACAAATCTCAGCCATGACTATGTTCTACAAAATAAAACATCAGCTAGTTAACATCCAATTTCCTATATAATAATATCCAACCAGCACTGAGACACAGATACTCATTCCCACGATCTAGCATAAACATTCACAAACACTCTTTCTTCCCACGGACTGCTAAGCTTTGGAATGCACTCCCACCTGACATCTGTGACAGCCCTGAACTCGGTTTATTCCGAGCAGGGCTCCTTAAAACCCTGTAATTCCAATTAGTAAAACCAGTATCATTTATCATTTTTCATATCTACTCTTTTAGAGGTGTTTGGAGTACCTGGCAGATTCAGATTCAGAGATTTTTACTTTTATAGTTCTATTGCAAAACATTGCATGGACTAGTTGTTAAGTATTCAGACCGCCAAATTAAATGCTGGAAAAATTTTCAATTAGAAAAATATTTAAAAAATTCAAAAGGTCGAATAGTCTGAGAGCATGGGTCAAGCAGTGAGCTGTAAGTGACCTCAGAGGTCCCCAGCGAATAAACATGGCCACTGAGCAAGGTAGCCAACTGAGGTAAACAAAATTTATTTTGGCTGACGCATCATTGTGCTGCAATGAATTCAGTTCAGTCTTGTCGACATAGAGCACAATGGGGGAGAGATTGGCAAATGAAATTCAACGTTGCCAAATGTCACGCAGTGAGGATCACCCGGCACCTCCCTAGCAATTAAATGATCTTAAATACATTTAAACTACTCTCTACATCAACAAAGTCTGGAACAGGTCCGATCCGCTAAATATATTGGACTCTATCGAGTGTCCTTGATTGGACTTACTATCACTGACGACTTGGAATGGGGTCCATGTAATTGCTGATTAACCCCTGCTGCTGTGTCGACATGTTCTCTTCTAAATGCTTGTTCTAGTTACATGTATAGAACAAATGAGCCGCCTCGTGGAAAAACCAACAATGTGGTTTCCGACCAGGTCTGACACAAACCGACCTGTACACGCACAGAAAAGAGCTAGAAGCTTGAACTTTCGGATTTAAGTAGAAGAGGAATTGTACTATCTTAGTGGCGAAAACAAAGGCGCTGATCAGCTTCGCGGTAACCGCGAAGCTGATCTGCGTCTTTGTTTTCGCCTATGCAGATTGTTGGTTTTCCCATGAGGCGGAACAAATATCTGCGTGGGAAGTCGGGGAAATTAGTCACGTGTTTCCAAAACCTATTGTCAATGCGTTTTATTCTGTACCATCACGACTCACATGGGTGACCTTGAGGTCAAGATCACAGAAATTTTATTTTAAAGTTTTTGGTTAAAGTTTTTTGTACATGTAAGTCTACATCTCTTGAATGTATAAATGGATCAAGCTTATAATATTTTGCATATTGATAGATATTGGTCTGAAGTTTTATGCTGTACCATCACGACCCACCTGAGTGACCTTAAGGTTAGGTCACAGACTTAGAAATTTTGTGTTAAAGATTTGGTTAAAGTTTTTGTAAGTCTATATCTCTTGAATGTGTAGATCGATTAAGTTGATACTTTCCATGTTGATAGATATTGGTGCAAAGTTTTATGCTGTTTTATCAATTCATGACACACTGAGTGACCTTGAGTTCAAGGTCACAGACTTTGATGAAATTTTATGTTAAAGCTGCCTGCTGTTAGATATTATTATTATTAAGTTTTATGCCGTGCTATCTTGACCTACCTGAATAAACTGAGGTCAAGGTCACAGACTTAGAAATTTTATGTTAAAAAGAGTTTAGGTTAGTTTTTATAAGTCTATATCTCTTGAATATGTAGATGGATCAAGTTGATACTTTGCAGGTTGGTAGATTTATGTATTGGTCGGAAGTTTTATGCAGTACCATCAAGGCCCACCTGAGAGACCTTGAGGTCAAGGTCATGTGTCATTTATTTTAGTAGATTTAGAGGCAATCACAAGTCAAATGAGCTACCCTGTCCTGTGACAGCTTTATTGTTTAAATAACGACAGATAAATGCAAAATACTGTTGCTGCCACTTTCGGTTTGGAAATTTGAAATTGGAAATAAGAACTGCCACTGTTCTAGGGGCCATGGCCCTGGCTTATGCAAGGATAATTAAAGCATAATCATGTACCATGAATCTTAATTCAAGTTATCGCAAACCAAACTAATGAAACCCAAACTCGGACACCAGGGCCAAAAATAGGTTGGGATTTTTATTTTTGACTATTCAAGTGAGATTTCTGTCTTAATGATCTATGTATAATTGCTGTTAAGGCCTAGGGAATTTAAGGCCTATTTTTGGCCTCATATTTTGGTAAAAAAAATAATTATGGAATTTAGATGAGAAAGGTATTCATAAAAGCTGCCACATGTCCCCTTTTTTTTAAAATCCAGACCAAATTCTCCATTCATCTTATCAGTTTTGCCATGGTTACGTGCAGAAGAACCATGGGTAGAGCCTATTTTGCAAGTTTTCGCTCATTTTTGGCCATTTCTGAACACAATTTTTATTTTTTTTAACTACCAGCCCACGCGACAAACAAAATTATACTTCAGGGTTTGCAAACAATATGTCTGGATGTTCTTATTATTTGAACCCGTTTCGGCATGTGTCTTTGATTTAGACTTACCTTGTGAAATTTTTGAAATTGCAGTTTTTTTAAAACCTGGCTATTTTTTCGCCGGTTTATAAAGGGTCACTGGTGGGGGTTCGGTGCCTGAAATTGCTCGTAGCCCATACTACCCCCCCCCCCCCCTATGAACGTTTTTATATTTTATTGATTCATAATTATTTCATATTAAGAAATTGTTTGTCGCGTGGGCCGGTAGTTGAAAATGTCGTTAAATAGTGAAAAATAGACCTAAAAAGTGCTGATTCTATGTTTTCTGGGCGTTGCCATGGCAACATTTATTATTTGAATGAAATAGTTGTACCAGATTTTAAAAACAGGGGCATACACCTGCTATTTGCAATACTTTTGTCATCACAATTCTAAATACATTTGTTTACCTTAACCTGAGGCCGAAATCAGACCTTAAACGCCCTAGGCCTTTTTATCTCACCTGAGCCGAAGACTCACAGGTGAGCTTATAGTATACCCATGCTCCGTCGTCCGTCCGTCTGTAGTCCGTCATCCGTCGTTCACAATTTCAAAGATCTTCTCCTCTGAAACCGCTTGGCCAATCAAAGCCAAACTTCATGTGGAGCATCCTTAGGAAGGGGGAACGAAAGTTTATATAAATGGACCAGGTCACATGACCAAGATGGCCGCCATGGCTATAAATCTTCTCCAGAACCAGTGGGCCGATTTCCACGAAACTTGGTGTTTTGAAACTTGGTGTGAAGCATCAGTGACTGGAACTCTACAAAGTTTATATAAATCATGACCCTTGGATGACCTTGACCTATTTTATGGCAAGGTCAACATATGTCGCTTATGCATTTGAATGGGGAAAAGTGTTAAAATGTCATTTGTACGGAAAACTTGCAGGAAATGGGCAAATGGACTTAAGATGGATGATTCTGGGAAAAAAAATTGGACCCCAGGGTCTGTCTGCCCCTACCCCGGGGCAATATACATGTATATTACAGTGATATTCAAAGATCTTCGTCTCTGAAACTGCTTGGCCAATCAAAGCCAAACTTTATGTGGAGCATTGTTAGGAAGTGGGAATGAAAGTGTTTATAAATGGTCAAGGTCACATGACCAAGATGGCTGCCATGGCTATCAATAGCAAAAACCTTTAAAATCTTTTTCCCCAGAACCAGAAGGCCTATGATTTTGAAACTTGGCATGAAGTATCAGGCAATGGAGCTCTACAATGTTTATATAAATCGTGACCCTTGGAATGACCTTGACCTATTTTACGGCAAGGTCAACTTAGGTCGCCCATGCATTGGAATGGGGAAATTGTTAAAATGTCATTTGAAGGGCAAACCTTGCAGTAAATTGGCAAATGGACTGCAGTTTTATGGTTTTCAAAAAGAAATTGACTCCAGGGGTTGCTCTGACCCGGGCCTTGGGTTATAAACATGTATATTACCATTCTAGTCAAACAAGTCTATTGGTATATATCTCGGGTTTCAGGTGAGCGTTTACAGGACCATTGGTCCTCTGGTTGAGAATTGCCAGTTAAGCTTAAGAAAGTTCGACATAAAAAGATGAATATCAACCTTCTACAGGAGTCAGTCATGGCGAGGTCAGAAAGTAGTTGTTCATCACAGATATCAGTCCAGGCTACCAAGTCTGAGATGCAAGTCATACCAGAGAAGCAAGCACATCCATTTCCTGTGTCCATCAAACGTAAGTTAATGTTCATGCAGTAATTATATAAGTTTTCCTAATCACAGGCTTATTTTGGGTGTATATTGATGTTGATTAGGGTTAAGTCATGTACAAGGTGATTGCCATTGTATAGAAATTTAAGAAATTACTAATCGAGTCATGGACGTTTCATATCCGTTCAACATTCACCATGTTTGCATTATCCGCTGGTTCCCAGCTTTAAAAAATCAATGTTAGAAATACAGGCAACCAGAAACCCCCCTGAGGGGGGTTCTGGTTACCTGTTTTTCCAATATTGATTTTTGTCAGCTGGAAACCAGCCGATAATGCAAAAATGGTGAATTTACAAATTTTAAACCTGGTATTAACACGCAATTGTGTTTCAGCTCAGTGAAGTTCATGTGTTTATTTTACAGGAAACTATGAATACCAGAAGTACTACCAAATAACATTGATTGTGACCTTTGAGCAAGAGGCTGCGGTTGTTGATCTTTTCAAACAGAGAAATTGGATGTATTTGAAAGCAGGTATGTCGTCTTGAGTGGCCACCAATTGGAAAAATAGCTCCTCATTCGGCTTGCGTTATGTTTTTACGGTATAAGTACCTGATTGTTGGTTTAGTTTTTTCCCTACTCGATTTTTGGAGTGGGAATGTTTTCTGGTTGAGCCTTCTCCATATTTTTGCCTACTTATACCTTTTTTTTATCCATCATGATTTTGTTTTCCTCGTTATATTTCTGTTTATGAAGTAAAATATGGTCTAAAGATGTATTGATATATTCATTGTTATTAATATTTTACTTGTAATTCTGTAAGGGTTATCGCATTTACAGATATTTCAGTTTATCTAAGAACTAAATACTCATAAACAAACGCTTTATCTACCTAACAATTGCTTCTCTTCCTTCATTGGCCTCATAAAGATTCATCTGAATATTGATAAACATATTCACAGAAACATTGAAGTAGGTTTGACCTCTTGGCCTCATTGAAGTAGATTAAGATCTCGTGTAAATTTTCGAAATTACAGTACTATAGTCTGGCTTTCGTCGCCGGGTTTAAAAGGGCTCTTGATGAGGGTTCATTACCCCAAATTGCCCAGTATAGTCCATACTCTCTCCCTTTGAATGTTCTTATTGCTTTCAAAGGATCAAACCTTAATATTTTATTTGATATTAAGATATTTTCTTAAACTTGCTTATTGTCAATTTGAATATGTTATAGGACAGGAACAATTGCCTGATTATCTTCAACAAATGTGTGGGATATCGGATGTAAGTCGTGCAACACAAGTTACAGATGAAGCGTTAGGACATCAAACAGACAGTGACTGTCAAAATCACATCAGAAATGACGACGCAGGAGATGGTAGTTCAGACCTTGGTATGCTAATTGGGAGTTCCATGAGTGCTACCGGCGTTGCTATGAATATCAAAGAAGAAAATGATACCCAGAATGTTGATTTGCAAATCGGGAATCAGAATATAGTTGAAAGCAATAATGTGATTGTGAAAGTGGAAAGTAGCGTTTCAGACGATGATGTGTTAATTGGGAATTGCATGAGTGCTGAAAGCAATGGTGTGAATATTGAAGACACAAACGATATTCAGGACATTGATTTGCGAATCGGAAGTCCTTTGGCAGCTGAATGCAATAATGTGAAAGAGGAAATGAGTGTTTTAGACGTTGATATGTTAAGCGGGAATTCTATGAATATTGAAAGCAACAATAAAATTATTAAAGAAGAAAATTATATTCAAAACGTTGGAATGCTAATCGATAAATCCATAATAGCTGAAAGTAATTCTATGAAAGTTAAAGAAGAAAATGGTTTCCAGAATTCTGAGCTGCAAATCGAGAGACCGATGGTACCAAAATGTAGTTCTAAGAAAACAGAACTAGACAATGGAATTCGTTACAGCACAAGCATTGAGAAATCTGTTGTCAGCTCTACATCGCAAATTGTGCCAAACAACCACTCTGTGAAGGTACCCAATGTAAGCAGTAATGCCATGGAAAATTCTTATTATTCTTTGTTGTTGTCTAACTTGTCTTGCCTGGCTAATTCAAACACGAAATCTCACAATACACTCGAAACATCCAAATCACCCGGACCATTAAAAAGCAAAACTGCATCATCCTTTTCATCTTGTTTGGACAGTGGGAGTATTAAGATGGGTATTCGTTGTGTACATTGTGAAAAATTGTTTTCAAATAAGAATGATTTTGAAAGTCACGTGCCGAATGGAAATTGTCAATGGAAATGCTGGTCATGCAAGAAAGTGTTTGATTATTCTAAGTACAAAGCAAGGCAACAGAGTCAACATTATTTAGAATTCAAAGACAACGTAGAGAGACACAAAAGGGAATGCGACTGTACCTGCCAATTATGTGGATATTCATCTATAGAACGTACTAATGTTCTGAGACACATAAAATACCGTCATTCTAATTCCAAAAAGCATGTTTGTGATATTTGTTACATTACTTTCAACTCGGAAAACAAGCTAAATTTACATAAAGCTAATGAGCACACGGGCGAAGCAGGTATATACCATTGTCCACAATGTCCCATGAAGTATCCAATCCTTCAAATGTTAAAAACTCATCTAAAATCAAGTCATCTCAAATATACAAAGCGTCCTAAAATAGCTTGTAATATATGCGGTAAAAAGTACGATATTCACACACTCAAAAGACATGAAATAACGCACAAGACAAAAGATATTACATGTGACAGGTGCCCAGCAACATTTAAGAGTGCAGAATGTCTGAAACTGCATCAGCGACGACATGACAAGGCCTATAGCCATTACTGTGAAGCTTGTGGTAAAGGGTTTTACAACAGCCACAATCTTGGAGTTCATCGTAGAGTTCATACTAAAGCGAAACCTTATTTTTGTACTCTTTGTGACTATTCCTGTAATGTTAAGGGAAATCTGGACAAACATATGAAGAGACATGAAGAATGGTCTAATGGGAAACAGAAAACTTAATCGTGTTCTAATTGTCAGTATAGCTGTAGTGTTAAGGGAAATCTTGTCATTCATATGAAGAGACATGAAACTGAGTTACTCGATCTAATGGTAAACAGAAGAAAATTGTGAAAACAGTCAAAATGAATGAGCACTTGTATGTTGGTAAATGCTTGACAATTAAAGGTGCATGCTGTTCGTTTAGTCAACCATATTGCAGAAGAAAAAGATTCGTTTCATATATTTTGCTTAAATAACCGAGTGATAACGAAGTAAATATGCAAAGAGGACCTTAATGTTATATATGATATAGCTACAGTTATTATTGTGGTGAAAGTAATCAAGACAAAATACTGGAGACTCACAAGAACGAAATGACCATTATCAGTCACACTACAAAGGAGGGACCATGTAGGGTTTTGCTGTTATTTACCAGAAAAATATGTCCGTGAAATGTATGCCCCCCCCCCTAAACCCCACTTTTATAAAGTAAAACTGAGGTTTGCAGTGTTAATATAATGTTGGGTTAAAGACGCTTTTAAATAAGGGCCTTTCCGAACCAGAATTTTATGGTGACTTGGTTTACAAATTTAAGAAACTTAAAGGAATAAATGATTTTTCTTTTCAGTTCAGAAAAATCATAACACGTTACAGACATATAGGTTATAACTTGAATGTTATGCGACAGTCTGCACGCTTAGTTTTTAACCCAATCATGGTTGATAATTATGCTGCCTTCTTTAATTGCACGCCGGTGGGTCGGGCGTCAGACTCTATGATGGCCCCGACTTAAAGCTATTCATTTTAGTTGGTTGGGACCGGAGCTCCTTGTCTGTTGCTTTGCCCACCGGGGTCCAACTGGTGTCTTTTTTCTTTTGCTCCGGAGTTAGTAGGTTATTCGGCGCCCAGGGATCTCCATCGTCGGGCAGCTTACTCAATCTGTGAGTCCTGGTTTTTGATTCATCAGGATGTTTATCATGATTTATTTGTTTGTTCTTTATGATTCATTGACTAGTTAGAGATTCACCACAAGGACCGAAAAACTAACTAAATGTTATGAACCACTGCAGAAGCTGAGGGTGAGGTTAGGTACCTGTAAAACCGGTTTAAGCCCGCCAGTAACTTTGTGTTACTGATCGTTCCAAGTCGATACTTCTGTGGTGGTTCTTTTTGTTTTGTCTTGGTGTTTAATTTTTTTTTGTGCTGTTGGCGCCTTATGTATGTTTTTATATTTTTAGTTAAGTTAAGGTAACTGAGTGGCCACCTATTGGGAAAATAGCTGCTTATTCGGCTTACGATATGTTTCATGGTATAAGTACCCGATTGTCAGTTTTGTTTTTTCCCACCTCGGTTTTTGGAGGGGAATCTTTTTCTGATTGCGCCTTTTCCTGACCTTTGCCTGCTTGTACCTTTTTGTACCTTATTCCTAACTTTCTTGTTTGTTTTTTTTTTATCCAAAACATACATTGTGGGAGCTCGGCGGTTCTAACGTGTACCCACAATTTATGTTTTGAGTAAAAATATTTTTTAAAAAAGATCAAAGTTAAAACAATATATATATTTTTTTTTTTTCCATTTTTTTCTTCTGAAAAGCAAATCTCTGTTAATTGCATGATGTGTTTTCGTAATGTTCTCATTACTTGATCTGGTTCGACTGTCTGCTCCTCTATTATGAAAGCAATCTTTGCATGTTATATTACATGAATGTATGCTTGATGCTAACCGGACGGCAGCATTGCTGGTTTTCTAGCCCTCTAATGTGTTTTGATAAGTAATTGATTAAATTATGATTATTGGAAGAGAATAGCCAGATTATATTATAATTGTTGATTTTTATTTATTTTATTTTTGTGTGTGCGTTTTGTTTGTTTTTTTGTTTATTATTATTATTATTATTATTATTATTATTATTATTAGGTTTATTTATTGTGTCGTTAATTAGACTCAAGCGTGTCCCTGGTATATCAGAAACTGGTCAGTTGATCTAATATACTCAAAGACTTTGAAAACGCCTAACTTTTTTATTGCTCCTTACTCTCAGAATACACGATATATCGGCAAAAATATTTTTGAACTAAAAAGTACATCCAGTCTGCTTAACTTCGATACCAAAACCAAAGCGTCAACGCCAGTTTTAACGTCATTCACGATGAATTTCAAGCGTTACCAAGAATTCAACAAAACCAAAGAATGGGGACGGCAAATATTCATCAGATGCAACATAATTTCTTGAAAGAAAAACCAAAAGTCAAGCAAACGCTGTTGGATTGCTTTCATTTGCACTAAAACAGCGGTAGTTACGTCACTTTTACGTTTATCAAGAAAACTTTTTTTGCGTGTTAAATGAATCGAATTTAAAAGATTTTGTGCACAATGAATAGACAAGAACTTACTTAAAATTTACAATTACTTTTGACGCTGGAATATAATGGCTAGAGGTATTTTGAACACTTACGCTTGACGTCATCAAATAACGTTAGCGCCTTAAACGACATCCCCCATTTTGATTTGACTTTTTCATATGGTTAAGGTCGATGGTTATCACCAGAGACGGTTTGTTTTTACAAAATCCGTTTATTGTAGCCGTTTTTAGCTCGCCTGCACAAAGGGCATAGAGCTATTGTAGTCACCTCGGTCGTGCGCGTTTACGTTTACGTGTGCCTCCGCGTCCGCGTCACACTTTCGGTTAAAGTTTTTTAAAAGTCTATATCTCTTGACCATGTTGATGGATCAAGTTGATACTTTGCATGTTGCTAGATATTGGTCTGAAGTTTTACGCAGTACCATCATGACCCACCTTGGGTGACCTTGAGGTCAAGGTCACGGACTTGGAAATTTTGTGTTTAAGTTTTTTGGTTAATGTTTTTGTAAGTCTATATCTCTTGACCATATTGATGGATCAAGTTGATACTTTGCATGTTGCTAGATATTGGTCTGAAGTTTTACGCAGTACCATCATGACCCACCCTGGGTGACCTTGAGGTCAAGGTCACGGACTTAGAAATTTTGTGTTTAAGTTTTTTGGTTAAAGTTTTTTGTAAGTTTATATCTCTTGAGCTTATTAATAGATTGAGTTGATACTTTGCATGATGCTAGATATTGGTCTGACGTTTTACGCAGTACCATCATGACCCACCCTGGGTGCCTTGAGGTCAAGGTCACGGACTTAGAAATTTTGTGTTTAAGTTTTTGGTTAAAGTTTTTGTAAGTTTATATCTCTTGAGCTTATTGATAGATTGAGTTGATACTTTGCATGTTGCTAGATGTTGGTATGAAGTTTTATGCATCATGACCCACTCTTGGAACTTAGAAATTTTGTGTTTTAGTTTTTCATT
The DNA here is from genome assembly GCA_964017185.1 of Rugalucina vietnamica. Classification (NCBI taxonomy): domain Eukaryota; kingdom Metazoa; phylum Mollusca; class Bivalvia; order Lucinida; family Lucinidae; genus Rugalucina; species Rugalucina vietnamica. Next base: position 8,078,447 of record OZ024877.1, on the reverse strand, counting down.
TAAGTTTTTGTAAGTCTATATCTCTTGACCATGTTGATTGATCGAGTTGATACTTTGCATGTTGGTAGATATTTGTCTGAAGTTTTATGCAGTACCATCATGACCCACCCTGGGTGGCCTTGAGGTCAAGGTCACAGACTTAGAAATTTTGTGTTTAAGTTTTTGGTTAATGTTTTTGTAAGTCTATATCTCTTGACCATATTGATGGATCAAGTTGATACTTTGCATGTTGCTAGATATTGGTCTGACGTTTTACGCAGTACCATCATGACCCACCCTGGGTGACCTTGAGGTCAAGGTCACAGACTTAGAAATTTTGTGTTTAAGTTTTTGGTTAAAGTTTTTGTAAGTTTATATCTCTTGAGCTTATTGATAGATTGAGTTGATACTTTGCATGTTGCTAGATGTTGGTATGAAGTTTTATGCAGTACCATCATGACCCACTCTTGGTGACCTTGAGATCAAGGTCACGGACTTAGAAATTTTGTGTTTTAGTTTTTGATTTAAGTTTTTGTAAGTCTATATCTCTTGACCATGTTGATTGATCGAGTTGATACTTTGCATGTTGGTAGATATTGGTCTGAAGTTTTATGCAGTACCATCATGACCTACCCTGGGTGGCCTTGAGGTCAAGGTCACAGACTTAGAAATTTTATGTTAAATTTTTTGGTTAAAATCTAAATCTCTTGAACATGTTGATGGATAAAGTTGATACTTGCATGTTGATAGATATTGGTCTCGGGTTTTATGCTGTACTCACAACTCACCTGGATGACCTTGAGGTCAGGGTCACGGACTTGGAAGTTTTGTGTTAAAGTTTTGGTTAATGTTTTTATTTATAAGTCTATATCTCTTGAACATGTAGATTGATCAAGTTGATACTTTGCATTGGTCTGAAGTTTTATGTGACCTTGAGGTCAAGGTCATGGGTCATAGATTTTAACAGATGTAGTGGCAAAGCACAAGTCAGGCGAGCTACGCTGTCCTGCGACAGCTCTTATAAGGTTTTCTTGCGTCTCGATGACGTCTGTGAAAACAGCTGTAACAAAAAAACGAGCGAACATTTTTTATGGATCTTTATGGATAAATATTGTTTATTGTGTTGACGTTCTAGATACTATGTTTATTTTGTACATCCGTCCAACTTTAAGGAAGTTTTTTAGCAAAATATAACCAATGTACAGTGAGGCGGTTTGAAAATCCTCTAGTATATGATCAGTACATAGTAGTCATAGCAAAATAGAAGCTTCAGGATTTAGTTCATGTACATTTTAATCAAAATTCCCATCCCAGACACCACGCGGGAAAGAAGTGACGATGGCACAAAACATCTCAAAACCTTAAGAACACAAAAAAGTAAACGTAGGCAGTGATTAGGAAATTGCGCAATCATAAAAAAATCCCACTCCAAAAACAGCGATGGGCAAAACTTCATTGACAATTAGATACGTGTACTAAGTAAACATATCGTAAGCCAAATGAGTATCTATTTCCCGTTAGGTGGCAACTTTGTTACCCGAACTCAACTCAATGAATGAAAACGTGAACAAGGTGCCAACAGCACAAATATTCTACAACAAACATAACACAATTAGAAACACAAACCTATGATTGTTAAAAAATAATGTGTAACCAATTATGTTCTGATTATGATCACCCTATGTCTGATTATGAGTATAAGTTATCTCGATGCAGGTTTGAACCAGTGAGATATCTGTTAAGAAACAAATATCAATGTCATTGTTTTCTTTTGGCATGTGTACATGTAGATTTACACATTGCCGGTTTCAAAAGGGCTACTGATGAGTGTTCATTACCTTTAATTCCGCAATACAGTCAACACTATCTTCCTTTGAATATGTTTACTGCTTCCAAAAGATCAAACTTTTATATTTTGTTAGAATTGGCATCATGGAGCCAAGGATAATTACTGTTATTTTGCATATTTCAAGAAGGTAGTCGACTAGTATCTTAAGCAATGACCTGTGCTGAATCACATATCACGGTGGGCTAGTGGTGGAGCAATGGACTTTTGAACTCTAGAGGGCATGGCTTCGAACCCCACACGGGCGGCGTGTTGTGTCTAGACGGAATATTTACAGCGGTTCTCCGTTAGACCTCTCCACGTAAGTAGAGCGAGATCACGAAGTGAAGTGTATTGGAGTGCAGGTTAGCCAGCTGATCTATGTCGTGTACTGTCCTTGAGCAATGCACATTTACTCCCCACATTACTTGTTAATACCCAGGGATCGGTGGCTCTGTCCCGACTTGACAAAATGTAGAGTGGAATGTTATACCACAATACATACTAATAAATAAGCATAACGTCGGAATCAGGGCAGCGCGATGGACTTGTGGTAGAGCTTCGTACTCCGAATTAAGAGGTTCTGGGTTCGATGCCCACTTTGACTAGGATCGAATCAAGAGGTTCTGGGTCCGATCCCCCATTGTGACTGTGATCACAGTGTTGTGACCTAGAGCAAGACACAGTCACTCCTACAGTAGTAGTTACTACACGAGCCGCATCGTGAGAAAACCGGATTTTTGCCTAGGCGAAAACACAGGCGCAGATCAGCTTCGCGGTAACCGCGAAGCTGATCAGTGCCTTTGTTTTCGCTACACGGATAGTACAATTTCTCTTCTTCTTAAATCCGAAATTTCAAGCTTCTAGCTCTTTTCTGAGCTTGTACAGGCCGGTTTGTGTCGGACCTGGTCGGAAACCCCGAAGACCGGTTTTCTTGCGTCGCGGCTCAGTCACATAACGCGATGGCTCCGACATGACATAACTGAAAACTTATCAGAATCAGAATAGTTTACTGGTCAAACGTCAAATTGACAATACCACACAAGGGGGATGAAGCTTGACCGGAGGGGATTATTCTCGTGCTCTCACAAGAAAAGTAAATTTAGACACACAATCATCCGACGTTTCAGTAGAGGAGATCAGAGAATCAGGGGACGTTTTCACTAAAAGTGAATACAAACAGGTGCCTCTTCTGGATAGAACTGCCCCGTTCATGCATGATAATGTGGTCACAAAGGAAGGGGTGGCCAAACTTCTTTAAGATCTAAACCCGTCTAAAGCCTTAGGGCCTGATGAGCTTCATCCCAGAGTCCCTAAAGAACTGACAATGGATTTAGGTCCGCAATTCGCGCATCTCTTTCAGCAGTCAATTGATACAGGTGAAATTCCTAAAGAATAATCTCTTGCTAATATTTACCCCTTGTTTAAGAAGGGCGACAAGTCTCTTGCCCGCAATTACCGCCCTGTTTCTTTGACATGCATTCCTTGTAAGCTTCCTGAACATATTGTATGCTCAAATATTATGGCCCATCTTGATGAACATGAACTCCTGTCAGACAGGCAACACGAATTTAGGAAATGACATAGCTGTGAAACTCAGTTGACTACGGTGATAAATGATTTGACAAAAATCTTCGACAAAAAAGGCCAGGTCGACACTTTTATACTCGATTTTGAAAAGGCTTTCGATACTCATCCACATGAACTCCTTAAACATGTTAAAAGCAAATTGTTTAGCTATGGAATAGGTGGAACAACACTGAATTGGATAAATGCTTTCCTTTGTTTCAGACAACAACGGGTAGTGTTAAATGGTATTAAATCGGATTGGGTTCCAGTTATGTCGGGTGTCCCTCAGGGCACCGTTCTCGGCCCCTTGCTGTTTTCCTTGTATATTAATGATTGTGCTTGTCGTGAAATCAAGAATGAAGAAGATACATTGAAACTTCAGAGAGACATTGATTGTTTAGGCTGTTGGGTTAGGAAATGGGGAATGAGATTTCAACCCGTCAAATGCAACATGATGCAGTTGACAAATTAATGATCTAGTAAGATACAGGCTAACTACACCCTTGATGGCACTGTACTGGAAAACGTTGAAAGCATAAAATAATAAAATACCTGGGTGTATAACTATCACAAATGATTTGAAATGGAATACTCATATTTCCAATGTTTGTATAAAGGCTCTCGGATTCTTGAGAAATTTGTATTCTTGTCCCCCATATGTGAAAGAAGCCGCTTATAAATGACTGGTGCGGCCGGTCTTGGAATATGGAAGCTCAGTTTGGGACCCTAAAAGGTCCAAAATCGTGCGGCAAGGTTTGTGACTAGAAGTTATGTTGTGCTTGTCGTGAAATCAAGAATGAAGAAGATACATTGAAACTTCAGAGACATTGATTGTTTAGGCTGTTGGGTTAGGAAATGGGGAATGAGATTTCAACCCGTCAAATGCAACATGATGCAGTTGACAAATTAATGATCTAGTAAGATACAGGCTAACTACACCCTTGATGGCACTGTACTGGAAAACGTTGAAAGCATAAAATAATAAAATACCTGGGTGTATAACTATCACAAATGATTTGAAATGGAATACTCATATTTCCAATGTTTGTATAAAGGCTCTCGGATTCTTGAGAAATTTGTATTCTTGTCCCCCATATGTGAAAGAAGCCGCTTATAAATGACTGGTGCGGCCGGTCTTGGAATATGGAAGCTCAGTTTGGGACCCTAAAAGGTCCAAAATCGTGCGGCAAGGTTTGTGACTAGAAATTATGTTTTTAAAACTGGGAGCATGACTGGCATTTTAGGTCAACTGAAAAGGAGGAAGGATGGTAGACATACATGTACTGCTATACACAGGTCTAAAGGGTAGAGCCAAAATACCCACAGACGACCTTACCCCGAAGAATATGCGTTGCAGAAATCAACATTCTTTAGCTTTCAGATACCTTCAGCTAGCAAAGAAGCGTACAAAAGTAGTTTCTTTCCACAGACTATCAGGGACAAGAATGACCTCCCTGATTCTCTGATCTCCTCTGCTGAAATGTCTGATGGCTGTGTGTCCAAGTTCGCATCTCTTGTGAGAGCCAGGGACTAATTTCCCTCCTGGCGCACCCCCTCCCCCATGATGAGGTATTGTCAATTGGTGTGTCACCAGTAGACCATTCAGATTCAGGGAGACCATACCAATCTTTTTAGAGGGAAAACATTTAAAGGTAAAAGTAGACAATGATCAGGAAATGTTGCAATAAGAAAGAAATTCCAACACCAAAAACCGAGGTGAGAAAAAATGAATTAAGAATCAGGTACTTATACTAAGAAAACATATTGTAAGCCGAGTGAGCAGCTATTTTCCCAATAGGTGGCCACACAGTTACCCAAACTTAACTCTGAATTTCGTCATCATTCTCATCAAACCAGTCTTGATATTTGCGAGATGGGTGTCCTAAAGTAGTGAGGTACAAGTAGGCAAAGATCAGGAAAGGGCGAATATAAAAAATATGAAAACGTACATAAGGCGCTAACAGCACAAAAAATATTTAAACACCAAGACCTAAAACAAAAAGAACAACCACAAAAGCGTCGGATTGGAACGATCAGTAAAACAAAATTACTGGCCATGTAAAACCGGTTTAAGCCCGCGGCAAACCGGTTTTACATGGTCATAACCTCACCCTCTGGTTCTGCAGTGGTTCATAACATTTAGTTAGTTCTTCGGTCATCGTGGTGAATCTCTAACTAGTCAATGAATCATCAAGAACAAACAAATAAATCATGATAAACTTCCTGATGAATCAAACACCAGGACTCACAGATTGAGTAAGCTGTCTTATGATGGAGATCCCTGGGCGCCAGTAGCAGCTGAAGAATGAACTTTGGAAAACTGTCCAGCTTTCATCGGGGGTCTCTGAGCAGAGACTGATATTGCACCCAGTTGGTTGCGAATGTTTATTAAGAAAGCCTGTCTTCAGCTTCGAGACATCCAGTCTTTTGTGAGCTTTCTTGAGGTCGCCTCGCAGGCTGGATTCTTAGGTTAAGTTATCAGACACAAACTTAACTAAAATATGAAAAGGTACAAGTAGGCAAAGATCAGGAAAAGGCGCAATCAGAAAAAGATTCCCACTCCAAAAACCGAGGTGGGAAAAAACCAAACTAACAATCAGGTACTTATACCATGAAACATAATCGTAAGCCGAATGAGCAGCTATTTTCCCAATAGGTGGCCACTCAGTTACCCCAACTTAACTAAAAATATGAAAACATACATAAGGCGCCAACAGCACAAAAAATGTTATACACCAAGACATAAAACAAAAAGAACCACCACAGAAGTATCGACTTGGAACGATCAGTAACACAAAGTTACTGGCGGGCTTAAACCGGTTTTACATGGCCATAACCTCACCCTCAGCTTCTGCAGTGGTTCATAACATTTAGTTAGTTATTTGGTCCTCGTGGTGAATCTCTAACTAGTCAATGAATCATCAAGAACAAACAAATAAATCATGATAAACATCCTGATGAATCAAAAACCAGGACTCACAGACTGAGTAAGCTGCCCGACGATGGAGATCCCTGGGCGCCGAATAACCTACTAACTCCGGAGCAAAAGAAAAACACCAGTTGGACCCCGGTGGGCCAAGCAACAGACAAGAAGCTCCGGCCCCAACCAACTAAAATGAATAGCTTTATGTCGGGGCCATCATAGAGTCTGACGCCCGACCCACCGGCGTGCAATTAAAGAAGGCAGCATAGTTATCAACCATGATTGGGTTAAAAACTAAGCATGCAGACTGTCGCATGAAAACATACATCAGGTGCCAACAGCACAAAAATTCAACACCAAGGCATAAAACAATACGAACCACCACAAAAGTACCGCATTGGATCGATCAGGAATATAAAACTGGCGGGCTTAAATCGATTTAGTATATGATGTCTTATTTGTTTTCCCAATTTATATATATAAGATATCAGCTATGTCAATACAATTAATTAAGATATATATCAATTTAGATATTTGAATTATAAATTAAGATATCTTATTTCCTATATTACATTTACTGAATAAGATATCTTATTTACCACTTTAAATAAGAAATCTTTATTACCAATTTAGATACCTTATATACTATATAAAATTTCTTATTTGCTAATTAAGATATCTAGTTTAGAAATAATGATATCTTATTTACTATATAAGACATCTAAATTATAATATCAGATATCTAAAATGTCATATAAGATATCTTATATGCTTTGTAAGATATCTTAATTGTGTGATTAAATAAGAAAATAAATTCTTTTCTTTTGCCCAGTGACTGTACTCAGGTACTTGTCAGGTTGACTCAGGTGATTGGGCTACTTGTTTAATCAAAATTTCCAAAATTAAATGAAGTATGATTTGGGTCTGCCTAAATACAGTAAAGTAGCACAAAGTGGCGTAAAGAGGCGTAAAGTAGCGCAAAGGTGCGCAATGTGGCGTAAAGTGGCGTAAAGTTGGCGCAAAATAATGTAGAATGACACAAAACCGTATTATTTATCAAACATGAGGTAAATGATACACTTTCAGTGCATGCAGTTCGCATGTAGGGGTGAGGAGGAGGCGGGGATATGCGCAACATATCTATAGTCTGATGAACAGAAACTTATTTTTATTAACTATTTTCGGCAATGTTTTGAAATGCAGAAAAAATATTTGTGATTGTGTATCATGATGGTTTAAACTTTTGACGGAATGTACGGGGCATTTATTTTATGATGATAGGCTTTTTCTTATGTTCATCATATCGATATGTTAGAGATACTCAGATAGGCAATGTCTCTGTTACAAAGTACAAAGTAAAGTGTCGCAAACGTGGTGAAATGCGTCAAATATTGATTAGAAATTGTGGTCGTTTTATTTTTTGCTCTCAGAATTTTATATTAATGGAAAGAAAGAAGAGAGAAATAATTTTGTGTATTCAAAATCCTTTGTGTATTAAGATCATGTGTCTTTAACTCAATAAAAGGTGTGAAAACGTGTATCCGGTTATCGTGCGGTAATCGAATTATCATTCACGCGTCTGTTTGTAAGCTGGTAAAACAATCGGCTACTGTTGTTTAGCGCGTGTCATTAATTAGTGATAATCATATCAGGTTTATGTTTTTACACTGGCCTTAGTAGTCCAATGGATAGCGCATCAGAATAACATGTCCATGAAGGAATATATCATTTTATATGGTAAAACTGGAGGTTACGGGGTTCACTTATTTTATTTTATTTTTTTTATTTTTTTTTTATTTTTTTTTTTTTTTTTTTTTTTTTTTTTCATCAGAAACAAAATGTCGGTACTCGCTAAAACCGCCTCGTTGAGGCGGCTCTAACGTGTGTCTACAATCAATGTTTTGAGCAAAAACAAGAAAAATATCATTTTTTAATCTGAAAATTTTCAATGTTTGAAACTGAGCAAAAATCTGTATTTTACATGGGCGTGTTTTCGTAGCCGTACTTGCAATTTTTATGTACGATGTTGCGAGAGTAAGACAAACGGTTACGAGAGGCGTAAAGTAGCTTATAAAACTTTACAAAACGTAGCATTTCAATTCTCAATCTTGTATATTTCAGTATTTCAGCTTTAGTTGAAAAAAGAGCCTTCAAATAAGAAAACTTTCGGTTTCATATCAGAACATCTGAACAAAGTAATAACACATGGTTTTCAACGTTTATAAAGATTTTTTTCAAAGATAGGGGGACTATATTATTCGCCGATGTAAATGCATATGGCAATTGAAGCTGGGCCTGGGGTCGAAATTGTGCTCAAGAAAAATGGTCATAAATCAGATGGGGATCCATTGGTAAAGTAATATAAAATTTTGCATTTTCTTTAATCTTTTCAGTTAACCTAAAGGTACTCAGACACATTTTCTTATAAAAATGTTTCTGCACTTTTTTCACACAACGGGTATTAACGCTTTACATTATACAGCGACAGCGACAGCTGATAAACGGTTAGAGATAAACAGTATAAACCGTAAAGACGATTTGTAAAATCACAATCCTAACAATTTATCAGCCATGCCAAATTAAAATGTTAAACCCTTTTAGAGTAGGGGTACGCGACCCATTTCCGTGAAATACCATTTTACGTACATGACGGCATCAGCTTTACCTGGCGTTATGTTTGATCTATAGAAGAAGAAAAAAAAATCTGTTTTTGGTCGCAGTGCACTATACATAATGGTCTAAAATGTTCTTTTTCCTAAAGCGTACCAGTTTGGTGGTGGGGTGTCATGTGCGCATGGTTCCGTCATTCATATTTTTTGATATCCGTACTCAGTTGTATAAGGAATAATTAATGTACACAAAGGCTAAGCCGAATATTCAACTGAAACGAAATCGTGACTCGCAAGGTTTTCCGAAGAAGCGAAAATATAAATGAAACTGAAACATGCGCTAAACATGCGACCATGCAGTTGAGCGATATTAACACAGTCTGTTCGTCTGTTGTGCGTCCTCTCGTATATAATGGTAATGCCGGAAAACGTAGCATAATCATTTTTTTCTACTCCAAATGTTAATGCCGGTATACCAGAAGACTAATGAATGTTTAGTCCAAATGCCTGTGAATGACGCTTTAGCGCAAACTAACTTAATTTGGATGGGGGAAAAAGTAATTGCTCAAGGATTGAACGTAACATAGTCGCGCAATTGTAAAAAGCTAGATTAATCTCGGAACCAAAATATGTTTATTGGATTCGAGAATTAATGAAATTTAACATCGCGCAAACATTTGTATTGCAAAAAATAGTGCTGCACCGATCAAATAAAATTGTAACACCATGCATGTCTCCGTTTTGGGAATAATAGTATTTCTGGTGGAAAGAAATATTAAACCCTATGATCGGTTTGCCTTTCAACAATAAAATATAAAGGTTTGATTCTTTGGAAGCAGCAAAAACATTCAAAGGGAGATATTATGGACTATATTGCGCAATTTCGGGTAATGAACCTTCTTCAGTAGCCCTTTTTAAACCGGCAACGAACGCAAGACTATAATTGTGCTGCAATTTCGAGAATTACACGAGGAGTCTAAATCAAAGACATATTCCTAAATTGGGTCAAATAATTGAAAAATTGCTTAGAAGTATGTTTCTAAACGTGAGTGTTTTGAACACTCTGGATATCTTTACTGATCTCAAACTTTGAAAGGACCGAAATAAAAATATAATAGTAGCCGATTGTTTTAACACCTTACAAACAGACACGTGGCTGATAATTCGATTACCGCCGGTAACCTGACACACGTTTTCACACCTTTATTGGTGTGATCTTAATATACAAACGATTTTCAAAACACGTAATCATTTCTTCTTCTTTCTCTACAAATATACCCCTTTATAATTATAAGAGCAAGAAATAACAACGACCACAATTTCCAATCTATATTTGACATACATACGTGTATTTCACCTTGTGTGTGACATTTTGTAGTTTGTAACAGAGACATTGCCTATCAGAGTATTTCTAACATATCAATATTATGTACATAAGAAAAGGCATACCATCATAAAATAAATGCCCCGTACCTTCCGTCAAACCCATCATGATACACAATCACAAATATTTTTATTCTGTACTTTAAAACATTGACCAAAATTAATGCAAAAATAAGTTTCTGTTCATCAGACTATGCTGCGCCCAATCCACTCTCCTAACCCCTACCAGGGTCTCTATAGAAGGGGTCAAGAATCTTTGTCCTTTGTTCAAAATTCTTGTATGTCAGTTTCGTATTTACTCACCTAAAAAACATACATCTAAAATTTATAATTAATGTCAATTTACCATAATCCTGTTATTAATTCTTTCATTTTTTTCTATATCAGAATATGCTAAATTATCCAGTGTTCATTAATAATAGTACTATAGTTAGGAATTTATATCTGCTTTGACTTTATATGTACCAAAGTGTCCATTTTCACATTTTTTTTTCATGCATTTTCACAATTTTCTGGAACATATTGCGCAATTTATTTTGTTGAAAATTGTATGAATGTGAAGCTGATATGATGAATTGCTTATTGGAATGTATTTCATATCTTTAATTGGTTTTTCACGACTTTTACCGTGATAAATTCACTTTTGAGTAAGTGTTTTAATAACTTCTTACACTGTCCGAATATATGGTACTTGGCATACCTGAGTTTTTGATTAATGGAAAAATCAATACATAGTTTCTTGACCCCTTCTATACAAGTACAAGTACAATAAACTTTATTAATCTCAGGCCAATACATGACATAAGAGATACAGTAAATGTACAAACATATATTCAAAAAAGGCATGATACATAGTGCAAACTGGCTGAAGATGTAGAAAATTTATTGGTATATAGTTTTAAAATTATAAGGATAGTGAGGCGGGGGGGGGGGGGCGAGTTTGTCTGCAAGATGTCTGCAAACATTAGAAGCGTTGGCGATACAGCACTTGGGAAGTCATGATGTAAACTTCCCAAGAAAATCGAATGTGTATTACATTTGCCTGGGGTTTGCCTAATTAGATATGATATATTGTCAATTTAAATGAACTTCACTATACAATCATGAAGAAAAAAGAGAGCTCGATAAAACACGGGGAAATCGTGAAAATCGTGTCAAAAGGTTGATCAGCATGTTATACTGGAGAAAATCGTTTCAGCCAGTTGTCATAGTTACGTGTTCCATTCACATGGATTAATTATTTTTTGTGGAATAAATGAGCATCAGAGTCTGACTCTAGACTGGAAAGTGGATACAGTATCATTTCAGTATTGCAGAACGTAAATGCCTTGTTCATATACATGTAATATACAAGATGACGGTATTTTATCAATTCGTTTGTTTTGTTGCTTAACGTCGAGAACATGTTATTGTAAGTTCGGGCCTCGAGTCTTGGCCTCTACATCTACAAGACTGCGCCATCTAGATCAGTCTGCTACAAACAAGACTAGAAATTATGCCGTATAAATATGAGAATCCATAGTAGATATATTTATTATACATTCACGGATACACACCTTGGACACACAACGGGCCGCCACGCCGCACAACCTGTGGCCGCCACAAGGCGGTCGCGTAATCATGGGCTGGTACCCCTGATTCGGCGTCGACGAAGCAACGCAACAGGTGGTACGCCGCGACCACCTATGGTGCGACCATCCAAGAACAATGCTTTAAAATGGTTATTTCCGTTTCGTGATTATCTGTTAATAATCTGATAATAATGAACAACAACGCGACCAAATGCACCCTCGAACAATCACACATTTCTAGCAGAAAGCGATAAAAATTGTAAGTTTTGGTCATCTCAATACCACAAAATTGTCCTAAGATGCATTTCTTGATGCCGTGGCCCAAATAAACAATTACAATACACAAATAAACAAACGCACAAATAAATACATAAAGTGATGAAAATGAAGTCCGACACTCTGTTCTTACCATAGTCATATAACAGCAGTGTAATCGAAACCTTAATAATCCACCTTCTTGCAAAGCACAAAGAATAATAATCCAACAATATTGCGACACAACTCGCCCACATCATTTTACCTACTGACCGATAAAATTTGTATATAAACGATAGCACGTGCTTTATTTGGTCACCATTGACTACAAATTACGCAAGACGCGTCGCGAAAATGTCAGCTACCTGCTGTGGCAACCAAGAATGTCGCTACAATATCAGTTAAAAAGTATAAGATTGAAGTGCGTTGTGCGCTGTTACAATAATAAACACAAGCGCGTAGTTAGCATCACTTTCAGATTAATTGCCGTACATCCTGCCTCGACTTTTTTTTTTGTTCGTTTGTTTTTTAGTGTCGTGGCTATCAGACGAAATTCAATACCATATATAGAAAACGTGGCTGGGTGAGCGTTTCTCAACATTTTGATAAGATTCTGTTCACGGTTTTATTGTGCTTTAATTAAGGTGAAGTGTATAAAGCAATCATGGGATTACAATGTGAACTGACGAGTCTGTGCATATGCAAATATATCAATCCGATTATTACTGTCGCGCCTAAACAGATTTGGGCTAAGCATTCAGGGTCACTGAAATGGTGACAGAACTAATAGTATATATATTCTTCATGTCTTGTTAACGGTCATGTCACTTAATATGTTCTTTAGATGCACTTGAAATTCAGATTGCCTCCCATACACCATGTAATATTGATTGTGGTAGCATTGTCAGGCAGTTTGTGCCTCTCTTATCCCGAGTTTCACTGCGTAAAACTGGGGCTGACAGAGACACATACGCATGACGCTGTTAATCGTCACTGTTTCTGAAAATTTCAAAACTTGCAGTAGAAAACAATAAGCAGTGACGAGATAAAATCCATTTAAAGCTCTTCCCCAGTACGACTGAAAGACTTTCAGTCGAAAACCAGACACTTTATATTTTCTTAAATTTATCTTACACTACGTCATACATGTATGCATGTTTTGTTTTGGCTCACATATTACGTATGTAATCTGAGTTGAAATAAAGTTGAGTTGAGTTGAGTTGAGTTGTTGTTATTTTTAAAATGGTCAAGAAGTATAGCGACAAAGCGTGAGAGTTTCAATAACTGAGTTTTGTTAGTTACTGACATGAGTTCCTTGAATTTTAGTACATTTGGTCGGCTAAAATAACGGCGTTTTATGTAAAATTTTCGATGCTGCGCAAAATAAGGGCACACCATAAGCAGGTGATATTCATCGCAGACGTCATTTGTATCACAAAGATCGCATTCAGAAGGCTCGAGCTTTTGCCATCTGTCTGTCTCGACCGGGAAGAAATGGTTTGTTGTGCGAAATTTTACAAGTGGTAGATATGATTTGCGAGGTAGTATGATAAAGTATTGCTCAAGATTTATAGAGTCCTTGAAAAGGTTGTAATTAGTGCCTTTTGAAGACTTTTGGAGCTCCGAGTGCCAAATTTGATAGTTTTGTTCTAGAAGGATCTGTTTTATATCTTTAGATATTTTTGTTGATTGAATATTATTTTGATAAAGCCATAAGTCATATCTGCCGACATCAGAAAGTATCTGCCTAATAAAACATATCCATTTCGATGATTGGGGGAGTAAATATCTAACGGCTTGGTAAAGTTTATAAGATAGCTTTTCTTGTTTTCCGGTTATTATTCTGTTCCAAAAGTTCACCATTCTAGATTTGATAATAATTTCAATCGGGTATCGTCCTAACTCCCCGTATAGCATATAGAGAGGCGTGCACTTTTTCGTTCTGGTTATTCTTCTTAAAAAAACCTGTGTGAATTCTTTCAAGTATTTGAACATTTTCAAAACCGAAGACCTCGCATGAGTATGTCATAATAGGCAACACTGTATGGTCAAATAACTTTATCTGAAGATCGATTGGTAGGTGTAGATTATTTATTCTAGTATATAGCAAAAATAGGGCCTTACGCGCTTGCTCAGCTACATGTTTACGAGCGGTCAGGAAGCTTCCGGATTTTGCAAAAACAGTTCCTAGATATTTATAGCTGTCTACTATCTCGAGTGTTTCTGAGCCAATATGAAATGAACATTCTTGTATGCCTTGAGAACCGAAGATTACTACTTTTGATTTGCTAATGTTAATGTCCAGTTTCCATTCTTTACAGTATTGCGCGAAATCAGTCAACGCTTTTTGAAGTGATGCTGCATCTTCCGCTAGAATGATGGTATCATCTGCATAGAGAAGGGTTAGGATTTTAACTAGACTGTTATAATCATCGCTATTAACATCTATAGTGATGCCACGGTTACCTTTCACGTATAGATAGTCATCGAGGTCGTTGAGGAATAATACAAACAGTACAGGGGAGAGATTCTCCCCCTGTCTGACGCCACGTTTAGACCCAAAGAATTGCGATTTCTCATTACCCAATTGAACGCAGGATTTGATATTCATATACATGTTTTGAATAACTGTTAAAATTTTGCCTTTAATGTTTGTTTGCAGTAATTTCTTCCAGAGGCCCGCGCGCCACACGGTGTCGAAGGCCTTTGAGAAGTCGATAAATGCGCAAAATAGTTTTTTCTTTTGGGACCTTAACAGTTCAACAATACAATTAAGCGTGAATATGTGGTCCGAAGTGGAATAAGTTTTACGAAACCCTGCTTGGTTTTCATTTAGGAGGTAGAATTCTTCTAGATATGTAGTTAGTCGGTCGTTAAGGATGGCAGTGAACAGCTTACCTACGCAACTTAACAAAGTTATAGGGCGGTAATTGTCTGCAGAAAGGGGGTCGCCTTTGTTTTTGAATATAGGTACTATAATGCCTTCCACCCATTTTGATGGCATAATTCCCGTTTCTAAAATGCTATTAAACAGTGAGACATACAACGGCATGAGAAGTGAAGTGGTACATTTGAGGTATTCATTTAAAACTTCGTCAGTTCCCGGGGATTTTGAATTTTTTAATTTGCGAATACATTTTCTTATTTCAGTTTCGGTAATTTCGCCATTTAATATTTCTTCACCATCATTCTGGAAATCGGGTATTGTGAATGAAATGTCATCGGAATCAGGAGTGCTTGTTTCGTTTATGTTCTTAAAATGTTCATAGAATTCATTAAGGTCAGGCTGCGTATTAGGTTTTTTGGTCTTCAGGCTATTCAAAAATTTCCAGTAATCTTTAGGGCGTTTGTGATGCATGCTTCGTAGTTTTGATTCATTTTCCCTGTTGTGCTTGTTAATATATTTATTTAATGTGTTTTTGTAAATTTTGGATGCGCGTTGTAGTGCTAGTTTATGACATTCTGTTCGGTAGGTATTGTATTTTTTCTTAGCATGATAATAAACTTTTCGCGCATGTTTACAGTGCGGTCCAAACCATGGTTTATTACGGTTTCCCAGTTTAAAATGTGGTTTCGGTGCATGAGGGAAGCTTTTATTTGCACTTTTTATTAATTCATCGGCCATTTCATTAACAGCCAGGTCAAGTGAGACCTGTGACGGTGCTTCTTTAAAACGATTCAATAATTGGGTAATCTCTTGAATATGATCCCTGTTTATATTCTCTACAAATAAGTGTGATTCGGTTTGTCTCCAAGTTGCTTTTCGTTTTGAAATTACGGGGCTCGTGGGCTCAACACGCGACGGTATGCCAATAGAAAAGGCAATTATTGAATGTCCATCCGAAAGTAGACTGTCAGATTCAATTATTTCAAAGTCGGTCAGTAAAGTGAACCCCTTGATAGACGAGATTGTATAGTCTATGACAGATTTGCCGCGAAATGTCGCGTTGCCAATGTTTCTATCTTTGCCGTATCTGCCATTCAGAATGGTCAGGTTATTGTCCTTACATATATCAACCAACTTATAACCGTTATTATTCGTAATTTTATCCTCTGATTTGCGTTCGAGCTGAATGCCAATACTTTTAAGGGATGATTTTTGATCGTAAAATTGCATTGTTTCTTGGTCGAAATCAAAGAACTCTGACAAGAAATCATCAAGTGATGTATAGTCGCATAATTCACCAGTTCGAGCATTAATATCTCCACTGATAAAAACAAAATCGAGAGACCCTGCCCCTACATGCGGATTGAATGCATGTATATGACTAAAAGTGTATCATTTACCAATACAGTTTACTCGACAATGGCGAATCACTAAGAGGTCAAACGCTATCATTTTAAACACGACCATGGGAATGTTATTCTATTTGATACTAAGAACATCTAACATATCTCAGCTTTCCAGGAAAATGATAATTTTAATTCATTCAATTTCTTCATGGGAGATAACTCTGTTGATATGATACCCCTGCATTAGACAATGGCGAACCAAACTCGACAATGGCGAATCAAATAATCTATAGTCCAAAAGAAACCATTTTAGATGGGTATTTTTGCACACAAATGGTGCCATCATCATGCGAAACTAAATGGTGTTCGATAATATTTTGTTAATTTGCTTTTGTGCTTTTCGTTCACTATTAACAGCAAATGCCATATCGGAAAGGTCAATTACACCGATTTAAGCATGCCTTATTGCTTTAACGAAACAATGTAAGCCTAAAAGCAAGATGTTAAACCACAACTTGCATCAATATTAGTTACGCCATTGACCAAACCAAATGGTTCCTGGGCAATCCTTCCAAAGGTAGATTATCAGTACTTTGTGCACATTCTTTTCACCACACATATTATGATTCGCTATTGTCGAATTTGCATGTACATCTTTCTCGGCTTATATCTACCTTCAATGTCAAACCTTTTATCAAAAACAGTCATATTGCATAACTAGGGATATAAGGCATTAAAGTAATGCAAAAGTGGTCATAACCAAATGCTAAGAAACGAGGTAAGAAACACAATTTATCTGAACGTCACTTTTTGTGGAACAATAAACTAGGCATCATAGTTAAGGGTTCAAGCGTTTCAGCGGCAACCCTGATTTTATTGTCCGGTGGAATTTTGACTCCATTCTTTTACCAAACCTCAAGGCATAGATAAAAGTTAATGACTGAGTTATATAATAAATAATATTTTGTGTAAGTTTCAAGAAATTCTGCAATATCTTTACGAGTGATTCGCCATTGTCGATGATTCTCCATTGTCAAGTTCACTGTAATACGGTTTAATGTCATCCTACATCACTTTGCGCCAACTTTACACCACTTTGCGCCCCTTTGCACCCCTTTACGCTTCTTTACGCCACTTTACGCTACTTTACTGTATTTAGTCACATCGTATGATTTCAATGCGCTAATTGATTGATAACGTGTATTGCACGAAGAAAACTTAGCGTCAATAACTCCAGTTGTGGTTGTAGCTGTAATTTTCAAGGTTATAATTGCAGTTGTGGTTGTAAATATAAATTCTACGGTTCTCTAATCATTAGAAAAAAGTTAATTATCGGGAAGTTCTCAGGTAAATGGACAATTGTTTTAAACAAAGAGAAACTGTCATTTCTTAATTCAATATTTGCTTAAAAATAGTCATATGGCTTGAGTATTTAAAATAGATAAATTCTATTGAATTCGTAGACTCTATTATCCTGACTACTGTGACTACCATTTGTATATAAAATTATTGGCAGTGGCTAGGGATACGGTACCGTATCTTTAGCCTGTGGGCTAGGGATACGGTACCGTATCCCTAGCCTGGCGGCTAGAGATACGGTACCGTATCTGTAGCCTATATATCGGAAATGGCTAAAGGTACGGTATAGATCAAAAATCGATAATATATTATTTTCAGGTGAGTTTTAAGTTGAAGCATTGCAACTTTCCTAATGAATCATAAAAATAAAAATTTACGGGTGTCTTACTTTTCTCACAGTTTCATGGTTGGGCAAGCTCTACACATGCACAATAATCTTAAAAGTAGTAGCGTTAATTGTTTTTAATGGCTTGGGAAATTATGCATATATCTATATAACAACTAAAAAACGTACGAGACAAAGGCGGTTGCATTTTAGGCAGTTTATTACTTGATGTTAATGGAAAATCGCTTGTAAACTTATCCGGTTCAATGGCGCGTAGACATGTTTAATTTACCTGTGGTGAAAATTGTGAGAAATTTTGAATGTTTTGGACTATTCTGCTCGTGAGTGTAGTGATGGCCAGTAACAAAGGTGCCTGGGGTGGCGCTAGTGGTACAGAGGATGAAGAGGGGACTGTAGAAATGTCACAGGGGTCAAGCTCAAGAAATCCACCAATGGCAGACGAGACGACGCGTGATACGACTGATTACACAAACGCAGTCAATGAAAACGAGTCACGTGATGTAAACAAATAGGCACACGGGGAGAAGACACAAATTAAATGTGTATTGATGAATATACAGGGCCTTGTTTCGAAAAATTCAAATAAATTACAATCAAAAGAGAAAAGGCCTTTAAAATAAGAACTGAATTATACACTCAGAATCGTTAACATGACACATACAATTTGAATTGTTATTTGAATAAGATATTCTTGTTTTCTTGTCTTTTTATGTGTCTTTGTTTTACATACATGTGCATTCTCCCTTTCACACTATTTCTATGTGTATGTATGTATGTATGTTAAACCATTGAACTCGAGTATTTTTGTATGCATATTATGTTATATGTGCTTCTTGTATGTATATTACTCATGAGCATTATTGCTTAATGTAAATAAACTTACTTACTTACTTAAAAAAAGCTCATTAGATAAAGGAACATACATGTATGTATCATTTTGACGCAAAAAGAAAAACATCGATCGACGTCTTAAGTTAAATAGTAATTGCCAAAGTATCACAACATGATTTCCAACTTAAAATAAGCGCATAAAAACAATCACGAGAACAAGAAAACATGTAAACCAAGCGTAAAATTATATCATAAGTCACAGAAAGAGTTCTTTGATAGACAATTTTTTCAACTGCAAATTCTAACTTAGAAAGCGCAAGTCTTAGGTAATGTCAATTACTTTTTTTTTTTTTTTTTTTGTTGTTGTTTTTTTAAATAAATGCACTGACGTGGAGAGCCGCAATTCAAATTGTGCGCCTTTTCTACACTTCTATCTCTCTCAATAGCACTTTCAAATGCACGAAAGTTTTCAATTTTTTGCTCGATGTGAAGTATACGAGCCATTCTGACGGTATGAATCAAAATTTGCATGCATGTTTTAAAATTGTACGGCGATGCTTAATTGTTTTATACTGCAGTTACTTACTTAACCATAACAAAAGTTAAAAGCATTCGCCGAATAATAATTGGCAAATTAAACAATGCCAATGTCTTACTTCAGGGGCTTAGCGATAGGACAAAATAAATCAACACTTCATTACTGTTATGTTTGTTGTTCGCACATTGAGGCGCGGACATCGCATTGATTGTTAAACAACTGATTGAGGCTAATATTATCATGTTATTATCTTCACGCATCGTTAGAAACTTTCATACTGCGAGTTGGCTTTATATCCTTTGATGTCGGTCAAATAATTGTAGATAATGGTGATATTGCACAAAAACACACTCAAATATAAAAATTGAAAATTTCATTCCACGGGGTCAGAAATAAAATTGAAATCTCTCAACTTTATACATTAACATTGTTTTCTTAAGTCTGTGTCTCTAGTCTTCTGTACCTTAGCCATTTAGGATACTGGCAATGATTCAACTTATAACTCAACTGAAAATATCATATTATCGATTTTTAATCTATACCGTACCTCTAGCCATTTCCGATATATAGGCTACAGATACGGTACCGTATCTCTAGCCGCCAGGCTAGGGATACGGTACCGTATCCCTAGCCCACAGGCTAAAGATACGGTACCGTATCCCTAGCCACTGCCAAAATTATTTGATGTTTAAACATGCATGTATGTTCTATTGTGTATTATGTTTGCTCCAGCCATAACCATTGAAATGTAAATGTGTTTGTGCTGAATAAATTATTTGTCATTTGTTAACGGGTCATTAAATCTACATGTGATGCAACACTGTAACAGATCTGTATCAGTCAAAGAAATATCTAAATAAGTTATAAATAGATTTTTTAAAGTGGTTGCACCATCTGTACATGTCCTAGCATGTTTGACCACAGGACATTGTCATATTTTGATTTTTACTTTGTACTTGAAGTTATACAGGTGCGTTCCAGGATTTCTGGAATGGGGTTTCAAAGCCTCCAAACAGGCTTTGTTATCTACATTCAACCAAAGATTTCTTAAATTTACAAATGAAAATAAAATAATATGACCAGTGCGTTCCTTTACCGGAATGGACCGGAATGGACATGATTACCGGAATGGACTACCGGAATGGACATTTATTGTGTCCTTCAGTATTTTTAGCTCGCCTGTAAGAAAGTACAGGAAGAGCTATTGCAGTCACCCCGGTGTCGGCGTCGGCGTTGGCGTCGGCGTTGCTCAAATGTTAAAGTTTTTGGTTAAAGTTTTTAGAAGTCTATATCTCTTGAAGTTGTAGATGGATCAAGTTGATACTTTGCATGTTGGTAGATATTGGTCTAAAGTTTTATGCTGTAACATCACGACCCACCTGGGTGACCTTGAGGTCAAGGTCACGGACTTAGAAATTTTGTGTTAAAGTTTTTGGTTAAAGTTTTTAGAAGTCTATATCTCTTGAACATGTTGATGGATCAAGATGATACTTTGCATGTTGGTAGATAATGGTCTGAGGTTTTATGCGGTACCATCACGACCCACCTGGGTGACCTTGAGGTCAAGGTCACAGACTTTGAAACGCACCCTAATATGATTTTGGAGTTAGAGTTGGTTTCGTAGGAACCACCTGAACTCCATCTAAATCTGCCACTGTTTTTAAGCACAATCAATGGTTGTAAATTTAGAAAAATCTTCGTTTCTGAGTAGCTTGAATGACTTCTATTGCTTGTACATTATATGAGTCGCCTCATGAGAAAACCAACAATCTGCATATGCGAAACCAAAGGCGCAGCGCCTTTGGTTTCTCTACACGGACAGTACAATTCCTCTACTTTCTAAATCCATAATTTCCAGCCTCGAACCATCTGTGCTTGTACATCTCGTTTTGTGTCGGACCTGTTCGGAAACCACATTGTTGGTTTTCTCTTGACTCGGCTCAAATGACATAGTGGTTCAATCAGTCAACACATTTCAGTTGTTTTACTTCATGTAGCATCTAAATAATCTCACTGTAATTGATAAACAATGTGGCTCGATCTATTAAATTGCCTCCCCGCCCCTTTGTAATTGCAGCAAGGCAGATCTCAAGTCCACCAAACAAGGCTTAGCAGCTATGGCAGAAATAGAAAACAACTGTATGCAGGTCCATGAAACAAGTTTACAGCACGATGTAGGTGAAAAATCTCTAATGGCTGCTATACCAAAGCCACCACAGTCTAAAGACAAAGGTATTGTTCATTAATTCTTTTTTGTATAAAACTCTTAACATGTACATATTACATATACTCAAGACATATTTGCAATCTGACTCGTTACACTAAATACTATCATAAATATGTCAAGATATTTTAATCCGCTGCTTGTACTGCAGTTTACATTTACATTTACATAATTAACATATAGAATGTGGTGAAAGCTGCTATGTAAATGTCTCTCTCTTTATCATGTCCTGTCTCCATGTGACCTAAGTTGTTGGTGGGATGTTACAATTTGAGCCACCGCAAAGGAAAACCAACAATCTGCATATGCGAAAACAGAGAGACAGATCAGCTTCACAGTAACAGCGAAGCTGATCAGCGCCTTTCTTTTCGCTACAGGGATAGTACAATTCCTCTATTTTCTAAATCCAAAATTTCTAGCTTCTAATTATCTTCTGTGACTGTACAGCCCGGTTTGTGTTGGACCCGTTCGGAACCCAAATTGTTTGTTTTCTCACGCACAGGCTCATTTATTATGTGTTTGTTCAGTTTTGTCTGAAAGTCAGGTCTGTAGAAAAGGCCCTTTGGACATAGCACATAAGGCACGGCATGTGTGCTGCAGCCTCAGCACAGAATGTCCTTGAAAGCTGGCTATCTAGAAAAAAAACTTTCATGGAACCTCAGTCTCATATAAAGTACTGGAGAATTCTGGGATGAGTGGGGCTAAACACATGACTTCAGGACTGTCATATAAGGCCAGTAGCAAAACTACTGCACCATGGAGGTTTTTCTTTTTTTCATCCACAGCATGAGCAGACCATATTGTATTCCTACATAAGTAATACTTAAAACTTACATTCAATACTTTCTTTAATATTTATTAGTTACTGTATGATATGTTTGGAATGAAGATTTTGTCTATACACAATATGAAAATGGTGTTTTCTCAAAATGGCACATTTCTATCATTTTAAATACCATCATTTTTAATGTACACTTGTACTTGCAGGGAAGCGTGGACACCAGAGGTACCACCATATAATCTTGATAGTAACTGTGGAGCAAGAAGATGCGATTGTTGATCTCTTTAAACAAAGACATTGGTCATATGTAAAAGCAGGTAAGACTTTGATGGCAGCATTATTGCCAGTCAGTATGTCCATAAAAGCAAACATGCTTCCCACAGACCGTCAATATCTACAAGTTAAGTCATAAATTCTTAAAAAATAAAAAAAACTTCACTTCTAATGTGTAGCAAATTATCAATAAAAAAAAAGATTGATTTGTAGGTCACTGCGAAGCAAATGGCTTTTTGCTGGGATATTGTTATAATAGTTTTGAGAAAGTCTAGCCATTGTTAGAATAAGAATCATCAGGAAAACATGTTCGTGAAATTAATACCCCCATATACCCCACTTTTATATTGTAGAAGTGGGGTTTGCGGGAATATACCTATTTATCTTATTTTTGATCCAAAACATAGATTGTGGGTACGCAAGGCGATTCTAATGTGTACCCGCAGTCAATATTTTGAGCAAAAATATAAAAAAAAAATTCAAACTTTTTCCAATGAAATTTTCAATTTTTACTTCTGAAAAAAAATTCTCTGTATATTGCATGGGCGTGTTTTGTAATGTAAACTGATAACAGAGATAAACAATTAATCCTTTTTGTTAAAGCTAATCAATATGGTTTAAGAAACATAGTTTTACTGAAATTGAGAACATTGATTTTGGTATTTGGGATTATTTCTAACATGTAAAAATAAAAAAAATATATGAAAAATTTTGAATTTTATAATGTTTTTGCTCAACTTCATTGATTGAAGATACTCCAACTGGTGTTTTTCTTTTGCTCCGGAGTTAGTAGGTTATTCGGCGCCCAGGGATCTCCATCGTCGGGCAGCTTACTCAGTCTGTGAGTCCTGGTTTTTGATTCATCAGGATGTTTATCATGATTTATTTGTTTGTTCTTAATGATTCATTGACTAGTTAGAGATTCACCACGAGGACCAAATAACTAACTAAATGTTATGAACCACTGCAGAAGCTGAGGGTGAGGTTATGGCCATGTAAAACCGGTTTAAGCCCGCCAGTAACTTTGTGTTACTGATCGTTCCAAGTCGATACTTCTGTGGTGGTTCTTTTTGTTTTATGTCTTGGTGTATAAAATTTTTTTTGTGCTGTTGGCGCCTTATGTATGTTTTCATATTTTTAGTTAAGTTAAGGTAACTGAGTGGCCACCTATTGGGAAAATAGCTGCTCATTCGGCTTACGATATGTTTCATGGTATAAGTGCCTGATTGTTAGTTTGGTTTTTTCCCACCTCGGTTTTTGGAGTGGGAATCTTTTTCTGATTGCGCCTTTTCCTGATCTTTGCCTACTTGTACCTTTTTCGTTAGAACCACCTCGACGAGGCGGTTCTAACGAGTACCCACAATCTATGTCAAAAATAAGAAAACTTGCACACCCCGTTGTACCCCAATTTTATTATTTGAAAGTGGTGTATAAGGGGGTAAATATTTCATGGACATGTTATCCTGATGAATATATTACAGGACAAGGACAGACATATGCTGATCTGCAAGGAATGTGTGATATGTTGTCTGATGCCAGTCATGATTTGAATATAGGCAATCCAGGTGACGCATTGGATTCACATTTGGAGAGAAAATTTCAACAAAAGAACACCAGCCCTGGCCTATCAGGGAATTTGTGCGGCCTTTCAGACATTGATATGCAAACTGAAATACCAAATACAGCTAATATGACAGAAGGTAGCAGTTATGTAAAGGTGAAGGAAGAAAAAGGTATTGGACACAATGAAAGCAATATACCTGAAACTGCAGGTTTTATGAAAGAAGTTGATTGTGCAACTAGAACGGATTTAGATTCTTCTGCATTGTGTTCTATATCTCAAAATACGAAGAACACTCCTGCAACGAAGATGCCTTCTGCAGGGAGCAGGGGCAATGCAGATGCAAATTTTCCTACACTTGCATCTTTTCTTGCTAATCCAGTCTTGACAAGCACATTTCGTCTGATATATGCACCTAAACCAAAGACAGATACTCCATCTACTACAGCTCGACCACCTAAGTCTGATATAAATACATCATCTTCTACAGGGACAGTTGGCTATGAAACAATTAAACTGGGCAACCGTTGTGAGGTTTGCGAAACAATATTTGCGAATGAGACATTGTTTGAAAACCATGTGTTGGAAGGACAATGTCAGTGGGTGTGCAAGTTGTGTAAGAAAGTATATGATTATTCTAAATACAAAACAAGTGTCAATGGTCACCGTTACTCCATATTCAAGAGCAGGTTAGACCAGCACAAGAAGGAGTGCGACCATAGCTGTAAATTATGCGGACAGGCGTTTTTGGAAAAAAATAAACTTGTGAGACACATGAAATTCCGCCATTCCTCTGCCAAACAGTATAAATGTGACATCTGTTTTGTGACTTTGAAATCAGAAACCAGTCTGTATACACACAAAATCAACAAGCACAGCGAAGAATCGGGTATATATCGCTGTCCTCATTGTCCGAATGAGTACCAAATGATCCAAAGTTTAAGTGCGCACCTTAAATTTAGTCATCTTGGTCATAAAAAGGTTGAAAGACCCTGCAGTGTTTGTGGTAAGATGTATGACATTCACAGACTCAAACATCACGAAAACACACACAAGGCCAAAAACATCAAATGTGATAGATGCCCGGCAGTTTTTAACAGTGAAAGTTATTTGAAAAGGCATAAGAAGAGACATGACAAGGATTATAGTCTCTATTGTGAGCAATGTGGAAAGGGGTTTTATGGTACTAAAGCCTTGCGGGATCATCGGCGAATTCATACCGGAGAGAAACCTTATGCATGTACAATTTGTGCGTATAGGTGTAATGTTAATGTTAATCTAGATAAACACATGAAGATACACGAAAAACAATCTAGACAAAATCAAAAGTAATGTTATGTGCACTATTTGTGAGTATAAGTGCAACGGTTTTGTTTATCTCGGGAAATACATGAAGATACATGACAATTGTGACAATCTAGCGAAAGGCAATTGTAATAATTGAGCCGCGACGTGAGAAAACCGGTCTTCGGGATTTCCGACCAGGTCCGACACAAACCGGCATGTACAAGCTCAGAAAAGAGCTAGAAGCTTGAAATTTCGGATTTAAGTAGAAGAGGAATTGTACTATCCGAGTAGCGAAAACAAAGGCGCTGATCAGCTTCGCAGTTACTGCGAAGCTGATCTGCGCCTTTGTTTTCGCATAGGCAATAATCCCGTTTTCTCACGATGCGGCTCAATTATTCTAACACGACGTTATCGTCTTTCCCATTGAACCTAATGGAAACGTTACCGTTTGCAAATATACAATTATTAACTGTAAACAAAATTACGCACCAAGTCGTGTTAGAATCGAAATAATTTTACTTTACGGAGAATTATCATTGATTAACGCGTGATGTCGGGCAGATGCGATATTTAATTCACTCCGGCTGCGCCGTCGTGAATTAATACATCGCAATCTGCCCTCCAACATCCCGCGTTAATCACGATAATTTACCGTAAAGTAAGATTATTTCCTAAATAAAGATACATGAGAAGCAATCTTTGTCAGCACATGTGAAATGTTGATATAAACAACATTACATGTTTAAACGCTAGAATTCTTTCTGTGTTTCTTGAATTCAGTGAAGTTGGTTACACTTGTAATTATCCATGTCCAAACTTTGCGAGTTTGCAAGTCAGCACTGAAAGAAATTAAACTTTTATTGGTTTCAAAAGCAGTTGAGTCAAAATAGAGTAATCAGTCATGAGATGAAAATGGCCATTATATAAATATGACGTTATTGGTAAGGTAATTTGTGGCAAACTGGTTGAGATACGTGGAGAATGATTAAGTGTTACCAATTATATAGGAAAAACTAGTATTAATATATAAATGCAAATTTGTCATGTTAAAATATAAATGTAGATATCAAATGGTTACGGCTATAATGTCTTTCTTTCCTTTACTTTTCTTCCTTATCCCGGTTTCTCTAGCCTGCTTTAAACCGAGGTCCCGTCTCCATATGACATTAGCTGTTTGTTGGGTGTTAAGCTCATATCAACCAACTATTGTCATTGTCGAATAAAGCAATGGTTTAACATGTTAAAAGCGCGGAAATAGCTTACGCGTGAGAGTTAATCTTAACAAACAGATCTCCATGCGATGGACTTACATACTATGACTGAGCCGCATCGTGAGAAAACGGGATTATTGCCTATGCGAAAACAAAGGCGCAGATCAGCTGTGATGTTACTGCACAGCTGATCGTGGCCTTTGTTTTCGCTACACGGATAGTACAATACCTCTTCTTTCTTAATCTAAAATTTTCAGCATCCAGCCATCTTCTGTGATTGCACAGGTCGGTTTGTGTCGGACCTGAAACCCCGAAGACCGGTTTTATTGCATCGCGGCTCGTGTGTAAATACATACAAAATGGTACAAGTAGGCAATGATCAGGAAAAGGCGCAATCAGAAAGAAATTCACTCCAAATACCGAGGTGGGAAAAATAAATAGGCAATTAGGTACGAATACTTAGAAAACATACCGTAAGCCGAGTGGCGGCCACTCAGTTACCCGAACATAAAGTTCTAAAACTATGAAAACGTACATAAGGTTAGAAAACGTACATAAGGTTCAAACAGCACAAAAATTCGACTCCAAAACACAAAACAAATAGAACCTCAACAGAAGTATCATCTTGGAACGATCAGTTATATAAAATTACTGGGGGTAACTGGCGATCAGTAATATAATATTAGTAATATATATCAGTAATATAATATTTACTGGCGATCAGTTATATAAAATTATAAAATTAAATAAAGCAATAATCGTAAAATTGATATATACACATGGAAATAAGTTGGGGAACACGTGTGATAATGTGAATACCAACTTTAGACTGTACATATCCTTTGTAACGTTATGAAGTATTATTTTAGAATTTGTCCAAATCTGTAGTATTATCTAAAGATGCTTCAATGTGAAAATGGTGACTATCAAACATAAACTGAGGCTGACAACAGCCACCTTTAATTCAGAAAATGTTTGAGTTTAGGAACGTGCTGATACTCTTTGCCATAACTTCATTCTCTGAACTCGCCTTGTCGTATTTTTTCGTAAGCATCAAGCTGACATGTTGTTTGATATGAACTTTGATAAAACATTCTTCATTTTCTGACCGACTTTCGACGGTAGAGGGGTAGGTCTCAAGACCACATTTTCTTTTTTGTCTATACATTTTGCTGATTGTAAATGTTTCGCCAGATATTCGATGTGACCCTTTAGGACTTTCAACATGCACAATCTGATCATGGCGTCGTAGTCGAATTGTTCTTTTACATATTTATTTACAAAAATCCAAGCATTTTGCTTTCCATGGCAATCAAAGCAAACTGCAAGCACTATAGGATAGTGATTTCGCGATGAAACAGAAGTTTTAGTTCTTATCTTCATTTAGAATGATCAGATTCAACAGTTTATGCCTGTTAATCGCTTTCCAAAAGTGCAGAAGCAAAAGCTCGTAGTCAGTAAAAGTGGAGTTTCTCTTACATGGCATATTGTATCCTCCGTAGCACAAAGCGGACAAAATGTTGAGAACTTATATAAATTTTGAGCCGCATCAAGAGAAAACTGGATTTTTGCCAATGCGAAAACAAAGGCGCAGATCAGCGAAGCTGATCAGCGCCTTTGTTTTCACTACTCAGATAGTACAATTTCTCTTCTTAAATCCGAAATTTCAAGCTTCTAACCTGCTTCTGAGACTGTACAGGTCGCTTTGTGTCAGACCTGGTCGGAAACCCCGGAGACCGGTTTTCTCTCGTCGCGGCTCAATTGATCTGGAGCTAGGTCAAGATATGAAATAGATGTGATAAAAACATCAGTATCACCAGAAAACAGGAAATTGGATTTTTTTTTTTCAAACTTCTCCAAAGAGCTAAAAAGTTATCCCTAACTTATTCCCATAGAAATTATGATTAAGAAATTGATATAAACTTATGCAAGACAAGATTTAAAACACGATGCGATACATTAGCGTACTTATTATATAGACGTCGCGTCAGGAATTGCCTTCATGTTTGTAACGTCATGTACGTGAAGCGCTTGGTAACAGCGATGGACGGAAAAGAAAGTAGAGTGATTTATGTATCGACAGCAAAAGCTTTTACTTCCACAATAAGCAGGCTCTAACCGTGTTAGAAAGCTCATGCTAACCACACTGTCCTATGGCATGCATACTTGAGGCAGATTATCAGTATTTTGTGTTCATTCTTCGGTTATTAACTAACAAGTGCTCTTCATAGATCACATAAAAATGAAGATACATGCCTTTACGAAAGCATGTTCGATGACAGTATTTAACGCAAGTATACGCGACGTTAAAAGTACGTCATTTTTTCGTCTGTGTTACAAACTGTAAACGCATAATTAAAAATTCGCCAACAATTCAATAGTTGCAGTTTTAGGACAAAATTTCATACACTACGACTTTAGAATGTGAGGATTATTGTCATCAATTTATTTGTTTGATATGCATACATATTGCTACGTCTTGTGTTTGCAAATACCATTATAGCTAGTTTCAACACTTCACAAAATGTGCCGATTTTTGAAAATTGTTACAAATGAAAATACTCTTTCATTTCATCTCTACTTTGTAACATGTACAAATAATCAAATGAAAATTTGTTAAAATGTTAGTCGTTATGTTAGCTCTCTATCAATATATGAGGACAAATAATAGCAACTAAAGAACCTTTGCAATTCTGCATTTAAAATCCGTGTGGGGATCAAAATATTAAGAAAAAACGTCATTTTCTAATATTGTGACATATCCATCAAACGCAAAAACTACTGGCAATGTGTAATTTCCCTAACGTCAATTGGCTTGAAAGTTAAATAAAATGCGCGAAACATTTTACCAATGCATACGAGTTGTGTAGTAATGGTGTGCAAACACGTCAGAATATGCCAGCTACGATTATATTTCTATATGCAAATGTGATTTGCCGTTTTAGAAAATTGTGACATATTTTCCGTTTTAAAATAATCGCTCATATTTCGGAAAATGTAAAGTTAAGAACCACAAAAATAATATAAGTCAACTCCAGGTGTATTTGTTTATATAACTATAAATTAAAATGGTGTGATGCGCAACATATACTTAATTGATGGCCATGGAAACTGAGATTAATACCACAGTTAAAAGTTCTTAAAAACGCAAAGTTTACAGGTTATGACATACGTTAAACGCTTTATCTTAGATCGTTCTGTTCAACGCATTTAAGAATGCAAATGTACGCCACATCCAGAAATCATTTGTAAAAACACAGAATGCTCCCGCGTTAAATTCGACGGAATAATTACCGAGCTATGTTTAATTGAATGCTCGGTAGTACAGACCGTTGTTACATTTTTAGACAAAATCGCCGCGAAAATCGGTACCACGCTAAAATGCGCCGCAGCAAAATATAAATTCAACATTTATCGAATTGCGCATTTCAAAACGAGTATTTTGTTGAAATTTGAGCAGAATGCCTCCACAAATAAGCATGTTACACGTATATTCATAATCGTTATGTCGACTTTTCCGTATGACAGCAACTTCTGACGCGACGTCATAGCAATAAATATCAAGTAATTAATTAAAACATAGGGATAAAAGCCGAGTGCGAGTAACAAGTGTACAGATCAGACGATATCGGCACACTTACTTGATATTTCACACTTTGTTAAAAGCGAAAAAATTCTTTTTGTAAAACATTGCCAATTTTTTACTATAGGGTCATCGTGCAAAATTGTATTTGAAAATGACGTCATACCGGCCTGAAATGACACTTTCAGATATAAACAAGTTAAGCCGAAAAAAAGAAAAAAATGTCAAATAATAGTGGAGCAAATATCATGGGCTATCTTTCAAGGGGGTGGTCTATGGAGTACCACATTTGTTTCTATATACCAAAATGTTCGTATTGGTCTGTAGTTTTAAAATCCAGCGTTTGCCACCTTGGCAAACCTTGCATAACTCCAGTATTCAAGATGGCGTCCAAGATGGCTGCCATTTCTTAAAATCAACCCCTATACAAAAATGCATCGTGATTTTCACGTGTTTGCATTGTAATGGTATTTTAATGCCCCATTTCATGTAAGAATGATGTATTTGTCTATTTCAAGTAAAAAACCTGACAGCTTAGGTAAAACAGTTGTAAAAATTATATTTAAATTCACAAATGCACGTGCCCAAGGTTTTTCACCAAGGAATGTTTGTTTAATGGCTCATTATTTATGATCAGATAGTTATGGCTGCTATTTAACTTCTTTTCTATCAAATATAATATTTTTAAAGATTTTATAGAAACAGAAATATTCATGCTTAAAAACTGGTTTTAGACATCCAACCCAATACCGAAAAATCAACAAAAAGTACATATTTTCCTATACAAAATACGCTCTAAAATCTAATTTGTTATTGATTCTATATACCATAGTGTTTGTGTTGGTCTTGGGTTGTAGCATAAAAAAAACAGTGTCTGCCATCTCTGTAAAACACAAGATAGCTCCAGTATTCAAGATGGCATCCAAGAAGGCCGTCAAAATTTACAATTCTGAAAAAATGAGACACATATGTCCCTTGACTTTTGTTTAGAAACAAATATGCTTAAATTGAGCGATAAACACTTAGAGTTATCTTATTCTTGTTATTTTCATGTGTTTTCCATTGTTAAAAAACTACATTATGCATATATTTTCTAGATATGAATGGAGTATGGTCTCACTGACGAGGCAAAAAAGAACAAAAAATACATATTTTCCTATACACTATAGGCTCTTGAATCGTGATTGTTATTGATTCTATATACCAAATATTTTGTCTTGCAAGCTTTTTGAAGGTTTGAAGCTTTTAAAACTAGCGTTGGCCGCCTCTGCAAACCCAGCATAACTCCGGTTTTTAAAAGGGCATCCAAGAAGGCCGTCAAAATATAACATTTCGAAAAATAAGCCGCATGTGTCCTTTAACCTTTGTTTACTAACAAAACAGTTAAAAAAATCAAGCTAAAACACTTAGATCTATCTTTTTAAAACTATTTTCATGAATATATTTCTTTGTCAATATTACATTATGCATACAAATCTAGAAATGCATGGGGTAAGGGCTGGAGTATGTTTGAACATATGCAACAAATTCCTTTTAATAATCTGAATCACTGTAATTTTCCTCAGTCAGCATCCCTGAAAAGATAGT
The DNA here is from genome assembly GCA_964017185.1 of Rugalucina vietnamica. Lineage (NCBI taxonomy): Eukaryota > Metazoa > Mollusca > Bivalvia > Lucinida > Lucinidae > Rugalucina > Rugalucina vietnamica. Next base: position 8,046,519 of record OZ024877.1, on the reverse strand, counting down.
ATGCACATTTGCGTATATAACTACATGTACATTAATTTCTGACATTTATATATCACAGTGTATGGTTGTCGACACGTAGAGCTTGTGCAGTATTCATCACTCATTTCTTTACGTTAGCATGCAGTGTCATTCAATAGCTCTGGAGCTGCAACTGATAGTGTTACTAATAATACTAAGCATTTTATTTTATCATTCATTGTCCAATTCAAATCTAAAGTCTGATGGTGCTTTCAGTTCTTGAACATAGTGCAACCCATTCCGCCAAATATGCAGTTGACAGACACACCTCAGGCAATGAAACCCGAAACTGTTATCTGTCGAGGTAGCTTTTTAGCTGCCTTCTCTGCGCACAGTGAGTTTAAAGACAAACTGTTTTTGCCACGAACTTAGACCACCAATGATCCTCTGAGTGTTCTAAATCTTCACCTAGATGGTGCAGATCTATCCCTGCATAATGTGATAACAAAACTAAATGAAAATAACAATCAGATATACGGCGCAATCAGAACGATAGAGGTCATTTCATGTTTGGTTAGTTTACATCTACTGCCTTTTCGTCATGGTCAAAGTTATCGGTAACTCCCAGTATAAGCATACCCCTTGATTTCTGACGTGATTTCTGAGGGGACGGTTCCACTGAGGGAGTGTTAGCTTGTGTGCTGATGATAAAACTCGCCTCATTTCAGGGTATGTAATCGTATATCGAAGATAAGCTATTTGTTAAATCAAAGAGTCTACTCCAGATTTGATCATGTACAACAAGACCTACATGTTTTGGGTATGCAATAGAAATCACTGCTTTTGTAATATTACAATTTAAAGACAGTGCAAGTCTACTGAAGCTCAGCCGATATGTCTGAAGCATTAGCAAATCTTTCATTGCTCACACTTGAAGCCGACCATTTGTCTAGTACAGTAAAATATCTTGAAAGGCTTGCAATGGTGGCAGATCCATTACAATTTCAATGTTTCCAAGAATACCATTTGAACCGCGTCATGAGAAAACCGGACTTTTCGCTATACGAAAACAAAGGCGCAGATCAGCTGTGCAGTAACTGCACAGCTGATCAGCCCCTTTGTTTTCGCTAAACGGATAGTGCAATTCCTCTATTTCTTCAATCCGAAATTTCAAGCTTCTAGCCTGCTTCTGTGCCTGTATAGGCCGATTTGTGTCGGACCTGGTCGGAAACCCCGAAAGCCGGTTTTCTCGCGTCGCGGCTCATTTATAAACATACCGATAGTTTTATGATCTTCTGCTATTATTTAAAAGAAGCCTGTGTGTATCATCAGCTGAAATGCTTTGGTTTAATTTTCATAGTTGATCAAACGTATTCAGCGCTTCAGCCACACTGATTCATACCAAATCAATCTCAATAAGTAAATGATAATTTGGACCATGACTAAATAAAAAGGCTCTTTTTATAAGTACCTACCGGTAATTGTCAATTTAGTTTTTCCCACCTCGGCTTTCGGAGTAGAAATTTCTTTCTGATTGCGAATTTCCTGATCATTGCCTACTTGTACCTTCTCTGTATTGTTTGTTTTATAACATTCTTTGTCATATAACCCAGCTTTCCAACTCCAGGTATTTAAATTTGTCTATTAAGTGGATATCTACGTAAATGATAATTTTGACCACAATTAAATGATTGTTTTTATAACATAGAATGTTATATAACCCAGCTTTCTAACTCCAGGTGTTTAAATTTGTATTGGATAACTCATAATTAAATAAAAAGGCTGCTCTTTATATGGATTGTTTTTATAACATTCTATGTTATATAACCCAGCTTTCTAACTCCAGGTGTTTAAATTTGTATTGGATAACTCTACAACTTGATTTTCGTTCATTATTGAACTTTCATACTCAGCTTTTAGCTTTGAACCTGTATCTGCATATTTAAATGAAACAGAATTATCCTAAGCATGCTCAGTGTCATAGCTGAATGTTATATTCTAATGTGCCATTGAGCAAACAGCCCTTTTTACTGCACAATATATTGCTCCAGCAGCAACTAAGTCACCATTTGGAAGGTCCATTAGTACATGTACGTATGTATAGCACTTTGAAGTCATTGTTTTTCTCCGTTGCTTCAACAACTCTTATAAATACATCAATTTACAATCACCAATTGCTCATGCTAACATCGACCAGCTTACACTTACTTATCTTTCATTTCTAACAGGTCACAAATCTCGCCACAAATAAGCAATTATTCTTCCATTCAAAATACTTTGTAGATGATATGGTACTTCTAGGGTTAGTCTAATCATTTCTTATGTTTGACTTTACCTCTCTACTGTTTTTGCTTTAATGCTCTGATAAGTGGATTTACAGTTCTTATGGCACCACAGTTTGCATAAACCTTATACATAAATACTCAAAGCATAATCAGTTAATGAGGAATTAGAACCTACACATGATTATAGTGTCGAAACAAAACATGGTTTGGTATTATTTTGTTTTATATAGTGTCATATCATACATCCATGTCTGCACCAAGATTGTATTAATTGTAAGATTAATACTGCACCAAAGTTATATTAATTGCAGAACCAGAATTTGTGAATTACATTTGTAATAAGATTGCGGAGCTTATGATGTACAAGAAAATAAGTTTTTTTGTTGCTCATTTTCTTGCCGGGCAAGAAAATTCCACACATTTCTAGAATAAATACATCTGGTCCTTCCTATAACTCAGTTCAAGAAACATAGTTTTGGATATAGCACTGATCATAGGTAGACTCCAAGTGGTCTATTTCATACTACCTTTGGTGTATGTCTATATACTTTACTCTCGTTATAACACAAATTGAATATAGCTAACACAGAGATTGGTTTGAATCCCAACAATAGTGTTATAAAAAGGTTATGGTGTCTGAATAATTTTGTTTTAACAAGGAAAAACACACATGAAGATAACATTAAGAAAATGTTCCAAGTGTTTTACAACTTGATTTTAGCTTTTTATTACTTAATGAAAGTCAAGGGGCATATCTGGCTCATTTTTCAAAATTCTATATTTTGACGACCTTCTTGGATACCATCTTAAATACTGGAGCTATCCTTGGCTTTGCTGAGGCGGCAAACACTGGATTTTATGCTACAAACTAAGACTGAGACAAACACTATGGTATATATAGAATCAAAAACAAATAAGATTGAAGAGCATATTTTATATAAGAAAATATGTACTTTTTGTTGTTTTTTGTCATGTTGGGTTGGCTGTCTAAAACCTGTTTTTAAGCATGAGGCTTATATATAGAAACAATTTCTGTTTCTCTAAAATCTGTACAGATATTATATTCGATAGAAAAGAAGTAAAAACAGCAGCCATAACTATCTGATCATAAATAATGAGCCATTAAACAAACATTCCTCGGTGAAAAACCTCGGCACGTGCATTTGTGAATTTAAACATGATTTTTACAACTGTTTTACCTAAACTTTCAGATTTTTTACTTGAAATATACAAATATATCATTCTTACATGAAATGAGGCATTAAAATACCATTACAATGCAAACACATGAAAAATATGATGCATTTTTGGTGTAGGGGTTGGTTTTAGGAAACGGCAGCCATCTTGGACGCCATCTTGAATACTGAAATTATGCAAGGTTTGCCAAGGTGGCAAACGCTGGATTTCAAAAGTACAGACCAAGACGAACATTTTGGTATATAGAAACAAATGTGGTACTCCGTAGACCACCTACTCCTATTTCTAAGCTACTTTTTGAACCATATTTGACTCATTTGCAAAATTTGCTTCCGAAAAGTAACAGTGTAAAAGTGATATCATTTGATATTGCACTAGTGCAAAAATGATATCACCTATGGGTATTATCGCAGTCTTCGTGTAGATATTTAAATTTTGTAATGTTTACTCTCAACAAAACATAAAATATGACATGCAGATATTTATAGCTATATAATAAAAGGGTTATCGCGCTGATATCGGTGGATATTGTCCCTCGTTGGAATATCTACGGACGCTCGCAAGCTCGCGTCCTTCGATATCCCAACTCGGGACAATATTCGCCGATATCAGTGCAATAACCCTATAATATCCAATAACGATTCACTCATACGTGTTTAAAAACAAAGTGTTGATTAAAAAAGGCCATGCATTTTTAAGTCTTTATAAAAAATAAATTCGCTTTATGGCCAGAAATATAAGACAAACATTATTCAGTTTTACGTCCCTTACAAGACTATTTCACCTCATATCTGACGGGCCAATCAGGAGGTTTGGCGATACTGAATGATGATATAGCACCTAGTTGCGTGATAACAAGTCCGGGAAAACCGGATTTTTGCATGTGCGAAAACAAAGGCGCAGATCAGCTTCGCAGTTATCAGCGCCTTTGTTTTCGCTACACGGATAGTACAATCCCCCTTCTTCTTAAATCCGGAATTTCAATGCTCAAGCCTTAGTGACTGTACAGGTCGGTTTGTGTTAGACTTGTCGGAAAGCCCGACGACCGGTTTTCTCGCGTCGTGGCTCACTTATCGCCGAATGAAACCCTGCTCTTAGTTTAACACAAGTGTCTTGAAATCTAACAAAGTGTTCTAATGCACTATCAGCTCTGAGTCCGATCACATCAACTACCCGTGTTTATGATATGCGTCTTTGTTTTTGTAAATGTTGAAAAAAGAAAACGGCGCGTTTATATATAATTTTCTTTTGATGCACGGGTGGTGAAATGCGTTTACTAAAAAGGCATTTTGGCTTCATCCTTTCAATTTCGAAATACACATACCTGTCTTTTGAAATATTGTATTGCTAAGTTTATCCTTCAGTAATTTATTAATCATTAGGTATATAAGTGGAACTATTTGGTTAAATGTAAGAATAAGTTAATATATTTATAGACGTTTTGCTATCAAGTAATGGCGAGAGAGACTTTAACAGCATTATGCGTATTATTGTTTGTTGGTTTAAGGTGAGTATCATCTAAACTGACTTCTTTCTGTAACTTCGTGAGGTTCAGTTATATTTTGTTCATGTAGAATGGTAATATCTGCTTTAAAAACGACATACTTAATATCTGTGTGGCGTAATTATCTGCTTTAAAAACGACAGAGTTAAGATCTGTGTGGCAATTTTGCTGTAAAAAAAAGCTTTGCCAAATTATCATAAATGGGTCGTGGTGATTTCTATAATTATACTTTACGCACAAACCAATGCTATGGAATCGAAATGTCGCTAATAACAGTAAGAGAATAACAACTTACTCTTACAACTGTTAAAACGTTAATATTATGGTGAAAATGTTTGTTACTTTAATGAACTCTTGTTTTGGCTCAACTGAAAACGTACATTATGGGTACTGGTTAGAATCGTGATTATTCAGGTTCAGTGGCGTTAAATCACAGCGATCACAAGAATTCAACTTTTTTTTGCAATAAGGTATTTTTTGCCAGATCTGTGAACACATACAAATACAAACGCAATTTTATTTGCTTTTAGCAATGGGATCAAATGTTTTACTTGTTCCGGATCTGGCTGTTCAGATGAGTTTAATTCCAACTCTAGTCAGGTGGACATCGAACACTGTGTTGGAACATGTGCGAAAACAAAGAAATATGACAGTAGGTTGATATTTAAATCACAAAATTTAATATATAAAGTTTAAATTTTATCGAGGATAATTTACATTTATTAATATATAGCAAAAAAATAGCAGTTAAAGAGATCTAAAAATAATCATGAAAATTGAATTTAAACTAATGTAAAGAATTTGCTTGCAAAGATGAGAAAGTTAAGGATTATGGAATAAATGATATGATAAAAAAAGAAGTTCGAATTGCCTGGTGACAAAAAGCAATACGTCAAGAAAAAAACCCATCCCCATTTTAAATTTCTATTACACGTCCTGATATTCGTTTCAGCGGGACACGTGGCTCGTTTCTGTAATAAGGTGTTCAAAGATACTGGATGTGTAACCACAGACTCTGCTTCACAGAACCACGATATTGAAATGTGTGTGTGCGCGGCCGACCTTTGTAATACTGCTTACTATGTGCACAAAGAATTGACTTCCTTTGCCATATGTGTGATCCTGCATGTAGGAAACGTGATTTGGAAATAGATAAACGAAAAACACACACATCTGACAGCGTACTGTACAATTCAACAGCCTTACCAGTTTTGACGTTGCTCTTTGTGAACCACCAACATCAGTCTTTCAATTGCTTCCGGTGAATTACATAAGCCAAATGGAATAACATTGATCTAACAAGCATCAACTGTCTAGCTTGCTCTTCTATTTTAGCCTGCCATTATGCTCTACTGGTGTCAATACAGTAAAAGTACAATACCTGAAAGCTCCGTTATGTACTAATTTTGGAAATGCCTTTTTATGGCTGCTCCACACACCATGTCCCCCAAACAACTAAGGTATTTCTTTCTAATCCTTTTGTTGAACTATCAAATGAACCATTTATATTCATTCATAGCCCACCAAGTTGATTTCATACTTTCTTTGTTAACCTCTTAAACAACTTCTTAAGCAAGTTCTCACAAGGTGTTGACATGACAATAGAGTTAGATTTGGCCAGGGGAGTTTATGTGTTGGGTTAACAGAGGTACAGCTAAGGTCTGTATTTGAAGATGATGATATAATAATGCATTGTTTTTACCTGTAAGTAAGTATGTTGTAGGTACTCATTGAAATCAATGTGTTGATGAAGTTCTTATTCTCATTTGTCCTTTGAAAAGTGCTTACACCCATTAAACTCAACATGTTCCCCAAACATTGTTAATACTTCTTTTCTAAGTTCTTGATTGCCTTCCAATATTCTTTCGAAACTATGAAACGAATCATATAGATATGTTCCCATATCTTGAGTGAGATCTTCATTGGTGATAGGTTAACAATGGAATTGTAATGTTTTCAGGGTAAAGAAGAAAAACTTTCCCAGGTGACTGATTGATTCTATGTGAAGTTATTTCAAATGAGCCGCATCATGAGAAAAACAATGTGATCTCCGATCAGGTTCCACACATACCAAGCTGTACAAGCACAGAAGATGGAGAGAGACTAGAAATTTTGAATTTACGACAAAGAAGAATTGTAATATCTATGTAGTGAAAACAAAAATGCTCTGATCAACTTCACAGTTACTTTGTTTTCTCATATGTGAAATATTTGTTTTCTCATGAAGTGTCTCAAATAAATGATTAGGAAGTTTTAGGAAAGTATAGTCAGTAAGCTTCAAAACTTCATGAAATAAGCTATGAAATCAAGAAGTTGGTTAGGAACATAGCAAGTTACCTTCCTTTACCTTCATTTCGATCTTCATGTGATAGGTTTACAAAAGGAAAATGATTTAGTATATTAGGGTTGACCATTGTAGACTCAACAGACTTTGCCACTATCCATTGTGAATTAATCATGTACCAAGATTTTATATGGAGATTAGTTTAAACTTCTTTCTTTACTTGCCTAACTAATTTCCAATGAGTTTGTAAAAACTCTACAAAGAATCAATCAGTCACCTGGGAAAGTTATTCTTCCTTCACTGAAAACCTGTGAAGGACTTATCACGCTTCCATTGTTATCCTATCACCAATGAAGATCTTACCCAAGATATGGGAACACATCTATATAATTCTTTTCATAGTTTGGAAAGAATATTGGAAGGCAATCAAGAGCTTAGCAAAGAAGTATTGAAAAAGTTTGGGGGACATGTTGAGTTTAATGGGTGTAATTGAGTTTAAAGGTCCCTTTCAAGATTATTTCAGCTCAGAGACGGGTCAATCAGTAGATGATTGGTGCAAAAACTGGAGAACCCCGAGAAAACCCACCCGCACACATGTTCCCCGTGTGCCCACTGAGACTTCAGGCATTGATAATTTAAACCTGTCGTCGTGAGAAAACCAATCTTCCAACTAGATGCAACACAAACTGTGCTGAACGGCTAAGTATGTTTAGACGATTAACATATGGGATTCAGAAAGTTGAGTGGAATGTATATCAAACTCCAAATTTGAACGTTTGTTTCAATTGGCTGTTCGTTTAATGTGCGAACAGTCTAGGCATAATGTTATTTAAAGCAAACTTAAAGAGGGTGAGGTTAGGTACCTGTAAAACCGGTTTAAGCCCGCCAGTAACTTTGTGTTACTGATCGTTCCAAGTCGATACTTCTGTAGTGGTTCTTTTTGTTTTATGTCTTGGTGTTTAAAATTTTTTGTGCTGTTGGCGCCTTATGTATGTTTTCATATTTTTAGTTAAGTTAAGGTAACTGAGTGGCCACCTATTGGGAAAATAGCTGCTCATTCGGCTTACGATATGTTTCATGGTATAAGTACCTGATTGTTAGTTTGGTTTTTTCCCACCTCGGTTTTTGGAGTGGGAATCTTTTTCTGATTGCGCCTTTTCCTGATCTTTGCCTACTTGTACCTTTTTACTTTTCGCTCACAGATTTGGTGCTGTTCTTATTCTATTCTAATCAGTGCCCATAATCGTAGTTTTGTGTTGGAATAATATAAACTATAGTTACACTCATTTTTCTTACATCACAGTTGCAAACTGTACTTACTGTACTGTACCTCATGCAAATGGAAACATTGACTTATTGTTGTCCCTTACCTGAAAATTGCCGGTTTTACAGCATTTTGCATGTTACCCGGCATGGTTTCATGATGAAAAGTGTTGATTATTCCAGCTCCACTATACGATGCTACCAGTGCAATTTTTGCGGAGATGATTTCCAAGTGACACAGGCTTCTATTGTAAATTGTACTGGATCGTGTGAGAAAGGGAAACATAACTCGGGTATGTTTTTGCAGAGCAAAGATAAAACGAAGCAGTGACCAGGAATATCCGCAATCAAATGCAAACTCCCGTCCGTTGAACGCAATGGGTAAAAATAAAAAAAAAATAGGCAAGATATAATACGGTAAAACTACCAAGAAGGTGGCATCGCAACTGCCTTTATCGTGCCAAATGTAAGAAACATGATTAAACATGATTAATTAAACAGAAATGATAAATTGACATCACTTAAACGGTCAAACTGGCATCAAAACAAGAAATAGAACTTCTGCTTTGCAAGGGTGATTATTTACAATTTAAAACAGACTCCTAAGAATTACATCACCAAGAAAAGAAAATGAATACATAAATTATAGGGATCAACCATGGTTTTCAGTGTTCAAACATTCGATGGATCACGAGGAAGGTGTTTGAACACAAGGCCGCAGGCCGCGTGTTCAAACACCTTCCGAGTGATCCAGCGAATGTTTGAACACTGAAACAAACCATGGTTGATAGCTATTCTTGCATTTTCACTCTAATCCACTTAAAATCTCATGAAAATAACATTAACAACGTAAACATTCACCGAAAACCGCGGAGCTTCTTCAACGTCGGCCATTTTGTTTCTACAAAACACATGACGTCACGTCGCATTGACCAATGACGTCGCCCAAAACCCATGTTCAAACGGCACGTGAATTTCATGATTTGAACATGGGTTTTGCTGTTTGAACACGGCTTTCGACCAATCGGAAACGGCTTCAAACAGCTATGCGCATAGATATCTATGCAAGAATACTTATTCCTTCATAGATCTTATCGAAGGCTTTAGGCATGTTTTGCATAAATTCCCATAGCATGCAGTGAACTGCACCAGAGCATCTGCTTTGATGACAATATTATAGGTTCGCTCAACGTTCTCTCTTATGCCCCTATCACACTACGACAAAATGTCTCACGAATCGTCACGAATTGACAATTTTTGACAACTTTTTGAATTCGTAGCTGAAACGTTATCGATTCCTGAAGTTCTTAACTAAATCTTACAGTTCGTAGTAAGTTCTTGCGAATCGTGGGTCAGTCAGAAATTCGTGGCCAACGTTTTGAACAGTTCAAAACTTTGGTCCCGAATTTTCGACCAAAAATATCGCATTTAATTCGCAACAAAGTCGTAGTGCATTCCGTGACATCGTAACTGAATCTTATCTGATTCTGATGCATTCGTAACTCTTTCGGGAATTCCGGAGCTTGTCACCCAACTACGAACTGACAACGAATACGTTACGAATGTCGCGAATACATACCGAAGCAGATACGATATAGGTAAGAACTATCTAAGAATTCACAGCAATATGCGAATCAGCCAGGAGTCTCACGAATGACTTACGACTTAACTACGAGTTTGTTAGAAGCTGGAGATTAATGGAATTTAATATGGAAGTTTATATCACGAATCTTAGCCGATTGCACCGGAACGCGCCACAAAGTCCACGAATTTAACAGCAGAAATAAATATAACTAAAAAGGTACTACACAAAAGGACAGGAGAAAGTTAAATAGAAAAAACAATGTTATCATTAAGGGTGCGACAGAAGGCAGTTCCGTTGAAGTGAAACTACATCTTTCTATTCTTTCTGAGAATCCAGCCTCAGAGGTAAAAACGTTGCATGGATAAAGCTATTGTCAGGGACTCAGAGATGGGTGGTTATGGTGTAAGATGAACAAGAGTTTCCTAAGTACCATCGAATTAGTGTTGGGGACCATAGCCGATAAAAAAATAGCATGAGAAAGTGGTCCTCATCCTTCATTTAATTTGAAACTGATTCTCAAACAGGACCCAGTTGTTCAAAGCATTGTTAGCTTAACGATATCGTTAAGACATAAATTTGTTAAGCAAATATCAGCAAAAGTAACAAATACACGTTTATTTTTTGTTGAAAAAATGTGAGAATCCTTTGCAGTGCAAAGGATTCTCACATTTTTTCAACAAAAAATAACAGTGTATTTGTAATATTAATGTTTGAAATTTTAACGAAACGTTAACTAACGACGTCGTTAGTTTTGAACAACTGGCCCCAGGTGTGTTATAACTTTTATTATCTTGAGAAATAATCTCACGAATTGTCAAGAACAGCTACGAATATTTATTATTCGCACATGTTATCGTCATACTCGCAACTGATTCGTAACTGATTCTCGAACTTTCGCGCAGCATATCCTCAATAGGTAATTGTAAATCGTTAAGAATTCTTGTCAAGTTCGTAAGATTGCAGCCGAATTCAGCCGAGTCTGCCGAATATTCGTAACGCTATCGTGTCTGTGTCCAAACAGATTCGTAAGCAATTTCAAATAAACAAAAATGTTCACGAAATTCCACGAATCCTAAAATTAATCGATTCGTGGCAATTCGTGGAGTTCGCTTTCGTAGTGTGATAGGGGCATTAAAGCCCCGTTTACACATTCACTATTTTCTCTACGATTCACCACGATTTCTCATGGTCAGAAAAATCGGGATCGATCGGGATGAATCGTGGCGAAAAGTGGAAATATTCAGTGTCACTACGATTCCAGTAAGAATGTCCACGATATAAGTACGGTGTCTGTAAGGTATCGCTACGAATCAATGACGATTCATGACGGCAACGCTACGGTCAATGAGGATTAACCACGGTGGCACAACGATGGCTCACGGTGCTTGTACGGTTCGATACGGTACTAGTACGATTCACGGCGGTAGCCGTCGTGGCCAATCGTGGAGCTCCGTAGCAAAACCGTGGATGATTCGTAAGACAACCGTACACGATTCGCGGTGAATCGTGAGAGTTCGTGGTGTCAAAGATTCCACGGTTTCGCTACGGAGCTCCACGATTGGCTACGATCTCTCACGAATAGCCGCGAATATAGCTACGGTGCCAGTACGAATAAGCACGATTGCGCTACGGTTGCGCTACGAATTAGGCCACGCCCAATAACCACCACGATTCGCCACGAATGTTTTAAACAGTTTAAAACTTCCGTAGCGCTACCGTGGAGTTTCCCGAATCATCAAAATTCATCAAGATTCACCACGGTTCACCCCGGTTCTACTACGAATCACTACGGTACACCACGGTACACGACGATTTTACAAATCGTGGCGAATCGTAGCCAAAAATCGTGAATGTGTAAACAGGGCTTTAGATGCGGTGAGGCTTTGCTCTCCGCACAACGTCATTTTGGGAGAGGCAAACTTATATCGAGATTTACATTACGGAAACTTATCCATGATTACTTGGGAATTTCTTTTAATTACATATTTTAAAAAATATATTTATGAACTTAATTTTAATTTTACAAATATTTACCTTGCCTATCATAAAAGAATGGTTTATTATATTGATTTTGTTAGAATTTAGCATTTTTTACTTTTAAATTATATAATTACATCAATTATTGATTTTTTCTACCTCAATTTTTCTATATAAGTATAGGTTTGAAGGGGTTAAGTTCCACACGCAGATGTTTCCATGATGTATACAATGGTCCAGTGTCACAAAATCCTTTGCATCAAGTGACGTGGTTGCTGCTTGGCCTTGTTCATATAAAGTTTGTCATTAAACATTTATATACGTTATTATACATTTATATATTTACCCCGTATTTCTTAGAATGCCTGATTGAAGTCGCAGGGAAGAGCAGCAGTGTCTAAAGCACATAGTGATAGACTATAATATACTATGAGATATTCAATCTTATTCAGGATCTGCTGACTGAAAGAATAGTGGTACAAATTATTTCAGCATTTAGTGACAATTGGCTATCACCACTTCAGATTTTCAGAATTTTGGTTTTATTTAACGGACCTGCGCCTACAACTGTACGAAACGAGAAAAAAAAAAACGGCATGCATCTACTATTGTGTTATACTTGTGTTTGATTTTAAGATCTTGTTTCAGATGTTGTGAGACTGTGTTCCCCAAAGTACATTCAAGATGTGTGTCACTTTCGCTACACAAGGAGAGGACTGACACAGAACAATGCGTGTGCTTGCAACACTGATCTGTGTAATAGTGCTGAAATATCAAAATCTGGTACCAACATGTGGCTTCTCTTGACTCTGACAGAGCTGCTTAAAGACCACTTAGCACCATGTTGAAGAAGTTAGGAAAAATCTGACAGGTCACTAAAATGCCCATGGACCTTCCATTTACATATTTCCGTCTTGGAAATGACTCAGTTAATGATTTGAAACAAAAAATAAATTGTTTAGCCATTTGTTTGATGTGATGCTTTATCTCCCAATCCATAGCTATGGTCATGTTATGACTTTGCCTTTATTTTATGGGACTTCTGCCTTAAACTTGCGAAATATGCTTTTAATATAACCGCGAAAGTAAAACAACTACGGGTAATATGTATGGATGGCTTGACTATACCCCCTTTCCTGGGCATACTCAGACCTTTTTAAGCGGATAATCAGTAATCAGGAGGTCTAAGCTTTGCCTAAAGGCACAAGCAGCACATCTACTTCATAAGGCCCCAATGGGCGAGGACCCAATTTACCTGTTGAGCTAAGATCCTTCATCATCATTAGCATGTACCGGCTCATAAAATATAATACCTAGCTGTCTAATTCTTTGAAAAGAATATCTAGTAACTGTTCTAATGGAAGTCCATAATTGTCGAGATTTACGAAGGCAAGTATGTCGTACTTGGAGATCCGAACCTATGGGATCAAAACACATGAGTAGCACGCCTAGTACTATAAAACCCACACCTACGCCAAACAGCACTACTGTTAGAAAGACTGAACTTATAAATCCTTCTTTTTCATCCATTTGTCTTGAAGCATCTTGCTCGATATCATGTTCATACATATCTGTGGTTTTGTTTGTATTATCAGAATATCCATATACAGTGAGGTTGAATGACATGATCGAAAACCACTTTTCTGAAAAACAAAAACATTGATAATATATTCTTATCACAAATAATTTGTATCTATGTGACACTTCTACCAAATATATTAGCATTTTCACCAAACATTTTCCATAAGAGTTGCCTCTATATCACATTTATGGCATTTATATACTATGAGTTTGGATTATAAAGTACATGCGTCGATAGCTCCCAGTATAAATGACCTAACATCTTAAAACTTCATTACCTTTCAGCGTGATACCCGTTGAATTCTGTGACATATTCAACACCCATGTGCCGTTTGGATCTTCTCCCCAAAATTGCAGTGACATATATCTCCATTTCCGCGTCACTCGTTTAGGCGGAATGAGTTGTCTGGTATTTTGCACTGTCAGCAGCTGAGAACACGTGTTGGTAGGTGAACACAGTTTGAATTCCACAGCTTGTCCATGATATATGTATTTTATGTGGGCAACCACGTGTTCAGTGTACGTCAGGTAGTGATGTGATTCTTGACATACGTTGACTGAAGCATTGTGCATTGGGTTCGCTCTACCACTGTCCCTGGTTTCAATACAGGGGAAAAAAGAGCAGAAATACAACGATAGTGCAAAATATATTGCTACATGATGAAAAAAGACAAATATGTATAGTTTAAATACACTGACCATATTGATCAACGACAAAAGGAGGAAGGAGAAATCCGTAAAAAATGTGGTTGACTAAATCTCAGATTATACAGATAGCATCAATAAAGAAGTTAGATCCAAATAGGGCGGCCCCCGTGGCCGAGTGGTTAAGGTCGCTGACTTCAGTGCTCTTGATCATTCGATCATCTCACCGATGTGGGTTCGGCGGCCCCCGTGGCCGAGTGGTTAAGGTCGCTGACTTCAGTGCTCTTGATCATTCGATCATCTCACCGATGTGGGTTCGCGCCTCGCTCGGGGCACGAGTCACATGTGGGACAAGCCAAGTTCTGCTTGCGGGTGTGTCAGGTGGTTTTTCCCCGGGTACTCCGGTTTTCGCCCCACCTACCGATTGATCCGTCTCGATATGAGTGAAAAAGCTTGAAAGGGACGTAAAACTGAATCAAAAAAAAACCGATGTGGGTTCGCACGGGGCACGAATTCATAAAATTATGTGAGACAAGCCATGTTCTGCTTGCGGGTGTGTCAGGTGGTTTTTCCCCGGGTACTCCGGTTTTCGCCCCACCTACCGATTGATTCGTCTCGATATGAGTGAAAAAGCTTGAAAGGGACGTAAAACTGAATAAAAAAAAAAAAGGTCCAAATAGAACTACACCGAATTACCGCTTTAGTCACAATGAGATACGCTTTAAAACGAAATATTATAAGGATGGTTTGAAACCAGATAGCTGCATATTTGTTGTGCCCATAGGCCACTATCAACCATGTTAGAAAATGTTACCTTATAACGGCTGATGCTTCAATGGCCCTTTGCTCTGGTAATGTCACCCAGCTTTTAGCTGTAGTAACTAATGCTGATGCATTCATTAAACCAAACCCGAAGAACGGATGATCTGGAAGGAAAATTCATTGATATTATCGACATTAAAGATGGAATATGACGTCATCAATGTCGGATTCGCTACATAAAACATTGGTCTGTTTATAAATTAAGCATAAACTTGAAAAAGATGACACCTTTTACCAAAATGATACGTTTTATCATCTAAAATTAATATTTACAAACAATACGCACATGTATAACCAGCGGTATTGGTAACCACTCTGGCATGTCCTTCCAAGTCTGTAATACTGGAGGTATTTATTAGCAGATGTTGAACATCTCTCCATGTTAAATTTTTGCTGAAAAATATGGAAGTTTTTAATCATTTAAATATTATCTCATTTCAATTTTACCCATTATGCGCACCAATGAAGGAACAATGAAAACGCGTCACACAAAAACATTCATTTTGCACATGCAAATGACAAAATTGATGTAAACTACGCTATCGCAGGCATATTGTGTCACCAAAACATAATAATATTCAGGCAGGATCAACACATTCCTCGAACGATTGTACCAAACAAACTGGAAAGGTACAAGTAGGCAAAGACCAGGAAAAGGCGCAATCAGAAAAAGATTCCCACTCCAAAAACCGAAGTGGGAAAAACCCAAACTAACAATCAGGTACTTATACCATGAAACATATCGTAAGCCGAATGAGCAGCTATTTTCCCAAAAGCAGCCTGAAGCAGCCTGCCAACACACTATATAGCAAAAATGTTTTCAATATATCTCAGTATTTTTATGGTTGAAACCATTTACCCATTTTCGTGAAAGCTGCTTCTTTGTGTTAACTTTGTGTTACTTATCGTTCCAAGGCGATACTTCTGTGGTGGTTCTTTTTGTTTTATGTCTTGGTGTTTATTTTTTTTTTTTTGTGCTGTTGGCTTCTTATGTATGTTTTCATATTTTTAATTAAGTTAAGGTAACTGAGTGGCCACCTATTGGGAAAATAGCTGCTCATTCGGCTTACGATATGTTTCATGGTATAAGTGCCTGATTGTTAGTTTGGTTTTTTCCCACCTCGGTTTTTGGAGTGGGAATCTCTTTCTGATTGCGCCTTTTCTTGATCTTTGCCTACTTGTACCTTTTTTCCTCCAATTCTGAACTAGAGGTGTTAAGGAAGAAAGCTGTCAGTCATAATTCTACTCAATTTCTGCAAATGTTAGTAAATAAATAAAACTTACTTGGCTTGAATGACTAGTGCAATGATGCCCGAAGCAATAGCTGCTGACGCTGATGTCCTTTTGAACTCATCCGTGCAGGAGTTACCATGTGATGTCGTTACCTAGAAATCGTGTAAATCTTATGAAACTGTGCCACAGTATGATAAAAACCAAACCGTACAGACAGAGATTTAATTTTAAAATATGTTTTTTTTTTTTTTTTTGTTTTTTTTTTGTTTTTTTTTTTTTTTTTGTTTTTTTTTTTTTTTTCAACAAGGAATCATCTTAATTGCAATTGAACACAGTACAAAAAATATTTATAAACGAAATAAAAAGTGCGTGCACAAGAGTGGACACTCGAGTTTGACAGGAAAAAACACCCCTCCAATAAACTATTAAACGCTTTTCAAGTTCTGAAGAATGTTCTCTTACCAAATGTTGATCAAATTTATTTAGCCCCTCTCCGTAGGTGGATGCTATAATACACGCCCCTGGCTGGGCAAATTTTGGAATTGTACCATTCAATCCGACACTGTTTATAGCTATTGTATAAATACTGTTGACATATCCATCAAGATTGGCATCCTTGTGGTGACCCTTGTTACCAGTAGCAACCACAAAGATGGAGCCTTTACCATCCCTTCCCTGTTGATGGAACGGATTGTTAACTATTATCCACAAAACCAAGTGATGCAGCTTTTTCAATAAACCGTAGTGTAGTAGTTCGGAAACAAAATATGCTATTTTGAAGGTGGTTTGTACATGCTGTTGTTCACTGTAATCACGGGAAGAACAGAATAAAGCCCGATCGTTAGACGCAGGACATAAAAGCTTACACAAGGTGAAGAGCTACACGTCAATATGTGTGCACGAGGAAATTCGAATATTGTTTTATTCTAAACATGCCAAGATAATGAAAAAAGAGAACTTTGTTCAAACCTCAGTAGTGCCTGTTTTAAAGGCTTCGTTGATCACAACCGACGACTTGGCGAAGTCCTCTCCGGGCCCATAGCTGTTAGAATAGATGTCTATCTTGTCATTTCTATACACCAGTGCTTCGATCAATTTCGCGGGTCTAAAGCTTAGTATTTCGGTGCCCTGTGATGGATCCTTCACCTCCAGAAATTTTATTACTGAAAAATATTGTTGTTTTGAAAATGTTTTATCAATCTACATATATTTATAACAAACCAATAAATGTAATAAAATAGAAAATTGTTAAGGCTTAAATGTTATGTGGTGACATTTACTTTCATTACAAACGCATACTCAAAGTTTGTTTTCTTATACAGGAGGTTGAGGAGAGAAATTAAAACGATGCTTGTGTTCGATACCTGAACCAATGCCCAAGAGTTCGATCTACAACAAAGATTACCTAGGTTTACCGACGAGAAGGACAACATACTTCATTTTCATACGATTCACTCGGCAAAACAATTATTCTAAATAGTTGGGGAACCGAAATCGCGTATCTTGCAAAATGACAAAAAAATTGCACCCGACTTTGATATGGCTGAATTTTTGTATATCGGTAGGTTGAACAGTGCTTGATATGGAACCACTGTATAGAAATGCGCTGCGAATTGCATTTCGATAAAACAGTGCATTTCGTATGGAACGCCGTTTATATGTCTATAATAATTATCGTCCATGCACACTTGTTAGGCGACTAAGTCAGAAATGCGCTTAAGTGGGAAAAAGTTACGACTATCTAGGAAAACTTCCGTCAGGCGCTTAAGTGGGAAATGCGACTAAGTGGGAAATGCGACTAAGTGGGAAAACGACTATCCAACTTGGAAAAGTTTATACGAGTCGGACTTATAATTGTAACTTGTTAATTGCATTTATATAGGATATCAATACGCCGTGTCTTGAGAAAACCTGTCTTTTAAGATTTTTCGACCCTATCCAACACAAATCTGAGTCTACAGCTAATGCTAGTATCTAACTGGCATGCGAATTTCTCGCGACTGTTTTGCGAATTTAGCCGCACGAGTGTCGTGAGAATTTTAATGTGTCCCGAACTGGTCGCGAAGGTTTTAAATATGTTTAAATAGGCACAAGTAGGCAAAGATCAGGAAAAGGCGCAATCAGAAAAAGATTCCCACTCCAAAAACCGAGATGGGGAAAAAAATAACAATCAGGTACTTATACCATGAAAACATATCGTAAGCCGAATGAGCAGCTATTTTCCCAATAGGTGGCCACTCAGTTACCTAAACTTAACTAAAATATGAAAACATACATAAGGCGCCAACAGCACAAAAATTTTAAATACCAAGACATAAAACGAAAGAACGACCACAGAAGTATCGCCTTTGAACGATCGGTAATATAAAATTACTGGCGGGCTTAAATCGATTTTACATGGCCAAAACCTCACCCTCAGCTTCTGCAGTGGTTCATAACATTTAGTTAGTTCTTCGGTCCGCGTAGTACTGTATGCGATTTTTTTTTCGCACGATTGTCGTACTAATATCGTACGACATCGCGCAACAGTCTTGAGAAAGCATTCGAACACCTGGCGAGAAAATAAAACTAAGCGACATTCGTGCGAATGTCGTGAGACAATCTCACGAATGTCTCGCGACTGTCATACGACAGTCCCGAGATATATTTTCAAAATTAGACCAAAATTCGCGAATTTGTCGCATATATAGATGTCCATTCAATGAGACTGCATTGTGAAAGGTGTGTTTATATCGTTAATCTTAGTCGCGAAATAGTCCCGAACTTGGCTCCAGTTGTCGCATTCCAGTGAGATAGGGGCTTTACGAACAAGGTCAGAGGCTCCTTATTATGATTAACGCACTGTATATGTAATAAAGGTTGTAACGTCGATAAGCTTCATGCAGTACTTTTGATATAGGATATGTTACTGTATGACAGGGTCCAGTTCTTGTGATATAGGGGATGTACCGGTAGGGCAAGGACCAGTAATTGTGATATTGGAGCTGTAACAGTAGGACAGGGTCCAGTACTTGTGATATAGGAGAGGTAAGTGTAGGACAGGGTCCAGTACTTGTGATATAGGGGATATACCAGTAGGACAGTGTCCAGTTCTTGTGATATATGGGAGGTTTCTGCAGGACAGGGACCAGTGCTCGTGATATAGGGGATGTACCGATGGGTAAGGGTATAGTACTAGGGATATAGTGGGCTTAGCGGTAGGACAACGACCAGTACTTGTGATATATGGGAGGTAACTGTAGGACAGGGGCTAGTACTTGCGATATAGGGGATGTAGCGTCAGGTTAGGGACCAGTACTTGTGATGTAGGGGAGGTTACTGTGGGACAGAGGCCAGCACTTGTGATTTAGGGGATGTACCGGTAGGACAGGGTCTAGTACTTGTGATATAGGGTATGTACCTGTAGGACATCGTCCAGTACTTGTGATATAGGGGAAGTAACGATGTGGCAGGGTCCAGTACTTGTGATATAGGGGATATACGGGTAGGACAGGGACCAGTACTTGTGATATAGGGGATGTGACTGTAGGACAAGGTCCATTACTTATGATATGGGGATTATACCGGTAAGGCATGGTCCAGTACTTGTGATATAGGGAATGTACCGGTAGGTCATGGTCCTGGTCTTTTGATATAGGGGTTGTAACTGTAGGACAGGGTCCAGTACTTGTGATATGGGGGATGCACCTTTACGGAGGGGCCAGTACTTGTGATATAGGGGTGGTAACTGTAGGACAGGTCCATTACTTGTGATATAGGGGAGGTTACTGTAGGACAGGGACCAGTACTTGTGATATAGAGAAGGTAACTGTAGAACATAGTCCAGTACTTCATTACTTTCTCCCGCTCACAAAACTTGAACTGTATAAACGCAAAACAACAGTAGAAAAAGAAAGGAAAAATTCGCCTTGTTGTATCTTTGAAAGGAAAAGTCAAAATAGATGGTGGCGGGATTTATGTGACATTATACATGATAAGCAGTTCTGCTTTTCCGATTGTTTACATCAATAAAATATCAGCTTCAATAGTGCAGCTAAATTTGTAATTAAACACCGATTATCTGCTAACCACTGGCTTATCGCCTGCGATGTGTGTGTAACTAACAAAACCTGTATTCGGGGTTAATTTTAAAAGAATTGTCGCTGTTGCAATGGCTCATAATACCACGGGAGTGAAATACGCAACCTACACAGTTACCACGCTACTCTAGCTGCAGACACATTAAATGCTGCACAAGCTGGTCTTTAATTTGTTTGACTTTTCATCATGAAAACATCCATGTAAAACGTACCCTTCCCCCACCAATACCCCACTTTTATAGCAAAACTGGGGTATGCAGGAGTATACCTATTTTTCTTATTTTTGCTCCAAAACATAGGTTGCGGGTACTCGTTAAAACCGCCTCGCTGAGGCGGTGCTAACGTGCACCCACAATCTATGCTTTAGGGGGGGATCCGACAAAATTTTCCATTTTTACCGAAGCGGCTGAAAAAAATCTCTGTTTATTGCATGGGCAAGTTTTCGTAATGTATTTACTTCTTAATAATATGCACATGCTTTTATTACATTATGAATCATTTGTTACCACGCATCAGGACGGACAATGAAAATGTAATTTATTCTCGTTACGTGTTGCACCCCCACCCCTCCCAACAAATTAATGCTAGGTATTTATTCAGGCATTTTGTGGTAATAAACTGTTGGGCATATGGTAAAACATGGTATGGTATGATAGTATGGTATGATGGTATAGTATGAATTTCATACCATACCATCATACCATACCATCATACCATACCAATATAATTATTAACCCGTACTGCGAGGGTATGGTCAAAATTTATATCACTTTTCTGTTAGTAGGAACTTGTTATGCTGCTTAATTTTGGTATCAAAAGTTGCATGAAGTATCCATTTCTGTATCATCTAAGAAGCAGAATGTGAAAAATAGTGACATTTTGATTATTGAAGACATATGAGCCACCTCATGAGAAAACCATTAATGTGGTTTTCGAACATGTCCCACACAATCCGGTCTGTACCGTTACAAAAATAGCTAGAAGTTTGATTTTTTTATTTAAAAAGTAGAGGAATTTACTACATGTATCCATATAGCGAAAACAAAGGCGCTGATCAGCTTTGCGGTCCGCGAAGCTGATTTGTTTCTTGTTTTCGCATATGCAGATTGTTGGTTTTCTCATGATGCCGCTCATACACGGATATGAGTATGAAATACTCCAGACATTTAGCACTTCTATAGAAACAATAAATCAAGTTTTCAAGTACTTTGAAAAAAATGTGTCTATACTTATGGAAAAAAGATATGCAACTATTGATTTTCATTCAGTTTTACAATCCCTAAACAAGAATCACGCCGTATGAGACGGGCAAAATGAGTAGCTGAGGTGAAAACTAGATTGCCCACAGACAAGCAGAACTTAGCTAGCTTCACATGTGCCCTGTGCGGGGCTCGGAGCCACACTGGACACAGTGGTGGGATGATTGAATGGTTAAGAGCTATTATGAAATCAGCATCCATAAACAATCGGCTACAGTGCCACCTATATAATTTTAAAGGTGTTTTGACTGCTTTTAAAGTGTTCGGAATTCTGCCATTTATATGCCATATATCGGACCAATGGGCCAGTGACATTACATGTGTTATGCAACAATGATATCATATTGACCATCCCATCGAATTGTGTCAAAATATTTTAACAGATAAAGTAAAGCATTTTGCAAAAGAAAATAATGTAGAATAATTGCTTGAAGTTTATGCTCAACTAGCTGATAACCAACAGTTACCGTAGGCAACTCAAAGAAATACGTCAACTTAGTCTAACATGCAAGGTACATAATTTTGATATGGATATGGGTGTTTAATTGAATACCGACTGTCAATATTCTTTCAAAACTTACCCAAATTACCCATCTACAACCCATGGAAATAGAATTAAACTCTTTTATGCAATGTTCAATAATGAAGCTAATGCCATTAAACATTCAAAATCACAAATTAAGGTTACATGTACCAATTGATTGTTGTCTTTGATATGCAATAAATTGCAAGAATTCGGTAAACAATAATTTTGGTTTTGGTAAAAATTTTCTTTAAATGACCATGTTTCAAGCAGCGGCTCATGCCTCAAATATTTGTTTAAAATGATGGCTACAAACTGATTTCCTGGAATAAGATGCTATACACCTCATTTTTTTTTTTCAATTCAGTTTAACGTCCCTTTCAAGATTATTTCAGCTCATACGAGACGGGCCAACCAGTAGGTGGGCGAAAATGGGAGAACTCCGAGAAAAACCATTTGACACACCCGCAAGCAGAACTTGGCTCGTCTCACATGTGGCCAGAGCGGGGCTCGAACCCACACTAGACACAGCGGTACCTCAAATTTAGATTACATTGTAGGCTTACAAATATTGAGAGTGGTTGTTGCATTTCTTAATTTCATCAGTATACATTACTCTGCATGCCTGATATCACTTGTAAACTTTTCATTTAGCTTAATTATAAAACAAATTATCTTAACATGCCCTTATTATCAAAGGTGTTTGGTATCTGGTTAATGTAAAAGTTGGTTTACAGACAATGCACAATATCAAATTGCTAGACAAATCGAACTAAGTGTAAAAGACAGTCCGGGAGAAAAATAAGTAATGTCATATTTATGGCGGTAGAAATGTGAAATAAGTATATAAAAAGAAGAAGTGCAGTTTACCATTATTGTCATCATTAACTAGTACCTAAGACTATCATTACCACAAAATGTCGCCCTGTATGAGCAGAAAGACAAACTCGAACATCTGGTGATGGAACTGTATGGTCATATTCCACAAGAACACGCACATCTAACTAGCTTCGGAAAACTATGCGGTGTCCAAATACTACAAAATGAACTTACATATAATACAAAGAAATGTCCCAAAAAGCGCAATAGAAAGTGAGCCGCCTCGTGGGAAAACCAACAATGTGGTTTCCAAACAGGTCTGACACAAACCAACTTGTACAAGCACAGAAAAGAGCTAGAAGCTTGAAATTTTGGAGTTAAGTAGAGGAGGAATTTTACTATTCATGTAGCGAAAACAAATGCGCTGATCAGCTTCGCAGTTACGGCGAAGCTGATCTGCGCTTTTGTTTTTGCCAATGCAGATTGTTAGTTTTCCCATGTGGCGGCTCAGAAGCGCGGCTTATGTGCTTAGGTCGTAGCAGGGTCGCGTAGACAGCGTAGACAGCATAGACAAAGGAGCGTAGTGACAGTGCAACATGGTCATGGCCAGCGTGGGACATACTAGTGGCATAGTGAAAGCGTGGAAGTTCCAAAAAATTTTATCAGTCGGTGCTTCCACGGCGATTTAGAGAATTCTGAAAAATGGCCATGAGGAATCGCCACCAGTGGAATGGGGGTATATATACTGAAGTGTATTAAATGGTTAAATGTTTTCGGAAAATTGACAACTACAAGTAGCGTACATGACAAATCTACATGTAAAGCTAACGCCGAACGTATTTAACACGGATGAACACGATTCACTTATTCGTAAGCATACAGGACTCATCCAAGCTTTAAACCCACATGCCCGTCAGGAAATGGAAATGCTTTGCAATTTCAATATATTCTTTTTCAACCTGAACACTAGGCCTCAAATGTGTTACACAAAGTTGACTGTTTAAACCATGCTTACTGTCAAATTAAGAGAATTTCTTAACCAATACAGTTGACTCGACAATGGCGAACCACTTAGAGGTCAACCGCTATTATTTTAAATACGACCATGGGAGTGTTATTCTATTTGGTACATATCTCAGCTGTACAGGAAATAAATTTTTTTAGTTCATTCAATTTCCTAATGGGAGATAACTCTGTTGATATGATAAGGTACAAGTAGGCAAAGATCAGGAAAAGGCGCAATCAGAAAAAGAGGTGGGAAAAAACCAAACTAACAATCAGGTACTTATACCATGAAACATATCGTAAGCCGAATGAGCAGCTATTTTCCCAATAGGTGGCCACTCAGTTACCTTAACTTAACTAAAAATATGAAAACATACATAAGGCGCCAACAGCACAAAAAATTTTAAACACCAAGACATAAAACAAAAAGAACCACTACAGAAGTATCGACTTGGAACGATCAGTAACACAAAGTTACTGGCGGGCTTAAACCGGTTTTACAGGTACCTAACCTCACCCTCAGCTTCTGCAGTGGTTCACAACATTTAGTTAGTTCTTCGGTCCTCGTGGTGAATCTCTAACTAGTCAATGAATCATCAAGAACAAACAAATAAATCATGATAAACATCCTGATGAATCAAAAACCAGGACTCACAGATTGAGTAAGCTGCCCGACGATGGAGATCCCTGGGCGCCGAATAACCTACTAACTCCGGAGCAAAAGAAAAACACCAGTTGGACCCCGGTGGGCCAAGCAACAGACAAGAAGCTCCGGCCCCAACCAACTAAAATGAATAGCTTTAAGTCGGGGCCATCATAGAGTCTGACGCCCGACCCACCGGCGTGCAATTAAAGAAAGCAGCATAGTTATCAACCATGATTGGGTTAAAAACTAAGCATGCAGACTGTCGCATAACATTCAAGTTATAACCTATACGTCTGTAACGTGATATGATTTTTCCGAACTGAAGAGAAAAATCATTTATTCCTTTAAGTTTCTTTAATTTGTAAACCAAGTCACCATAAAATTCAGGTTCCGAAAGGCCCTCACTTAAAAGTGTCTTTAACCCAACATTATATTTGGAAATCAATTCATAGTGTCTACGATAAAATTTAGAAAAGGTTTTTCGAAGTTTATGATACCGATAGCCCTGTTGGAGAAGTTTTGCCGTTAAACATTTATTTCGAGCGTTGAAGTCTGTAACATGATTGCAGACTCTAGCAAACCTAATAAGTTGCGAAATGTATACACCATAAGAAGCACGACGAGGAACGTCACCATCCAAAAAAGGAAAATTTACTATATCAAAATCAAAGTCATCGCGCTTATCATAAATTTTAGAAGAAACAAATCCATTTGCAACAGAAAGATGTAGATCTAAAAAGGGGGCTTCGGTATCTGAGATATTAGCTTTGTTCAACTGAAGTTCAGGTGGATAAATTTGATTGACCATACCTTCAAAATAAGGGTTGTCAATGTTCAAAAGGTCATCGAGGTACCTAGATGTGGAATTAAAAGCCTCGATAACATCAGCTTGATTATCATGGTTAAGAGAATCCATGAAATCTCTTTCGTAGCAGTATAAAAATAAATCAGCTACGAGAGGTGCGCAATTTGTACCCATCGGAATTCCAACAATTTGTCTGTATAACTTGGTCCCAAATCTAATATAAATATTATCAAGGAGATAGGATAAGGCGTCGCACACATTCTGACATGACCAAAGGGTATACCGACTTTGGTCAGAGGAAGTGAAAAAAGCCTTTCTGTCATTACATGCCAAATAAAGTGAACCATAGTTTTTTAATGCCCTTTTGAAGGTCCACTCTATCAAATCCAGAAGTTTTTCTTTAATTAGATTATGTGGTAATGTTGTATACAGAGTAGAAAAATCATATGTGGACAAGCTTGTCGCACGGAACCCTCTACACTTCAATTTACTGAGCACCTCACCAGAATTTTTTATTGACCAAAACCAATTTTTACACATTACCTCCCACATTAGACAATGACGAACCAAACTTGACAATGGCGAATCAAATAGTCTATAGTCCAACAGAAACCATGTTAGAAGGTTATTTTTGCGCACAAATGGTGCCATCATCATGCGAAACTAACTTGTGTTCGATAATATTGTGTAAATTTGCTATGGTGCTTTACGTTCACTGTCAACAGCAAAATCCCTATCGGGAAGGTCAATTATACCGATTTAAGCATGTCTTATTGCTTTAATGAAACAATGTAAGCCTAAAATCAAGAGGGTTAAACCACGACTTGCACCAATATTAGTTACGTCATTGACCAAACCAAATTGTTCCTGTGCGAGCCTTCCAAAGGTAGATTATCATTACTTTGTGCACATTCTTTTTACCACACAAAGTATGATTTGCTATTGTCGAATTTACATGTACATATTTCCACGCGTATATCTACCTTCAATGTCAAAACTTTTATCAAAAACATGCATAATGTATAACTAGGGATAATAGGCATTAAAGTAATGCAAAAATGGTTATAATAAAATGCTTAGAAATGAGGTAACAAACACATTTTATCTGAACGTCACTTTTTGCGGAACAATATACTAGGCATCTTAGTTAAGGGGTCAAGCGTTTCAGCAACCCTAATTTTATTGTCCGGTGGAATTTTGACTCTATTCTTTTACCAAAGATCAAGGCATAGATGAAATAAATTACTCAGTTATATAATAAATAATATTTTGTCTAAGATTCAAGAAATTCTGCAATATCTTTACAAGTGATTCGCCATTGTCGATGATTCTCCATTGTCAAGTTCATTGTAGCAATATATTATCTGGAATGGTTCAAAACAGTGCTTGATAATCATGATCAACAGGTGTTGACATCTGTAATAGGTAAACTATGCATTAACAAAAAATACAGTGTTTCTTTATTCTGCTCCTGTCATCAGAATCAAAGGTTCTTGGGTGTGTGTCATATATGTTATGTATACGTTCAACATGTGTTAATTATGTGTTGAACATGCTTTGATCTCGTTCGGCACACACTTTGAACACGACTATGTACCCTACAGTGTACATGTGCATTTCGATTTTCCAAAATATTGGTTTGGGCGCTTGCTGAACTCATCAGTGACGTGCCCACATTAAGCGTGTGTGCGACTTGTGTTTAACATCTGATACGCACCTACATCACGTGATAAACATGTCTGGTACGTAACATTCTCAAAGTGTTAAGATGTTTATATTTCCGGCACAAGCCTGATTTACGCGCTAACGTGTGGCTGCTTATTAAAGTTTAAAAAGCAAAATAATTTTTATTTGTCCAAATTTGTCAGTGTGTTGAGATTTTTCAAACACCAGGCACTCGCTTGACTCAGATTCATAGAGAGCGCGGTGGCGTAGTGGTAGAGCGTTGGACTCCGAATCGAGAGGTCCTGGGTTTGATCCCCACAGGCGTCACCGTGTTGTGTCCTTTAGCAAGACACATTAACTCCTTACAGTTCTGGTTAAACCCAGTTGGCTTCGTCCCGACATGACTGAAAAATTGTTGACTGGGGCATTAAGCCTTGATACACACAAACAAACAGACGCCAACGTGTGGCAAGCTTGTGTCATGTCCATAACATATTCAACGTGCCTGTAATTGATTGCATGGAATATTTCCTTGTCCGATCGCACACCCGTGTATTGTGACATTCAGCAATTTACACCAAGTTCATGTAACAAGTTTCTTCCGTGTCTCTGCAGACTTGCTTAAGAGAAAAATCGATCATCAAGTTAGCATCTCATTTTCACAAAGGTAGCCACAATCACTATTTTTAAAGAAATAAATGTTGATTTATTAGGGTAATAATGGTTCCAGAAAAAGGAAAAGCTGAGCAATTCCAATGGCAATTTTGAAACTGGAGTGTTAACAGTTCATACAGTTTTGACCATAAAACCATGCTTATTGCCGATTAATTATGGGCATTTGATAGATCAAGACCATAAGTGTTTCTGGAATATTTAACAACAGGGCATGATAACCGTGATCAACTATAGGTGTTGACATCTGTATCTGGCAAACTAAGCATAAACAATGATATGATATTTTTTTATGGTTCTCTTGTCATCAAATGCTTATGTGGCAATTAAACAAACAATTGTAGGCAGTGCCTGACTTTGACTTGTAACCGCAAAATACCTTCGTATAACTTAGCTAAAACTACTAGAAGCCTATATTCGATGTTACTTGACAAAGAAAATAAGAAAAATGCACTATCCACTTTTAATCTGTTGATGATTTAATGGGAAAATAAGCAAAACTTATGCTTGAATGCAGACTTATGGTACAATGGATGTTTTACCATCCCCTTACTTTTTTGTTTTCACTATTAATTGAGCCGGGAAGCGAGAAAACTGGTCTTCGGGGTTTCTGGCCAGGTCTGACACTAACCGGCATGTACAGCTTCAGAAAAAGGCTAGGAGCTTGAAATTTCAGATATACATGTAAGTAGAAGAGGAATGTTGTACTATCCAAGTGGCGAAAACAAAGGCGCTGATCAGCTGTGCAGTTACTGAACAGCTGATCTGCGCCTTTGCTTCCGCATAGGTGAAAATCAGTTTTTCTCATGACGCGGCCCAATTAATGGTTGTTTGATTGTTCCTTGATACTGCTGTAGTCTTGAACTGTTGATTACCAGAGGACAAATGGTCCTGTAAACGCTCACCTGATCTGGACAGCTTTACTTGTACAGGAGCTAATGACTTCTAAATGACCCCTGCCCTGGGGTGCGGCCTGTATAGACACCAGGAGCACAAGTGGCAGGATTGTCTGGATTGTGTATCCTCTTTTCTGCCTTTTTGGTTCACGTGAAAAAATCGTCTAACAAGGTCAGGGTCCTATATTGACCCCCGGGGTGGGGCCATATTTGACCCCAGGGGCAAATTTGGCAGGATTTATGTAGAGCTCCACATGACAATGTTGTATATCAAATATACAAGCTTTGTGTCATGCTGTTGCAGAGAAGATTTTTTCATATATTTCCATTATAAGTCTATGGTTGGTAGATAATGACATGCCTGGGGCGTGGCCTGTATGGACCCCAGGGGCACCGTTGGCAGCACAACATAAGAAAAGCTCTGGGCCATATGGTTTCGGAGAAGAAGATTTTTTTATGTTTTTCCCATGACGCCCCCGGGGCGGGTCCCGTATGGACCCCAGGGGCACGATTGGCAGGATTTATAAAGAGGAACACTATACATTGCTACAAACAAAATATGAAAACTCTGGGCCTTGTGGTTTCAGAGAAGAAGATTTTTTTATGTTTTTCCCATGACGCCCCCGGGGCGGGGTCCGTATGGACCCCAGGGGCATGGTTGGCAGGATTTATAAAAAGGACCACTATACATTGCTACTGACAAAATATGAAAGCTCTGGGCCTTGTGGTTTCGGAGAAGATTTTTTTATGTTTTTCCCATTGTAAGTCTATGGGAGCTAATGACCCCAGGGGCGGGGCTATTTTTGACCCCAGGGGCATGATTGGCAGGATTTAAATAGAGGACCACTACACATTGCTACATACAAAATATGAAAGCTTTGGGCCTTGCGGTTTTGGAGAAGAAGATTTTTTTTTTATGTTTTTTTTCTAATGACCCCCGGGGCGGGGCCCGTATGGACCCCAGTAGGCAGGATTTATAAAGAGGACCATTATACATTGCTACACACAAAATATGAAAGCTCTGGGCCTTATGGTTTCGGAGATGAAGATTTTTTAAAGTTTTTCCCATGACGCCCCCGGGGAGGGGCCCGTATGGACCCCAGGGGCACAGCTGGCAGGATTTATAAAGAGGAACACTATATATTGCTACAAACAAAATGTGAAAGCTCTGAGCCTTGTGGTTTCGGAGAAAAAGATTTTTTTATGTTTTACCCATGACACCCCCTAGGGCGGGGCCTGTATGAACCCAAGGGGCACGGTTGGCAGGATTTATAAAGAGGACCACTATACATTGCTACATACAAAATATGAAAGCTCTGGGCCTTGTGGTTTCGGAGAAGATTTTTTTTTATGTTTTTCCCATTGTAAGTCTATGGGAGCTAATGACCCCCGGGGCAGGGCCATTTTTGACCCCAGGAGCATGTAAAAAGGACCACTACACATTGCTACATACAAAATATGAAGACTTGTGGTTTCGGAGAAGTAGATTTTTTTTATGTTTTTCCCATTGTAAGTCTATGGGAGCTAATGACCCCCGGGGCAGGGCCATTTTTGACCCCAGGAGCATGTAAAAAGGACCACTACACATTGCTACATACAAAATATGAAGGCTCTGGGCCATGTGGTTTCGGAGAAGATTTTTATATGTTTTGCCCCATCACGCCCCCGGGGCGGGGCCTGTATGGACCCCAGGGGCACGGTTGGCAGGATTTATAAAGAGGACCACTATACATTGCTACACACAAAATATGAAAGGTCTGGGACTTGTGGTTTCGGAGAAGAAGATTTTTTTATGTTTTTCCCATTGTAAGTCTATGGGAGCTATCTGTTGCCATGGAAACCAAAGTTCCAATCCGACCTGGCCCAAAACCTAATGCAACCTTTCCCCCTCCTCAATGATGCTTTAGATAAAATTTGATTATGATCGGCCATGTTGTCTAAGAGATATTTGAGTTTGAAAATGTGAACGGACGGACGCACGCACGCACGGACGCCGGCTCGACTACTGTACTATAAGCTCACCTTGTGAGCCTTCGGCT
Organism: Rugalucina vietnamica; assembly: GCA_964017185.1. Lineage (NCBI taxonomy): Eukaryota > Metazoa > Mollusca > Bivalvia > Lucinida > Lucinidae > Rugalucina > Rugalucina vietnamica. Next base: position 8,015,777 of record OZ024877.1, on the reverse strand, counting down.
CAGGTGAGCTATAAAGAGGATTATTGAACATTTATACACAAAAATATAAAAGCTCTGGGACTCATGATTTCTGAGTAGAAGATTTTTGTATGTTTTTCCCATTGTAAGTACATGGTACATGGTAGCTAATGTCCCCTGGGACGGGGCCATTTTGAACCCCAGGGGCATCATTGGCAGGATCTATGTAAAGCATCATTTAACATTGCTGCATACTAAATATACAACCGCTTTGGGTCTTGCGGTTTCAGAGAAGATTTTTTTCACATGGTTCCTATTATAAGCCTATGGCAGATAATTACGTCCCTGTGACGTGGCCTGTATGGACCCCAGGGACATGGTTGTCCGGTTTTATAAAGACGATTACTGAATATTGCTACGCACAAAATAGAAAAGCTCTAGGCCTTATGGTTTCTGAGAAAAGGGCTTTTGTGTGTTTTTTCCCATTGTAAGTATAGAACCTTTGGGTCTTGTGTTTTCAGGGAAGATTTTTTTCATGGCTTTCCCATTTTAAGCCTATGGCAGATAATGACGCCCCCGGGGTGTGACCTGTATGGAACCCAGGGGCACGGTTGGCAGGATTTGTAAAGAGGACGGCTACAAAGTATGAAAGCTCTGAGCCTTGTGGTTTCGGAGAAGAAGTTGTTTTTTCCATTGTAAGTATGTGGGAGCTATCTGTTTCCATGGAAACCACAAGTTTGAATCTGCTTCAAAACCTAATGCAGTCAATCTCCCTACCCAGTGATGGTTCACATAAAATTTGATCAAGGTTGGCCCACTAGCTTCAGAGATATTCCTCTTTGAAATTGTGAACGGACAATGCCGACGGATGACGGACGCCGGGTGCCTGCCTATCCTATAAACTCACCTCTGAGCCGTTGGCTCAGGTGAGCTAATAATATCTGTGTTCAGTCAAATTATATATGGATGCTAATTAATGTCTAACTGACAGATAAGGTTGTCCTTTCATTTCTTGTGATGATCTCTTTTGATTTAAAGGTTTGATCAATTCTAAGTACGGGTTAATAATTATTTTGGTATGGTATGATGGTATGGTATTTGGTATGGTATGCGTTTTTAAACCATACTTACATACCATACCATCATACCATACCATGTTATACCATATGCCAAACTGTTGAGTGTATGTTTGAGCTAGTTGCAATCAGTCGTTGAACTCGAACAAACGAAAATGACTGCGGCTTCTGGGGTCATAACTTAGTCATCAAACCATCAAACCACATCTTTAGCGTTATGTTTAAAACCTTGCGGTTTGTCGACGACTATGAACAGACTGCATGGGTAGATGAACAGACATTCTATATGATAAATGTTTTTGGTCCTTTTAACGGGACCATTAAGAGACCAAATCGGGAAATATCAATATGATAGTGGCATGAGTATAGATTTTGATCGAGCTTTAAACTAGCAAAGCATGCATAGAAGATCAGTAAGGTTGTGTGGTTCTGTCTGTGGTGTTTGAAAACATACAAACAATCACCCATTACATGACTGAAATGGGCAAACAAGACTATTATTTTGATTTAAGCCGCAAGCGTTAAAATGCTTTCGTGGAAGACGCACAATATGTTGCACAGCCACAGAAATCTACTGAGCACTCTTGATACTTTGGGTTTAGGTAAACAGAGGGATTGTAGACCAGCTACTATTTTTGTATTGTAACACAAGCATTGATCAGCTGCTCAGCTGATCTTTGCTAATATTATCGCAAATACAAAAGTTGAGTTTCTCATGACGCGGCTCATATGAAACATTGGAAGGAATTGCCTTTAGTTTTCTAACGTTTCCTACTTAAGCGCAGTGAATGAATTTCCTAGATAAGCGCAATGTTCTTTCTTCACCTGGACGGTTTTTCCCTATTTAAGCGCATTTCCTACTTAGTCGCCTCACACACACTCGCTATGTGAGAACGCGTATGATATTGTACACTAGTTTTGAACCTAATACTATGCTGTTATCATCTAAGAACTTTGTGAGAACTAAAAATACATTTAAAGGTATGGGCAGCCGTTTGTCATCCAGACTTTAGTGAGCTGTTATTTCAAGGTATTTTCACGTTTTAAACTTTGTTTATAGCTCACATGAGCCGTCCGGCTCACACGTTGAGCTTATAGAATAGGCAAATACCCAACATTCGATCACCCATCAGTCGTCCGTCCGTCGTCGTCCATCAATTTAGCTCACCTGAGCCGAAGGCTCATGGACAGTTTATAGGATGGTACTCGAGTCGGCGTGCGTCTGTGCGTCCGTCCACATTTACAAAGTTCTCTCCGAAACCACTTGGCCAATCAAAGCCATATTTTATATGAAAATTAATAGAAGGCAATGATCAGGAAATGGAAACAAACAGAAAGAGATTCCAACTCCTAAAAACCAAGATGGGGAAAAAACAAAATTAACAATGATCAGGTACTCATGCTAAGAAAACATATCGTAAGCCGAGTGAACAGCTTTTTTCCAAAAAGGCGGCCACTCAGTTACCAAAACTTAAACTAAAATAATGAAAACGTACGTAAGGTACTAAAAGCACGAAAATTCAAACCCAAGATATAACACAATAAGACCACCACAGAAGTGTCGCCTTGGAACGATCAACTGACAGGCTTCGTTTTTTTTTTTTTGTTTTGTTTTTTTACTAGTTTTACAGGATCCTAACCTCACCCTCAGTTTCTGCAGTGATTCACAACTTTTAGTTAATTGTTCGGTCCTCTTGGTAAAACTCTAACTCGTCAATGAACTCGTCAAATTTTATATGAAGCCTCTAACCATTTTGTATATAAATATTCCAGGTCACGTGAACAAGATGGCCGCCATGTCCATATATTGTTAAAACCCTTCAAAATCTTCTCCGGAACCGGTGAGCCGATTTCAAATAAATTTGGCATGAAGCATTGATGACTCAAGTACTACAATATATATAAATCATGACCCTGTGATGACCTTGACCTATTTTACGGCAAGGTCAACTTAGGTCGGATAAGCATTGAAATGGGGAAATCTGTTAAAATGCCATTTGAAGGGAAAATCTTGCAGGAAATGGGCAGTAGGACTGAATATCAATGATTCTGAATATAAAATTTGACTCCAGGGGCTCATTTGCCCCCACCTCGGTACAATATACATGTATATTACCATAATATTCAAACATCATTTCCCCTGATAGCGCTAGGCCAATTAAAGCCAAATTTCGTAGGGAGCATCAATAGGAAAGCGGAACCAATATGTGTATAAAGTCCAGGTCACATTCCCAAGATGGCCTCCACACCCATATAATGCCAAAAAAAAAAATACCTACTTCCTTTGTGACTCTCAAGTGAAAAGACGTTGTCCTTGGGCCACTTGTGAAAGATCTTCTCCCCTGAAACTGCTTCGTCAATCAAAGACTTCGTCAATCAAAGACGAAATTCATGTCGAGCATCCTTAGACAGGGAGAACCAGAAATTGTACACAGTGTCCAGGTCACGTAACCGAGAAAGACGTCATGTCAAGATAAACCTTTAAAATTTTCTTCAGAACCATATTATAAATTAAATCGACTGCAGTCACGCCACTTGAGGTTGATAGGAATTATATATGTATATAGAAAAAAAACAAAGCAGGATGGGTTGTATGTTTGTTTGAATTGATGCTTTGCGTCCCAGTCAACAGCTAAGGTCATGTTGGGACGTTGTCTCCATGTTTTGGGACTTTAAGCCACAAAAGGCTTATAGGTATGGATGGTTTGACTTGAACCACGTTTCCTGGGCAGGCTCAGGCCAGAGCGGTTAACCAGTAATCAGATGATCAGTCATTAGTATATATAAGCTTTGCCTGGAGGCATATGCAGCCCATTGTTTTTCTTTAGGCCTCAATGGGCGGGATCCCACTGACTTATCTTTTTCCTCTGAGTATATATAGAGACAAAAAACAAAACAGGATGTTTTAGAGATTGATACAACTTACTGAATTGTTTTTATCTCCTCTCTGATTTTTCATTTAAAGTAACGGCAAAAAATAAAAAAATGTAATACACAAACGATATTTTTCCACAACTTGACTCTCAATTAATGCCACAGGTTTGTTAAAAAGAAACGTGGTTATTTTATATAATACTCACAAACACCATTCTGACGATGCACGGTGTTCAAACTCATTAAATTTGGAAGACACAAAAATTGTGTTAAAAAGTGTCTTTTTGTACATTTTTGTGGAAAAACATCAAAGACGTATCAATCTGAATTCTTTTTGCTATTACTGACTTAAACATATTTAGAAATAAACATAAAATGCGCTTTCGAGCAATAAATGTATTTTAGATGGACCCAGAGGCAAATAATTGTATAGGTAAAGTTGCAAAATCGCGGCTCGCTCAATCAATTGTCTATAAAACAACAACCACTGCATGCAAAGAACCATCCTTGATATGAATGTTGATACAGATGTTACTCATTATATCTGCCGAATTTTAGCCGATTTACTTAATTCTGGTAGAAGTTATTTGATAGTTTATCAATCTTATTTTTCACAAGTACTTAATGGGCTACCATAGAAAAACGCATGCTGTGTTGTTATGCAAGTCGATCGTGATTTCTATACAGTGGTTTCAGATGCCCCATATAATTACCTTTTCAACCATATACAATTTAGCCGTATTATTTTCGGGTGCAAGGGTTAGCCAAAATCTCTCCTTGGTTCCCCAACTAAAAACGGATTGATATTCAAATACATGGCATATTTGATCCCAGTCAAGACTTGGCTGTTGTTATCAGTCAATTTAACCTACGGCACACCTAAGTTTCTAACTGGGGTCGAGATGTCTGCCCAGCTGATTTTGACAAAAATCACCATTGAAGTTGAAGATCTACCTGCAATGGTTGCATCTGGAGCTACACCTGAACTACATACTCGGTTACCTTGTACTGCAGCAATAAGACCCGCACAGTTGTTACCGTGACTGCAACAAAATAAACAACGTCAGTGGTTGACATTTTTCATGCCTTCTTAGATGAAAGTAAGTCATTTGCATCCTTGTGGGAAATCTGATGGCATATTGATGTTTTAATTGATTTATCGCCTAACGGTGGATTAGAGAACTAATAATATTTTAGACCATGTGCCTTTGTATGAATAAAGGCGTGCTTCTTCTACTTGGTAGAAAAAGCCATAACCAGGAACTAACGTTATCACAAACAAACGATTGACCTCAAAACACAAACGGAAAATAACTGAAGCAACATACAAGCAAGATACAGCAGAAACATTTCAAACTGCTCTTTATCAATATGGTACCATCATAGGCATTTTATTGTCATAAATACATCAGTTACTAAATACATGTTATCTGTTCTGGTTGTTTCGTCGAATGGTTTTATATCTGACGACAATAAAATCATTAAATAATGACAAATATGATTTAACGAAGGATACCTGTGAAAAGTTGAATCCATCTACTTACTCAGTATATATATCTAGTTCTTGATAGGACGGTAGTATGTCAGGACTTACATCAGTTTCAGACTGGCCACTCACAAAGTTTCGAGACAGTGTTATATTCTGACAAAAAAAGAAAGAAAATACATTGAATATCTTAAGTTTGTCGTTAGTGTTTGGTTACATTTTAAAATTGAAATCATAGTGAATATGTTGCCACAAAAGACTAAAACAATTAGTTTTTGAAGTCCCTACCTTGGTTTATTTAACATTATTTTAATTCAAAGAGGTTTATATGTGATATTTCTCCTCCTGTGTCAGCAATGCCTTACAGCAGTTACACAGTTACAATTATTTCAATACATAGTTAATATAAGAACCTATACTAAAACAAAATGGAAATAACTTACAATATTTGGTGCGAGGTCTATATGTGATACTTCAACCCCTGTATCAACAACACCAACTGTGACCCCTTGACCCCTGAAGCCCAGGCCCCAGGCAGTCATAATATCCATACCATAATAGGGGGAACATACCAACATGTCCTGCAAATGGAGGGAAATGTGGTTTAACAGGAAGTTGAAATATAGATCAACATCATGAAGTACTAAGCTTACAGCAAATTACAAAAAAAAATGTAATAGAAGGCACTGTGGATGTAGCGTCGTTCATTCAAATAATGATTAATTGTTATAAAATAGAAGAAGTGCAGAGAAATCAAATATTACTGAATGACTGGAAATCTGCAAGAAACCACATGCCATTGACGCAGACTCAATAATGTACAGTGATTGCTAAAAATACTCGTCAAGTATTATTAGTAATTTTGGTAAATATGGGCTATTGAGGCTGCTTTTGAAGTTATAGAGTCAATGACCTGTGAAGAAACAAATTAGCCAACATGAAACTGCACAGATCTTACTCTGAGGCTCCGTTTCTGTAACTGCTTCAGAAATTGGTTCAATTTATTCTTCGGTTTCCCGACTGGTAATATGATCTTGTCATCGACACACATGTGAGAGATCTGCAATAAACAATTATACGTGAAACCAGTGGAAACGCAACTTTCAGCATATAAGCTATATCCAAAGATTCTTAGCAAATGTTTAATATATTTGGTCCCATTTAGATAATACTAGTCTTTGTATCGACCACCATGTTGAAAGTTGCAAAATTTCAGTAAGTCTCTTTGGCTTCATGTTCCCAACCTAAAGGGTCACTGGCGAGACTTTAATAGTCGAAACCGCGGTATGGCCCATCCCCTTTTTTATGTGTTCACTGCTCTTAAAGGATCTCACTTTAAATTTTTATTAGATAGTTTCACAATGTTTTTTATAAAAATCATGGAATTGTCGTTCCGATATCAAAACCATACTCGCCTGTGCTAATAAAGCAATTGAAGTAAAGCGATCTGCGTTTGTCGATAAAGGGACACAACTCAAAAGGACAAAACAATCTTGAGTGAATGCACCTTATCAATCAGGTTATCTTTTAATCTCGATATTGCTCTAAAGTCTATGCCTACCATTCCGTACATTTTTTCGCCACGTTGTGGTCTTAAAATGGTCATCAAAGTCAGTACATGAAAACCGGAAGTGTTTTCAAGAACTCCATATTTGAAAATTAAAACTATCATAAATTGGACCCATGTGCTAGAACGTAACATCTTCTGTGTCCTAAATATGAAACGATTCCGTTTTATTTGGGTTTGTGAAGTTTCTCCAAATCCGTGGTATGTTTTCGAAATGCTGAACATTTGAAAATTAATTCCAACAGGGTGAATGATCGGGTTTACACTGTTTTCTTGTTGCTGGTATTCGACCGCATACTTCCACATTGTAATTGGGTTGCTATGTAAGGTTGAATGGATGTAAAACCAAATCTTGATGTTTTTGTCATGTTTTCACCCAAAGATCAACCGTAAGGTATCCCTGCGTAGAAATAATCTGTATATCAGTTGCGTTTTTAATGTTTTAAGTATATTACCGACTTCCCATGGATTTGGATATTTTTATCCTTTCTCGATTCAATCGCATTGCCCATACTCGTAAAATAATAATGAATAATTATTATTATTTTATTTAAATTGCCATTCAAAACTGGGGGAATTGAAGCGGAGTTTCCGAATAAAACATGTTTGTATGTGGATTTAACACCTAAGTTGTCGGTGCCCATTAACTTACTTTCGTTCTGGGATTGGCTTTGAGTTTCCATAGTGTAAGAGAGTTCATGTACCGCAATATTGTACATGTAGAGGTTTGAGGTCATTGAATTGAGATACAACTATAACAATAAACAATACATACATATCCTTGTCCATTTCTTTTAATTTCTTTCAGAATTTTCTTGGTTAGATTAGCTGTTATTGACCCATATTCATGCACAGTTGGGAGAATCTGTGAAAAGAAAAGGAACTGGATCATAAATTTCAATTCCTGTTTGAGAACTCATTATAGTTAGGAAAATGTATTTCATTTCTTTTTGATGCCGTGCAATGTTAACCGAGTCAGAAATTGGACTTGCTGTTTGTCTGGTTATGTTGCTCTAAATTACGTCTGATTGAACCCACCCTCGCAGTTTCTGTACATCTGTTCTTCCTATTTCTTTAATGCTAGACTATATAAAAGACTGTGCAAGATTTAATGGTACCTTATGACATGACATAAATTCGCTGACATTCACTTACAATCTCTTCTTACACAAAAAAAATAAATTATTATATAATGAAAACTTACCTGCCTCGAGTACTTTAAGCCATATCTTTCAACAATATTGCTGACACTGTCAGTGTCCTCGGCATGGCTCAATGTAATCAACACTTTACTACTAAACGCGGAAGTATGGATAACACACGTCAGCGATATAAACATACAATACGAAAAATAAAGATTTTTTGGTAAAAAAGGTAGACGACATACTGAAGACATGTTCACAATCCTGTATAAAATACAAAGTCTAGTCCTGTTTTATATAATAAAAGGCTTAGTTTCACTTAATATTTGTTAAAACGCATAATGACACATGCACTGATAAATAACCTTCAATATATCGCTATTCATACAAAATAACTTATCTCTTAATTTATGAGGATTACTATAATTTATAGCCTATGTGTCATACTTGAAAAATAAAGTGTCTAACGTAATATACATAATCAACCCTTTTATCAATCAATAGCAATCAGCAAAATCTATGATATGGATAATTTTAACGCCGTCGTAAAAAGAAAGTTTGTCTTGATTGTTTTAACCCAATCACTTGGAATATAAGTAGACACTAAGTAAAGGTTGCATAGGAAACAGCGGATAAGGGTGGTCTTTGTCCCCTTTAATAATCCTTTCATTTTGGTTTAATCAGGAGTTCGAAATTTTTATAAAAAATATTGTAAAGAAAAGAATAAGTAATGCCTTGTAGCACTTTTGCTGTTTTAGACTCGTGTTTGTCGGAAAATGGCCCTCACAGGTACATGTACCTGCTTATTCATTTTATGGAAACTTCCGGATTTTTGAACCATAAACCCTGCCAAGGCGAATACTGTTGAACATATCGCAGACGGGTGACAAACTTACAATTAATACGGCTGACTTGCGTTAAACGTAAAAGCTTAAAATACTAAATCGCATTTTTCTTGAATTTCAACAAAAGATTCTTTACGAGCTATGAGCCAGACTATTATGGTTTTCTCAGTTATCACTGGGACTATGAAAGTGAAATTTTATGTGGAGCCTCCATGATTTGGGGGAAAATGTGCGCATGTCGAAAATCTTCTCAAGAATCGGTTGACCGAGTTTCAAGCAACTTGGGATGCAGTATCTGGGACACAAACCCATCGCAGTTTGTTCAAATGATGGCCCTAGGACGAACTTGACTGCATTTACGGCAAGGTCAGTTTTCGAAACATAGGCTTGTGCATGGGAAAAAGTGAAAACAATGGATATTTTGGAAACTATTGCATTCTGAGACCTGAAAGTTGGCAGAGGCAGACAACTAATGAAGATATGCGATTAATTAAGGTCAATGTCATTTCTTGAAGTTGACCTTGGCCCAAAGTCATTGAAATGTCGAAATTAAAGACTTGTTTTTCTCAGTAACCCCTCAGCCTATGAATGTGAAATTTCATTTTAAGCCCTCATACATAGGGGGAATGAAATTTTGTTCGTGAAATCGAGTTGCATGCTCAACATAGCTGCCATGCTAAAAATGTTCATAAAACTCTTCTTCTCCAGAAACGGTGGGCCGATTCTCCTGAAACTTGGTATGTATCAACCAGGACCTTAGCCCATGATTGGGACGCTAAGCCACAACTCCAGCAAAATCAACCACATATAAAGATAAGTACAACAGAAAAATAATAAACAGAAAGCATCAGCAATAAGAGCTGTCGCAGGACAGCGCGCTCGACTGCTTCTGACCTTTGTCAAACAAAAGGCCAAACCCAACATGTAACCCAAAGCATTATGCTTATACATCTCTTTTTCTTGATGCAATAAGGCAAAATCACTGAACCATGAAAGTTAACTATAACTACCTAAGATTTAAAGGTCTCACTCATATTGTGAAAGAAGTGTGTTCATATACCAAATGAGTGCCAAGATAAAAGGCAAAATCACTGAACTGTGAAATAAGGTCACACTGACCTATAAGTTCTTCAGGGTCAAAGGTCTAGTTTCAAGTTTCAAAGTTTATTTCTCCCAGTTACATGAAACATGTAAAACATAGGAAGTGCAATCTTACAAACAATATATAAGTTTGGCGACACACACACAGACACACTCACACTCTTATGTACTAATGAGGGCAACCTAAATATATTCACTTAGCTAATAAATATAACTAGCTAGTCATACCTACTCATAATGTGAAAGAAATATGATCACCACATTGAGTGTTGAGATATAAAGCAAAATCACTGAACCATGAAATAAGGTCATAGTGACATATAAGTATGTTTGGAATAAAGGTCTGGTCATACTAATTCATAATCAGAAAGAAGTATGAAAAAATACCAACTGAGTGTCAAGATATAAGGCAAAGTCACTGAACCATGAAATTAGGTCACAATGGCCCAGGAATATTTTACGGTCAAAGGTCTTGTCATACGCAAACATATCATGAATGAAGTAAGTTCATATAAAAATTGAGTGCCGAGATATAAGGGAAAATCACTGAACCGTGAAATTAGGTCATAATGGCCTATGACTACTTTAGGGTCAAAGGTCTTGTCATACCCAAAAATAGTGTGAAAGAAGTTTGGTCATAAACCAATTGAGTGCCGAGATATAAGACAAAATCACTTAACCATGCAATTACGTCATAGTGACCTATAAGTATGTTTGGGTTAAAGGTCTGGTCATACTCTTGATAATCTGAAAGAAGTAAGAAAAATACCAACTGAGTGTCGAGATATAAAGGAAAATCACTGAACCATGAGATTAGGTCACAGTAACCTAGGAATACTTCAGGGTCAAAGGTCTTGTATTGTCATACGCAAATATATCCTGAAAACAGTATGTTCATATACCAATTGAGTGCCGAGATATAAGGCAAAATCACTGAACCGTGAAATTAGGTCATAATGACCTAGGACTACTTCAGGGTCAAAGGTCTTGTCATATGCAAAGATAGTGTGAAAGAAGTTTGTTCATAAACCACTTGAGTGCCGAGATATAAGGCAAAATCACTGAACCGTGAAATTAGGCCACAGTGACCTATAAGTCTATTGGGGTCAAAGGTCTGGTCATACACACTCATAATCTGAAAAAAGTATGAAAATATACTGATTGAGTGTCAAGATATAAGGCAAAATCACTGAACTGTGAAATTAGGTCACAGTGACCTATAAGAATATTAGGGTCAAAGGTCTGGTCATACACACTCATAATCTGAAAAAGTATGAAAATATACTGATTGAGTGTCAAGATATAAGGCAAAATCACAGAACCGTCACAGTGACCTATAAGTATATTGGGGTCAAAGGACTGGTCATACTCACTCATAATCTGAAAGCAGTAAAAAATATATTAATTGAGTGTCAAGAAATAAGGCAAAATCACTTAACCATGGAAAGTAGGTCAACCGATCCTTATCGTCATGACACACAAGTCAGTGTCGCAAAGCCAAAAGACGAATGACCAACCATCTTCCTAAGTTGTTCCTATTAAGAAATAAAAAGAAAAAAAATCAGAGAGTTCTAGATTTTGACCTCTTATTTATTTATCTATTAATTAATTAATTAATTTATTTATTTATTTATCTATTTATTTGTCTAGTGGTACCCTAACTCTTTCCTATCTCGTTTCTACCCCTCTCTCTCTCTCTCTCTCTCTCTCTCTCTCTCTCTCTCTCTCTCTTCATTGTTTATTTGAATATTTTTGAATTCACATAATAAATCATTCGTAAGTCAGGTTAGTAAATACTTATAGTGGAAAATTGTTATTACATGCCTGTTACTGTTGTACATGTATATGTAAACCATATCTTCATGTATAATACGTTTGTTTTGATGTGTGTTTTCGAAAATAAATATTAAATAACAAAACGATTTTGACCTCTAGCCCCACCCCCCTGACTCTGGCCCACAGGTCCGACCGATGTCATGGAACCTAAAGTGTATGAAGTATGAACGCTTTATGATAAGTTGTCAAGATATGGACTCCTTGTAAAATTGACACAACAGTACATCTATTTTTACAGTGTTATAGTTTTTAACCTCTAGCCCCACCCCCCCCCCCAGGCATGGACCCAGAGATCCGATGCCATGAAATGAAACTCAACCCTACAGGGTACCTATGGTCCGAGTATGAAAGCCCCCTGATAAAAGGTTTACAAGATATAGACTTCTAGAATACTATATCACAGAAAAGCCATTATTATTAATGGTGTTCTAGATTTTAACCTCTAGCCCCACCCCCTGGCATGAACCCAGGAAGCCGATGCCATGGAATGAAAGCCGACCCTACAGGGTGTCAATGGCCCAAGTATCAATGCTTTCTGATGAGTGGTTGTCAAGATATAGACTTCTAGAAACTTATAGGAAGTAATGATTTTTCTTTTCAGTTTAGAAAAATCATAACACGTTACAGACGTATAGGTTATAACTTGAATGTTATGCGACAGTCTGCATACTTAGTTTTTAACCAAATCATGGTTGATAACTACGCTGCCTTCTTTAATTGCACGCCGGTGGGTCGGGCGTCAGACTCTATGATGGCCCCGACTTAAAGCTATTCATTTTAGTTGGTTGGGGCCGGAGCTTCTTGTCTGTTGCTTGGCCCACCGGGGTCCAACTGATGTTTTTCTTTTGCTCCGGAGTTAGTAAGTTATTCGGCGCCCAGGGATCTCCATCGTCGGGCAGCTTACTGAATCTGTGAGTCCTGGTTTTTGATTCATCAGGATGTTTATCATGATTTATTTGTTTGTTCTTGATGATTCATTGACTAGTTAGGGATTCACCACGAGGACCGAAGAACTAACTAAATGTTATGAACCACTGCAGAAGCTGAGGGTGAGGTTACGGCCGTGTAAAATCGATTTAAGCCCGCCAGTAACTTTTTGTTACTGATCGTTCCAAGTCGATACTTCTGTGGTGGTTCTTTTTGTTTTGTGTCTTGGTGTTTAATATTTTTGTGCTGTTGGCGCCTTATGTATGTTATCATATTTTTAGTTAAGTTAAGGTAACTGATTGGCCACCTATTGGGAAAATAGCTGCTCATTCGGCTTACGAAATGTTTTCATGGTATAGGTACCTAATTGTTAGTTTGGTTTTTTTCCCATCTCGGGTTTTTTGGAGTGGGAATCTTTTGCTGATTGCGCCTTTTCCTGATCTTTGCCTACTTGTACCTTTCTAGAAAACTTTAAACACAAGAATGGCCATTTTTGAAGGTGTTCTAGATTTTAACCTCCAGCCCCATCCCCTGGCCTGGACCCAGGGGCCCGACGCCATGGAATGAAAGCTAACCCTACAGGGTATCTATGGTCCAAGTATGAATGCTTTCTGATGAGTGGTTGTCAAGATTTAGACTTCTAGAAAACTTTAACGCAAGTGTGACGCGCACGCGCATGGGAATGGGAACGGGAACGTGGACGACCGGGGTGACTGCAATAGCTCTATGCACTTCGTGCAGTCGAGCTAAAAATCACTCATTCGTTTCTTTGCTCAGTTGTTGGTACCTTAATCCATCATCCAATACAGAAAATGGTAGACACGTTTACTTAATCCATTTAAGATTCCTGTCTCTGTTCGTGGACCTATGGAGATTAATTTCTTTAACATGCAGCAAAGGTGTAGTCAACTACACCAGGGTATCTGTTTTTAGCTCACCTGAGCCGAAGGCTCACAAGGTGAGCTTATAGGATGGCCATGCTCCGGCGTCCGTCCGTCGTCCGTCGTCCGTCGTCGTCCGTCCACAATTTCAAAGATCTTCTCCTCTGAAACTGCTGGGCCAATCAAAGCCAAACTTCATGTGGAGCATCCTTAGGAAGGGGGAACGAAAGTTTATATAAGTGGTCCAGGTCACATGACCAAGATGGCCGCCATGCCCATATATGGTAAAAACCATAAAAAATCTTCTTCTCTGGAACCGGTAGACCGATTTCAACGAAACTTGGTATGTACCATTGGGGACTCTGGCTAATCATAGTTTATATAAATCATGACCTTGGGTTGACCTTGACCTATTTTATGGCAAGGTCAATTTTGGTTACAAAGGCTTTTCAATGGAAAAAAAGTAAAAACTTCGAATTTTTCAGGAAGTTTTGAAGCCAGTGACCTGAAATTTGGTAGATACAGACAACATGTTAAGCAAATGGTGTGTTGTGAGTATTAAAGGTCAAGGACATTTCTTGACCTTGGCCAAAGGTCAGTTACAAATTAAATGTTAAACTTAATTTTCTCAGTAACCGCTTGACCAATCAAAGCCAATTTTTATATGTAGTATCCTTGGGATGGAGGAATGAAAGCTTATATAAATGGTTAAGGTCACATGACCAAAATGGCCGCCATGGCTATAAATAGAAAAAAACTTTTAAAAATCTTCTTCTCCAGAACCAGAAGGCCTACGATTTTGAAACTTGGCATGAAGCATCAGGGGGAGGAGCTATACAAAGTCTATATAAATCATGACCCTGGGATGACTTGACCTATTTTAAGGCAAGGTCAACATAGGTCGCCCATGCATTTGAATGGGGAAAATTGTCAAAAAGTCTTCTGAAGCGAAAAAAACTTCATGGAAATGGACAAATGGACTGAAGGTTTATGATCCTGAAAAAAATGGACCCAGGCGGCAGGTCTGCCCCCTACTCGCTCGGGGCAATATACATGTATATTACCATAATATTCAAAGATCTTCTTCTCTGAAACCGCTTGGCCAATCAATGCTAAACTTCATGTGGAGCATTCTTAGGAAGGAAGAATGAAAGTTTATATAAATGATCAAGGTCACCATTATTAATCTTCTTCTTCAGAACTGGAAGACCTATGATTTTGAAACTTGGCCTGAAGCATCAATGAATACAGCTCTACAAAGTGTATATAAATCATGACCCTAGGATGGCCTTGACCTATTTTACGGCAAGGTCAGCTTAGGTTGCATATCCCAGTTCTCAGGTGAACGTTTACATGACCATTGGTCCTCTTGTTATGATGATTATCAGTGTTCTCTCTTTTAGATGTGGTGAGGCTTTGCTTTCCGGCATACTTATTGGATGTCTTCCATAGACGTTGGCAGAGGCACGGCCACGAATTATGCTTGTGCCTGCAATCAAGATTTATGCAATGGTTCAGTGCCACAAAATCCTTTGCATCAAGTGATGTGGTTGCTGATTTGCCTTGCTCATATAAAGGTTGTCATTAAACATGTGTATATTTCTTAGAATGCCCGAATAAGTCGCAGGGAGGAGAAGCAGTTTCAAGGCGCATAGTGATAGACTATATACTGTGAGACATTCGATCTTATTCAGGATGTGTTGATTGAAAGAAAAGTGGTATAAATTATTTCGGCATTTAGTGATTTTAGACAATTGGCTATCACCACTTCAGATTTTCAGAAATTTGGTTTAATTTAACGGACCTGCGCCTACAACTGTACGAAACGAGAAAAAAATCGGTATAAATCTACTATTGTGTTATACTTGTGTTTGATATTAAAACAATCTCCTCTGCATCTTGTTTCAGATGTTGTGAGATTGTGTTCACCAAAGTACATTCAAGATGTGTGTCACGTTCGCTATACAAGGAGAGGACTGACACAGAACAATGATTGTGCTTGCAACACGGACCTATGCAATAGTGCTGAAATATCAAGTTCTTGTTACCATGTGACTATGTCCCTGCTGTTGGCAGAGATGGTTCTTTTATACCAAACAGCAAACACAATTTAGTTAGCAGTTGAAGTCATGCAGGTCCACAAAACGGAATTCAAAACGGAATTTAAAATAGTAATAGAAGTGTTACTTTTGACAGTTTAAATAAATCGCTATATTAAGCAATATGGATCACATAAGTATCTGCTATGTGATTCACATGTATCCCCCCCCCCCCCCCTCGAATAAATTTTTCATGAGTCTGATAATCTGGTTTATCTGTAGGGACACCAGGGATCGTTATCCTATCATACTCTTTTAGAGAATAAATCAGCTATTATTGACAAAACTGACAAGCAAAACGCACAATGTCTATATAAAAACTCATAGCATTGCTTTCAGCTAACATGCTAGTATGCGACTAAGTCATGTGTTCTAAAGTATTGATGAAATCTATGACGAGTAGGGTGCTAAGTAATGATGTTGCATGGTAATTCATTGCAAACTGTCAACATTTTCACCACTTAAGAACAGGAACACAGATGCATAGTCATAGCAAGGTATGCATCATTATGGTGACTGGCAGATGGATCGGAAATAGAAAATTATATACTTGATTTACCCTCATATATACAAGACCGTATCCGAAACTACTGGTCCTCATCATCGTTAACGTTAACTTGGTCATAAACTTGTCTGATTCTGCGACATAAAGCTCTACAAATATTTCTTATAAATGTCCACACTTGTTGGCATGCCTGGCGTATATGAAGATCCGATTCTTCCCGATCGAAACACCAAAATGTCAAGACAAGAATTATAGAAACTGTTCCAAAGACTATTTCTCCTATTGTGAATACAATATGTTCAATCTTTACTTTGTTTTCTTCAGAGATTTCAACATCTAAAGCTTCTGCTATATCTTCGATTGTTTTCGAAGTGTATTCTTCTATTTCTTCATAAAGGCTAGGCTCGTGTGTCATGTCTGAATGCCCGTACACTGTGAGATTGATGCCAGTAATGGTAAACTGTTTGTCTGAAAAATATATATAAATGTATACAAACAGAGAAATACTTGAGTATCGAGGCGAGAAAGTTCCCGCGAATTTCATAATTTACTCAGTGACAAGCCAACAAAGTGTTAATAGGTTTTTAACCACTCACCCAGCTCGTGACCCATGCTGAGCTTCGAAAATCTGTGTGTGCACTGAGCATGTTAGTGAATGGATCAGCGGAACTGTTTATTTCATAATAATAAACATCCAAATCTACAGAATGTATGCAATTTTACCTTTTAACGAGATTCCTGAAGAATTCTGTAACATATTCAACACCCATGTACCCCTGGGGGCTTCTCCCCAAAACTGCAGTGACATAAATTTCCATTTTCTTGTTATTCGTTTCCTAGGGAGATGTTGTCTAACATATTGTCTTGTCAACAATATACTACATGTGTTGGTAGGTGCACACAGTTGGAATTCCACTAATTTGTCATGATATGAAATGTATTCTATATAAGCGACCACGTGCTCCGTGAAACCCAGACATGGACTCGATTCTTGGCAAACATTTACTGACACACTGTGAATTGGCTTCGCTTTAGAACTTTCTCTGTAATGCAGAAACAAAAGCATAGTCACAATCATAATGTAAACTTTAAATTATTAATGAGGATAAAACTTCACATAGTTTAAATACACGGACACCGATACCGATAAATGACAAAAGGGGTTCGGGAAATCCGCGAAAATGTGGTTGATTAAATTTTAGATACAGTGACTGCAGCAGGTAACATAGGTAAAGAGTTAGATCCAGACAGTGCTACATCGAGTGAGCCGGACCACTTAAGTCACAATGAGGCCAATGAAAGACGGAATAGTAGAATGATACATGTAGTTTTATTTAAAAGAAAATAGCTGACTATCTTGGCAACTTTTATATATACATCAATTACCTTATAGTTGCTGATGCTTGGATAACCTTTTGCTCTGGTACTATGATCCAGCTTTTGGCAGTTATGACTAAAGCTGACGCATTCATTAAACCGAATCCAAAGAACGGATGATCTGGAAGAGAAAACTGCATTTATACTGTCGAAACAGAAGATGTGTTGCCTCTAAAGGAAAGAAATACGATAACAACAATGTCAGGTTCGTCAGCCTGTTTAAAATATTTTGTAAAACAAACCTTCGCAATTTTAAAAAAAGATAACCAAAAATGGCGCGTTTCATCTATGAAAATATTACTAACAAATTTATACGTACATGTATACCTAGCGGAATTAGTTACAACTTTGGTATGCCCTTCCAGATCTGCTATACTTGAAGTATTTATTATCAGATGTTGAATATCTCTCCATGTCAAATCGTTGCTGAAAAATGCAAAATTAAAGTGTGCTGAAACTTTGGGGGGGGGGGGGGGGGTTACTGGACGCTATCCGCATCGAGCTACGACAATGTGCATACAATAACGTGACTACGCTATGGCTTAGAGATATCGTATCACACAATCACAGCTCTTTCAACGACTCCACGTGAATCCGACTGAAAAAAACAAATATTGTAACATACATCTAAAATGGTAAGCTACCAACATTTTAACATTTACAAGAATTTAAAAATAAGTTATGAAAGACAGAACTACACTTCTGTGACTTAAAAACCATACATAGCACTTACTTGGCTTGTATGACTAGTGCAATGATGCCCGAAGCAATTGCTGCTGACGCCGATGTCCTTTTGAACTCATCCGTGCACGAGTTCCCATGTGATGTCGTTACCTACATATACAAGTAAATCATATGGAACTGTACAAAAGCAAAACTAACATGAAAGACAAAGGTTTCAAATAATAATATTTATATCCGTCAAAAAAGAAGAATGAATTTCATTGCGTTTGAGTTCAGTAATCAAAGTACCGGTATTCATAAAGAAAACGTGCAAGATGAGTAGACAATTGTGTTGGACTGTAAAGCCTGGTTTCCACGGGCATTTTTCTTTGACGAAGATTATTTGTCACAGAAACTTTGGCAATGAGTTTGCGTTCACACACAGCAAAGATTACTTATATTACTTAGCTCGCTCATCTTTGTCACAGATATTTGACAATGAAACTGCGCCACAGAATTGAATTTACATGAGCATATTTTTCTGCGACAAACCTACTTTGTCAAATAAAAATTGTCCATGGAAACGAGGCTTAAACATCCTTTAATTAAATCCTTAAAAATCATGTTCAAGTCCTGATGATAGTACATACCAAATGTTTTTTTTTTTGGCTTGTAAATTTTATTTTTCATTTCTGACAGTTTTTACATGTTATCATTATACATACATAGATTTGTTTGTAGTCTTATACACAAGAAGAATGTGAGCAGAGAGCATTTATGAGAATTTCAAGACAAGAAGACATCGACTTCAATCTGTATATCTTCAACGCAACATCTGTCAGCCCTCTCTAATGACAACGTCTGCAGAGGGGGATGGCAAAACATCATTAAAATGCCTATTAAAATTTTAAAGGACATGTCACCACATGAAAAACCTGTGTTTTTTGTATCTCTCAGACAATTGTAGATGTAGTTATGCATAGCTGGAATGTGTCTGACATGGTTCGACTTTTTTTTTTAAAAACACAGGGTATCCATGCGTACACGGTATCCGCTCATTTTGAAATCGATGATCTCACTGTCATCATCCTATACTATGTAGAGGCAAAATAGTAATACAGATACAATATCCAGAATTAATAAAAGCAGATATGTATATACATTACGAAAACTTGCCCATGTAATATACAGAATTTTTTCTCATGTAAAAAATGAAAATTTTCAGAAGAAAATTGTTAATATTTTTCTCGTCTCTGCCCCAAAACACAGACCGCGGGCACACGCTAGAACCGCCTCTGCGAGGCGATTCCAACGAGCACCCACAACCCATGTCCCGGAGCAAAAACAAGAAAGTGGGTATAACCCCGTAAACCCCAGTTCTACTATATAAAAGTGGGGTTCAAGGGGGTATACTTTTTAAGGACATGTTTTCCCGATGTATATATAATTGAAATTATAAAAAAATCAGCTATTGTCCAAAATCTGTTTCAAACATGACCATCTTGCTGTTAATTTTCCTGCTTTCTTTTCAGTATACATATACTTCGAATACAATTCTATACTACTGTACACTTTGATTCTTTGTTTGAAAGATGTAATATTAGGCATACATTGTTTTATCTTACAACAATAAATATAATATTTTGCCAAAATTGCACAAATTGTAAGACAATCTATCTCAATGGGTGATCCTGTAAATTTATTTAATATCCATGTGTCTGGTGTCATCAAATAATGAATGTTACATTTCACTGAGATTTCTTCAAATAATTGTAGTAAAA
Source organism: Rugalucina vietnamica (assembly GCA_964017185.1). NCBI lineage: Eukaryota > Metazoa > Mollusca > Bivalvia > Lucinida > Lucinidae > Rugalucina > Rugalucina vietnamica. Next base: position 7,995,659 of record OZ024877.1, on the reverse strand, counting down.
AAGTTCTAACATGGCAGCAGTCAAAAAATAAATGCATCAAAGTTTCTTTTTGTTCATTACAAAATGTGCAAAGTTCTGTTTCAATCATTTTGCATTTAAATAGTTTGCTGTTTGTATAAATTATTCTGTGAAACAATTTGTAATGGAAATTCAAAAGTTTTGCATCATCAGTTGTGTGATACAGCATAGAGAAATACTGATTCCAATTTTCATTTTCCTCTAAATTTAAGTCTGTTTGCCATTTTGTAATAGCTTTTATATTTCTGTTTGACACCTTTTTTAATAAAATTTGATAAAAAGGTTTGGTAGATTTTTCACAAGATTTTAACAATCTGACATACGGTTGAATAATAGTTTGTGTCTTAATATGGTTTCTTATAAGCCTTTTCCATTCAGGAGGTATAGCATCTATCATGCCATAGTATTCTACAAAGTTAATATCCAATAGATATGTATTTCTGAACTCTGCAAAACTGAAAAATCTGCCATCATTTGTCATAAGATCCTGTACAAAGTAAATACCTTTTTGTATCCAATGTGGTAATATGACTTTTCTACCGTTGCATTTGATATTATTGTTTAACCAAATACATTGTGACATAACTTCGTCCGGGGTTGTGGGAGGATATCTAACAAGGTTTGCCCAAACTTGCAGTGTGCTTTTCCAAAAAGAGTTAAAATAATGTAGTAACGTTAAGATGCCTTCCTTTGGTAAATACAACATTTTATCCCCACCATATCTTTCCATTGTATCAAGCAATAATGATTTCCATGGTGTTATATAATTGACATCTAAAACTTTTTTTAGCCATGACATCTTCAATGCTGCGCAAAAAGAAGGGACATGTGGCATTTGTAAGCCACCTTCATTTTTACTATTAATAATTACATTGCGTTTAATTCTATCTCCTTTTTTATCCCAAATAAATGAAAAAAACATTTTTTCTAAATCTTTCAAAAAATTGTCTGGTGGGGTTGGTAATACTGTAAATATCTGTATCAAAATAGGCATTGCCAAAGTTTTTACCACACATATTTTTCCAAGGAGTGACAGTGATCTAAAAGACCAATCGTTCAGCAATTTTTTAACAGATTCAAGTTTTTTCGGAAAGTTTATACCTGTTATGTCTTCGTTATTTACATCAAACTCAATCCCTAAAAGTTTAAATTTTCCTCCATGGTTCCATATAATTGGTTTTTGTGTTCTTAATTCCTCACCACAACCCCGCTTTGCCCCGAACCATAACACCTGGGTTTTATCGAAGTTTGCTCGGAGACCAGAACAGCCCGCAAATTTATCTACAATATCTAAGGCAGTGTTAAGTGATACTTCATCCTCTCCAAAAATAAGAGTTGAGTCATCAGCATATTGACTTATCAGATATTCTGTGTTATTTATTTCTAGGCCTTGAATATCAGGGTGGGCTTTTAGTGAAGCACTTAATAGCTCTACACATAAAATAAAGAGATATGGAGATAGAGGGTCACCTTGTCTTACTCCTCTCTGAATTTTAAAAACATCACTTAGATGACCATTGTAAAGAATATAGCTTGAGATGTCTGTATAAAATGTCTTAAACCATTGAATTATTGATTCTCCAAAGCCAAAGAATGATAATGCATTTTCAATGAAATTCCACTCTAGAGAATCAAAAGCTTTCTCAAAATCTAGTAAAACCAATAGTCCAAATGTTGATCAAATTTATTCAGCCCCTCTCCGTAGGTGGATGCTATAATACACGCCCCTGGCTGGGCAAATTTTGGAATTGTACCATTCACTCCGACACTGTTTATAGCTATTGTATAAATACTGTTGACATATCCATCTAAGTTTGCATCTTTGTGGTGCCCCTTGTTTCCAGTAGCAACGACAAAGATGGAGCCTTTACCACCCCTTCCCTGTTGATGAAACGGATTTTTATTAACTATATATTATCCCCATGCCAAGTGGAACAACTTATATATAGTCTGCGAAGTCTGCGGGTTCGAAACCTACATTCGCCAATTTAGTACATCTTTATTTCTCCACTTTATATATATATCAGAAATGATCTTGGTAGGAATAGCTGTTGAAGTTTGTATATCTTTGATATGAAAATATTATTTCCAAGCTTTGGCATCCTATCCACAGGATCCAGTTATTCCATGTATATAGACGAGTGTGCTTGCACAACGAAAAATAGTAACCTATCAGACGGGTTATGCAGGGAAATCGCCTCTAAACCTGAGCTATGATAACTCCTTTTTAAGGAGCGTAGTAGCGCAGTCGGTAGAGGGGATGGCCCTGTATAGCTAGGCGCCGAAGCCGAAGTCTGCGGGTTCGAAACCTACCTTCGCCAATTTAGTTAGAACATCTTTATTTCTCTACTTTATATATATATATATGGGCCAAGATCTGATAAAAGGGGTCTTATGGCAGAAAAATCAAAAATAAGATATTTTAATAGCGTAAAATGTACTTGAATGCCCGAAGTCACCTTTTACCAGATCCGCGCTCACATATATATATATATATATATATATATATATATATATATATATATATATATATATATATATATATATATATATATATATATATATATATATATATATAGAGAGAGAGAGAGAGAGAGAGAGAGAGAGAGAGAGAGAGAGAGAGAGAGAGAGAGAGAGAGAGAGAGAGAGAGAGAGAGAGAATAATAATGACATCTGGATTTTTACGTTATTTTATTACCGCGACCGGTTTCGTTATACTCGTCAGGCGGATTTAACATAGTAACATAGCAACGTAAGTAACGTTTACATATAATAACGTCGCAAACGTTCGTGTCATCATCAAGTTTTGATAAGTTAAGGGCTGAATATATTCAAAAAATATTTTTCTTTCGACAACCTAGCTGAAACATCATCGATATGAAATTTAAAGAAAGGAAAAATAGAATATTTTGGATTAGTAACACAGCAATAGTCTAAATGAGCAGAGACAGGTCCCAGCAGGCACCTGACGTCTGTTTGACGTCAGATATTGGTTATATTTTGGTCGCGACGTCATATAACCAATTTCCAACGTCTATCAGACGTCATTTCCTGACGTCTTTTGGACGTCTGGATTGGACGTTGTTTTGACGTCAAACTAGTTCGTCAGTTAGACGTCGTAATCAAGACGTGATTTAGACCTTGTGTTTTTCATACTTCTGACCATGTGTGGTGTGCAAATTAATGAAACTTCACTTTGGGTAAAAATCAGATCATTCGTTTCGTGTGTTTCTTTTGCATTCTTCCTTTCTTTTTTTTACTATGTTACTTCCAGCAGACATTTGACGTCCGTTGGACGTCAGATTGACGTCAGACTCCAACGTCATAATAACGTTGGAGTTAGGTTGATTTTGAAAGTTTGTTTGTTGTCAAAACTAGACGTCAATCTGACGTGCTAAAGCCAACGTCGGTTTAACGTCTGAAAGCTGACGTCAATCTGACGTCCTAAAAACGACGTTTGAATTCATGTCATATAAATAGTTTAAGGTGTATATTTTTTCGCATTTTTGAATAACAGTGGATTCAGAAGAGCAGTGGTGCACTTTTGATAGTCCCTTTCACTCCTTTGATAGAGTTTTTCGGTTTTTTTCTTCCTGGGAACCAACCAGTACTAGGGTTTGCTTTTAGTTACCTTTCCTGGGTAGAACCAGTACTTGGAGGTTGCTTTTCCCGGCGAGCACCCGAAGGCTCAAACCGGGGCAGACTCTATGACATTGACTTGCTCTACTTGCAACCGACAGTTTAGAGCCAGAATTGGCCTAGTCAGCCATCAAGGAACTCACCAACACACATCAGCACTATTCAAGAAATAATGTTGGTCTTTCTCATTAGTGAGAGACGAACTATCATATCTTTATGTAAGCTATTCAGTACGGTTTCGAAGTAGTTAAGATCTTAAAGAGAAAATGGCCAAATCGAAAAGCAATCGTCTAAAAATCTTTTCCAGTTTTCTATTATGTAGTGTCCAAACTTTTGCCCCTTTTCCAGTGTATTTTTTTCGTACATGAGCTCTTCTAGATACCCTAATACTAGAGTTGCGTACGTCGGTGCTACCTTGGTACCCATTGCAGTCCCTTTACGTTGGTTATAGAATGATCCATTGAATTAAAATATATTGTTTTCTAAAATAATACTTAATCCTTCAAGAATGAATTCTTTTGAAAAAAAAAACGGCTGTGTATCAGTTCTGGTTGTCTTTCTAACCAAAATTTTACTGCTGTTCGACCAAGATCGTGGGATATTTTTGAATATAAACTAACAACGTCAAAAGAAACTAGTAGGGCATCGTCTGGCACATCTTTCGGGAGGTAGTCGAGAAAGTCAATATCATCTCGTAAGTAACTTTTAACATGTTCTAGAAAAAGGTTTAAGCTGATGTTATCGAGGCTTTTAATTCCACACCTAGGTACCTCGATGACCTTTTGAACATTGACAACCCTTATTTTGAAGGTATGGTCAATCAAATTTATCCACCTGAACTTCAGTTGAACAAAGCTAATATCTCAGATACCGAAGCCCCCTTTTTAGATCTACATCTTTCTGTTGCAAATGGATTTGTTTCTTCTAAAATTTATGATAAGCGCGATGACTTTGATTTTGATATAGTAAATTTTCCTTTTTTGGATGGTGACGTTCCTCGTCGTGCTTCTTATGGTGTATACATTTCGCAACTTATTAGGTTTGCTAGAGTCTGCAGTCATGTTGCAGACTTCAACGCTCGAAATAAATGTTTAACGGCAAAACTTCTCCAACAGGGCTATCGGTATCATAAACTTCGAAAAACCTTTTCTAAATTTTATCGTAGACACTATGAATTCATTTCCAAATATAATGTTGGGTTAAAGACGCTTTTAAGTGAGGGCCTTTCGGAACCTGAATTTTATGGTGACTTGGTTTACAAATTTAAGAAACTTAAAGGAATAAATGATTTTTCTTTTCAGTTCAGAAAAATCATAACACGTTACAGACGTATAGGTTATAACTTGAATGTTATGCGACAGTCTGCATGCTTAGTTTTTAACCCAATCATGGTTGATAACTATGCTGCCTTCTTTAATTGCACGCCGGTGGTTCGGGCTTCAGACTCTATGATGGCCCCGACTTAAAGCTATTCTTGTTAGTTGGTTGGGGCCGGAGCTTCTTGTCTGTTGCTTGGCCCACCGGGGTCCAGCTGGTGTTTTTCTTTTGCTCCGGAGTTAGTAGGTTATTCGGCGCCCAGGGATCTCCATCGTCGGGCAGCTTACTCAATCTGTGAGTCCTGGTTTTTGATTCATCAGGATGTTTATCATGATTTATTTGTTTGTTCTTGATGATTCATTGACTAGTTAGAGATTCACCACGAGGACCGAAGAACTAACTAAATGTTATGAACCACTGCAGAAGCTGAGGGTGAGGTTAGGTACCTGTAAAACCGGTTTAAGCCCGCCAGTAACTGTGTGTTACTGATCGTTCCAAGTCGATACTTCTGTGGTGGTTCTTTTTGTTTTATGTCTTGGTGTTTAACATTTTTTGTGCTGTTGGCGCCTTATGTGTGTTTTCATAGTTTTAGTTAAGTTAACTGAGTGGCCACCTATTGAATAGCTGCTCATTCGGCTTACGATATGGTATAAGTACCTGATTGTTAGTTTGTTTTTTCCCACCTCGGTTTTTGGAGTGGGAATCTTTTTCTGATTGCGCCTTTTCCTGATCTTTGCCTACTTGTACCTTTTTAAGTAGTATGTCTAGAAGAAGGCTCAAATGGCTAGTTTCACAATTTGGACCTGCAACAACGGGACGAAAAGTGAGGTCTTGGGGATCTTTTACTTCATTGTATTCTACATTTTCATTTTCTTTGCATGCGTTTTCTATATGTTTCGCTTTTATGAATTTTAGATTTTGCAATCAAAGTTAAGCAAAAAATCAATTTCCATATTTGTTAAATTCCCGTTTGTTCCTATAAGATTTCTAATTTTGTGAAATGTTTCTTTTCTACAATTATCGAGAATGTGAGAATAGTAGGATTCATCAACAAGCATTTCTAGGATTTTTCTTTTATAAAAATCAGTGTTCATCAGAACAATTCCACCACCCTTGTCAGCTTCCTTATATAAACTACATTGTAATTTGGAGGAAGCAGCATAGGCTATTCTAAAGGTGTGCTGTACACACACACAAAAAGAGGCTTACTGGCGGTGAAATGGTTAAACCAGCTTATAAGAACTGAGAAACAACGGAACGCAAACACAATCACGCAACAATCAGTAATAAGCAAATTTGGCATATAATCAAATCTATGAAAAGATATATCAGAGGAAGCTCAGTTTATCTTATAATTTGGGTAGGAATAAAGGTTGACTGTTTGTAAATATTGTTGATTATGAACATGGTCAAGATACTGAAAAAAGAAAATGTTCAAACCTCAGTAGTGCCTATTTTAAAGGCTTCGTTAAACACAACTGATGATTTGGCGAAGTCTTCCCCTGGTCCATAGCTATTTGAATAGACGTCTATCTGATCATTTCTGTAAACTAGTGCTTCGATCAATTCAGCGGGTCTATAGCTTATTACTTCGGTACTTTGTGATGGATCTTTCATCTCTAGAACTTTTAATACTGAAAAAAGAGTAGGTGTTTGAAAATGATTTATAAAAAAGCATACAACAAAGCGATAAATTGAATAAAATACAAGAAATAGTGTTAAGATGTACAATTATTCTGCAAAATCAATGATCAATCAAATAAAAATAAAACTGAGATAATCAAATTAAAATAAAACTGAGATACTTTAAGAGCAGCGTATTAATGAGAAAGGGGACGGGCCATACCGCGGTTCCGGCTACTTAAGCCTCTTTAATGACCCAATAGTTTTGACAACATAGAGCCAAAGAAACGCAACATTTATTATTCAGGGGCGTTATTGTATATATTTACAGTGTAATGTCTGAACAAATACTCGAGAGTTACAACAATATTAACTCATTTAATCAAGGCGGGTGTCCTTTTTATGGGACGTAGGCAAACAATATAGTCCAGATATGACGCCGCAGAACGCCGCGTCCCATCAGGGACTATTTTGTTTGCTTTAAGGAATTTCATCGACATGAATAAAATCTTAAAATCACTCCTGAATCCCTTAATAATGAAAGTGGACCCATCCAAATAATAACGATGTGTGAATCCATTCGTCATTAAGGGGTTAATGCACAGAACAATACAAAACATGCCGCAGACTACTTTCATAAAATACACTGCAAAAAATTATTCCAAAACGGATTGATATTGAAATACACCCAACATGTTTGAATCCAGTAACGATCTGAATGATGCTGCCAGTCAATTAAACCTACGGTACACTATCTGTCTAACTGGAATCAAGATGTTTACCCAGCCGGTTTTGACAAAAATCACCATTAACCCATATTTGACGAATGGATTTTCCCATCATTATCATTTGGGCAAGTACACTTTCATTTTAGGGGCATCAGGAGTGATTTTCAGATATAATTCAATTTTTCTATGAAAATTCTCTAAGCAAACAGAATAGCCACAGATGGGACGCTGCGTTCTGCGGCGTCACATCTGGGGCTTTTCTGTTTGCCTATGTCCCATAAAAGGGACGGTCCCCAGGCTTATATGAGTTAAGCTGAAGGAGATCTACCTGCAATAGTTGCATCTGGAGCTACACCAGAACTACATACTCGGTTCCCTTGTACTGCAGCAATCAGACCCGCACAGTTGTTACCGTGGCTGCAACAAAAGAAGCAAAATTAGTGGTTGACATTTTCTATGCCTTCGTAGATGAAAGTGTAATTTTGCATCCTATGGGATATCTGATGGCATATCGGCGTTTTAATTGATTTAACAGTGGATTAGAGAGCTGATAATATTTGTGGCCATGTATTTGTAACAAGGCGCTGCTGAAGCAATAACCAAGAATGACATTATCACAAACAAACGCTGACCTCAAAACACAAACGGAAAATAGCTAAAGCAACATACAAGCAAGATACTACGGACAAATTACAAACTGCTCTTTAATAATATGGCACCAGCATAGGCGTTTTATCGTCATAAATACATTAGATACTAAATACATGTCATCTGGTATGGTTGTTTTGCTGAATGGTTTTATATCATACGACAATAAAATCATTAACGTTAAATAATGGCAAATATGATTTAACGAAAGATACCTGTGCAGAGTTTAGATCATCTACTTACTCAGAAAATATATCTAGTTCTTGATAGGACGGTAGTATGTCAGGACTTACGTCCGTTTCAGACTGGCCATTCACAAAGTTTCGAGACAGAGTTATATTCTGACAAAAAAAAAAGAATTACATTGAATATCTTATTAAGTATGTCGTTAGTGTTTGGGTACATTTTAAAACTTTTGAAGTTCCTACCTTGGTTTAATTAAACTTAATTTTAATTCAAAGAGGTTTATATGTGATATTTCTCCTCCTGTGTCAACAATGCCTTACAACAGTGTTACAATTATTTCAATACATACTTAATATAAGAACCTATACTAAAACAAAATGGAAATAACTTACAATATTTGGTGCGAGGTCTATATGTGATACTTCAACCCCTGTATCAACAACACCAACTGTGACCCCTTGACCCCTGTAGCCCAGACCCCATGCAGTCATAATATCCATACCATAATAGGGAGAACATACCAACATGTCCTGCAAATGGAGGGAAGTGTGGTTTAACAGGAAGTTGAAATATAGATCAACATCATGAAGTACTAAGCTTACAGCAAATTACGAAAAAAATGTAATAAAAGGCACTGCGGATGTAGCGTCGTTCATTCAAATAATGATTAATGGTTATAAAATAGAAGAAGTGCAGAGAAATCAAATATTACTGAATGACTGGAAATCTGCAAGAAACCACAGGCCTTTGACGCAGACTCAATAATGTACAGTGATTGCTAAAATAACCCCCATTTGCCTCGTCAAGTATTATTAGTAATTTTGGTAAATATGGGCTATTGAGGCTGTTTTTGCAGTTATAGAGTCAATGACATGTGAAGAAACAAATAAGCCAACATGAAACTGCACAGATCTTACTCTGAGGCTCCGTTTCTGTAACTGCTTCAGAAATTGGTTCAATTTATTCTTCGGTTTCCCGACTGGTAATATGATCTTGTCATCGACACACATGTGAGAGATCTGCAATAAACAATTATACGTGAAACCAGTAGAAACGCAACTTTCAGCATATAAGCTATATCCAAAGATTCTTAGCAAATGTTTAATATATTTGGTCCCATTTAGATAATACTAGTCTTTGTATCGACCACTATGTTGAAAAGTGCAAAATTTCAGTAATTCTCTTTGGCTTCATGTTCCCAACCTAAAGGGTCACTGGCGAGACTTTAATAGTCGAAACCGCGGTATGGCCCATCCCCTTTTTTATGTGTTCACTGCTCTTAAAGGATCTCACTTTAAATTTTTATTAGATAGTTTCACAATGTTTTTATAAAAATCATGGAATTGTCGTTCCGATATCAAAACCATACTCGCCTGTGCTAATAAAGCAATTGAAGTAAAGCGATCTGCGTTTGCCGATAAAGGACACAACTCAAAAGGACAAAACAAACTTGAGTGAATGCACCTTATCAATTAGGTTATCTGTTAATCTCGATATTGCTCTAAAGTCTATGCCTACCATTCCGTACATTGTTTCGCCACGCTGTGGTCTTAAAATGGTCATCAAAGTCAGTACATGAAAACCGGAAGTGTTTTCAAGAACTCCATATTTGAAAATTAAAACTATCATAAATTGGATCCATGTGCTAGAACGTAACATCTTCTGTGTCCTAAATATGGAACGATTCCGTTTTATTTGGGTTTGTGAAGTTTCTCCAAATCCGTGGTATGTTTTCGAAATGCTGAACATTTGAAAATTAATTTTGGACGTTCCAACAGGTGGAATTATCGGGTTTACACTGTTTTCTTGTTGCTGGTATTCGACCGCATACTTCCACATTGTAATTGGGTTGCTATCTAAGGTTGAATGGATATAAAACCAAATCTTGATGATTTTGTCATGTTTTCACCCAAAGATCAACCGGGAGGTATCCCTGCGTAGAAATAATCTGTATATCAGTTGCGTTTTTAATGTTTTAAGTATATTACCGACTTCCCATGGATTTGGATATTTTTCTCCTCTTTCGATTCAATCGCATTGCCCATACTCGTAAAATAATAATGAATAATTATTATTATTTTATTTAAATTGCCATTCAAATATGGGGGAATTGAAGCGGAGTTTCCGAATAAAACATGTTTGTATGTAGATTTAACACCTACGTTGTCGGTGCCCATTAACTTACTTTCGTTCTGGGATTGGCTTAGAGTTTCCATAGTGTAAGAGAGTTCATGTACCGCAAGTGTACATGTAGAGGTTTGAGGTCATTGAACTGAAATACAACTATAATAGAAAACAATACATACATATCCTTGTCCATTTCTTTTAATTTCTTTCAGAATTTTCTTGGTTAGATTAGCTGTTTTTGGCTCATATTCATGCACAGTTGGGAGAATCTGTGAAAAGAAAAGGAACTGGATCAAAAATTTCAATTCCTGTTTGTGTACTCAGTTAGGAAAAATGTATTTCATTTCTTTTTGATGTCATGCAGTGTTAACCTTGTCAGAAATTCCGATATTTAGATTTGATTTGCTGTTTGTCTGGTTATGTTGCTCTAAATTTTGCGTACTTCTTAACGTCTGATTGAACCCACCCTCGCAGTTTCTGTACATATATTCTTCCTATTGCTTTAATGCATAGACTATTTAAAAGACTGTGCAAGATTAATAGTAGCTTATATGACAAGGCGTAACTTCGCTGACATTCGCTTACAATCTCTTCTTACACAAAAAATAAATTATTATATAACGAAAACTTACCTGCCTCGAGTACTTGAAGCCATATCTTTCAACAATATTGCTGACACTGTCAGTGTCCTCGGCATGGCTCAATGTAATCAACACTTTACTACTAAACGCGGAAGTATGAATAACACACGTCAGCGATATAAACATAAATATGAAAAATAAAGATTTTTGGTAAAAAAAGGTAGACGACATACTGAAGACATGTTCACAATCCTGTATAAAATACAAAGTCTAGTCCTGTTTTATATAATAAAAGGCTTAGTTTCACTTAATATTTGTTAAAACGCATAATGACACATGCACTGATAAATAACCTTCAATGTATCGCTATTCATACAAAATAACTTATCTCTTAATTTATGAGGATTTCTATAATTTATAGCCTATTTGTCATACTTGAAAAACCAGAGGACCATTGGTCCTGAGAACGCTCACCTGAAGCCTGATCTTGGAGTATTAAGTCATAATGAAATGACATTGACCTTGAATACTCACAAACCTTTATTGACTTCATAAGTTGTCTGCATCTGCAAAGTTTCAGGTCTCAGGCTGCAATAGTTTCCAAATCCAGTGATTTCTGAGAAAACCATAATTTTAATTTTCATTTTTGATATTTAAATGACCTTGGGCCAAGGTCAAGACATGACCTTGGCCTTCATTAATTACTTACCTTCTCTGACTCCATTAGTTGTCTGCATCTAGCAACTTTCAGGTCTCAGGCTGCAACAGTTTGTTTTCGCCTTTTCCCATGTGAAAGCCTATGTTTCCAAAATTGACCTTGCCGTAAAATAGGTCAAGCTCATCATAGGGTCATCATTTCAACAAACAAGCTGGAGTCCCAAATGCTACATACCAAGTTTCATGAAAATTGGCCTGCCGGTTCTGGAGAAGATTTTTGAAAGGTTTTTACCATATATGGGCGTGGCGGCCATCTTGGTCATGTGACCTGGATTTCGCGATCAAACTTTCGTCTCCCCTACCAATGGATGCTCCACATAAAATTTCACTTTGATTGGCCAAGCAGTTTCAGAGAAGAAGATCTTTGCAAAGTGTGTATGGACAACAGACTGGCCAAGGTCAAGAGATGACCTTGACCTATATTAATCAATACCTCCATAAGTTGTTTGCATCTACCACTTTTCAGGCCTCAGACTGCAATAGTTTTAAAAAATCCATAGTTTTCACTTCTTCCTATGTAAAAGCCTATGTTTCCAAATTTGACCTTGCCGTAAAATAGGTCAAGGTCATCCAAGGGTCATCATTTTATCGAACTATGATGGGCTGAGGTCCTCGATACTACATACAAAGTTTCGTGGAAATTGGCCCACCGTTTCTGGAGAAGAAGATTTTTGAGTGGTTTTAACCATATATGGGCGTGGCGGCCATCTTGGTCATGTGACCTGGATTTCGCGATCAAACTTTCGTCTCCCCTACCCATGGATGCTCTACATAAAATTTCACTTTGATTGGCCAAGCAGTTTCAGAGAAAAAGATCTTTGAAAAGTGTGTATGGACAACAGACTGGCCAAGGTCAAGAGATGACTTGGACCTATATTAATCAATACCTTCATCTACTCCATTAGTTGTTTACATCTACCACTTTTCAGGCCTCAGGCTGCAATAGTTTTCAAAAAATCCATAGTTTTCACTTCTTCCTATGTAAAAGCCTATGTTTCCAAATTTGACCTTGCCATAAAATAGGTCAAGGTCATCCAAGGGTCATCATTTTATCAAACTATGATGGGCTGAGGTCCTCGATGCTACATACAAAGTTTCGTGTAAATCGGCCCACCGGTTCTGAAGAAGAAGATCTTTGAGTGGTTTTAACCATATATGGGCGTGGCAGCCATCTTGGTCATGTGACCTGGATTTCGCGGTCAAACTTTCGTCTCCCCTACCCATGGATGCTCCACATAAAATTTCACTTTGATTGGCCAAGCAGTTTCAGAGAAGAAGATCTTTGAAAACTGTGTATGGACAACAGACTGGCCAAGGTCAAGAGATGACCTTAACCTATATTAATCACATACCTTCATCTACTCCATTAGTTGTTTGCATCTACCACTTTTCAGGCCTCAGGCTGCAATAGTTTTCAAAAAATCCATAGTTTTCACTTTTTCCCATGTAAAAGCCTATGTTTCCAAAATTGACCTTGCCGTAAAATAGGTCAAGGTCATCCTATGGTCATCATTTGATCAAACTATGATGGGCTGGAGCCCCAAATGCTACATACCAAGTTTCTTGAAAATCGGCCAGCGGGTTCTGGAGAAGAAGATTTTTGAGTGGTTTTTACCATATATGGGCGTGGCGGCCATCTTGGTCATGTGACCTGGATTTGGCGATCAAACTTTCGTCTCCCCTACCCATGAATGCTCCACATAAAATTTCACTTTGATTGGCCAAGCAGTTTCAGAGAAGAAGATCTTTGAAAACTGTGTATGGACGTCATACTGGCCAAGGTCAAGAGATGACCTTGACCTAAATTAATCACATACCTTCATCTACTCCATTAGTTGTTTGCATCTACCACTTTTCAGGCCTCAGGCTGCAATAGTTTTCAAAAAATCCATAGTTTTCACTTTTTCCCATGTAAAAGCCTATGTTTCCAAATTTGACCTTGCCGTAAAATAGGTCAAGGTCATCCAAGGGTCATCATTTTATCAAACTATGATGGGCTGAAGTCCCCAATGCTACATACCAAGTTTCGTGGAAATCGGCCCACCAGTTCTGGAGAAGAAGATTTTTGAAGGGTTTTTACCATATATGGGCGTGGCGGCCATCTTGGTCATGTGACCTGGATTTCGCGATCAAACTTGAAATGCCACTACCCAAGGAGGCTCCACATTAAATTTCAACTAGATCGGCCAAGCGGTTTCAGAGAAGAAGATCTTTGAAATTGTGGACGACGGACGGACGGACGACGGACGGACGGACGCCGGATCATGGCCATCCTATAAGCTCACCTTGTGAGCCTTCGGCTCAGGTGAGCTAATAAAGTGTCTAACGTAATATACATAATCAACCCTTTTATCAATCAATAGCAATCAGCAAAATCTATGATATGGATAATTTTAACGCCGTCGTGAAAAAAGTGTTTGTCTTGATGGTTTTAAACCCAATCACTTGGAATATAAGTAGACACTAAGTAAAGGTTGCATAGGAAACAGCGGATAAGGGTGGTATTTGTCCCCTTTAATAATCCTTTCATTTTGGTATAATCTGGAGTTCGAAATTTTTATAAAAATATTCTAAAGAAAAGAATAAGAACACCTTATAGCACTTTTGCTGTTTTAGACTCGTGTTTGTCGGAAAATAGCCCTCACAGGTACATGTACCTGCTTATTCATTTTATGGAAACTTCCGGATTTTGAACCATAAACCCTGCAAAGGCGAATACTGTTGAACATATCGCAGACGGGTGACAAACTTACAATTAATACGGCTGACTTGCGTTAAACGTAAAAGCTTAAAATACTAAATCGCATTTTTCTTGAATTTCAACAAAAGATTCTTTACGAGCTATGAGCCAGACTATTATGGTTTTCTCAGTTATCACTGGGACTATGAAAGTGAAATTTTATGTGGAGCCTCCATGATTAGGGGAAAAATGTGCGCATGTCGAAAATCTTCTCAAGAATCGGTTGACCGAGTTTCAAACAACTTGGGATGCAGTATCTGGGACACAAACCCATCGCAGTTTGTTCAAATGATGGCCCTAGGACGAACTTGACTGGTTTTACGGCAAGGTCAGTTTTCGAAATATAGGCTTGTGCATGGGGAAAAGTGAAAACAATGGATATTTTGGAAACTATTTCATTCTGAGACCTGAAAGTTGGCAGAGGCAGACAACTAATGAAGGTATGCGATTAATTAAGGTCAATGTCAATTCTTGAAGTTGACCTTGGCCCAAAGTCATTGAAATGTCGAAATTAAAGACTTGTTTTTCTCAGTAACCCCTCAGCCTATGAATGTGAAATTTCATTTTAAGCCCTCATGCATAGGGGGAATGAAATTTTGTTCGTGAAATCGAGTTGCATGCTCAACATGGCTGCCATGCTAAAAATGTTCATAAAACCCTTCTTCTCCAAAATCGGTGGGCCGATTCTCCTGAAACTTGGTATGTATCAACCGGGACCTTAGCCCATGATTGGGACGCTAAGCCACAACTCGAGCAAAATCAACCAAATATAAAGATGAGTACAACAGAAAAATAATAAACAGAAAGCATCAGCAATAAGAGCTGTCGCAGGACAGCGCGCTCGACTGCTTCTGACCTTTGTCAAACAGAAGGCCAAACCCAACATGTAACCCAAAGCATTATGCTCATACATCTCTTTTCCTTGATGCAATAAGGCAAAATCACTGAACCATGAAAGTTAACTATAACTACCTAAGATTTAAAGGTCTCACTCACATTGTGAAAGAAGTGTGTTCATATACCAAATGAGTGCCAAGATAAAAGGCAAAATCACTGAACTGTGAAATAAGGTCACACTGACCTATAAGTTCTTCAGGGTCAAAGGTCTAGTTTCAAGTTTCAAAGTTTATTTCTCCCAGTTACATGAAACATGTAAAACATAGGAAATGCAATGTTTCAAAAAATATATAAGTTTGTCGACACACACACAGACACACTCACACTCTTATGTACTAATGAGGGCAACCTAAATATATTCACTTAGCTAATAAATATAACTAGCTAGTCATACCTACTCATAATGTGAAAGAAATATGATCACCACATTGAGTGTTGAGATATAAAGTAAAATCACTGAACCATGAAATAAGGTCATAGTGACATATAAGTATGTTTGGAATAAAGGTCTGGTCATACTAATTCATAATCAGAAAGAAGTATGAAAAAATACCTACTGAGTGTCAAGATATAAGGCAAAGTCACTGAACCATGAAATTAGGTCACAATGGCCCAGGAATATTTTACGGTCAAAGGTCTTGTCATACGCAAACATATCATGAATGAAGTAAGTTCATATACAATTTGAGTGCCGAGATATAAGGGAAAATCACTGAACCGTGAAATTAGGTCATAATGGCCTATGACTACTTTAGGGTCAAAGGTCTTGTCATACCCAAAAATAGTGTGAAAGAAGTTTGGTCATAAACCAATTGAGTGCCGAGATATAAGACAAAATCACTTAACCATGTAATTACGTCATAGTGACCTATAAGTATGTTTGGGTTAAAGGTCTGGTCATACTCTTCATAATCTGAAAGAAGTAAGAAAAATACCAACTGAGTGTCGAGATATAAAGGAAAATCACTGAACCATGAGATTAGGTCACAGTAACCTAGGAATACTTCAGGGTCAAAGGTCTTGTCATACGCAAATATATCCTGAAAACAGTATGTTCATATACTAATTGAGTGCCGAGATATAAGGCAAAATCACTGAACCGTGAAATTAGGTCATAATGACCTAGGACTACTTCAGGGTCAAAGGTCTTGTCATATGCAAAGATAGTGTGAAAGAAGTTTGTTCATAAACCACTTGAGTGCCGAGATATAAGGAAAAAATCACTGAACCGTGAAATTAGGCCACAGTGACCTATAAGTATATTGGGATCAAAGGTCTGGTCATACACACTCATAATCTGAAAAAAGTATGAAAATATACTGATTGAGTGTCAAGATATAAGGCAAAATCACTGAACTGTGAAATTAGGTCACAGTGACCTATAAGAATATTAGGGTCAAAGGTCTGGTCATACACACTCATAATCTGAAAAAGTATGAAAATATACTGATTGAGTGTCAAGATATAAGGCAAAATCACTGAACCGTGAAATTAGGTCACAGTGACCTATAAGTATATTGGGGTCAAAGGCCTGGTCATACTCACTCATAATCTGAAAGCAGTAAAAATATATTAATTGAGTGTCAAGAAATAAGGCAAAATCACTTAACCATGGAAAGTAGGTCAACCGATCCTTACCGTCATGACACACAAGTCAGTGTCGCAAAGCCAAAAGATGAATGACCAACCATCTTCCTAAGTTGTTCCTATTAAGAAATAAAAAGAAAAAAATCAGAGAGTTCTAGATTTTGACCTCTTATTTATTTATCTATTAATTAATTAATTAATTTATTTATTTATTTATTTATTTATTTATTTATTTATTTATTTGTCTAGTGGTACCCTAACTCTTTCCTATCTCGTTTCTTCCCCTCTCTCTCTCTCTCACTCTCTCTCTCTCTCTCTCTCTCTTCATTGTTTATTTGAATATTTTTTAATTCACATAATAAATCATTCGTGAGTCAGGTTAGTAAATACTTATAGTGGAAATTTGTTATTACATGCCTGTTACTGTTGTATATGTAAACCATATCTTCATGTATAATACGTTTGTTTTGATGTGTGTTTTCGAAAATAAATATTAAATAACAAAAAGATTTTGACCTCTAGCCCCACCCCCCTGACTCTGGCCCACAGGTCCGACCGATGTCATGGAACCTAAAGTGTATGAAGTATGAACGCTTTATGATAAGTTGTCAAGATATGGACTCCTTGTAAAATTGACACAACAGTACATCTATTTTTACAGTGTTATAGTTTTTAACCTCTAGCCCCACCCCCCAGGCATGGACCCAGAGATCCGAAGCCATGAAATGAAAGTCAACCCTACAGGGTACCTATGGTCCGAGTATGAAAGCCCCCTGATAAAAGGTTTACAAGATATAGACTTCTAGAATACTATATCACAGAAAAGCCATTATTATTAATGGTGTTCTAGATTTTAACCTCTAGCCCCACCCCCTGGCATGAACCCAGGAAGCCGATGCCATGGAATGAAAGCCGACCCTACAGGGTGTCAATGGCCCAAGTATCAATGCTTTCTGATGAGTGGTTGTCAAGATATAGACTTCTAGAAACTTACAGGAAGTAATGATTTTTTCTTTTCAGTTTAGAAAAATCATAACACGTTACAGACGTATAGGTTATAACTTGAATGTTATGCGACAGTCTGCATACTTAGTTTTTAACCAAATCATGGTTGATAACTACGCTGCCTTCTTTAATTGCACGCCGGTGGGTCGGGCGTCAGACTCTATGATGGCCCCGACTTAAAGCTATTCATTTTAGTTGGTTGGGGCCGGAGCTTCTTGTCTGTTGCTTGGCCCACCGGGGTCCAACTGATGTTTTTCTTTTGCTCCGGAGTTAGTAAGTTATTCGGCGCCCAGGGATCTCCATCGTCGGGCAGCTTACTGAATCTGTGAGTCCTGGTTTTTGATTCATCAGGATGTTAATCATGATTTATTTGTTTGTTCTTGATGATTCATTGACTAGTTAGGGATTCACCACGAGGACCGAAGAACTAACTAAATGTTATGAACCACTGCAGAAGCTGAGGGTGAGGTTACGGCCGTGTAAAATCGATTTAAGCCCGCCAGTAACTTTTTGTTACTGATCGTTCCAAGTCGATACTTCTGTGGTGGTTCGTTTTGTTTTGTGTCTTGGTGTTTAATATTTTTGTGCTGTTGGCGCCTTATGTATGTTATCATATTTTTAGTTAAGTTAAGGTAACTGATTGGCCATCTATTGGGAAAATAGCTGCTCATTCGGCTTACGAAATGTTTTCATGGTATAGGTACCTAATTGTTAGTTTGGTTTTTTCCCATCTCGGGTTTTTGGAGTGGGAATCTTTTGCTGATTGCGCCTTTTCCTGATTTTTGCCTACTTGTACCTTTCTAGAAAACTTTAAACACAAGAATGACCATTTTTGAAGGTGTTCTAGATTTTAACCTCCAGCCCCACCCCCTGGCCTGGACCCAGGGGCCCGATGCCATGGAATGAAAGCTAACCCTACAGGGTATCTATGGTCCAAGTATGAATGCTTTCTGATGAGTGGTTGTCAAGATTTAGACTTCTAGAAAACTTTAACGCAAGTGTGACGCGCACGCGCACGGGAATGAGAACGGGAACGTGGACGACCGGGGTGACTGCAATAGCTCTATGCACTTCGTGCAGTCGAGCTAAAAATCACTCATTCGTTTCTTTGCTCAGTTGTTGGTACCTTAATCCATCATCCAATACAGAAAATGGTAGGCACGTTTACTTAATCCATTCAAGATTCCTGTCTCTGTTCGTGGACCTATGGAGATTAATTTCTTTAACATGCAGCAAAGGTGTAGTCAACTACACCAGGGTATCTGTTTTTAGCTCACCTGAGCCGAAGGCTCACAAGGTGAGCTTATAGGATGGCCATGCTCCGGCGTCCGTCCGTCGTCCGTCGTCCGTCGTCGTCCGTCCACAATTTCAAAGATCTTCTCCTCTGAAACTGCTGGGCCAATCAAAGCCAAACTTCATATGGAGCATCCTTAGGAAGGGGGAACGAAAGTTTATATAAGTGGTCCAGGTCACATGACCAAGATGGCCGCCATGCCCATATATGGTAAAAACCATAAAAAATCTTCTTCTCTGGAACCGGTAGACCAATTTCAACGAAACTTGGTATGTACCATTGGGGACTCTGGCCAATCATAGTTTATATAGATCATGACCTTCGGTTGACCTTGACCTATTTTATGGCAAGGTCAATTTTGGTTACAAAGGCTTTTCAATGGAAAAAAAGTAAAAACTTCGAATTTTTCAGGAAGTTTTGAAGCCAGTGACCTGAAAGTTGGTAGATACAGACAACATGTTAAGCAAATGGTGTGTTGTGAGTATTAAAGGTCAAGGACATTTCTTGATCTTGGCCAAAGGTCAGTTACAAATTAAATGTTAAACTTAATTTTCTCAGTAACCGCTTGACCAATCAAAGCCAGTTTTTATATGTAGTATCCTTGGGATGAAGGAACGAAAGCTTATATAAATGGTTAAGGTCACATGACCAAGATGGCCGCCATGGCTATAAATAGAAAAAAACTTTTAAAAATCTTCTTCTCCAGAACCAGAAGGCCTACGATTTTGAAACTTGGCATGAAGCATCAGGGGGAGGAGCTATACAAAGTCTATATAAATCATGACCCTGGGATGACTTGACCTATTTTAAGGCAAGGTCAACATAGGTCGCCCATGCATTTGAATGGGGAAAATTGTCAAAAAGTCTTCTGAAGCGAAAAAACTTCATGGAAATGGACAAATGGACTGAAGGTTTATGATCCTAAAAAAAATGGACCCCAGCGGCAGGTCTGCCCCCTACTCGCTCGGGGCAATATACATGTATATTACCATAATATTCAAAGATCTTCTTCTCTGAAACCGCTTGGCAAATCAATGCTAAACTTCATGTGGAGCATTCTTAGGAAGGAAGAATGAAAGTTTATATAAATGATCAAGGTCACCATTATTAATCTTCTTCTTCAGAACTGGAAGACCTATGATTTTGAAACTTGGCCTGAAGCATCAATGAATACAGCTCTACAAAGTGTATATAAATCATGACCCTAGGATGGCCTGAGATCCCAGTTCTCAGGTGAACGTTTACATGACCATTGGTCCTCTTGTTATGATGATTATCAGTGTTCTCTCTTTTAGATGTGGTGAGGCTTTGCTTTCCGGCATACTTATCGGATGTCTTCCATAGACGTTGGCAGAGGCACGGCCACGAATTATGCTTGTGCCTGCAATCAAGATTTATGCAATGGTTCAGTGCCACAAAATCCTTTGCATCAAGTGATGTGGTTGCTGATTGGCCTTGCTCATATAAAGGTTGTCATTAAACATGTGTATATTTCTTAGAATGCCCGATTGAAGTCGCAGGGAGGAGAAGCAGTTTCAAAGCACATAGTGATAGACTATATACTGTGAGACATTCGATCTTATTCAGGATGTGTTGACTGAAAGAAAAGTGGTAAAAATTATTTCGGCATTTAGTGATTTTAGACAATTGGCTATCACCACTTCAGATTTTCAGAAATTTGGTTTTATTTAACGGACCTGCGCCTACAATTGTACGAAACGAGAAAAAAATCGGTATAAATCTACTATTGTGTTATACTTGTGTTTGATATTAAAACAATCTCCTCTGCATCTTGTTTCAGATGTTGTGAGATTGTGTTCACCAAAGTACATTCAAGATGTGTGTCACTTTCGCTATACAAGGAGAGGACTGACACAGAACAATGCTTGTGCTTGCAACACGGACCTATGCAATAGTGCTGAAATATCAAGTTCTTGTTACCATGTGACTATGTCCCTGCTGTTGGCAGAGATGGTTCTTTTATACCAAACAGCAAACACAATTTAGTTAGCAGTTGAAGTCATGCAGGTCCACAAAACGGAATTCAAAACGGAATTTAAAATAGTAATAGAGGTGTTACTTTTGACAGTTTAAATAAATCGCTATATTAAGCAATATGGATCACATAAGTATCTGCTATGTGATTCACATGTATCCCCCCCCCCCCCTCGAATAAATTTTTCATGAGTCTGATAATCTGGTTTATCTGTAGGGACACCAGGGATCGTTATCCTATCATACTCTTTTAGAGAATAAATCAGCTATTATTGACAAAACTGACAAGCAAAACGCACAATGTCTATATAAAAACTCATAGCATTGCTTTCAGCTAACATGCTAGTATGCGACTAAGTCAATGTGTTCTAAAGTATTGATGAAATCTATGACGAGTAGGGTGCTAAGTAATGATGTTGCATGGTAATTCATTGCAAACTGTCAACATTTTCACCACTTAAGAACAGGAACACAGATGCATAGTCATAGCAAGGTGTGCATCATTATGGTGACTGGCAGATTGTAGATGGATCGGAAATAGAAAATTATATACTTGATTTACCCTCATATATACAAGACCGTATCCGAAACTACTGGTCCTCATCATCGTTAACGTTAACTGGGTCATAAACTTGTCTGATTCTGCGACATAAAGCTCTACAAATATTTCTTATAAATGTCCACACTTGTTGGCATGTCTGGCGTATATGAAGATCCGATTCTTCCCGATCGAAACACCAAAATGTCAAGACAAGAATTATAGAAACTGTTCCAAAGACTATTTCTCCTATTGTGAATACAATATGTTCAATCTTTACTTTGTTTTCTTCAGAGATTTCAACATCTAAAGCTTCTGCTATATCTTCGATTGTTTTCGAAGTGTATTCTTCTATTTCTTCATAAAGGCTAGGCTCGTGTGTCATGTCTGAATGCCCGTACACTGTGAGATTGATGCCAGTAATGGTAAACTGTTTGTCTGAAAAATATATATAAATGTATACAAACAGAGAAATACTTGAGTATCGAGGCGAGAAAGTTCCCGCGAATTTCATAATTTACTCAGTGACAAGCCAACAAAGTGTACATAGGTTTTTAACCACTCACCCAGCTCGTGACCCATGCTGAGCTTCGAAAATCTGTGTGTGCACTGAGCATGTTAGTGAATGGATCAGCGGAACTGTTTATTTCATAATAATAAACATCCAAATCTACAGAATGTATGCAATTTTACCTTTTAACGAGATTCCTGAAGGACTCTGTAACATATTCAACACCCATATACCCCTGGGGGCTTCTCCCCAAAACTGCAGTGACATAAATTTCCATTTTCTTGTTATTCGTTTCCTAGGGAGATGTTGTCTAACATATTGTCTTGTCAACAATATACTACATGTGTTGGTAGGTGCACACAGTTGGAATTCCACTAATTTGTCATGATATGAAATGTATTCTATATAAGCGACCACGTGCTCCGTGAAACCCAGACATGGACTCGATTCTTGGCAAACATTTACTGACACACTGTGAATTGGCTTCGCTTTAGAACTTTCTCTGTAATGCAGAAACAAAAGCATAGTCACAATCATAATGTAAACTTTAAATTATTAATGAGGATAAAACTTCACATAGTTTAAATACACGGACACCGATACCGATAAATGACAAAAGGGGTTCGGGAAATCCGCGAAAATGTGGTTGATTAAATTTTAGATACAGTGACTGCAGGCAGGTAACATAGGTAAAGAGTTAGATCCAGACAGTGCTACATCGAGTGAGCCGGACCACTTAAGTCACAATGAGGCCAATGAAAGACGGAATAGTAGAATGATACATGTAGTTTTATTTAAAAGAAGATAGCTGACTATCTTGGCAACTTTTATATATACATCAATTACCTTATAGTTGCTGATGCTTGGATAACCTTTTGCTCTGGTACTATGATCCAGCTTTTGGCAGTTATGACTAAAGCTGACGCATTCATTAAACCGAATCCAAAGAACGGATGATCTGGAAGAGAAAACTGCATTTATACTGTCGAAACAGAAGATGTGTTGCCTCTAAAGGAAAGAAATACGATAACAACAATGTCAGGTTCGTCAGCCTGTTTAAAATATTTTGTAAAACAAACCTTCGCAATTTTAAAAAAAGATAACCAAAAATGGCGCGTTATATCTATGAAAATATTACTAACAAATTTATACGTACATGTATACCCAGCGGAATTAGTTACAACTTTGGTATGCCCTTCCAGATCTGCTATACTTGAAGTATTTATTATCAGATGTTGAATATCTCTCCATGTCAAATCGTTGCTGAAAAATGCAAAATTAAAGTGTGCTGAAACTTTGGGGGGGGGGGTTACTGGACGCTATCCGCATCGTGCTACGACAATGTGCATACAATAACGTGACTACGCTATGGCTTAGAGATATCGTATCACACAATCACAGCTCTTTCAACGACTCCACGTGAATCCGACTGAAAAAAACAAATATTGTAACATACATCTAAAATGGTAAGCTACCAACATTTTAACATTTACAAGAATTTAAAAATAAGTTATGAAAGACAGAACTACACTTCTGTGACTTAAAAACCATACATAGCACTTACTTGGCTTGTATGACTAGTGCAATGATGCCCGAAGCAATTGCTGCTGACGCCGATGTCCTTTTGAACTCATCCGTGCACGAGTTCCCATGTGATGTCGTTACCTACATATACAAGTAAATCATATGGAACTGTACAAAAGCAAAACTACACTTAACATGAAAGACAAAGGTTTCAAATAATAATATTTATATCCGTCAAAAAAGAAGAATGGATTTCATTGCGTTTGAGTTCAGTAATCAAAGTACCTGTATTTATAAAGAAAACGTGCAAAATGAGTGGACAATTGTGTTGGACTGTAAAGCCTAGTTTCCACGGGCATTTTTCTTTGACGAAGATTATTTGTCACAGAAACTTCGGTAATGAGTTTGAATTCACACACAGCAAATATTACATATATTACTTAGCTCGCTCATCTTTGTCACAGATATTTGACAATGAAACTGCGCCACAGAATTGAATTTACATGAGCATATTTTTCTGCGACAAACCTACTTTGTCAAATAAAAATTGTCCATGGAAACGAGGCTTAAACATCCTTTAATTA
Organism: Rugalucina vietnamica; assembly: GCA_964017185.1. Taxonomy (NCBI): domain Eukaryota; kingdom Metazoa; phylum Mollusca; class Bivalvia; order Lucinida; family Lucinidae; genus Rugalucina; species Rugalucina vietnamica. The sequence goes on along the minus strand of OZ024877.1, from coordinate 7,971,400 downwards.
AATCCTTAAAAATCATGTTCAAGTCCTGATGATTGTACATACCAAATGTTGATCAAATTTATTCAGCCCCTCTCCGTAGGTGGATGCTATAATACACGCCCCTGGCTGGGCAAATTTTGGAATTGTACCATTCACTCCGAGACTGTTTATAGCTATTGTATAAATACTGTTGACATATCCATCTAAGTTTGCATCTTTGTGGTGCCCCTTGTTTCCAGTAGCAACGACAAAGATGGAGCCTTTACCACCCCTTCCCTGTTGATGAAACGGATTTTTATTAACTATATATTATCCCCATGCCAAGTGGAACAGCTTATATATAGTCTGCGAAGTCTGCGGGTTCGAAACCTACCTTCGCCAATTTAGTACATCTTTATCTCTCCACTTTATATATATATCAGAAATGATCTTGGTAGGAATAGCTGTTGAAGTTTGTATATCTTTGATATGAAAATATTATTTCCAAGCTTTGGCATCCTATCCACAGGATCCAGTTATTCCATGTATATAGACGAGTGTGCTTGCACAACGAAAAATAGTAACCTATCAGACGGGTTATCCAGGGAAATCGCCTCTAAACCTGAGCTATGATAACTCCTTTTTAAGGAGCGTAGTAGCGCAGTCGGTAGAGGGGATGGCCCTGTATAGCTAGGCGCCGAAGCCGAAGTCTGCGGGTTCGAAACCTACCTTCGCCAATTTAGAACATCTTTATTTCTCTACTTTATATATATATGGGCCAAGATCTGATAAAAGGGGTCTTATGGCAGAAAAATCAAAAATAAGATATTTTAATAGCGTAAAATGTACTTGAATGCCCGAAGTCACCTTTTACCAGATCCGCGCTCATATATATATATATATATATAGAGAGAGAGAGAGAGAGAGAGAGAGAGAGAGAGAGAGAGAGAGAGAGAGAGAGAGAATAATAATGACATCTGGATTTTTACGTTATTTTATTACCGCGACCGGTTTCGTTATACTCATCAGGCGGATTTAACATAGTAACATAGCAACGTAAGTAACGTTTACATATAATAACGTCGCAAACGTTCGTGTCATCATCAAGTTTTGATAAGTTAAGGGCTGAATATATTCAAAAAATATTTTTCTTTCGACAACCTAGCTGAAACATCATCGATATGAAATTTAAAGAAAGGAAAAATAGAATATTTTGGATTAGTAACACAGCAATAGTCTAAATGAGCAGAGACAGGTCCCAGCAGGCACCTGACGTCTGTTTGACGTCAGATATTGGTTATATTTTGGTCGCGACGTCATATAACCAATTTCCAACGTCTATCAGACGTCATTTCCTGACGTCTTTTGGACGTCTGGATTGGACGTTGTTTTGACGTCAAACTAGTTCGTCAGTTAGACGTCGTAATCAAGACGTGATTTAGACCTTGTGTTTTTCATACTTCTGACCATGTGTGGTGTGCAAATTAATGAAACTTCACTTTGGGTAAAAATCAGATCATTCGTTTCGTGTGTTTCTTTTGCATTCTTCCTTTCTTTTTTTTCTATGTTACTTCCAGCAGACATTTGACGTCCGTTGGACGTCAGATTGACGTCAGACTCCAACGTCATAATAACGTTGGAGTTAGGTTGATTTTGAAAGTTTGTTTGTTGTCAAAACTAGACGTCAATCTGACGTGCTAAAGCCAACGTCGGTTTAACGTCTGAAAGCTGACGTCAATCTGACGTCCTAAAAACGACGTTTGAATTCATGTCATATAAATAGTTTAAGGTGTATATTTTTTCGCATTTTTGAATAACAGTGGATTCAGAAGAGCAGTGATGCACTTTTGATAGTCCCTTTCACTCCTTTGATAGAGTTTTTCGTTTTTTTTTCTTCCTGGGAACCAACCAGTACTAGGGTTTGCTTTTAGTTACCTTTCCTGGGTAGAACCAGTACTTGGAGGTTGCTTTTCCCGGCGAGCACCCGAAGGCTCAAACCGGGGTTTGCTTTTTGTAATACCGTTCCTGGGTAAAAACCAGTACTATGTTGATTTTTTTGGTTTTTGTTTTTCGTTTGACACCGTTCCTGGGTCCACCTTAACCAGTACTTGGATAAACATTTCGGGATATACAAAATGTTTAAGATCGGAACATACAAAATGTTCAAGATATTAATTCAGCCTGATGTTGGTACATCTTATTTAAGCAAAATTTTATTGCTTTATGGTGCTAAAACCAATAAGACATTAGTGTGAGAAATCAGATTATTCTGAACAATGGTGAAATAAATATTAAAATATACAAATTTTATTTTCATCTTAATTGAAAGTTTGATAATTTAGTGAAAGACTTTATTTTGATTAATAGATAATCATTTTTTTCTACATTAATTAAGCATGAGGGCGAAATATGGGATTTCCCATACGAGACTCAGATATGACTTTTAAGTGGCAAGGTTGAAATTATTATTTGAATTTGATATTATATAGAGGATCTTACACGAGTGGTCATTTCATATGAAATTTATTAAACGAGCCTTCAGCGAGTTTAATAAATTTCATATGAAATGACCACGAGTGTAAGATTCGTTTTATCATATGACTTCTAAAATAGGATTTTATCGCCTTCGAAGTGGACATATTTTCAATGAAAATTTACATTGTTGTTACGGACGTCGTCAATGACATTACGTATTCCCGCAAAAGTGTTATTACACGTGTGGTCATACGATTTTTATGACATGACGTTATCCACTGGAAAACAGCGACGTCATATGATAATACATAATATGTGTAATAAATTATGTCAGTTTAAGGGCAGCTAACTCTGTCGACATATATGAAAAACACGTCCCCAGCAGGCATCTGACGTCAACTTGACGTCGGATATTGGTTGTATTTTGGTCACGACGTCATACAACCAATAACCAACGTCCACCTGACGTCCAGTCCTGACGTCAGTGGACGTATTGATATGACGTCGAAATGACGCCGGATTCAAACGTAAGTCTAACGTCATATGTCGACAGAGTTAGCTGCCCTTGAACTGACACAATTTCTTGCGCAAATGTAACAACATCAAATTCAAATAATAATTTCAACATTGCCACTTTTAAAAAAGCCATATCTAGGTCTCGTATCGGAAATCACCATGCTTAATTAATTTAGAAAAAAATAATTATTTGTTAATCAAAATAAAGTCTTTCACTAAATTATTAAACCTTCTATTAAGACGAAAATGAAATTTGTATATTTTAAAACTTATTTCACCATTTTAAATTATTGATTGTTCACAATAGTCTTATTATTTAGGCAATATCCTGTTTTAGTCCCCGCGGGGAATAAAGTTTTTTTGCAATTTGTTTTTCTTTAAATTACATAAAATGAGAAGGAACCATGCTGATCAAGATCACCTAGACGCTTGCTACATATAAACGCACAGATTATGTTAATTTGCTGACCAATGAAAACTTCAGAAAAATATATTTGGCGGGAATACTTACCTTTTTGCAATTTATTCGTAAATATTCAATCAGTATAAATCTTATTTTCTTTGATATTGCAATTTATTCCGTAAATATGAAAACAATAATATACTTTTATACGGAATAAATCGTATTGTCATTGATATTGCAATTTATTCCGTGAATGTGATCGATATCATCATGCAGTTTATTCCGTAAAGGTTAGAAATTGCATAAGCCTAAAATCCAATTAACGTAATAACCTTAAGACTTAACTAATTTGATTTATTCCGTGAAAGTTAAGTGTTAAGTAACGATTTATTGACTAGGTCGAGTTGCTTATTATAGTGCCTCTAAAACAGGAAAATGCCAAGAAAGTTTACTCCCCGGGGATAAAGTTTCTGACTTTTTACAGCAGAGAAAACATTGCTATTTATTACTATAATTTACGGAATAAATCGTATTTTCATTTGATATCATATACATTGAAATGATCGTTTGTTTTAAGGCATAAAAAGATCGAGAAAGATTATTCCCCGGGGAATAAAGTTTCTAGACACTTAAACACCGACTTCATCCTAGTATGTTAAACTATCGAGATTACGTTTAAGACACTTCCCCCAAAACATTTCCGAGCCCCATTTTCTTGCATTTAAGGCCCCCCAAGAAAACCCTCTTCCCGGGAATACTTCCCTTGCAAGGCATGGTAAAGTTTCTTCAATATCGTCGCTATATATATACTCCTGTTTTATCCCCCGGGGGATAAAACAGGAGTATATATATAGAGACGAAATTTTAGATTCTTCATAATGCCACGCAATGGAAGTATTCCCGGGAAGAGGGTTTTCTTGGGGGGCTATAATTGCCAGAAAACGGGGCTCGGAAATGTTTTGGGGGAAGTTTCTTAAACGTAATCTCGATTATAGACTATGTCGATTTGCGTATAATAGTGCCTCTTAAACAAGAAAATGCCAAGAAAGTTTACTCCCCGGGGGATAAAGTTTCTGACTTTTTCACAGCAGAGAAAACATTGCTATTGTAAGTCATAGTATTACTGTAATTTACGGAATAAATCGTATAAAATTTTCATTTGATATCATATACAGTGAAATGATCGTTTGTTTTAAGGCATAAAAAGATCGAGAAAGATTATTCCCCGGGAATAAACTTTCTAGACTCTTGAACACCGACTTCATCCTAGTATGTTAAACTTAGCAATGTCAATAATCGAGATTACGTTTAAGACACTTCCCCCAAAACATTTCCGAGCCCCATTTTCTTGCATTTAAGGCCCCCCCCCCAAGAAAACCCTCTTCCCGGGAATACTTCCCTTGCAAGGCATGGTAAAGTTTCTTCAATATCGTCGCTATATATATACGAGCTCGTACTCCTGTTTTATCCCCCGGGGGATAAAACAGGAGTATATATAGAGAGACGAAATTTTAGATTCTTCATAATGCCACGCAATGGAAGTATTCCCGGGAAGAGGGTTTTCTTGGGGGGCTATAATTGCCAGAAAACGGGGCTCGGAAATGTTTTGGGGGAAGTTTCTTAAACGTAATCTCGATTATAGACTATGTCGATTTGCGTATAATAGTGCCTCTTAAACAAGAAAATGCCAAGAAAGTTTACTCCCCGGGGGATAAAGTTTCTGACTTTTTCACAGCAGAGAAAACATTGCTATTGTAAGTCATAGTATTACTGTAATTTACGGAATAAATCGTATTTTCATTTGATATCATATACAGTGAAATGATCGTTTGTTTTAAGGCATAAAAAGATCGAGAAAGATTATTCCCCGGGGAATAAACTTTCTAGACACTTGAACACCGACTTCATCCTAGTATGTTAAACTTAGCAATGTCAATAATCGAGATTACATTTAAGACACTTCCCCCAAAACATTTCCGAGCCCCATTTTCTTGCATTTAAGGCCCCCCAAGAAAACCCTCTTCCCGGGAATACTTCCCTTGCAAGGCATGGTAAAGTTTCTTCAATATCGTCGCTATATATATATACTCCTGTTTTATCCCCCGGGGGATAAAACAGGAGTATATATATAGAGACGAAATTTTAGATTCTTCATAATGCCACGCAAGGGAAGTATTCCCGGGAAGAGGGTTTTCTTGGGGGGCTATAATTGCCAGAAAACGGGGCTCGGAAATGTTTTGGGGGAAGTGTCTTAAGGTAATTGATTTATTGACTATGTCGAGTTGCTTATTATAGTGCATCTACTATATGAAAAAGCCTGAAAAGTTTACTCCCCGGGGGATAAACTTTCCTGGCATTTAATCGTTTATACATTGAAATTTATTTTAAAGAAGCAGGGGGTACATAAAATACAGCAACAATCAAGCGCCTGATGACCCAGATCAACTAATTTACATATTTTGAAGCAGGCTAAAGAAAAAACAAATTGCAAAAAAACTTTATTCCCCGCGGGGAATAAAACAGGATATTGCCATTATTTACACTAATGTCTTATTTGTTTTAGCGCCATATAACAATAAAATTTGACATGAATAAGATATACCAACATCAGAGTGATTTAACTCTTAAACATTTTCCCGAATAACTCTATCAAAGGAGTGAAAGGGAATAACAATAGTGCATCACCGCACTACTGAATCCACTTCAGGATTTCAGAATTTTAATTAATCTGCGAACAAACATTCACGATATCGGTTTTAGCACGTCAGATTGACGTCTGTTTTTGACGTCAAACAAACTTTCAAAATCAACCTAACCCCAACGTCATTATGACGTCACATTTGAGACATCAAACCAACGTTGTTTTTCTGACGTCAGAATGACGTCTGTTTTTGACGTCAGAATGACGTCTGTTTTTGACGTCAAACAAACTTTCAAAATCAACCTAAATCCAACGTCATTATGACGTCGGAGTCTGACGTCTATCTGACGTCCAACTGACGTCAAATGTCTGCTGAGGTAGTTGTCTTGTTGACGGGTCTCTTATTTGCTGGTCGTGAACAGTCCGTCTATTTCGTAGTTTGTCCCCCGTCTGTCCGATGTAAAATTCTTGACAACCGTTGCAGATAAAACATAAAGGACGTTTTGCACTGTGCAGTCCATGTTTTCTTTTACGTGAAATGTTTTGTTCCCTAAAAATATGCTTGATCCTTCAACTATGTGTTCACATAGCCCACACCTGGGCTCATTACATCGGGTGACCTTTGCAGATGTTTTTGTTTCGTTGAAATCAGATTTTATTAGCATGCGCTTTAGATTCGGGAGTTGTCTTTTGCATTTAACAATTTTGGTTTCGCTTAATAATTTTGACATTGTTGCATCCGAGTTTAGAATATCCATGTTGTTTTTTGATAATACCAAATACCTCTTTGTTTTTAGGATTGTGGGTTGAAATAAAAGGCAGTATCTCTTCCGTTTCCTTATTGTTTACATCTAAGAGTTTGGCTCTTGGGATTGAAATTGCTCTTTTGATACCTGCATTAATGACTTCACTGGGATATTTTCTTTTTGTAAGTGTTTGAGATAATTCCTTCAAGCGTGCTGGTAGTAAAGTTTCATCAGACACAATTGTACATAGCCTTCGAGCTATAGAAAATGGTATGTTTATTTTTGTGTGTTAAGGATGACAAGAATTGAAACTGAGATATTGCTGGGAATCAGTGACTTTATGAAAAATATCCGTATCGATTAAATTTCCAGATTTCAACACCAGTACATCCAGAAAAGGTAAACGTGTAGATCTGATCACTGGCTTATATTGTATATCTGGATGTCTCAAAGCTGAATAAAGACAGCATGAGACAAGATTTCTGAACAGACATTTGCAACAAACTGGATGCAATGAATCTCAGTTCAGAGGACCCCGAAGAAAACTGGACAGTTTTCCATAAAACAGTTCTTTCTTCAGCTGCAAGCACCTTAGGCCATCCATCTCGCAAACATCAAGACTGGTTTGATGAGAATGATGTTGAAATTCAGAGGCTTCTTGAAGAAAAGCACCGTTTGCTCAAGGCACATCAAGATGATACTAGCTCAGTATCAAAGAAAGCAGCCTACAGCAACATTTGTAAGACAGTCCAGACCAAGCTTAGGGACAAGCAAGATTCCTGGCTGAGGAAGAAAACAGAAGAAATTCAGTCTTTTGCGGATAGAAAGGACATGAAGAAATTTCATGATGCACTGAAAACATTTATGGTCCAAAGAGTTCTGGAGCCACCACATTGCTTAGTGCAGATGGAAACTTTCTTCTCACAGATAAAGAAGCTATCTTGGAAAGGTGGGCAGAACACTTCAATAGTGTGCTTAATCGACCATCAAGCATCAATCAGGATGCAATCGACAGACTTCCACAGATAGAGTGCAATGTTCTGTTAGATGAATTTCCTACCGTTACGGAAACAAGAAAAGCAGTTCAACAACTATCATCTGGCAAAGCCCCAGGTTCAGATGCAATTCCTGCCGAAGTTTACAAGGCTGGGGGGCTACCCATGGCAGAGAAACTGACAGAGTTGTTTCACTGTATGTGGAGGAAGGAGGCTATCCCACAAGAATTTAAGGATGCATCCATAATCCACCTATACAAGCGGAAAGGAAATCCTCAAGTCTGTGACAATCACAGAGGCATCTCCCTCCTATCAATTGTTGGGAAGATACTTGCAAAAATTCTGTTGAATCGTCTGAATGCTCATCTTGATCAGACGGGACTTATCCCAGAAAGTCAATGTGGATTCAGAAAAAACAGAGGGACAATAGACATGATCTTCACAGCAACACTGCTTCAGGAGAAATGCCAAGAACAGAATGTAGATCTATACATGACGTTTGTTGACCTCACCAAAGCTTTTGACACTGTTAGTCGTGATGGACTCTGGAAAATCATGGCCAAGTTTGGCTGTCCACCCAGATTCATAGCTATGGTGCGGCAGTTTCATGATGGCATGCAGGCACGTGTGCAGAATGATGGAGAGTTCTCTGAACCATTTGAAGTAACTAATGGGGTCAAACAAGGCTGTGTTCTGGCACCAACACTGTTCAGCATGATGTTTTCTGCCATGCTTATGGATGCTTTTCAGGACAGTGACACTGGTTTTCCAATCAGGTACCGTTTTGATGGCAACATATTCAACCTCAGAAGGTTGCAAGCCAAAACTAAGGTCCAGACTGGTGTGCTAGATGAGCTCCTCTATGCAGATGATATGGATAAGAATCCCAACACAGAGGCAAAAATGCAAAGAGCCATGGATCAAGTCTCACAGTCATGTGATAACTATGATCTCACAATCAGCACAAAAAAGACAGAGGTTGTACACCAACCAGCCCCCGGAAAACCATATAATGAACCAACCATCACTGTGAATGGGCAAAAACTGAAAGTTGTTGACAAGTTCACCTACCTGGGAAGCACTCTCTCCAGAGCAGTGCATATTGATGATGAGATCACTGCCAGAATTGCAAAAGCTAGTGTGGCATTCGGAAGACTCCGTGCAAATGTCTGGGAGCGAAATGGAATCAAGCTTGACACCAAGCTGAAAGTCTACAAGGCTGTGGTACTGCCAACCCTCTTGTATGCATGTGAGACCTGGACAGTATACCAACGCCATGCAAAGAGACTAAACCTTTTCCACTTAAGCTGTTTGAGAAAGTTGTTAAAAATCAAGTGGCAGGACAAGATTCCAGACACAGAGGTCCTGAGGAAAGCAGGGATGCAAAGCATGCATACAGTCTTAAAGCTAGCACAGCTAAGATGGACTGGCCATGTTATAAGAATGCCTGATGCGCGACTTCCAAAGAAAGTTTTCTATGGAGAACTACAGGAGGGAAAGCGCTCTCAAGGTGGCCAGAAGAAACGCTACAAAGACACCCTCAAAGCCTCTCTGAAGGATTTCGAAATACCAATGGGGTCCTGGGAACAGACTGCACAGGAGCGATCAAAGTGGCGAGGTCTCATCAACAAAGGAGCAGCTCTCTATGAAAAGAAGAGAATCTGTGAAGCTGAAAGAAAGCTAAGAGAGCGCAAAGCCAAAACAAATGTGCCACCAGCAGACTCTATGACATTGACTTGCTCTACTTGCAACCGACAGTTTAGAGCCAGAATTGGCCTAGTCAGCCATCAAAGAACTCACCAACACACATCAGCACTATTCAAGAAATAATGTTGGTCTTTCTCATTAGTGAGAGACGAACTATCATATCTTTATGTAAGCTATTCAGTACGGTTTCGAAGTAGTTAAGATCTTAAAGAGAAAATGGCCAAATCGAAAAGCAATCGTCTAAAAATCTTTTCCAGTTTTCTATTATGTAGTGTCCAAACTTTTGCCCCTTTTCCAGTGTAATTTTTTCGTACATGAGCTCTTCTAGATACCCTAATACTAGAGTTGCGTACGTCGGTGCTACCTTGGTACCCATTGCAGACCCTTTACGTTGGTTATAGAATGATCCATTGAATTAAAATATATTGTTTTCTAAAATAATACTTAATCCTTCAAGAATGAATTCTTTTGAAAAAAAAACGGCTGTGTATCAGTTCTGGTTGTCTTTCTAACCAAAATTTTACTGCTGTTCGACCAAGATCGTGGGATATTTTTGAATATAAACTAACAACGTCAAAAGAAACTAGTAGGGCATCGTCTGGCACATCTTTCGGGAGGTAGTTGAGAAAGTCAATATCATCTCGTAAGTAACTTTTAACATGTTCTAGAAAAAGGTTTAAGCTGATGTTATCGAGGCTTTTAATTCCACACCTAGGTACCTCGATGACCTTTTGAACATTGACAACCCTTATTTTGAAGGTATGGTCAATCAAATTTATCCACCTGAACTTCAGTTGAACAAAGCTAATATCTCAGATACCGAAGCCCCCTTTTTAGATCTACATCTTTATGTTGCAAATTGATTTGTTTCTTCTAAAATTTATGATAAGCGCGATGACTTTGATTTTGATATAGTAAATTTTCCTTTTTTGGATGGTGACGTTCCTCGTCGTGCTTCTTATGGTGTATACATTTCGCAACTTATTAGGTTTGCTAGAGTCTGCAGTCATGTTGCAGACTTCAACGCTCGAAATAAATGTTTAACGGCAAAACTTCTCCAACAGGGCTATCGGTATCATAAACTTCGAAAAACCTTTTCTAAATTTTATCGTAGACACTATGAATTGATTTCCAAATATAATGTTGGGTTAAAGACGCTTTTAAGTGAGGGCCTTTCGGAACCTGAATTTTATGGTGACTTGGTTTACAAAGCCTTTAAGAAACTTAAAGGAATAAATGATTTTTCTTTTCAGTTCAGAAAAATCATAACACGTTACAGACGTATAGGTTATAACTTGAATGTTATGCGACAGTCTGCATGCTTAGTTTTTAACCCAAACATGGTTGATAACTATGCTGCCTTCTTCTTTAATTGCACGCCGGTGGTTCGGGCGTCAGACTCTATGATGGCCCCGACTTAAAGCTATTCTTGTTAGTTGGTTGGGGCCGGAGCTTCTTGTCTGTTGCTTGGCCCACCGGGGTCCAGCTGGTGTTTTTCTTTTGCTCCGGAGTTAGTAGGTTATTCGGCGCCCAGGGATCTCCATCGTCGGGCAGCTTACTCAATCTGTGAGTCCTGGTTTTTGATTCATCAGGATGTTTATCATGATTTATTTGTTTGTTCTTGATGATTCATTGACTAGTTAGAGATTCACCACGAGGACCGAAGAACTAACTAAATGTTATGAACCACTGCAGAAGCTGAGGGTGAGGTTAGGTACCTGTAAAACCGGTTTAAGCCCGCCAGTAACTTTGTGTTACTGATCGTTCCAAGTCGATACTTCTGTGGTGGTTCTTTTTGTTTTATGTCTTGGTGTTTAACATTTTTGTGCTGTTGGCGCCTTATGTGTGTTTTCATAGTTTTAGTTAAGTTAACTGAGTGGCCACCTACTGGGAAAATAGCTGCTCATTCGGCTTACGATATGGTATAAGTACCTGATTGTTAGTTTGTTTTTTTCCCACCTCGGTTTTTGGAGTGGGAATCTTTTTCTGATTGCGCCTTTTCCTGATCTTTGCCTACTTGTACCTTTTTAAGTAGTATGTCTAGAAGAAGGCTCAAATGGCTAGTTTCACAATTTGGACCTGCAACAACGGGACGAAAAGTGAGGTCTTGGGGATCTTTTACTTCATTGTATTCTACATTTTCATTTTCTTTGCATGCGTTTTCTATATGTTTCGCTTTTATAAATTTTAGATTTTGCAATCAAAGTTAAGCAAAAAATCAATTTCCATATTTGTTAAATTCCCGTTTGTTCCTATAAGATTTCTAATTTTGTGAAATGTTTCTTTTCTACAATTATCGAGAATGTGAGAATAGTACAAGTTGGCTTCTTTAAAAAGAAACCAATGAAAAGGTCAGCAGCCGTTTGTTATAAGAGATTCCATTTTGCTCTAGATTCCAGTGTGATTGATTCTCTGGTTCGTCATTAATTTCGATTCTCATACAGTTTCAGTTTCGTTTCCTATACATGAATATCGTTTCTTGTAATGAAGCTTGACCAGTGTGTGTATCTGTTGCTCAAGGCAACGACACAAATTTTTGATGTTATGGAATCAAAGCCAATACTAAAGCAGGAGCCTATAATATCTCACTGCTCCGTGAGAAGATTATATGCTCCTGACTAAAGGGAACACGATTACAATCAATATGTCGATTTGTAGTAAACCATTTTGCAGTGCAGTCAATTTGTGACAGAGTTCTGAATTTTAACCTGCAGCCACTCTACCAGAAACAGACCCATAGTGCGATGTGATGGACTAAAAGTCAGCCATACTGAGTTTCTGTAGTTTCTGTACCCCTCGTCAGGGTATATACGATGTAAACCTAAGCAGTCACCACGATCGAGACTGCTTGCTAGATATTTACCGCTATTTGACGGGGAGTGTCAACAATTGATAAATTAAATTGATTGCGGTGAACTGTCAAGTTTCTATAGACGGGTTCACTAGTTTTTAGTAAGCGCTTTATGTGACAAAACGCGTAATTGAGGGAGAGCAGTCGACCATGGGTACAATTTTCTTCATATTCAAAGTAAACACTGTGGAAAAGGTCCTGAGGGACCTTTTCCAATGATTCATCAACAAGCATTTCTAGGATTTTTCTTTTATAAAAATCAGTGTTCATCAGAACAATTCCACCACCCTTGTCAGCTTCCTTATATAAACTACATTGTAATTTGGAGGAAGCAGCATAGGCTATCCTAAAGGTGTGCTGTACACACACAAAAAAGAGGCTTACTGGCGGTGAAATGGTTAAACCAGCTTATAAGAACTGAGAAACAACGGAACGCAAACACAATCACGCAACAATCAGTAATAAGCAAATTTGGCATATAATCAAATCTATGAAAAGATATATCAGAGGAAGCTCAGTTTATCTTATAATTTGGGTAGGAATAAAGGTTGACTGTTTGTAAATATTGTTGATTATGAACATGGTCAAGATACTGAAAAAAGAAAATGTTCAAACCTCAGTAGTGCCTATTTTAAAGGCTTCGTTAAACACAACTGATGATTTGGCGAAGTCTTCCCCTGGTCCATAGCTATTTGAATAGACGTCTATCTGATCATTTCTGTAAACCAGTGCTTCGATCAATTCAGCGGGTCTATAGCTTATTACTTCGGTACTTTGTGATGGATCTTTCATCTCTAGAACTTTTAATACTGAAAAAAGAGTAGGTGTTTGAAAATGTTTTATAAAAAAAGCATACAACAAAGCGATAAATTGAATAAAATACAAGAAATAGTGTTAAGATGTACAATTATTCTGCAAAATCAATGATCAATCAAATAAAAATAAAACTGAGATAATCAAATTAAAATAAAACTGAGATACTTTAAGAGCAGCGTATTAATGAGAAAGGGGACGGGCCATACCGCGGTTTCGGCTACTTAAGCCTCTTTAATGACCCAATAGTTTTGACAACATAGAGCCAAAGAAACGCAACATTTATTATTCAGGGGCGTTATTGTATATATTTACAGTGTAATGTCTGAACAAATACTCGAGAGTTACAACAATATTAACTCATTTAATCAAGGCGGGTGTCCTTTTTATGGGACGTAGGCAAACAATATAGTCCAGATATGACGCCGCAGAACGCCGCGTCCCATCAGGGACTATTTTGTTTGCTTTAAGGAATTTCATCGACATGAAATAAAATCTTAAAATCACTCCTGAATCCCTTAATAATGAAAGTGGACCCATCCAAATAATAACGTTGTGTGAATCCATTCGTCATTAAGGGGTTAATGCACAGAACAATACAAAACATGCCGCAGACTACTTTCATAAAATACACTGCAAAAAATTATTCCAAAACGGATTGATATTGAAATACACCCAACATGTTTGAATCCAGTAACGATCTGAATGATGCTGCCAGTCAATTAAACCTACGGTACACTATCTGTCTAACTGGAATCAAGATGTTTACCCAGCCGGTTTTGACAAAAATCACCATTAACCCATATTTGACGAATGGATTTTCCCATCATTATCATTTGGGCAAGTACACTTTCATTTTAGGGGCATCAGGAGTGATTTTCAGATATAATTCAATTTTTCTATGAAAATTCTCTAAGCAAACAGAATAGCCACAGATGAAACGCTGCGTTCTGCGGCGTCACATCTGGGGCTATTCTGTTTGCCTATGTCCCATAAAAGGGACGGTCCCCAGGCTTATATGAGTTAAGCTGAAGGAGATCTACCTGCAATAGTTGCATCTGGAGCTACACCAGAACTACATACTCGGTTCCCTTGTACTGCAGCAATCAGACCCGCACAGTTGTTACCGTGGCTGCAACAAAAGAAGCAAAATTAGTGGTTGACATTTTCTATGCCTTCGTAGATGAAAGTGTAATTTTGCATCCTATGGGATATCTGATGGCATATCGGCGTTTTAATTGATTTAACAGTGGATTAGAGAGCTGATAATATTTGTGGCCATGTATTTGTAACAAGGCGCTGCTGAAGCAATAACCAAGAACTGACATTATCACAAACAAACGCTGACCTCAAAACACAAACGGAAAATAGCTAAAGCAACATACAAGCAAGATACTACGGACAAATTACAAACTGCTCTTTAATAATATGGCACCAGCATAGGCGTTTTATCGTCATAAATACATTAGATACTAAATACATGTCATCTGGTATGGTTGTTTTGCTGAATGGTTTTATATCATACGACAATAAAATCATTAACGTTAAATAATGGCAAATATGATTTAACGAAAGATACCTGTGCAGAGTTTAGATCATCTACTTACTCAGAAAATATATCTAGTTCTTGATAGGACGGTAGTATGTCAGGACTTACGTCCGTTTCAGACTGGCCATTCACAAAGTTTCGAGACAGAGTTATATTCTGACAAAAAAAAAGAATTACATTGAATATCTTATTAAGTATGTCGTTAGTGTTTGGGTACATTTTAAAACTTTTGAAGTTCCTACCTTGGTTTAATTAAACATAATATTAATTCAAAGAGGTTTATATGTGATATTTCTCCTCCTGTGTCAACAATGCCTTACAGCAGTTACATAGTTACAATTATTTCAGTGTACATACTCTAATATTAGAGCATATTCTAAAACAAAATGGAAATAACTTACAATATTTGGTGCGAGGTCTATATGTGATACTTCAACCCCTGTATCTACAACACCAACTGTGACCCCTTGACCTCTGAAGCCCAGGCCCCAGGCAGTCATAATGTCCATACCATAGTAGGGGGAACATACCAACATGTCCTGCAAATGGAGGGAACTGTGGTTTAACAAAGTTTACATATATACCAACTTACCTTAAAGAATTTGTAATAGAAGGTGCGGATGAAGCGTCGTTCATTCAAATAATGATTTATTGGTTATAAGTGCACAGAAATCAAATATTACTGATGGCTGGAAATCTGCTAGAAACCACAGGCCATTGACGCAGATTCAATAATTATTGCTAAAATAACCCCCATTTGCCCCAAATACTGGATCGTCAAGTATTATTAGTAATTTTGGTGCTGCTTTTATGGTTATAGAGTCAATGACCTGTGAAGAAACAAACTAGCCAACATGAAACGGCACAGATCTTACCCTAAGGCTCCGTTTCTGAAAGTGCTTCAGAAATTGGCTCAATTTATTCTTCGGTTTCCCGACTGGTAATATGATCTTGTCATCCACATACATGTGAGAGATCTGCAATAAACAATTATACGTGAAGCAAGTAAAACGCAACTTTCAGCATATAACTTTATAGTCCCTTAGATGAAATCAAATATGTGGGCTATTTACGGAGTTCGCTTCACCCCCCGAGGTACCAAGGTTCCTATACATCATTTTAAAGCTTGAAGCATGGTGAACACGATGCACAATGTTGTCAAGCTGTAAACCTGTGCAGGTTCCGTGTAAACACGCAAATGCAGGGAAGGGGTGCGCGAAAATATAAAGTACGTGAATTCCATAGGTTGAACGAAAATTGTCTTCAAACAATGTTCTTTTGGGTGTATGAACTCAAATTGACAACAAAATGTTATGAAAATGGTTAGATAATACACAAAAACACGTTTGAATCGATTTATTTCACAAACCATACCAAAATACTTTAATTTGTCTTTGGTGGGTGGGGTAACTTGTGCACAATAAAATAGGATTTTTAATTTGTCATTTTTTTCTTGTTAACGCATGGAAACAGCCTGTTGGTTCATTAAATCTTATTTCTACACTGACAAACTTCTCTCTCCAGAGTTTATTCACAAGTCTTGTCGATATGCATATATACTTCCTTTGATTGTAGATGTAAAGTTTGTCGTTCCGGGATTTATATGTAAGTATTGGAGCTATGTTTGAATTAAATTCGGTATGTAGTTTTTGCTGCTGGATTGAACTTTGTTTGTAAACGTTTAACTTGATTAATTAATAAAATAATTAATTAATTTATTTATTTATTTATTTATTTATTTATTTATTTATTTATTTATTTATTTATTTATTTGATGTCATCGGTCTGCTAAAATGCATTTGCCGGAAACTCTGTCAGTATAGTTATGAAATGCTTCATTGATATGTCATTCTTATCAGAAACAAAAAAAAAAAGAAATGGCTATGTCAAAGCTCTAAAATGAGACCACGTTTAGTGGTCTATGATAAGCAACCACAGAGAAACGATCATTTTTGGTAGGTATATCCCCATCATCGAGAATCGTGTTGATGGTTGGCTTGGAAATCATGCATTTTTGCATAGTGCAGTTTATGTTTGAGGACAAATCTATTTTGCATTACATGAACAATGAACAGTTTGATAGCCACGAAAAAACTGCCCCGGTGTGCAAGGAAGGATTGGATATTATAGAAGCCTATGATAAGTGTATTCAATTTACATATTCATGAATTTAGATAAATCATTAGAATAACAGATACATTATTAAAATCATTAATAAACTAATTTCAGGCCCAACCTATCATTGTGACACATTGTTATTACACCAGTAATATCACTTGACAAATATATTGCTGCTATTGGCCTAAATGGATATATTTTCATTTTCATAATGGTGAAAAATTATTAAAAAATTGAAAATTCAGTACAGAAAAACAAAACAAAGGAAAGACTATAGCCATTGAAGGGTTTCCGGTGGATAATAAAACATATACCTAGCACAAGAATTGGTCAGAGGGACCGCCTAAATGCAAACAAATACTTTCCTCAACAACGAAAACATTTGCATGATGCAAAATTGAAAACTTTCCACAGTCACCCGCAATGTGATTCTAAAGAATGGAATGTACTTATAAATTACCCATATCCCAAGCAACAACACGCTCCAGAATACTCTTATTCGTACAATAGTAATGCAAGGACATAACAATTTTACATTCAAACGTAATATTTGAAATAATTGAATTTGCAAATTCATGCGAATTTATAAAACATAAGAAATCAGAGAAAATATTGCCAAAAATAGAGGTTTTACTTACAAAATCACTTGTTCCTGGACTGTTGATAGACCTGGGGATGCTAAAGTTGATTCAAATGAATACTATGTCTTAAAGCACTGTTGCCTTCAAATCAGATATGCATATCTAGTTTTCAGTTTCATGAATGTTTATCAAGCTTGAGAAATTTTAGAAGAAAATGGAAAGAATTAACAGTTTCGCTTACAAAGCAACTTATATCTGGGGAAAAAAGATTCTTAAAGGCTTATATCCGGACAAAGAAAGATTCTAAAAGGCTGAAAATGGTATCAAGAGTGTGTTTGGGTTAATATTGTATCACCTTACGCTATTATATACACATCATTTGATTTTAGTATCATGAATATTTATAAAACAAATTCTAGAAACTGGAGAACAAATGCGGAAGAATGTGGTGTAGCTATAAAACCGCGTTTATCTTGGCTAATGATGGCCCTAGAGGGGCGGAATTAGAATTAAAAGGATGCTAGGACAATTCAAAATAACCATGGTATCTGTCAGAATTGTCTCTTTTTTGTTTTATGAATATTTATAAGAACCTTGAATAAATCACACAAACAATGAAGGGGTTATACTAACAAGAACACTCCGATTTCGACTACCGATAGCATTAGAGGGCTGAAATGGTGCACAAAGTACTAAGATCATGTATTATTGTCCATTTGTCTGATAAAATAAACCATGCTAGATAAAGTTTTGTGATCATTGCTTATAATTTCAAAATGTTCGGGTATAAATAGAAAAATTGATATTACCCTTCGTCAGAATAACACGTATCTTGGTTGATATCCTATAAACTGTGTATACATGTATTTTACCATATGGCAATGAAACATTGTCATAGCAATTATTTAATGCCAATTTTAGCTCTATGGGTATATTGGTAGTTATGTTATATATGGTTTTATTGGTATATTCACTTCATTTTTCCATGATTCGTCTCTTATTTCTAAGATTTGTATAAATAATTGTGAAACAAAGAATCAGATTTTATACAGCATTGCCATTGTATATTGTCCTAGCATTCATTTGATAGCAATTTAAGCTGTCTAGGGTTATGGGTAGCCAAGATACACATGTGGTTTTATAGGTATACCACTTTAATTCTTTCACATTTTTCTCCAATTTCTTAAGATTTTATTCATGTATCGAAAAATCCAATGACATACATGGTGATATTATATTGCCATAGCAAGCTCTTGATACCATTTTCAGCAATTATCAGCATTTCTTTGACTAGATACACAAGTTATTTTGTAGGTAAAACATTTAACTAACTCGTTTTTCTCCAAGTACTTTAGTTCTCATTAGTATCTATGAACTGAAAATCTGAGGCTTCTCATACCAGGTTTGAAGGCATTAGTGCATTGTCATTGGATACTTTTGATGACACTTTCAGCATCCTGGGTCTATAAACAGCCCCGGAACAAGTGTTAGTGTAAGTAGTACCCCTATTTTTGGCCAGATGATTCTACATTTCCTTATTTTAATATAAATTTTCATGAATTAACAAATTTAAATGATTTTTTAAAATGTTAGGCATTAATGTAAAAAGGTACAAGTAGGCAAAGATCAGGAAAAGGCGCAATCAGAAAGAGATTCCCACTCCAAAAACCGAGGTAGGAAAAAACTTAACCAACAATCAGGCAATTATACCATGAAACATATCGTAAGCCGAATGAGCAGCTATTTTCCGAATAGGTGGCTACTCAGTTACCTTTACTTAATTAAAATATGAAAACATACATAAGGCGCCAACAGCACAAAACATTTTAAACACCAAGACATAAAACAAAAAGAACCACCACAGAAGTATCGCCTTAGGCATTAATGTAAAATTGCTTTGTCCTTGAAACAAGTTAAAAACATGTCATTTTGTATGTACCCCTAATTTTCCGCTACTCTTTTCCGATTTCGTATATTAATTCATACAGTATATAAGCCTGCTGTCCCTTTTGGGACATATGCAGATAGTAAAGCCACAAATGTACCACCCCATGTGTGGGGCTTTTCTGTTTGCTAAAAGGAATTTCATTGAAAATGAAAACAAAAATCACTGCTGATGCCCCTGAAATTGTAAATGAGCTCACCCAAATGATATTTGTGGGAAAGTCCATTTCTCAAAACATTGGTGAATATTCATGAATATGCAAATTCAATTATTTAAATACTGGAATTTTTGGTAAAATAAGAACGGTATCGAAAAGTTGTTTGTAGTCAGTGAGTGCATAAATATAAACACTTCGATCAAGTTTTGACATTTGGTAGAAAATTAGATTTTGTCATACCTTGGCCATACAAAATTGTGTTTGCAAACTTCCTGCAGAGATAACAACCCTCCCAGTACTTTAAGAGTCATTACACCTACCATTAGACCTAACAGTAACTAACAGACATGAAACAGGGAAGCACTACGATCGCGTTTTAATATTTGGTGGAAAAATAGATTTTGTCATACCCTGGCCACAAAATCGTGTTTACAAACTTTCTGCACAGGTTGCCAGACTGACAACATTGTGCATTGAATTCAGCATAAAAAATACCTACAATGTGGTATATAGCAACCTTGGTACCTCTGGGGGTGCAGCGAATCTTATTTTTACCTGGGTCATCTAAGGGACTATTAGATATTTTCACAATGTCTTATATAAAATCATGGAATTGTCGCCCCGATATCAAAACCATACTCGTCTTATGCTAATAAAGACAATAAAGCAATTGACGTAAAGCGATCTGCGTTTTTGTCGATAAAGGGACACAACTCAACAGGACAAAAAACAAAAGCGAATGCACTTATCAATCAGGCTATCTGTTAATCTCTATGGCTAGCTCTTTTGGATTCAAACTTTCTGCCATTTTCAATATTGCTATATAGTCTATGCATACCATTCCGTAAATTTCCGTCAAGGTGTTGTCTTAGAAATGGCCATTAAAGTCGGTACATGAAAACCGGAAGTGTTTCAAGAACGCCAGATTTGAAAATCAAAACTATCATAAATTGGACCCATGTGCTAGAACGTAACATCTTCTGCGTCCTAAATATGGAATGATTCCGTTTTATTTTGGTTTTGGAGTTTTCTCAAAATCCATGGTATGTTGTCGAAATGTTGAATTTTGGTCGTTCATCGGGTTTACATCGTTTCCTTGTTGCTGGTATTCGACTGCATACTTCCACATTGAAATTGTGTTGCTATCTAAGGCTGAATGAATTAAAACCAAATTTTGATGATTTTGTCATTTTTTCACCCAAAAATCAACCGAAAATTCCAAATTGATTTCAGTGTTCGCTTAAAGATTCCCGGACGAGGGGCAATCTGACTTTGCTGTAAACAAAGTGTACTAGGTATCCCTGAAAGGTAGAAATAACCTGTATATCAGTTGTTGTTTTTTATGTTTTTAAGTATATTACCAACTTCCCGTGGATTTGGATATTTTTCCATTTTTTCGATTCATATCGCATTGCCCATACTAGTAAAATAATAATAAATAATTATTATTATTCAATTTAAATTGTCATTCATAATTGGGGGTGGGTTTGAAGCTGAGTTTCCGAATAAAACACCGCAATAGTGTACATGTAGAGGTATGAGGTCATTGAACTGAAATGCGACTATAACAGAAAACAATACATACATATCCTTGTCCATTTCTTTTAATTTCTTTCAGAATTTTCTTGGTTAGATTAGCTGTTATTGGCTCATATTCGTGCACAGTTGGGAGAATCTGTGAAAAGAAAAGGAACTGGATCATAAATTTCAATTCTTGTTTGCTTACTCAGTTAGGAAAAATGTATTGCATTTCTTTTTGATGACATGCAATGTTAACCTAGTCAGAAATTCCGATATTTAGATGTGACTTGCTGTTTGTCTGGTTATGTTGCTCTTAAATTTTGCGTACTTCTTAGCATCTGATTGAACCCTCCCTCGCAGTTTCTGTACATCTTCCTATTCCTTTAATGCCTAGACTATCTAAAAGACTGTACAAGATTAATAGTAGCTTATATGACAAGGCGTAGCTTCACTGACATTCACGTACAATCTCTTCTTACACTAAAAATAAATTATTATATAACGAAAACTTACCTGCCTCGAGTACTTGAAGCCATATCTTTCAACAATATTTCTGACACTGTCAGTGTCCTCGGCATGACTCAATGTAATCAACACTTTACTACTAAACGCGGAAGTATGGATAACACACGTCAGCGATATAAACATACAATACGAAAAATAAAGAATTTTGGTAAAAAATACACGACATACTGAAGTCATGTTCACAATCCTGTATGAAGTACAAAGTCTAGTCCTGTTTTAAATACTAAATTGCTTAAAGTTAAACTTAATATTTGTTAAAATGCATATATAAAGTGAAGTATAATCTTAACCCTAAAATTGTATCGCTATTCATAAATATAGCTTATATCTAATGTGCAAGGTGTATTACTAATTTATATGTCATACTTGAAAAATATAGTGTCTAACCTCGTAAACAATCACCTCTACTATCAATCAATAGCAATCATCCCGCAAAATATACTAGTCACCAAAAAGCATGTCTAGGATTTGATATACATGTATATATTTATACTATAGTGCGCCTATATACTAGAAACAGCAAGTTTAGGACAATCAAATACTAACGGATTTGGACAGACAAAACCGATGAGATTCTTAAAATCAAATAGAATAACACTGGCTATAAAGTATGCACCTTAAATAACAAGCTAATGCATGTTGAAAGAAAGTAAAACTCCATTAAAATAAATTAATTATTTATTATATATGGCTGTTTGCGAAATTCCAGCCCCTTTTGTTGTTTTCTGACACAACACCTGCATGATGTCTCACCATAAGATCAAAGAATTTGAGTTCCCAAAATAGGACCATTATAACAGTTCATTTTCAATACAATCAATTTACCCAAATAGCCATTTACCTAGGACAAGTTCAGCTCCGCCCACCTGCCACCACTGAAGTAAGAACTACCTGACCTCTAATTATACTGTTTTGTCACTTGTCAGTGGCTGAATTTATTTCAATATAGTACACGAAGTATGTGTTTTGTGGACAGCTACAAAAGCACATTTAAACAGATAAGAGCAACATCTAATCTTGCAATTTGATCTAATCACAGGAGGACTAAATATTTTGAAGCATGAAAATATTTAATTGATTTTACTTCAATTCACCCGAGTCAGTGAACTGACCAGCTGTCACACAAATTACATGGGCGGGACTTAGGTTTATCTACCAGCTTGAGTAAACTATAATTGGCTAATTCTTTGCCACTGTCTTGAGGTTAAACTAGTTCACTTTATACTACAAAGGGTTTTCATAGTCTTTGAAGTCTGATGTTGAAACATCTTGAGTTTGTCTTTGATTTTGACACATGGAGACACTATTTCGCAATTGGCAATAAAATATTTTATGCTTGACGGATATTATTTGCAAAAACAAACAGGCACAGATCCTGCACAGCTGACCAGGCCTGTATGTGTCAGACCTGGTCGGAAACCCCGAACACCGGTTTGATCACGTAGCTCATGTTACATGTTATAGCATTTCATAACATTTGTGGCACGTTCTTTCTTGCATATTATCGTTTCTTCCTTGCATATTATCGTTTACATTACGCAATATACAGAGATTTTTTTTTTCAACTGAAAAAAAACTGAAACTTTCACCAGAAAAATTTGATATTTTTGCTCAAAACATTGATCGTGGGTACACGTTAGAACCGCCAAGCCGAGGCGGTTTCTATCGAGTAACTTTGCAGCAAAAATAAGAAAAATATGTATACCCCTGCATACCCCAGTTTTACTATATCAAAGTGGAGTTTAAGGGGGTATTCATTACACGTACATGTTTTCCTGGTGTAGGTACAAAAAGCCAATGTAAACATGAATGCATGTGTAGCAATCTTTCTTATTGCATATAGAATTAAGAGAAAGATATAAAAATCAAAATAAGGGGCGTGTTTCTAATGGAGTTTAACAACGTGAGAACATTACATTTTACAGCATATGCAAACCATATAGCCGCAGATGAGACGCCGCAGATTCAAGAGACTTATTCATAATGATAGCCTGACAAAGAATATCCGTTTAAAAAGACAAAACAAATGTGTACTTATTTAAGTTAGTAATCGTACTTTGCATGAGTGATTCCTTTTACTTTTCATTGACTTTTTAAAACAAAAGGCTCTTTCCTTTCAATCAGCCAGCCCATGAAATATTATTTTTCAAGTCATGTGTGATCACAATGACAACGGTCAGCCAGCGTCAACGCAGTTTTCTACTTCGAAGCCCAGATTGTCAAGTTTATCTGGGTTTGTGGTCCATGTTTCAAGGCAATCGGTCATTAGGGCTAGGTTATTTCTTTAGCGGAGTTCTACCTGGTTAAAATGGAAGTCATGTGTTCTCAGGACGAGGACCATATGGTATCAAATTCATTTTCATGTTTATTCAGGTGACGTTGGCAACAAGTCGCAAAACGCCATTTTCTCTCTGTTTTATATCGAAAAACCGAGAATATTTGAATATGAAATAAGGTAAGTCACACACCAGTTTTCTTTTAAATTTCGTAAAAAGTAATCTAATTCTCAGAGGTTTCAGAATATGATTAAATATTTTACTATCAATGCGTTTCCGTTTAAAAAAAATCCAATTAGATTACTGAAAATCCACAGATATCATACCATTGACGAAAAAATAAATAAAACAAATCTTCACTGAAGTTTATATCAAACTTCATCTTCAGTTTTGTCAAAAGTACCACTATCTTGGTATATACTTCATATAAGTAATCACTGGGAAGTCTATTTTATCATGTCAGTAAACAAGAGATTACAAATAAACTGCAACGGAACACTCTCCTCGATCCTTCTTACCACTCCGCTAAAAATTACATTCGTATTATAAGGACAGAGTTGGCAATGTATAACGACAAACATGCCTGTATACCACGCACCATAAACGGAACGGTCAGCAGCAACATATATCGAGAGCGTCAAGGACTTCCCTCCCATAGTTTTGTTGTATTTCATAGAACATGAAGGATTAATGATAAAGTCTTATCTTTGTCAGGTATTATGGCGTCGTTCGGAACAGGAGTAGCCACTGGGAAACTACACGAAATTATAGATGGGGCCATGGCAGCAGACTGGGAGAACGTAAGCATCCACAAATACGCTACCCATCCGGGTCCAGAACAGGAGCACGGAATTATGAACGATGGTACTCATCAGGATGGCAATGACAAGAACAGTCCTGATGATAACAACGCTGAAACAGTGTTGGATAAGTGTGACAAGGACGCCATAATTGGTGACACCGATGAGAAAAATCCAAAGTTAAATAGTCCAGACAGTGGACTACTAGAGCCCACTAATGTAGAAGATAAAACTATAGAAGTTGTATATGGTGCAGAGGGTGTATGCAATGTCCATCCTCCTCCAAAAGAACTATCAGAGCAATCCTTAGACAGCGGTTTAAATAAGACAGAAAGTAGTGCTGTCGACACTGAAAATGACCACAATGGCAATGCAGTCACTGAAAATGAGTTTAAGGATGATACTGTTACCGATTTAAAGTTGTCTCAAGACATTGTCGACGAATTCGACAAGCATGTGCAATCTAAGAGAACGTCCAAATCTGAACGCCCAACAACGGACATGGAACAATCCAGTGAAACAGGAACAGATAACACTAATGATGCTGTTGTTACAAATGGTTATAAGAATAATCGCACTGTTACTATGGCAACATATACGTGCTCCAAACCAGCAAAACAAAGACAAGACAGTCAGGCAACAGTAGCTAAACCCAGAGTCCCATCAATCCCGCCTTCGAGGCAGACGACAAGCAGTTCGGCCGGTGGAAGAGGAGAGAGCCAGAGCGAATGTAGCCTTGGTAAACCCGATAGCGGGTATAGCAGACGACGCGACAGACGACGGCGGGAAGATACTAAAAGTAACTATTCCAGGTATAGAGAGGATTCCCGGGATGAAGCTTTGGAAGGTCAAATGGAAGAAATGGACGGCGAATATGAGAAGAAGACAGATGGTTACCTGAACGACAGATTTCAATCTCCTAGACAACCATATGAAGACGGTAAGTCACGCACTTTTGTCATTGAGATTTCCGATCATGCGCAATAAAAACTTTTTGTAATGTGGCTGTTCCACCATAGATGAGCAATTTAAGGCACACCGTTATGCGCATTTGTTTCCACGGGCATATAAAAAATTTCTCGTGACTTGTGATTACGTTATGCTCACCGAGAAGATCATTAAGTAATGGAAAAGGTCAAGTTAAGTATAGATAATAAATAGCTTGTGGAATGGAAACAAGTATTATCCTGTTTTTGAGAGTTGTTTTCTCTTTTCATCTTCGTAGACATTTTTTTTCCTGGGCGAGACCAGTACTATAGTAGGTTGTTTTTGTTGGTTTATTGTTCCCGGAGCACCCGAAGGCTCAACCGGGAGGTTGATTTTTGTTGTTGTTTTTGGAGAAGCCCGGGGTCGAACCTGCGACCCCTGGTTTACAAGGCGAGTGACTTAAAGGTATAGGCCCACAAACTATTGTGTGTGCGTTTTATGAAAGCTTCCATGTAGCTGAACAGTTTGCAACAAATTTCATGAAAATCAACCAAGGTATAAGAAAATTATAGCGATTTGAAAAGTTTGATGGCCCAAATCCAGAACTAGGCTCCTCACAATCATGGAATTATAAATATCTGCCATTTCCATGCATATTAAAGTATGAAAGTTGTTGAAATACTTTTCATTCACTTAATAAAATCATACTGATCTGTTTTCGAATGTAAAAAGTAAGTCTACTACTGTAAATAAGCATTTTTTTCTTTTTGGTCACGTGACTAGCTTAACAAAATGGTGGCCACCATAGGCGGACATTGATGAATCTTAAAACTTTTATATCTTCAAAACCACTTAACCGATTTTAATAAATGTGGTGTCAAAATGTTTGTTTCGCTGATCTCTTTCTTTTGAAATGAAGGATAATGTTTGTAAACCTATTCCTTTAAACACTGCAACATTCCATTCGGGTTGAGAAACCTAAGTACTACAAAAATCAAGCAGACTAAAATGCTATATCACACAGCTGATAAACACGTGGTATGGAATGGGTGACGCACAATGCAATTCTGCCCGAAGTTGAGATGAAAAAATCGAGTTTGTTCCTATACCATTTACTCTATTGACTGATAGATAGGCGCAGTCAATGCTGAAATTGAACATATTGAATGAAAGTAACATACGAAATCCAGGTTATTTCGTTTTCGCAAACGCTTCCGCCCCATGAACATATATCTTGCGTCCAACACAATAACATTGAAGTGTTTGCGAAAACAAAATAACCGGGATTTCTTATGTTACTTTCTTTCAATTAATGTTCAATTTCTGCATGGACTGCACCCATCTATTTTTCAGTAGAGTACATGCAATAGGAGAAAACTTGAACATCTAACCTCAACTTCTGTCTCAATGGCAGTGTGTGTCACCGATCATTTGTCGGTTAGTATGTTAACAATACCACGTGATTGTCAGTGGTGTATCATGTATAGTTCCTTTACATTTCTAATTTTATGTTTGAATATTTCAGGAGCAACTCAAAAGACCCTTTTAGAGCTCATGACAAGAGGACTCGGGTAAGTAGTGAACTATCGTATGGTCTTACATTATTAATTATTAGTAAATCATAACTGATGAGCATCTTACACAAGACCTCCACAATATGATAACTTTGATAAGTTGCGTCGCTTTTCAAAGCAAAAGTGCATATAACCATGATCATGATAACGTGAAGCAGCGTTTACATCAAGGGCCTATATTGCAATTATTTCACCAAGACATGTTTTCTTGTGCTATAGGAATTTCACAGAACAAATGGCGAACGTAATGATTGATAAAATTCGTCCCGAATATGAAACACTGTCCAGACAAGTTGCCAAAGAAGTACAAGAGGCTACAATGTTTGAATTGAAAGAACTTAGAGAGAAAATAGTGAATGCCCAGAAAGCGCTCAAAGACCTTGAAAAAGAGAAAGATCACATGAAGAAATTGTTAGATAATGAAAAGGCAAAACGAATTAGAGAAGCAGAGGAAAAGGACGAACAAATCAAGAAACTTGAGAAAGATTTGGAACAAAGTAAAGTGT
Source organism: Rugalucina vietnamica (assembly GCA_964017185.1). Classification (NCBI taxonomy): domain Eukaryota; kingdom Metazoa; phylum Mollusca; class Bivalvia; order Lucinida; family Lucinidae; genus Rugalucina; species Rugalucina vietnamica. The sequence goes on along the minus strand of OZ024877.1, from coordinate 7,943,816 downwards.
CGGTAAAAGAGAGGGACCGTGTTATGAAGAAAGCTGAGCACAGGGCGAAAGCGGAAGAACAGAAACGAATGAAACTGGAGCAGGAGTATCAAGGACAAATAGCGAACCTGACAAGACTTTTGGACAGGGCAAAAGGAGACTTGCTGGTCTACAGGTCACAGAAGAGGATCGCCCAGACGCTGGAGAAACAAGAAACAGTGACTCTCAGAAATAGACTAGATTCTAAAGGGCTTTCTCATTATTAAGATTATTCGAAAACAAAACTTTTTCGTGATTTCCATAACAAAGTTAGAAAAAAATGAGAAATTGCATCGTGCATCGAGAAAATCGCACTGTGCATTTGGTTTTGCATATGCTGAAGGCTGCCCATTTCAAGTAGTAGTTGATTTTGAATCTGTGCGTTTTCTTGGTGTAATTATTTTATGCTGCTATTAAAGATCTGTGACAATATCATGCAGCTTTTCAACATACCGGCGCCGTTTAGGTTATATAGTGATATATCACAATACTGAAGTATGCTTTAACCAGGTTATATAAAGTGATCAAAATAAGTTAAGACCCAAGTCAGAATTTCTCCATTTGAATGATGTTAAATTTCCCAAGTTTAGATGGTACATTTGTATATATTTTTAAAAAAATCGAATGACTAATTCCGGCTTAATTGCTGAAGAAGTCCATTCAGTTAAAAGTAATGACAAAACAAAGTTAGGTTTTAGCCATTAATTAAGTCTATGAGAAAAACTAACCTATGTTGTTGACCAGTTTATTACTGCGACAGTGCATCCGTTCCGTCAGGATGACCGACTGCAACTAATATAAGGAGATAAGCGAGGTTTCTCGCAATAGTACCGTCCATAATTAAGCCAACAGTATCCTTGCGGAGGAAAGGAACCCCTGGCACCCGCAATCTACCAACTATCGGCCACAGTAATCCCCAACAACGATCTTATATTGAGTGATTTCAGATCTCTTTTTTTAGTTTGTAATGGGAAATAGAACTAAAATGCTGTTAACTGGACCTTCAACAACAAAAGCAAATTAGTTTTGGTTCTAGCATAGTGATTTGGTTCTGTTTGTAGACGTTTCTGGTTGAATATTAAACCAGTACTATGAGCCCAGCTATGTTAATTTCATGTTCAACAATTTTTCAGAAGTGTTTGCGAAAACTTTCTTGCTACTTACATCTTAACTTCGGGTAGATTTGCATTGTGCGTCACCCATTCCATACCACGTGTTTATCAGCTGTGCACTTTCGTTTCTTCCACTAATAACATCAAACTTCTATCCAGCTAGCTTGTCCTTAAACACATTCCTTTGGACTGTCTTCGACATTGTCAGTGATTGTAGGAAGTCACACTATATACCCCCTTGAACCCCACTTTTATATAGCAAAACTGGGGTATGGAGGGTATACCTGTTTTTCTTATTTTTGCTCCAAAAATAGATTGTGGGTACTCGTTAGAACCGCCTCGGCAAAAAAATAAAATATTAAAAAAAATCCACTGAAAATAATCATTTTTTACAACTAGTCAATGTCGAATGGGAATCTCGTGCGATTTTCGTGACGATTTATGACGACCTATATAAAACTTATCTATGGGGTACATGTATAACATTAAACCTGTTCGTCGCACTTACAGCCGCGTCAAAGTCGATTTATGACGTCATCAATATGGCGGCTATCTGACTATATATGAATTATTCGTATATCCATCAAAATCAATTGAAAACATCGCATTATTGCCTTTTTTGCGAAGAAAATGTATGAAATGCATCTGATCATACACACTATAGACGAATTAAGTCGATGGGTTAAAGGATATTGCTTTATCCAGTCATCCGTTCCTTCGTGCATACGCTGCACATACGTTTTTCTTCAAAAAACGCCCACAACTTAAAGACCCTGGGGGCTAATTTGATGCACCCCCAGGACAATTTTTCATGGTTGCAAAATCATTCCCTGGGACCCCAGAAATACAAAGAATTTTTGTCCTCAAATATAATTTCAATTTCACGATGAAAAAATGCATGGTTTCCATGGCAACCGTAGCGAGATTCTTCAGCATGGGGGTGTACATACAAAATTGATCATATCTCCATTGTTATTTATCCTAGACTTCTGTACTTGGTCTCATTTTAAAGCTTAGACATAGCCCCTGTTTATGGTAATTAATTTTAATGAAAATATTAAAATGGTAATCCATAAATTAACTAATTTCAGGCCCAAACTGTCATTGTGACACTTTTTTATTGAACCAGTAATATCAAATTTATCGATGAACTGGCCCTATATGAAGATTATCTCATTTGCATATCCATAATATTAATAAAATGTCAAAAAGTGAGGAAAACGAGGGAAAAAACTATAACCACTGCAAGTTATTGCATATGTTATATGGCCTAACTTGCATCTCTGGGACAAATTCTCAAGGCTGTTAGTGTTGTAGGAGGGACCACCTTAATGCCATCAAATATTGTCCTCAGCAACAAAATTATTTGCATGATGTAAAATTACTTAGTTTTTACACCACCTCTTATGCGATTCTAAAGAATAGGGTGTACTTACAAAAATACTCATATTCCACCAATAGAATGCTCTAAAATAATATAATTAGTCTGATAGTGATGCATGAACTGAACAATTCAACCTTTATACCTCATATTTAAAGCACTGAATTCACTTATTCATGAAAATAAACAAAATAGAATAAATAAAAGAATAGATAAATAAAAATAAAACATTAAAATGGAGAAGAATTGTGGAACAATAGGGAGTATATGTGCAAAATTCGCTTGTTCCAGAGCTGTTTATCAACCCAGGATGCTGAAAGAAGTGTTCAATGAATGCTATGGCAATGTTATATGGCCCTGAAATATTATATAAGAATAATCTGATTTCCAATATCATGAATTTTAATGAAAACTAAAGAAATTTTAGAGAAAAGACAATGAAAAAAATGGGTTAACCTGCAAAATGACTTGTATTATGGCAATCAAAAGTTTTATAGTGTTGAAAATGGCATCAAATTGTGTCTAGGGCAATATTATTACATCCTGAACTACAATTTACGAAACATTTGGTGTTAGTTTCGTGAGTTTTAAGAATATCAACAAAACGTTTTGAATTTAGTGGGTTGGGAATACGGAAAATTAAGTGGGTATACTTAGAAGAGCTATAATTGGCATCAAATGATTGCTAGTACAATGTTCTGTAACGATATAATCGGCTATTGTTGTTGTATGGATATTACTGAGATCTTCATAAATAAGAGAAAAACGGGTACACCAAAGACAATCGCTCATATCTCAGCTGACAATATCATTAGAATGCCGAAAATGGTTCCATTTAAATGATGGGAGAATGCACTAATGCCATGCAGTACGATAGCTTAACCACGTGTTATTCAGTTTTCTGAAAGTTACATAAAGTTTCGAAAAATATGAAAATTGAAGGCTGTGCTTCACCAAAATTTATTAAATCTTGCTTGCAAGAAAGCATGATTTATACATCTGAGCACATCACAATAAAACATTGTCCTAGCAATAAATTGAGGCCATTTTGAGTTCTCCACGGCTATTGGCAGCTGGTATATAAGCAATGTTGTTGGTGTACCCCTTCATTTTTCATTAATGTTGTTATTATTTATTAAGATCTCATTAATATCAATAGATCTACAAGAAAAATAGCAGGAAAAGGTACAAGTAGGCAAAGATCAGGAAAAGGCGGAATCAGAAAAAGATTCCCACTCCAAACACCGAGGTGGGAAAAAACCAAACTAACAATCAGGTACTTATACCATGAAACATAACGTAAGCCAAATGAGCAGCTATTTTCCCAAATAGGTGGCCACTCAGTTACCTTAACTAAAAATATGAAAACATACATAAGGCGCCAACAGCACAAAAAAAAAAATTAAACACCAAGACATAAAACAAAAAGAACCACCACAGAAGTATCGACTTGGAACGATCAGTAACACAAAGTTACTGGTGGGCAAACCGGTTTTACAGGTACCTAACCTCACCCTCAGAAACCGCGGTATGACCCACATTTCTCATTTACATGTTAACTGCTATTCAATGATTCTAGTTCTACTCTTTTTCTTACTTTATATATCGGATTATATGGTTACTGAACATTGTCCTAGCAACTATTTATTACCAATTATAGCTTCCTAGGTCTTTCAGTAACCCGGACACGTGCGTTTTTCTACGCATACCCCTTAATTGTTTTGTATATTTTCTCTAAATTCAAAACGTTTTGTTAATATTCTTAAAACTAAAACACAAATGACCCATACTTTATAGTACAGGATGATATAACATTTGATGTCATTTTTCAGCACCATATGACTTTTGATTGACGAGATACGACTCATTTTGTAGGCTAAATTGTTTGGTTCATGTATCACTATCATATCAATTATAGTACTCTAGAGCATTCTTCTTTTGGTAGGATATAAGTATTTTATATCACGGGCGAAACGACCGGCCAGGGCGAAACGACCCAGGGCGAAACGACTCACGGGCGAAACGACTCAGGGGCGAAACAACTCACGGGCGAAACGACCCGGGACCATTTAAAAACAGCGAGAAACTGGAAATCAATTTTTATCTGACAAGCATAGTATGAAAATGGTTGTTTAAAATGCATATTATGAATGCGCTGGTCGCCATTTTGATGACGTCATATTTCAGCCCAGACGCGGGTTTCAGGGCGACGAACTGGTTTAAATTGTTGCATATGCCCAAAAGTTTGATTTAAGGTAGGTCGTCACAAATCGTCATAAAATTCCCACGGGACGATTTTTTGAGCCCATTCGACATTGACTAAACTTTAAAAATCTCTGCATATTGCACGGGCAAGTTTTCGTAGTGAAGCACGAAACTGTCAACAGCAATTTGTGAGTTCTTGATGGTCAGCTATCGTAGCCACACTGTTTCTGGGAAAGCCTCCAAGAGGCAGGATACCAGAACTTTGTGCGTATTCCTTTCACCACTGACAAATGAGCCGCCTCATGAGAAAACAAGCAATTTGCATATGCGAAAACAAAGACGCAGATCAGCTTCGCGGTAACCGCGAAGCTGATCAGCGCCTTTGTTTTCGCTACACATATAGTACAATTCCTCTTCTTCTTAAATCCAAAATTTCAATCTTCTAGCATGCCTCTGTTACTGTACAGGCCGGTTTGTGTCGGACCTGTTCGGAAACCACATTGTTGGTTTTCCCACGAGGCGGCTCAATGCTCTTCTAGGATCAGCAGAAGAGGAAGAATGGCTGTAGAAATATTTTCGTGACCAAAACTTCATGAAAGAAATATGCTAAAGCCTAAACGGGGGGACCTACAATTGTACTAAATATACAGCAAAGGCATATCTGCACCATTGTTGGTGAAATACAGTTGCAGCCGCTGCATGAGAACCAATGACCTTGGTTTCCGACAATGTTCGACACTAACCGGCCTGTACAGTCACAGAAGAATGATGCTAGAAGTTTGAAATTTTGGAATTAAAGAGGGCTTCTAATTTTATATAACTTTCTATGTAGCTAAAACAAAGGTGCTGATCAAAACAGCTGATTGCGCATAAGCTGAATGCTAATTTTCTCATGTGGCTGCTCATTTCTTCAATTAGGGAAAGAAAATAGTGGAACAGTCAGGTAATATTTACAGTTTATTCACAAAGCAACAAAATTACTGGAACACTAAATACTGGGACATCTCACAATAACAAAACTAGCATACTGGTTATGTGCACCTTGTGAAAACACAGATCAGCCTGGGCATGCACATATCTGTCATGTATTATGCAGTAAATGCCGCTATTGTCACCATTACAAAAACATGCCCATATGATATACAGTAATTTTTTTCAGGTCAAAAATCGATAATTTTCAGAGGATTTTTTTTTTAATATTTTTCTTATTTTTGCTCAAAACATAGATTATGGGTACACGTTAGAACCGCCTCGCCGAGGCGGTTCTAACGAGTACCCACAATCTATGTTTTGGAGCAAAAATAAGAAAAATAGGTATACCCCTGCATACCCCAGTTTTATTATATAAAAGTGGGGTTTAAGGGGGTATTCACTGCACGGACATGTTTTCCTGATGACTGTGGATGAATGCCTAGGCTTAATCTATGTTTTCACACATTTGCGATTTCAAGAGTTTGTACTATATCGTTGAGACACAAATGCAGTTTTGTGAACTTTAAAACTGGTGAATTTTCTAAGGCAGGTAAATGTGAATTTTGAAAAAAACTGATACATAAAGCATAATTTGAGCCACCTCGTGGGAAATCAACAATGTGGTTTCCGACCAGGTCTGACACAAACCGGCCTGTAAAGCTACAGAAGCAGGCTAGAACCTTGAAATTTTGGGATTACGTAGAGATGGAAAGAGATGGAATTGTACTATCCGAGTAGCGAAAACAAAGGCGCTGATCAGCTTCGCGGTTACCGCGAAGCTGATCTGCGCCTTTTTCGCCTATGCACATTGTTGGTTTTCCCATGGGGCGGCTCATTTGTTTTGTAAAGGTTGATCATGATACCCTGCAATCTCGTCTTGGCTTTACTAGAGACAAAGCATCAAAAAAGCTTAAATTAATGTCTGTTTGGAGGTTAAATGTCCCAGTCAACAATTTTTCAGTCATGTCGCGACAGAGCCACCACTTCCTGGGTATTAACCAGTACTCTTGGGAGTTAATCTGCCTCGCTCAAGGCCACAGTGTGCCGCCAATGGGGATTGAACCTCTTGATTGCGATGCTCTACCATTATGCCACCCTGCTCGCATTAAACCAATTATAAACAACCATAATCATAATTATGACTAACAGTGCAATATATAAGCACATAGTTCAATGCTGTAAGAATTTGAAAATTTAAGACAAAACCATTTTAAACTTTCTTCCTCTTTCTACACAAAACATATTTAGAGGGTACTGTTAAAAACATGGTAACAAAATCAGAAAGGAACGGACTCTGACCCAGTATATAGTGTAACAACAGAATGAATTGGAATACTTAATTTGTTCAACGCAACTGGCAAATGGTAAACTTGATTTCAAATAGTTAAGACAGGAATTGAGAAAAGTTAACAAGTACAGGCATTTTGTGAGGAAAAGGGTTTGACACTTGAACTAGGGGTAATTTGGTGTGCTGAATCCAAAAACCAATGTTGGCAAGTTGAGAAATGACGTCTTCATGTCCTAATTTGCATATTTTCAAAATGGCTGCCAAAATATCTAGAATCTGTTATAATAATGAAACGTTTCATTTGTTTGTCATGATCTGAGCCTAAAATCACTTAAATATATTGTTAGATGATTGCTTGACTAAATTACATAAATTTAAATGCAAAGAATTTTAGCCCGCAAATATAAACTCAATTACACTATGAAACTAATGCGTGGTTTCCATGGCAACTATTAATGTGTTTCTTGAGGAGGGGTGTAGCTACAAAATTGATCATATCGCCATTGTTGCTGGTCCTATGCCGCTGAGCCTGGTCTCGTTGTTAAGCTTAGACATATCCCTTTTCTCCTGTGGTAAGTAATGCAATTTATCTAATTTGCATATTCATGAATTGTAATGAAAATATTAAAAATGGTTTAAAATCCATAAATAAACAATTTTCAGGCCCAAACCATCATTATGACACTGTTATTGCACAAGTAATGTATCATGTGACAAATATATTGATGCCATGGATCTATTTGAAAATTTTATCTCATTTGCATATTCATGAATATTAATTATAATGTTGAAAACTGGGGCCAACTGAAAACCAGGGGAAAACTATTGCCATTAAAGGTTTTGGTGGGTTATAAGATCTTTCTTGCATTTTAAGACAAATTTTCATGGCTGCCAGTTTGGTCAGAGAGACCACTTAAATGCCTTAAACTATTGTCCTCAACAATGAACATATTTGCATGATGTAAAAATATTGTTTCCACGCCCATCCATTGTGTGAGTCTATAGAATGAGGTGCACTGACAAAAATAACCATATCCTACCAATAGCATGCTCTAGAATACTATGATTGACCTGATAGTAGTGCTTGGACATAACAATTTAATGGTAATTCTAATATTCAAATAATAGAATTTGCATATTGATCAATATTAATGAAAATCGTAAGAAATGGAAGGAAAATCATGGAAAAAATGTGGGGTGTACATACAAAATCACTTGTAACTGGGCTGTAAATAAACATAGGACGTTGAAAATGGTATCAAATAAATGATAAGGTATCATTATCTCTTTGAAGTGTGATATAAAAAATACTTTTAATTTCATGTATATCAATGAAAACTTATGAAATTGAGAGAAAAAAAAATGGAAAAAAGATTAAACAGATACACCTTCAAATACACTTGTATCTTAGCAACCAAAGCCCCAATGTGCTGAAAATGGAATCAAATGGTTGCTAGGGCAATGTTATACCATCCATACTGTAATAGATAAGTTATTTGAGTTTCATTTTCATGAATATTAATAAAATCTTTAGGAATTGGGTTGAAATGCAGAAAAATTTGGAGGTATACATTTAAACACATGTGCGTATCTTGGCTACTTAAGGACCTAAAGAGTCAAAGTTGAAATCAAATGACTGCTATGACAATGTTCTATAACCATATGATCTGATATATAAGACATCTAGAAATTTTTTTGTTGTATGGATATTAATGAGATCTTTTAAATTAGAGAAATATCACTGAAAAGTAAAGGCGGTATACCAACAAAGTTGCTTATATCTCCATCGCTAATACACTTAGAGGGATAAAAATGGTACCCATACAATGTTAGGACGATAAACAGCATCTAATTTAAAACCATGTAGTTTGATAGATAAACCATAGCTTATCAAAAGCCATGAATGCTACAAAAATTGTAAAAATTACATACATAAAGTTGAAGGTTGTGCTCAAACAAAATCACTTGTATCTTGGTTGCTAACAAATACATGTATGCTTTATAAATCTGAACATATGGCAATAATAAATTGTACGTGTACTAGCAATAATTTGATGCCACTTTGAACTCTCTAAGTCTATTTGCAGTCCAGATATAAGCAATTTTATTGGTAAACCCCATCATTTTCTGGTCATTTTTCCATTATTTATAAAGATTTTATTAACATCCATACAAAAAATATTTCAGATAAAGCAAATAGCAGATCATACGGTTATAGAACAATGTTTAAGCAATTGTTTGATACCAATTTCAGCTCTCTAGGTCTATCGCTAAGCATGTATGCACTTTTTTCCTGTATACCGTCTTATGCTTTCAGCATTTTTACCCCAATTCTTAAAGATGTTATTAATATTCATGAAAATAACATCAAAGTCATCAAATGACTTATAAATTGTAATATAGGATGGCATGATATTGCCTTAACAACCATTTTATCATCATTCAGCACTTTAGGGCTTTGGGTTGCCAAGATACAAGCCATTTCTTACATTTACCCCTTTAATTTTTCCATTTTTTTCTGTCATGTTTTTAAAGATTTCATTAATATACATGAAATTACAATCCGATTATTCTTAAATCATATTTCAGAGTTATAGTACATTGCCACAGCATTCATTTGATATCTCTTTGGGCATCATAGGTTCATTAACAGCCTGGGTACAGGTGTTTTTGTACGTATACCCCCTATCTTTTTCCACGATTTTTCTCCCATTATGATTTTTATTACTATTCATGAATATATGTAAATTCAATGATTTCAATATAAGTTATGAAGGTTAAATTGCTATGTCAATGCAATACTACCAGACAATCATAGTATTCTAAAGTATGCTTTTGGTGGGACATGGGTATTTTTGTAAGTTCATCCCATTCTATAGAATCACACTAGGGGTGGTTGTGGAAACAATATGATGTTTACATCATGCAAATGTGTTCATTGCTGAAGAAAACTTTTTATGACATTTAATTGGCCCATCTGACCAAACTGGCAGCCATGAAAATTTGTCCTAAAATGCAAAAACGATCATATAACGCACCAAAAACCTTTCAATGGCAATTGTTTTCCCTAGTTTTTGCCCCTATGTTTTGACATTTCAATTAATATTCAAGAATATGCTAATGAGGTGAGTTTCATATTGACCATTGGCATCAATATATTTGTCATATATGGTATTACTGGTGCAATAACAAGTTGTCATAATGATAGCTTTTTTCTGCCTGAAAATTGTTTACTTATGGATTTTAAAGCCGTTTTTAATATTTTCATTAAAATTCATGAATATGCAAATTCGATAATTTGCATTACTTACCAAATGATCAAAAGGCGATATCTATGCTTTACAGTGAGACCAGGTGCAGTGATCTAGGACTTGTTACAGTGGAACTATGATCACTTTTGTAGGTACAAGTAGAAAAGCCCACACCCCTGCCCCCTCCGCACCCCCACCTCAGCCTTTTAACTTTTGAGATTTTTTTTTATTCGTTGAAGACCTTCTACTCATTATAAAATGTTATTTTTATTATTTTGTAGCAGTTTGCAATCCTAAACCTATACTAATATGCAGCAATTGATGTTTTTCTTAATTTTGGCGGCCATTTTGGAAATATGCAAATTAGATGATGAAGGAGCCATTTCTCAGCTTGCCAACATTGGTTTTTGGATTCAGCATACCCGAATACCCCTGAAAATGATCTCAAACCCTTTTCCTCACAAAATGCCTGTACCTTGATAACGAAGCGTCTTTTCTCATTTTCTGTCTTAACTAAAACGTGTCAACAGATAAAATACAAAGAATATTTACAATATATATGATCAGAAGAATATACATGTACATGTTACATGATGTAAAATGAAATGACAAAGTACTGTTAAAGAGTTTTTGATGATTAAGAATGATTTTCTATAATCAATGTAAAAATAATTTATATTTTCGAAGAAAAAGCCACTTCTGGGCAGTGGAAAATCTAATACAGATCCATACAACTTAACATGTTATTTTATAGAGACCCAAGGAAAATTAACCATTACATATCATTAAATGTCCTCAACTACTTATTTTAGTTAGCTACAAGGCAACTATGTTCTAAATTCTAAGTTACATTCTATGGGAAGTGCAATTTTAAAATGAGCCGCCTCATGAGAAAACCAACAATTTGCATAGGCGAAAACAAAGACGCAGATCAGCTTCGCGGTAACCGCGAAGCTGATCAGCGCCTTTGTTTTCGCTACTCGGATGTACATGTACAATCCCTCTTCTTCCTAAATCCGAAATTTCAAGCTTCTAGCCCTCTTCTGTGGCTGTACAGCCCGATTTGTGTCAGACCTGGTCGGAAATCACATTGTTGGTTTTCCCACGAGGCGGCTCAAATGTTTCTTCATGATAACAGTGTCTTCTTCAGATTAAGTTCTACATTAACTCATTAACTCATATAAGCCTGGCGTCCTTTATATGGGACTGAGTTGGGGAATAACATAATGCTCACAGCTATGGTCGCTTGGTTTTAAGTCTCATCCAAAATTCTGGAGAAGCCCGAGATAAAACCCAGGATCCTCAGATTACAAAGCAAAAAGCTTATCAGCAAGCAAAGGCTTCTGAAAGAAGGAAGTGTGCATTCTTTAGAATCACAGCTTGTCTCATAATTAACATGCACAGTGAGTAAAAATAGCAACCATGGCCCAGTTGTTCAAAACTAACAACGTCGTTAGTTAACGGTTTCGTTAAAATTTCAAACATTAATATTACAAATACACTGTTATTTTTTGTTGGAAAAATGTGAGAATCCTTTGCACTCATATTTTTTCAACAAAAAATAGCTGTATTTGTTACTCTAGCTGATATTTGCTTAACAAATTTATGTCTTAACGATATCGTTTAGCTAACGATGCTTTGAACAACTGGGTCCATGTTTCTTGCAAAATACACTGACAGTTGATCGATTGCTTCATTTGATGTAAAATGCTCCTAATCAAATTGCATAGAGTATGGGAAAGGTACATTGTGCACCTTAAATGTACATGTAAGTGAATAGAATACATGATGTGAAGTGTCAATGGTACACATAACTCATTACATGAAAAGAATGTGAAAAGTGTTTAACAGATAAAAAGATGAATGAAACATCAAATAAGCCGCATCAAAAGAAAACCCATATGCGAAAGCAAAGGCGCGAAGCAACTCTGCAGTAACTGCACAGCTGATCAGCGCCTTTGTTTTCGCTACACTGATAGTACAGTTCCTCTACAACATGTATACAATTTTTTTTTGCATCTAGTCATCTTCTGTAGCTGCAGAAGCCAGTTTGTGTCAGACCTGGTTGGAAACCCCATAGAGAGGTTTTCTTGTGTCGCAGCTAAAATATGAAAGAATTATGGATATGTTACAATGAAACATTTAATATCATGGAAACAATTAATTTCATGTAAAAGTAAGTATCATGTACTTAAAAATCAGACCTCCGAATTTAATGATTCAAAATGTCTTCTTTACTGCACATAAAATCTTTATTCATTTGAAGCAACAAAAAAAAAAGCAAACCTTAACTCATTTAAGCCTGGCGTCCCTTTTATGGGACATAGGCAAACAGAATAGCCCCATATGTGACGCCACAGAACGCGGCGTCCCATCTGGGGCTATTCTGTTTGCTTATAGAATTTTCATCGAAAAATTGAATAAAATTTAAAAATCATACCTGACGCCCCTATAAATGAAAGTGGACTCGCCCTAATGATAATGATGGGAAAATCCATTCGTCAAATATGGGTTAACCCAAATAAAAAGGTCCAGATCTGATGACAGCTGACCAGGACTACAATGCTATGGCTAGTCAAGGCCACACATATTGCTTCATACTGTGTATCCTTTGAACAGTTTTAAATATAAAATTGCAAGTCAATGGCTTTCTATTCTTACTTATGACATAAATCATCAGAAAATGTTTGAAAATTCCTTTCCCAATTTCTGAAATATAAGATAAGGATCATAAATGACACCCTAAAGGTGCGAAGCGACAGATTTTCAATTTCTCAAGCTCTTAAGGGACTGACTTCCAGAATACAGGGAAGTCATGTTTGATGAGTTTTTGTTGCATAAACAGTAGGGCACAACCGTTAAATCGATATATTATATCTAGAAGGAGATATGCCTAATTACCATATATTTCGAACGAAATATACCCTATTATAATATATCTAAATTGACATATAATATGTCAATCTAAATATCATTATATATTTCGATCGAGATATATTATTTCCTTCATCTGAACATGTGATCATTTTGCGTCATGCGCAGTCTCTCATCGAGTTTCGCATAGCGGGAAGTTTTGAATTTTGTGCAGAAACAAATTTCCAACAAAAAATCCAGCGTCATCGAAAAGTTCACCAGGGAAGTTATGTACAGTTTGGATTTGAATATGCTCGTCGTCCGATTTACATGAGTAAACACTATTTTACTTGCTGAACATAACGACATAAAGCGCTAGGGAAATTCCAAGAAGTGTTAATTATATCTAAAATGTTTGGACTGGTTAGATTATATGACTTCACGTCCATATCAGCAATTGTTCAGTCATATTGGGAAGGAGCCAACGCTTTCTGTATGTAAACCAGAAGTCAAGTAAGCTTAAAATTTTGCTCAATGGCTCTTCACGACAAGATAACGTACGATCTCGCCGGGGACCTCTCTGCACGTAAATAAATCATTCTTCTTCTTCTTCTTCTTCTTCTTTCAAAGAATGACTCTACCACAATGCCAGGCAACAAGAATTTACCTCGAGGAACAGGCTGTTCAATGTGAGCGTGACTGCAAATGAAACCAGCGATCCCTCAAAGTTAACTAAACTGATAAGGACGGCAAACCGATGCCACTTTGCCCATCCCCGCCAAATTCAGCATTGGGGCCGTGAGAAATAGATGGGCTGCCAGACAGAGCTTATAACTGAGTGATCGACTACACGATAACTGGTTAACCACTTAGGTCTGAAACTGCCTAGGAAAGGTTATAAGCTTTAGTTGTTGTGTGGTTATATGTCTTCAGCACGTATTTTTAAGCAAGGCAACATCCCAATATGACCATAGATGTAGCAACACATTCGAACAATAGACCTATATGATCGAATCCCGGGATCGAACAACATATTCACACTCGTCTCACAAATGCTCGGCGCGGGGCTCGAATCAACACTGGCCAGAGCGGTACCAAGATGCAACTCGGCAAGGGACCGTCAAACTCGGTTGCAATTACGCTACATGGCGATGGGTACATTATTTGCATGGCTCCTCGTCCTCCGGGGAGTTAATATGCCTTGCTCAAGGACAACACGGTGCTGCCAGTGCCACGGTGATCGATCCCATGACCTCTCGATTCGGATTCCCATTCTTTACCACTACGTCACCACGCTCCCTGTTTATTTTATGTTGGTTGGTTTGTTTGAATTAATGGTCATGTCGGGGCGCTGCCTCGATTTTATGGGACTTTTACCAAAATTTAGGACGTCATGACATCCAATAAGCGCTTCGAATATGACCACCAAACTATACCATCAAGGCTTGTATGTGTGGATAGACTGACATGAACCACTTTTCCTGGGCAGGCTCAGACCTGAGCGGTTAACCAGTAATCAGATGGTCAGTCAGTAGCGAAGAAGCTTTGCTTGGAGGCACAAGCAGCCCATCTATTTCTTTTAGGTCCCAATGGAAGGACAGTAAACGAGGTCTCAACACACGGGAAACGAGGAAAATAGCTGATACACATTAGCATAATATAAGCCAAACGCGCGCCGGGTGTGTTGACAATAATGTAAAATTCAACATACGTCAGGAGCACATCGGAGACACGTTAGAAACGCGTTACATGCACGCTGGCACGTTAGAAACGCGTTACATGCGCGCTTTGTACGCTTAGTGTACGCCTTGGTGTACGTTGATATACGTCGCTGTTGGTCGGTGCGCACTCCACGCGCGTATGGGCTCAAAACACTTTTTAAGCATGCTTAAAATCTTTTCTCGAATCTCGGCGTGAATCGGTCGTGTGTCTAAGCTGGAAAAGACCCTCACTCGGTTAGTACCTTCTACAACAGGTTAATCAGTTAAATACGTTTCGAATAAGTTCCACGCGCGATACAGGCGCGTTGAATACGCTTTGAATGCGTTTGGCGCATATTTTAGATACGCCAGTGTACGTATCATGCGCGTTCAGATTTAAAATTTACGAACAATTTTTTTTTTTTTTTTTTTTTTTTTTCAGTAACGTGCCCCAAGCGTGTATGAGACGCGCATTTAACGTTTGCTGCGCGCCTATAGCGCTTGCTTAGTGTTTGTTTGTTTATTTGAATTGATGCTTTACGTCCCAGTCAACAGCTAAGGTCATGTCGGGACGTTGCATCCACTTTATGAGACATTTAACCAAAGTAAGGATGTCATGACATTCAACAAGTGCTTAAAATATAACCATCCAACAAAGCCACTCATGCTTATATGCGTAGACGGTTTGACTTGAAACCACTTTTCCTGGGCAAGCTTAGACCTGAGCGGTTAACCAGTAATCAGATGGTCAGTCAGCAGCGAACAAGCTTTGCCTGGAGGCACAAGCTACCAATCCATTTCTTTAGGCCCCAATGAGCGATGTCTTCCTGCTTAGTGTGTCTGGGACGTACCACAAAACGTACTTTATTTTTTCAGCGTTTTGATATTTTTTTCATACGTCTGGCAAACGCTTCAGTCACGCGCTAATGTGTGACTGCTAAAACGAGTTTAAGAAACAAATTATTTTTATACGTCCAAAATCTTCATCGTGTTGAGATTTTTCATACGCCCGGGGCGCGTTTGGGTAATACGCTAATGTTCTATCTGCAGGAAACCACGGATTTATAAATTATAACGTTGATCGAATCGCCCGGTGCTTGCAAAATCATGCATTTTGTATCAGACCGAGAAGAAAGGCTTAACTTGTGGCTCTAGTTCAACAAAGATAATGGAAATGATTCATCACATATTTGAAGAACTGGTATCAATTTTACTCAGATGTGAAAGCTTGGTACAAAATGTTTACATATATTGCTATATATTGAAGAATTGGAATCATCAGATGGGTGGTTTTCGTGAGTGTGAAGAATACGTACAAATAGACCATGAAATTTGATTATATGCGCCTATCTCACATGCGTGTGAAATGGAATGAAATCCGTTACATACAAATTCGTTACCAATTCTTCGCCGGCTGGGAGGATTTGGTACCAATAATTCACATAAAAACTTTGCGAAATGTGAAAATTATGGTTCAAGAACGTGTTTTCCTGTGTTAGAAGATTTAGTACCGATTTGTGTCAATTCTACACATCTGAAAAAAAAAATCATACCAGTTCTTCACAGACGTTATATAAATTCGTACCGTCAGAAACAGAAAAAAAGTACAAATAGGCAATGATCAGGAAATGGCGCAATCAGAAAGAAATTCCCACTCCATAAAACGAGGGGTCGGAAAAACTAAAATGACACTTAGGCACTTATACCACGAAAACATGTCGTAAGCCAAGTGAGCAGCTATTCCCGAATGGGCGGCCACTCAGTTACCCGAACTGAACTAAAAATATGAAAACGTACATAAGGCTCAAACAGAACAAAAATTCGACTCCAAAACACAAAACAGTTAGAACCACAACAGAAGTATCGCCTTGGAACGATCTTGAAGACATTTGAAATTTTAGTATGAATTTCACCGCCCCCACCCCGCCATCGAAATTTAACATACACAAATGTCACGCTTCCAAAATGTGCCTTGTTGGTACCTATTTTTACACAAATGTGAAATTAAAAAATGCGGTTCAACAAGGCTATCATCCATGTCGAGAACGTCAACACGTTATTAGAATGGTGCTGGTACCGGTGAACCGATTTGAATTTATGCTTCCTGCGTCTGGATGCCTCAACGTTTTGATATCCCGGAACATCTCTGACATATTGAAATGAGAGAAGGAACTATATAAGAATGATTGCTGGAAAACAAGTAGGTAATGAACCAGCATTTTTAACGGAGTGGGGACTTGTTTATCGATGGCAAAGCTTCATACGATGAGATGGTTCATGTATCTTGGCGAGTTCTAGCACACTGGAGTTTTCAAAAATAAGCAACTCGATGATCGTGTTCGCATGGCGGGGTAACACAGTCCTCTATGGCACAGCGGATAAGCTAAATGCGCTGTAAAAAAGGAGTCATGAGTTCGATCCCATGCTTCTCCACTCGTCCGGGTAAGACTTAAAGCCGAGGTCCCACGACGATCTCCCATGACAAACTGATGACCAGGACGTATTGTGACGAGGCTACAGACTTTGTGACCTTTTTTTTAAGTCCAAGGGACCTAGTCTTCAGACCTGACTGTCAGATAAAACCTGAACACACGGAATCGTTTAAACACCACCAAGATGATATTTAAGTTGTTTGTCCGTCGCCAGGTTGAACTAGGCCATGTTAGTTGCAGACTAAGTTGCGGGCATATTCCAATGGATATAATATCTAGATCAACAAATTACATAGATCAGCTAGATAAGCCACAATCCGTTTCACTTCATAACCTAGCTCTACTTCCGCGTGGTGTGGAGAGTTATCAAGGAACACCGACGGAAACATGTTGCTAAGGGGCGAAAAAATGTGAAAATATACGTCAATTGAGACATAATATGTCAAACGAAATATATATTTTAACCGGATGTAGAGCTGTATATCTCGAAGTAGATATTATATTTAAATTCAAATATTTTGTGTTTATATCTAGATTTAGATATGGTATCTAGTTTTAGATACTATATTAAAAAGGAGATATTTTGACAGTATATATCAATTAAGATATAATATGTAAAACGAAATATAGATAAGCCGGATGTAGAGTTATATATCTAGAAGGAGATACTATATGTAAATTCAAATATTTTGTGTTTATATCTAGATTTAGATATGATATCTAGTTTTAGATACTATATGAAAAAGGAGATATTATATATCGATTTAACGGTTGTGCCCTACTGATAAAAGTCAACATTTCAGAGCCAATAAAATCAAATACTTGTACAGCAATATAAGAGCACAAATAAGGAGAAAAACAACACAAATGAGCCGCCTCATGGGAAAACCAACAATTTGCATATGCGAAAACAAAGGCGCAGATCAGCTTCGCGGTAACCGCGAAGCTGATCAGCGCCTTTGTTTTCGCTACACTGATAGTACAATCCCTCTACTTCCTAAAAACGAAATTTCATGCTTCTAGCTGTCTTCTGTTACTGTGCAGTCCGGTTTGTGTCGGACCTGGTCGGAAACCACAACGTTGGTTTTCCGAAGAGGCGGCTCAAATATTGTAACCTTTTTCTAGTTTATGGATTTTTTTCTAATATAACATCTCTCTGTCCTCCATCTTTCCCCCACATACATCCAATACTCAATCAAAAACATACCTTTCAATCATCCTATCAATTTTGAAAGAATACACACTTTCAGAACAAAAAAAAATAAAAATGAGAGTGACTTAATCATCACCTACTTTCCACTCTATCACCAAGATCACAATTTTTAATTCTCAACACAACTGAGCATGAAATTCTTTAATTCTCAACACGACTGAGCATGAAATTTTATCCCTAGATTTCAGGTTCAAATAACCCTGCCAGCAATTTAACCTGCTTATCAGATCCAAGTATTTCTACTGCAGTGTAATGAGAAAACCAACATTCTGTTTATGCGAAAACAAAGGTGCAGATCAGCGCTTTGTTTTCGCTACACTGATAGTCAATTTCCAGCCTCTAGCCATCTTATGTGCTTGTACAGTTTGGTTTGTGTTGGACCTATTCAGAAACCTTATTGTTGGTTTTCTGATTATCTAATGCAGCTCATATTAAAAATTTCAATTGGGATAATTACATTAATGAGAAGGATAACTTTCATTTAATGCCTTGAATTAGTGATCATGAGCAAAAAAAAATTCACCTTCAGCTCTGTTGAGCATGAAATTTTTGACCTCTATTAGCATTGCTGCTTCCTATATAACTTCAGGTTTACAGAAATGAAAGGTGTATCCTAGATTATTATGTAGAATTTCTGAAGTCAACTTACAGCCACATGTGTTTCATGAACATATTGATTCAAAAGTCCAACACGTCACAGTGAAAAATTGACATTTTAATTTATGATTACTGAACAAATTTGTAACATAACTTTAGCATCTTGATTACATGAGAAGAAATGAATAATTATAATTCATAAGCTTTTTCAACTTTTACTGATGCTAGATCCATTTTCAGATTACGTTTTAGTGGTCAGGCCTTATATTAATGTTCTGATATAAAATGCAAGGGTGTCCAATAAAATATGTTTAAGGGGTTGGCTTATATGTCCTAGTATTAAATGCAAGGCTGTCCTATAAACTTCAAAGTGTAATGAGGCCCCATCCCCCAAATGTTAAAACAAAAGCTGCATCGTGAGAAAAACGGATTTTTGCCTATGCGAAAACAAAGGCACAGATCCGCTGATCAATGCCTTTGTTTTCGCTACATGGACAGTACGATTTTTCTTCTTCTTAAAACCGAAATTTCTAGTTTCTAGCCTGCTTCTGAAACTGTACAGCCCTGTTTGTGTCGGACCTTGTCGGAAACCACAATGCTAGTTTTCCCACGAGACGGCTCTAATTATGTCTGTGATACTGAATACTATTTCAAAATTAACGAACCCTAAACATTTCCATTCTCTTGCATCATAGTTTCAAGTGGATCCTCCATATAATCCCCCAGATTTTCATCCTCAAGTCCTTTGGTCCCCATTTTATCTGGATGTGATTCAGAACTCTCTACTCCCTCCACCTGCATTTCTTCATACTCCATTTCTTCATATGCTGATTCTCCAATACCACTAGTTGTTAGTGCACTCTCTACTATACCCATACCATAATCTGCTTTATTCCCATTTTCAACATCTGCTGTTTCCAAACCAGGTGCTGCTTCACTTTCAAACTGGGCAGTAACATCTTCAGTCATCTCTTGATATTCTACCCCGTCATCATCACCATTTTCACCTAAGAGTTCAGATTCAGTGACACTGTTTTCTAAGACATTCTCTGTTTCTGCTTCTGCCTTTTCCTCGACTGTATTACCTTCACCTTCCATCTCAGTCAAAACATCTTCACTTTCTTCCCCGACTGCTGATTCTTCTTGACTCTTTGCACTATCTATTGCTGATTCAGTCTGGCTTCCAGATGGGAAACTCTTCACAGGAGTACCAGTGTTAGATGCTAGGATCTCATCAGGCAAGCTTTCTGGGAAACCTATTGCATCAGTAGATGTTCTACCACTAGTAACAGGCTTCAGATAATCCTCGACCTCTTCCTTCTGCAAATCATTTCCTTCTGAATCAGTCTTTGTGGCAGGGGGTTCTAAAGGTAAATCTGGGAGGTTTTCAACACTGTCAAGATCAACAAGTGGTAAATCAATCACAGCATCCTTGGTTGTTTCAGAACTTTCCTTCTTTCCATCATCAAAACTGTATGGTGTACCAAGGTATTTATCAGGATTTTCCTTTTCTTTTGGGGCAAGATTGTCTGTGCCCTTCACCAATAAATCCGCAGGTAATCTCTGAATCCTCACAACTGGTTGTTTACCCAGCTTTTTATCATCTGATTCTGAATCAGCCATTGGAGAACCAACAGTGCCCGGAGAATCAACAGATTTCTCTATCCACCTGTCCGCATGATACTTAGATAAATGTTCTTCATAGCTGCCGATCGTCCATGAAACTCGTCCACAGTATTCACATTTGTGCCTCTCAATCCCAGTAGAAGTCCTGATTTTACGATATTTACTATCTTGTTCTGTAGACTCATTTGACTTGGTGTCTTCTGATTCCTTTGAAGTTGATGGAGTCTTTTTCACTAATTGTGACACAGAGACAGCTCCAGAGACACTCTTCTTTGCCGCTTTCTTTACATCTGGTTTCCCTCCTTTTACCTCTTTCTTCTGAGGTTTCTTCCCTTCAGACTTTTTCTTTTTTCCTCCTTTCATTTCTTCAACATGAGCAGATTGCAGATGCTTCCTAAGATTAATTCTTTTAGAAAATGATTCATTACAGTATGGGCAATGCTTCCAGCTATAGAACAAGTAATTATTGTGTATCTTGATCATATGCTTCCCAAGAATCAACCTGCTACCAAACAACACCTTACAAAATGGACATCTCTCATGTTTAGAGGACTTCTTTTTCTTCGAACAAATACCTAGCAGTCCCTTATCATGCATCATGAAGCTGGAGTATCTAGCAAATGTGCCATTACAGCCTTCACAAACGTACTTGGTCTGCAGTGTTGGTTGCTTCAAGAAATCTATATGCTGAAATTTGCTTTTGTTACCGTGAACTGCCTGCATGTGTTCGAAAGCATGAGTTTTGCTCTTGAATTTCAGTCCACAGACGGAACAAGTACTGTCAGTGACTTCGTAACCGTACATCTTCCTAATAAGCATCATCCTTTTATCACAAACTTTCATATGATTATCTTGGCTCTCCTTGGACTTGAACAGCAGTGGACAAAACTTACACCTGTATTTGTACAGTCTTTCTCGGAACAACATCTGTGCAGGCTTTTTCTCAGTATGACCAAGTAGTATGTGATTCAATAACTTTTCAATAGTTTTAAATTTCAGGTTGCAAGCACCGCAGGACATCTCTGTACCGGTGTTCTTCTTCCTCTGCATGTCTTTGTTCTTATGCACTTCTGTAATATGGTCTCTAAGTAAAGATTGCTTGGAGAAGTTCTTTTTACACTGACGACATGGGAATTTCCTTGTCATATGGACAATATGATGTTTCTCAAACAATTCCTTGTCATGAAATAATTTACTACATACTTTACATACTAATACTTCAGCATCACTATGGAATAGTTTGACATGTGACTTAAGATTCTTTTCCCATCTGAAGAAAGCATCACACTTTGGACATTCATACTTCTTCTGTGTATGTGTATGTATATGTTTACTATAACCAATCTCTGTGTGAAACCTTTTCAAACAAACTTGGCACTGCTTCAAAAATGGCTTGTTCTTGTCCTTAAGACTAGGTGTTCCAGATTTACTAGACTGTCTTGATGATCTACCCGAGCCTTGGGTAATACCATCAACAGGTGTGTCAGTCCTCTTTCTAGTTTTACCATCCGACAGTATAGCTCCAGTGAACATGTCCACATCATGTACAACTGGGTTGGTCAGTGATTCAACCTCGGCATCTTCATCTAGGAATTTATCTCCAGGAGTACTTGAAGGCAAATTGCTATCCATTTCCATATGGCTTTCACCACCTGGTAAGAAAGGATCTGGTTTCTGTTGTTCACTGGCAGATGCCTCAGATGATTTAATTGCTTCATCTTTTGATGGTTCATCAGATTTGCTACAAATGGATTCCAGGAAAGTTTCTTCCGAGGTTTCAGTTTCCATCTCTTTATGACCTCCATTTTTCTGTAGTTCAATGTACTGTGATGTGAGATCACTATCAAGAGCAAATGTACTTGGACTCTCCGATTTACTAGCACTTTCATCACTTATAACAGATTTTACTATTTGATCATTTGGCACGGCATCAACTTCATCAGCTGATTCTTTGTTCCTTTCATCCCCAATTTCTTCTTTTATTTCAACTTCATTTACCTTATCAGCTTGGCTAACTTCTTGTTTCTCTTCAAATGTTGGTTCAGATTTTATCTCTTGTACCTTCCTTGGTTCAACTGAGTGTTTATTTGCCATGTGAGAGAGGAGTAATCTGAGCTCTGTAAATACCTCACTGCATACATTGCATTCACAGATACTCTTCGAGATGACTTTGGAACTATGCTTTGTCCTCCTGTGAAAATTCAACTTGACCTTGTCTGGAAACTGTTGTTTACAAAACTCACATTCATAAAGGATTGCACTGACTCTTTTTTTCAAAAACTTTGACATTATACCACCTAAACCTGTATCCTTTGGCATCTTCTTGGGTTTCTTCTGATGACTTGGTTTTGGAGTTTTTATTGGCTTACTTGGTTCAGATTTATGAGAAGGTTTCTTGACAGAATGTTTAGCTTTACTTGAAACCAATGATTTAGGTTTACTTTGCTTTAATGTTGCGGCTTTGCTTTGAACTTTTTGTCTCATTTCTTTTACCGACAAACTTTTTTTTAAACCATCATCCTCCTGTTTTATTTTCTTGTGTTTTGTCTCTGGCTCAGGCCACTCAAATGGCTTTTTTGGTTTTGCCTTTAAGCTGGCGAGCTTTTTTTTTACCCTGAGATTGTGTGACGCATTCTTTGTATTTCTCAGAGCCTTTATTGTACTTAATGACGACACTATTTTCTTGATATCTTTGTGATGGTACTTCAAGTGCCTGTCAAGGTTTTTCTTGAAGTCGTACGTTCTCTCACAGTGCTGACATGTAAACACTTCCTTTTTTGGTGTCTTCTGTTTAGGAAGTTTTCTTCCACTTAATGTAGATCTTGTTGTTGGCGTTGCCTTCACTTCTTCAACTTCTTTCTTTATTTTTTTGTTAGGTTCAAACTTGGGTGTTGCTTCTTTTCCACCTTTCTTCAGCCTTTGTCTCTCACTGGTTCTTGGCGTTTGTTCTTCCACTGGTTCTGTCTTGATCTTAGGAGTGCTACTCAGAGAGTCTCTCATTCGCCTGGTCTTCACAGGAGAAGGGGGAAGATCTTGAGTTTCCATGGAGTCAGAATCTGATGAAGAATATGACTCGGGCTCTTCATAGAAGTCTTCTTCATTGTGGATCTCTACAAGGTGCTTCTTCAGTGTCGCTTCTCTGCTGAATTTGAGGCCACAGAGACTGCAGTCATGCCTTTTAGTCTTCACTGTTTCTACAACAGGGGAAGTCAGATCAGAACTTGGTTCAGTCTTGATTCCAAGAGCAAAATTCATCTGCAGGAAATTATTTTTTGCTATCTCTTTCAGTTCTTCTTCAGTTTTGGGTTCAGTGTCAACTTTCTTTGCTCTGCCAGTTTGAAAGTCACCATCAACTATCTTTGTGTCAAGTCGAATTCCAGCCTCTGGATGTTGTTTTCCTAAATGTCTCTTCAATGAAAACAGGTTTGTGAACGTCATTTTACATTTTACACACTTCCTCAGAGAAACATCGTAATACTTGCTTGGTATTATTTTCTTCTTCTCTTTGTCAGATGACTCTGTCTTCTCTGGTTTGCTACTCTTGCTCTTTGCTGCCTCTGGCTTCTTGGTGCTTATTCCTGCATGTTTAAGCATATGTTTCTTTAGAGATTCTCTCTTTGAGAAGGTTTTCTGGCATTTGTCACATTTCACATACTGCCCTGTCTCTAGGTAAGTGTATGGAACATAGTCTGCAGAATCTGAGAGAATTTCATCTGGCTCACTCTTGACTTTACTTGGCGATGACTTACTGCCTTTCCCGCGCTCATTACATGGATGCTTAATACCTTTCTTACAGTACCTCATGTGTGACAGTACTGCCGCTAATTGGCTAAATTTCTTCCCGCAATCCGGACATTGTGGATTTTTACGAAGTTTGTCCTTGTCTATCGCACCCATATCATCATCCTCCATTGACGTGTCCATAGAAGCTTTTCCCTGCTCTTCCTTCTTGCCTTTACACACCTTCATATGGGACATTAACCCCTTGTACACACTGAAACTTCTGTCACATCTAGGACAAGTTTTTGTCTTCTTAAGTTCTTCATAGTCAATCTTTTCAACTGGCTCCTCGACATCTGGAAACTCTGCTCGGAACAGCTCTTCATCTCCATTGAAGTGCATGAACTTGACATGCTCGTACATTTCATCTTTGCGTGTGAACGAGTATCCACACTTGTCACACACAGAATGGGACTTGTTATGCGAGGACATGTGGTGAATCTGTAAATTGCGTCCACTGGTGAAGAGAAGCTCGCAGATATCGCATTTGAAGCAGTTTCCACCATGTTTCTCTACAGCATGCACTTTCAGACCTATTTTATCAGGAAATTTCTTGGCTTTACAGACCTGACATTGGAATGGTCCCTTATGTTTCACACTTTCATGTCGCTCCATGGCTGCCTCACTCCTGTAAATACCTATGCAGAAATCACACGGAAACCTTGTCTTCTTTCCGGGTGGAGCCGTGTCCATCTTCTCATGAACTTTGATGTGATTCTGTAGCTTATAACTTTGATAGAATTTCCAAGGGCAATGCGGACACTGGTATTTTTTCTCACCTGTGTGTGTCAGACGATGGGCTCGTACAGACTTGGAGCTCGAGAATTTCTTGTCACAAATGTCACATTTTATCTCTTTTGTAACTTCTTTCACTGCTTCTTTATCTTCAGGGTGAATTATCTTCAGATGGCTGAGAAGTTTACCAAAAGAAAACATCTCTTTCCCACACACGTGGCATGTATGGAGTTTGATCTGATGTTTTTCTTTCACGTGATCATTGAGGACGTCCTTGTCTGTGAAGATTTCAGAGCAATATGTGCATGGGAATGGACCAAAATGCTGTTTCATGTGCCTCTGTGCATTGGACTCGCTCCTAAATGTCCTATCACATAACTGACATTTTATTTGCGCAGACGAGTGCACACTATTCATATGCCGAGTCAATCTACTTTTCAATGTAAAGACTTTACCACATATTTCGCAACGACTGTCAACTTTCTTTTCTGGGGTTTGCTTCTTTTTCTTTTTACTACTAGGGGGAGCTGTTTTCTTCTCATGTAATTCAAGATGCAACTTAAGATTAGCTTCCCTTACAAACATTCTCTGACATATATGACAAACATATTTCTCATCTTGACCATGAGCATTCTCATGACAACGCAAGTGACGATAAAACCTAAATGTCCGTGGACAAAAACTACAACTAAAAGTTCTATCCCCATTTACAACTGCTTTGCTGTCAGGTGACAAAGTGCCTGTCTTCGGAGTTGACATTAGGGAGCTACCAGTTTTTGGTGTCGTTACTTGGGAGCTACTTGCCGAGTCTTCCTGGCTGTCATCTTTGTCCGGCGGTATGATGACTAGCTCTAGATCGTTGTGTGTCTGTAGTAGGGAGGGATCCAGGCCCAGGTTTGACAGATCTATGGTGCCGCTGTCTGTCTTGCCAGTATTGGGGTCTGTGGTCTGGTAGGTACCATCACGGAATATCTTGATGGTCATCTGTGTGCCACTGTCCTTAGCCTGCTGACTGCAATGGAGCAACGATTGACACGGTATTCAAATGTTATGTTAGTCCTTACAAGACTGAATAAGCTGTAAGTAATAAACTTTTTTCAAGTTTAACATAGCAGAAAACTTATCCTGCTCATAAATGCCAAAATTTTGGCATTTTCACATTTATTAGCAGGTAAATGATAATTTTTGACGTGTTGTCTAGTCTTGCTATATTTGAGCTGGGCCATGACAAACCGGTTTTTTGCCTATGCAAAAACAAAGGCACAGATCAGCTTCTCAGTAACTGCGAAGCTGATCAGCACCTTGGTTTTCACTACACACACGGATAGTACCATTCCTCTTCTTCTTAAATATGAAATTTCAAGTGTCTACCCATCTTCTGAAGCTACACAGGCCTGTTTATGTCAGACCTGGTCGGAAACCCCAAAGACGGAGCAACAATTGCTGGGTAGAAACCATTACTGCAGGGAGTTAATACGTCTTGCTCAAGGTCACAACATGGTGCCCCATGAGGGAATAGAACCCCCGACCTCTCGATTCAGAGGCCGATGTCCACCAGGACACCACAGTTTTATATCATGGAGAATAAATGTGTCTTGCTCAAGAACACAATTGAAACCAGTGCTTCCAAATTGTGGGTGTTTATAATCCTTACCACCAGGGTCAGCACAGCTGATCAAAATCATCACTGGTTAACCATATTGGTTTTACCCAAGCACAACTCTTTTTCAACTTACATGAGGTTTTTAGCTGACCCTGCTGTAGATCCAGCAACTATTGTCTCGGGTACCTCTGTCTTTGTCTTGGCTGTCTTACCACTGGGAGTCTTACCACCGGGAGTGTCCTAGAAACACAAGGCAATTACTGACGTCATAAAAAATATCTTGGTTTTTTGATAAATGCACATGGTTCTTACACATTTTTTCATCCTCAATTCAGCTGAGCATGAAATACGAAAATCTTTATCCTGTTCAAAAAATGTTAAAATGTCAACCAATTTTAAAATTACTGGCTTTGGTAAATCTAAACATCTAATTTTGGTTATAACAGTATATGTTCACTGATCTTAAAGGATCTTGGTTTTATTTTTGAGTACGTTGAAATTCAAACTCAATTAGTTGAGCAGGAAAATTTTTCTTAACCTTTCTCCCCCACCTGGTGTCTGAGTTGGGATTTAAAATTTGAGTCTGTGCATGACAAAACCAACAATTTGGGTTTCTGACCAGGTCTGACACAAACCAGCCTGTACCATACATGTGATATCTCCCGATCTCGTCGGGTTTCCCCGATTTTGGGCTTCCTAACCCGATTGTCCCCCGACGATATTGGAAAAACAGGTAACCAGCAACCCCCCTCAGTGGGGTTCTGGTTACCTGTATTTCCAATATTTATTTTTTCAAAGCTGGGAACCAGCCGATAATGCAAAAATGGTGAATACACATGAAATCCTGCTTGCGTCGAACGTAACGTTAGGCAGAAAGTCGGGTAAATTTTCCGACCTGCAAACTATGGGAACGAAACGGTTATAATAAGGGGGAGCAACTGTGTTATCGAACTAAAAAATGCGGGGTACCAGCTAATAAAGTAAACATTGGAATTACAAAAACTTGAAACACAAATTTCTGTGGAAAATGGAAAGAAATTAGTACGTTTTTCTGCATTTTTCTTTGTCTGTTTTATTTCAATACATTGAAATCTTTAAATCTTCTCGAATTGACGTTGATACAAGGGACATAAAGTATGAAATAATAAATGTCATTAGTTTTCGCGACTTCTTAGATACGCTTTTTACATGCATGTTGTAGTTTTCATGATGACGTCATCACTTAGCTAGACAGATTTGGGAATTAAAATTTCCTCAGCTGTTGATTATATTTAATTATGTAATTATTAAATTGTAGAAATGTAGAAATGCTATTAATATCATCAAAGATGAACAACCATAAAATCATTGCCAGCTATGAAACAAGAATGGTTATTGATATTTGAACCCTATTACAGGAAAACCAGATTTTTGCCTAAGCAAAAACAAAGGCGAAGATCAGCTGTGCAGTAACTACGCAGCTGATCAGTGCCTTGGCTAGTAAAATGCTTCCTCTACTAATATCCGAAAATTCCAGATTCTAGCTTTCATCACTGCTTGTACAGCTCGGTTTGTGTCAGACCTGATAGGAAACCCCTAAGACCAGTTTTCTCACGTCGCGGCTCATCTGATCATCTATTCATCAATATCTGACTGTCAGACCTATATTCACCAATACTGCACGTACAAACTATACAAGAACTCCGCGGAGGTCAATATCGCACCTGCATCGGGCAAAGTCAATAGACCATGAAATATAGTTCAAGGGCACCGGGTCAAGGTGCGTGCTTGAAGGGCATATCAAGGACAATTACTATGCAAGGTTTCAGACTCGCAGCTATCTCTGATGTCGAGAAAATCAAACTTCGACGTACAAATTTTCAATTTCAGTGGACTGTGAAATATAGGTCAAGGGCACCGGTTTAAGGTGCATGCTTGAAGGGTATGTCAAGGACAATTACTATGCAAGGTTTCAGACTTGCAGCTATCTCTGATGTCGAAAAAACCAAACTTTGACGTAAAAAATTTCAAAGTCAGTGGACCGTGAAATATAGGTCAAGGGCACCGGGTTAAGGTGCGTGCTTGAAGGGTATGTCAAGGACAATTACTATGCAAGGTTTCAGACTCGCAGCTATCTCTGATGTCGAGAAAACCAAACTTCGACATAAAAATTTTCAAAGTCAGTGGACCGTGAAATATAGGTCAGGGGCACTGGGTTAAGGTGCGTGCTTGAAGGGTATGTCAAGGACAATTACTATGCAAGGTTTCAGACTCACAACTATCTCTGATGTCGAGCAAACCAAACTTCGACGTAAATGTTGACAAAACTTCGACGTAAAAATTTTCAAAGTCAGTGGACCGTAAAATATAGGTCAAGGGCACCAGGTTAAGGTGCGTGCTTGAAGGGTATGTCAAGGACAATTACAATGCAAGGTTTCAGACTCACAGCTATCTCTGATGTCGAGAAAACCAAACTTCGACGTAAATGTTGACGGACGGACGGACGCACGAACGAACGGATGGACAGAAATTTGGACTCCTATATCGCACCCTGCTATAATCAGGTGCGATAAAAATCAAATCACTTTCCTCCTACCTTTTTTACATTGCCATGTCTCTTGATGTTATGGGCCTCCTCTTTGTGTAGTCTTAAGTCTAAAGCGGATGTAAACGTCTCTGGACAATACACACAGAAGTATGACTTATTGTAATGGACACTCGTCTCGTGTCGTTTCATCTCCGTTGCTGAGGAGAACGCCTTGCTACAGATCCGGCAAACATGTCGACGGGCGTGAATCTGGGCGTGCTGCCAGTATTTAGAGACCATGTTGAACTTTTTGTCGCAATTTCTACATTTATAGACATCCTTGTTACAGTGAGACTCATGGAAATGGACGCGGACAAGATATCTCTTGGCAAAGTCTCGGCCGCAGAGTAGACAGACATTCTCGTCGCAATGTTCCTTCAGGAAATGGTTCTGGAACAGTAACTCTGTCGCAAACTGAGAGTAACAGCCCAGACACTCAAAGTTACGGTTCTTGAGTGGCGTGTAGTCCTCTAAGCCAGCTGGGGCCTTAGTGGGGCTGGCCTTGATACTGGGTCCCCTGAAATATGGTGTAAATTACTTGGTTCAATAAATCACAAACTCTCTCAATGATTGGAAAATGTTCTGTTTGTTTCATGGTTCAACATGCCAGTCAACAAGTTCAGTCATGTTCGGACTGAGCCAATGATTTGGGGGTATAAAGCAGTCTGGTCAACAGCCAAGTCATGTACGCATGATTAGTATCCTATACAGATTTTCCTGGTAAGCCATCTAGAAGTATGTTACCTGTACTTCATACACATTTCTTACACCACTAACAAATGCTCATTCAGCGAAAGAGGAAGAATGGTTGTAGAAATATTCTTCATTCTCACATATGAAATGTGCTGGCTGTGAGGATCGTTCCAAAGTTCAATACATTAGATATCAGACAGGCTACCAAACAATCAAGCCCTGTTCCCGATTGTTTGGGACATAAAATTCAAGGGACTTTGCTTAAAAGCCTAAATTTCCTACTTTAACTATCCTTTGGGTACCAAAATTTTGTTGCTATCTTGTGTGATGATTTTAACACCTCCTGCAAGGGTGAATACTTATTTCTTGTCTAAGTTAAAAGAAGGGTCAGAAAATTTCTACAATAAAATATCATGAACACTTCATTTCAAGAACTTACGGTTTAATATCCACGGCTCCTGCTGCCAGTTTCTCCAGGTCACTTTTCCCGTCTGTTGCCTGGCTACTGCTGGTATCCATGGCTTCTTCGTCCGACCCAGCATCGTCACCGCCCGGGAAATCATCGGGGTAACTGATAGCATCTGTGGCCGACTGGGTCTCCTCTGTGTATTTGTAGGTAGCTGAGGCTTCCTCTAGAGCTTGGAGAGCCTGAAGATACATGTATATAATAAATTATTATGTTTACAAGTTAGTTTTTGTTTTTGCAATAGGATGTGACCTTAAGGCTCAAAACATTATTTTTCATATGAACAATCTTTACATGTACGAGGGGGGTTCAAAAAGTTTGAGGAAAAGTGCTGCCAAATTTGTAATTGTCATGGGAAATTTACGTTCTCTGTGCATGTTGTAAATAACAAATAGTTAACATATGCACAAAATTTGAATAAAATCTAATTGTCAGTTCTGTGTGCATAATGCGGTGAATTGTGCCGAAACTACAATTCGATATGTTGTGTATTTCACGAATATTACTCTTTTCTGTAACGACGATCATTTTCGACAGTATGACGTTATTTGACGTTACGCTGCGCGAGTCGACATGGACGTTTTTCTGACCACAAGTCGTGTAGAAATCTTGAATACTACTTGTTGATTGCTGTTTTCTTAATTTTCTTGTTGCCATATGCGCTTTCTGCTCTTAGCAGTGTTTCTTCCTTTTATAGTCCGTTCCAAACACACAATTTATCGAATACTGTTGTTCCCTTTGCATTTTAGGCATACCCACTAAACAGTATGGCCGCTGTACGCCAAAATGACGTCACACACTTATATGACGTCATGTGCTCACCGCAAACATATTGAACTTTGCTCATACAAAGTTTGGTGAAAAAAGCACGGTGAACTATCAAATGCAACGTCATCATTAAACATCCACTTTTTGCAAAAATGAAGAAAAGTGGGCCAGTAATCATGATGTACGGTTTCCATAGCAACCACTGTTAACATTGTATTCATGCCAGAGCAGCAATATTTTCTGAATAAGTACAAATCATGTTAGTCTATATAACTGTAATAGTTTAATTCAGCTGATTTACAAAATAAGAATATGATGACACTTTTCCGCGAACTTTTTGAACGTCCTTCGTATATAAGTTTTGCTCAAAAGTTAGCCTAGTTGTCAAATGTACTGTCTAATTGCAACCACTGTTTGTGGGCATGCATTCCAGAAGCAGATCTTTTCACCAACAAATTCTTAATTCAGCAGAAGAGGAAGAATTGCCGTAATCAAATCTTCACAAAAGAAATATGCTGGACTGGACATGATTAATAGCAGAGCTGCTTCAATGCCCATCATCCACCGGGCCACAGTACAAACCATGCTATTGCATCCATGATCGCGTAACTGGATAAAAAAATCCTGACAATTAGCTCATGATCAGTTAACTGGATGAAAAACTAAAGATTTACCTCTGAGACTTTTTCCTCCTCTGTCTTCCCATCGTCCACTGGCTCCTCAACCTTTGGCAGGGGCGGAGGCGGGGGCTGGGTAGTAGTGGCCTGGGCTGCCGCAACATTGGCTAACTGGTCAAGGTTATCCTGCAGTAGGTTGTCTCCAAAACCTAACAAAATAGAACTTAGATTGAAAAGCTTTTGTCTTTTAATGGGCACAAAAATGTACATATTTTTTTATTAATTTATTATTTTTTTTTTTCAATTCAGTTTTATGTCCTTTTCAAGATTATTTCAGCTCATATGAGACAGACCAATCAGTAGGTGGGGTGAAAAGGGGAGAACCCAAGAAAATACACCTGACACACCTGCAACCAGAACTTGGCTTGTCTCACATGGCCAGAGCGGGGCTCGAACCCACACCATACACAGCAGTGACAGTACATATTTAGGCAAGGCATCATCAAAGTTAAACACCTTGGAACAACAACAGGAGACATATGAAGGCCTGAAATTTTTGACTAAAGGAAGTAGGACTATATTTGTTTCTTAGAAAGCTCACAGTAATATATGACCAACAAAATTACTTTCAAAAATATCCTTTGAAACTACAAAACGACTTGTATCATACAATTTAAACTCACCCTTTTTTTAAACCATATATCCTTATTCACTCTCACTGAATATGCCACTTTCTTCCAAAATTCTCTGAGGGAGCTAACTGTTTCCCCTAATAAATCTGTCAGCAGGAGATGTAATTATGTTGATGCAGACCACATTAAATCAACAAACACATGGGGCAAGGTTTCTCAGATTCTTAGATAAATTATCAAAATGTTTCAGTGCAAGAAACTTGTACTGATAAAGTGTGGCTTCATTTTTCCAACTGGTTCAGGTACAGACAAGTCTGCATAGCTTAACTGAGAGTTTTCAATTTTGAACAGAGTGATATGCTACTTTGTAT
Source organism: Rugalucina vietnamica (assembly GCA_964017185.1). Classification (NCBI taxonomy): domain Eukaryota; kingdom Metazoa; phylum Mollusca; class Bivalvia; order Lucinida; family Lucinidae; genus Rugalucina; species Rugalucina vietnamica. The sequence goes on along the minus strand of OZ024877.1, from coordinate 7,910,937 downwards.
AACAAATCAAAATACAAAATCATTATTTCACAAAGACCTCAGTTTGTTTGATGACTTTGTCTTAGCCTACAATAAAACAAAATAGATTTTTTGTGATGCAGCTCAAACATTACAATCAGATTGATTCTTGTAGCAGAAAGGCTAAGATTTTCTTGAATATGAAACTTTACAATATGAAAACACGAAAACATTTGCGCCTTTTCCTGATCTTTGCCTACTTGTACCTTTTGTATTAGTTCGAGTTCTGATCATTACATGTTTTGTTTCCACTAAAACTTTTGAGGATAAACTACATGTATAAAGTGACTTTATTTCAAGAGGGTGATTACATACATAAATGAGAAAACGTACAATAGCTAATCTTCCATGAGGCCCTTGCTATGAAAATAATAATATGATAATAATACTAGTCTCCATCTTTGAAGAGGATAACCAAGGCTTTTAGCATGAATGCCAATTGTATTTATGGTCCTCTAGAATCAGACATTGATTCAATGCTATCAGACTTTTATTTATGTTGCCAGGTATGCGACCCAGTCCCATTAGCTCAAGTGGTAGACTAGCTACTAGTCTGATAAATAAGTTATTTTTTTGTGTTTTTTTTTGTGCCTTTTTGTAAGTTTAAATTCTCTTTTCTTGAAAATTAGAGCACCAAATATTTTCTGAAGAACATATCTTGGCTAGATTCGAGACAGAGGAGTAGACTTATATTATGTCCAAATGATGTACAGTTTATTTAAAAGATTTTACCATTACAGATTTGTCATTTTAACGCCTAATGGCTAGGCTACTCAAGTGGTAGAGTGTACAATTTATGATCAGGAGGTCATGGGTTCGGACCGTGGTTGGGACATACAAAAAGCATTAAAATAGTACCAGTTGCTACCATATGTCTTGCACACCTGAAAATTCGGACCCCTGTCAAATTTCGAACATGAACGTTTACTGTTACGTACAACCAAGTCAATGAAAAATTCAAAACATTTTGATTTGACTTTCTGACACATTCTGTTATGTAGATACATGACAGAAAAAAGGCACTGTGTATTTTATGGAGTGGAGTCATGGATTGGAGTCTTGGATTGGAGCCATGGAGTGGAGTATTGGAGTGTATTCTTGGAGTGGAACCTTGGAGTGGAACCTTGGAGTGAAATGTTGGAGCGTAAGAGAAACATTTATTCTGGTGGTAAAATCAGTCTCGTTTGAACGGACAACATTGCGAAACATGTAACAAATGCATTACCAGTATAAATAATGGAAATAAATGGTTAATTTCCGTTACTTATCCATTACTCATACACTTTATGCATTTGTTACATATTTTGTGATGGCGTACGTTCGCTTCAAGACAAATTTCACCACCAGAATTGAGTTTTGTGTTATACTCAAAATTTCACTCCAAGGTTCCACTCCAAGAATCCACTCCAATACTCCACTCCATGACTCCAATCCAAGACTCCACACCATGACTCCACTCCATAAAATACACAGTGCCCAGAAAAAATGGGTGTTACTGTAGCATTTTCAGTTTTGTTCAGTTTATATTAGTGATGCTATATTTCTGGGGTTAGAGAAATTGGCTTTATCTTTTGATGCATTGGCTTTAAGAACTTCAGATTTTTTGTTTAACAAAAATTATCACATAATCATGCGCACCTTGTAGACTTGGATCAGGCTTGGCACATGTAAGACTTGCACTTTATTAGTTGCCTGTATTTGCCTGTCTAATGTTTAACTTAAAAAAGTTTATAATGAGTGAATCAATATGTTGAGGGGCCGTAAATTTCAAACAAGCAAAAGAAACCATATCCTTGCACATGTTTTAATACTTGCTGGCTAATTTATTGCCCTCTTGCTGTGCTGGTCTTAATTTCTTGAACTGTGGTGTAATTGATATCATGATCCTGCTGATAAGGGCTATAAAATCTAAAAGTTTCTGAATTCTCAGCGCTGAGGAAAATTTTGTCATAAAAGAAGAGAGTGTATTTCAATAATAAAATAACTAAAATAATTTATTTTAATACCCGATTCTGCAGTAGCTCCTGCTAGCAGGGTATCCCCTGGTGTTGTGTCATAATCAGTCTGTGCAGCGGCAGTACTCTGTCCACTCAATGGCCCCTGGGTAGAGGCAGCAGCCGCCGACGCAGCTGGTTTTACCTCCTTCTTGGTCTCCACAAACTGCACATTTTTCTGAGGGCCCGAGTGCTTCAGGGCGATGTGATCCGTGCAGGCCTTACGGGTCAGGTACATCTTGGAACAGTAGAAACATTGGTACTTGTCTCGGGAGTGGGTAGTCATGTGCCTTTTCAGCTTTTCCTCGCTTTCAAACTTGTTGTCACAGACGCTACATTTGTGGACCTTCTGATGTGTTTTCACATGGACGTCCAGGTATTTCTTCTGTGTTGTGCTGTAGTTACACTGCTCACACTTGAAGGGCATGTCCATGCCGTGTTTGTCATGCTTGTGTTTCATCAGAGAGTTCTGATTGGCACATATAATGTGACAAATGTTGCACAAGTGGCTCACACTTTTGGTATCCCCTCCAGCAAGAATCCTCGACTCAACCATACTCCCGATCTTCCCCACAGTGGCTCCGTGAACCTTCTCTCTGTGAGACTTCAGGTCAGACGCCGTAAAGAAGACCTGGTCACACTTCTCACATTTCAGCAGGATGCTTACTCCTTGCCCCTTACCGGTCGGTGTCCTCCCTGGTGTGATTGTCTGCTGTGTAATCTTCTGACCAATCACTGACCCAGCAACATTTGTAACTTTAGTGGCAATGAACGGCTTGTCTATCTGTGTTTGGATTGCCGCTGTGGTCCCAGTAGGCTGCTGTTGTTGGACAATCAGATCTCCAATATCAGTGACCACCTCAATGGGCTTTCTTTGCAAATCTATCTGCAGGTGCCCTTCTGGCACCTCCGACGTGACCACACCTTGCTGAGTAATCTGTGTCCCATCTGCGTATTGCAGAGTGCCATCAGGATTAGCTATCAACGTCTGACCGTACTGATCTGTTATGGTAGTACCAGCTGGTATCGTAGTTCCGGCCGTTGTAAATGTTGCCTGTTCGTACTGTCCCTCATCCACACCCGCGGCTGTGCTACTGATCTCAGCAGGTGCGTAGGTAACTGCTGTCTGATCATACTGGGTCAAATTACCATCCATTGGAATATTGACGTTGGGGAGATTATTGACTTGCTGTGCCCCACCAGGCTCCTGGAACCCACTGGCAACTGCTGAGACAAACGCGCTAACTCCCTCTGATTCCGACCCACTGGCTACAGCGGACACGAAGCTATTTTCCGTCCCACCCTCTACTGTCGATATGAATGTTGTAACTGCCGTCATTTCCTGTCCCTCCGACTGAGCCACGGCTGGTACGAATGCGTCCATGACCTCCCCACCCTCAGAAACTGCCTGCACCTGGACTCCTTGCACTCCTTCTACCATCTCATCTACCTGTAGGGAGAAATGTTTTGGTTAACCCATATTTGACAGGGATTTTTTTCGAGTGTCTCAGGGGCCGAAATAAGGCCCCATTCCCAATGCAAATTAGGTGACTTTTTTCCCAAATTGAAGGAAAAAATTCCCAATCACAGCTGAATCTAATTCTCAACAGTTCCTAAACATTGTGAAAATCAACTCTGCTGTTTGAAATGATGTTAAACTTTGATTTTGAGATATTATTTAATGATTTAAAATGATTAAACTTAATTAACTATGTCAAATTGGAAAATATCATAATCTTTGACTGTTTTGAAAAATTCCCAAATTCTGGGTTATGTCGCTAATTTTCCCCATCAGAAAGGCCCTAGGGCCCCTTCCCAAAATTGCAGAAAAAATCCCTGTAAATTGACGAATGGATTATCCCATCATTAGCATTTGGGCGAGTCCACTTTCATTTTGAGGGACAAAAGGGGTGATTTTGAATTTTTATTCCATTTTTATAATGAATTTTCTCTAAGCAAACAAAATAGCCCCAGATGGGACTCGTCACATCTGGGGCTATTTTGTTTGCCTATGTCCCATAAAAAGGACGCCAGGCTTATATGAGTCAAGTTTGGGTATGCCTAACATCACAGTCGACAATTATTTTTCAGTCATGTTAAGATGGAACCACTTTTTTGTGTGTTAACAAGTACTTTAAGTATCTTGCTCAAGGACACTTGATGGCTCCAAAGTCCTGTTCTCAACTGCTAGGCCACTACACTCCCCAGGGAGCATTTTTTCAGCCATTTTCCAGGTATTCCAGAGCTGTTATTAACCCTGTTAATAACCCTGTTATTAGTTTGTTGTTTGTCTTTTTTATGCTGTCAGGCTGTCAACCAAGTCTTCTGAAAAATATAGGAGTTTATATAGGAATTTTTTCTAAGAAATATAGGAGGTTTTAGATCATTTTGAAGAAAAAATATAGGAGTTTTCTCGTGAAAATCACTTCATTCTATGTTCTTATGCTAACAATCCTTACCGCCACACTCACTTTTTCTACGTTACCGGTAATTAATGTCTAAATTATCTAGGTAAAAGTAACCATTCAGTTCCACAGCATCACAATCCACACAGGTGACCTTTCATGTGATTATCAAGTGTGCTAAAGCATTTACTACACAGGCCCATTAGCTGACTAACAGAGTTAAAGGTTTTTTATTCTAACACACCTCGCCAATATAGCCAATGGTAAAAAACGTGTTATATTGTGCAACAATTTCACTGGGCGAATAAGCGTGACGTTACTTTGCGGCATTTGTGACATCAGCTATCCCACAAAGCAGCGTTAGACGGTGAAACGTCGTTTTAGCGCACAACAAACGTAATAAATGTGTGTAAAAACCAGCATTACAGTCAAATATTTGGCGGGATATCTGCAATGCAATGGCGGAAAGCTGAACAATATCGACGGTTTCAGCAACATTTATTCCGTTTATTGTGTGTTAGAATCGAAATAGATCAGCTCAAGTGCGTGAATTGTTGAGTAATAATTCACTGTTTGTCGGTCAGATAAGAAGATAAATCATATTGTGACCTCCAAACAGTGAATTATTACTCAACAATTCACTGCTGGAGCTGATCTATTTCTTAAATATAAAGGCAAAATAAAGGCTTTTTCATTGAAAATATATTAAGAATAAAGAGAAAATTAAAGTCAACTTTTCCTCTACATCTAAAATTAGAACTCCTTTTATTGTTCACAATGATAGTTTATAAAAGTAGAAAATATAAAATTCCATAGTGAGTTATCATATTCTTTCTCAAAGATAAAATAAATCAACAACTCCAAATCTCAGCTGAATTTCCAAAGTCCATAATATAGCACAGACTGCAGAATGTTTTATTAATACATGTACTGTATTTAATAATTACTTGAAATTAGGCGGGGGGTTTGGGGGCCGCCTAGGCCCCCAGAAGCTCTAGGGTACATACCTTTGTCTCCTGTGATCTCAGCCTTTCCTGGGATCAACTGTACACTGTACAGTTGCATCAATTTAGAACAAAATTAAGGCAAAGGAAGATAGAAAATAGATAAAAAAAAAGACACAATATAAAAACCATGACAACTTTAATGGAAACTAGGATATATAATTTATTAATTGTTATGTAAATGGGACATGCTTTGGACTTAAAAGTTACCCTGACTAAGGAGTGACATACTGAGCATTTATACACTATATGATAATATAATATATAGTATGGATATGATTTACAGATTTTATTTAAAAAATAAAGACTGAAGAATAAAGAGGCAAAGCAGTTTCAGAGCACTACTATTTATTATATATGATCATTCATTGGTAACAAAATTTCCTGAAAATATTGGAAATATTTTCAAAATATAGGAGAATTTATAGGAATATACTAGGAGATGCTTAAAAATATAGGATTTGGAACCAAAATATAGGAGTTTAATAGGAATATAGGAATTGGTTGACAGCCTGTGCTGTGTTTCTTTTTGGTTTTATTGTTTTAACATCTTGGGCAACAATTTTCTAGTCATGCTGGGACAGCCCAACCGCTTACAAGATTGTAGCCAATCCTATGGGAAAGTAAAATGTCTGGATCAAAGACACAATTCGGAACTGGTGGAATTCAAACCCATGATTTCTTGATCCGGACCAACCCTCTACCAGTACACTACAGCTCTCTACTAACTGCCATTTGGAGTTAGAACAGATTATGAATTGGAATTTAAAGTAAAACCTTGTATTAGCACAGATCACAGCCAGTCTGACTGTAATGTCTGTTATGCGTAATAACCATGTCAACTTTTGCAAACTGAAGTTTATAACCGTAAACCAATTTATTTTCGGGTGCATTTTCTTTCTGATTTTCGTATGTAAGACTCTCATCCTCTTGAGTTAAACATGAAGTTAAATTAACACCAACCTGATATTGTTGGTATGTCTCTGTGCCGAATGTCTGTCCCTGCTCCATATCTATGGCCGGCTGAGCCTCCTCGGCCTCACCCTCCACCTGCTGTAACACCTGGCTCCCGTCCTCTGTCTGAAGCACCTGGGAACCGTCTTGGACGGTCTGTAGTATCTGGGAACCGTCCTCGGCCTGCTGGAGTATCTGGGAACCGTCCTCGACCGTCTGTAGTACCTGCGAACCGTCTTCCAGGGTCTGAAGGACCTGGGTACCATCTCCGATCTGCTGGAACCCTTCCGCTGACTGGACACCCTCCACTTGTACATTGTCACCCTGAAATTAGATAAAGTATAATTGGGCAAATAGGTTACTGTATGGGCGGCAACTTTAATATCCATATCTGGGCGTGGTCGGCTAGTCCATCTGTTCAAGTAGGGAGATTATAGAAAAGTGGTCGGCTAGTCCATCTGTTCAAGTAGGGAGATTATAGAAAAGTCGAACTCAGTCAGCCTGGACCGTTGTCACATATTTACCATTAGAAATCAGATACCTGTATTTTGTCCAATCCAGTGAATTAGACAAACGCGTATTTCATTCTTATTTTCTAACGGAAAACATGTGAGTTGAATCTTTTACTTGTATACATTTAGCTTTTACCTAAGTCAAAGTTAGACCATGCCCAATCAGTGCTTGCACTAGTGGAAGTCTGGGAGTCAGAGACTCCCAAAAATTGGACTATGACTTCCAAAGACCAAAGCCAGATGCAAGGAAGTCAATGACTCCCAGTATCACCACATGCTACAATTCAAAATGTAAATTTTACGAGAATATGAGACAGATTCATAATAGAAATGGCTTTTTTACATAAGATTTAGGGAAAAAATAATCAAAATTGTTTAACTTTCTGAATGAAGATAACTGTCAGACTCTGCTTGACTTCCATAAGATGCCGCTAGGAAGTCCTGTGACTTCCTGTTTTTCAAGCTTAGTGTGAGCACTGCCCAATAACGTATTCATAAGGTAACGCCCATACAGTGACCTATTAATGTACATCATGTCATTTTGTGCCTGTAATGTAGACCCCATTTGAACATAATTCTCTTGTACACAAAACTTAAGTTTACAAGATTATGCTTTTTATAACCTTCTCTTTCTTGCTTATGAACAATTTCTTTTTACATAGTGATACTTTTCATACAACAGATCATATAAAAAAAATTTATCCTTACAATGAGTAGTGTTACAATGAGTAGTGTTACAAGGAGAATGGTTGTTATTAAAGTGTTTATTCGTGTGTAAAATTTGAGAAATCATATGCATTTTCTGGTATGAAAATTTTGAATTTTATTTAAACATTTGAGCCACCACATGGGAAAACCAACAATCTGCATAGGCGAAAACAGGCGCAGATCAGCTTCGCAGTAACTGCGAAGCTGATCAGCGCCTTTGTTTTCGCTTCTCGGATAGTACAATTCCTCTACTTTCTAAATCGAAAATTTCCAGTCTCTAGCTATCTTCTGTGCTTGTACAGGTCGGTTTGTGTCAGACCTGTTCTGAAACCACATTGTTGGTTTTCCCAGGAGGCGGCTCATTTAACAATTGCATTAATAAGACTCAGAAATCTCACCTGTTGGTAGTTGTCAGTGACCATGATCTGATACTGGTCATTCCCTCCGGCCCCGCCATCAGCCATACCCTGTAGGGCACTGGTCACCCCCTCAATAGACTGACCCTCATTCAGGAATATCACCAGGTTGTCACCCGACCTCACCACCTGTACCGGTACCCGATTACCATCGTCGTCCACGGCAACAAATGTCTCCATGTTCTCCTGATTAATGTTTTCTTGATTTGCTTCCATTTTGCTTGTTTGTAAATTTTTGTTTGAATGTTCACTTAAGTCAATCTCTCCTCTCCTTGAACTGCTTTGAAATATCAAAGTCCCGTTCAACAATGTCCACTTCTCAGAATGTCACTGAATATCTATCATGTGATTAAATTGTTATAGCATTCATCTGAAAGAAAAAAAAACAATGTCTATTTATTTGCATAGAAGACTGTTTTGTTGCTAAACCTGCAAGTCAACAGCTAAAGCCATGTTGGGGAATTTTTCATGTCTCAGTTTTATGGCACTTGTGCCTAAATCTGGAATGTTGTGACATCAAAGTTGCTATAATAAAGCACCGCCCAAATAAACAATGTAGGCTTATATATGAGCCTGTGCGTGAGAAAACCAACAATTTGGGTTCCGACCAGGTCCGACACAAACCAGTATGTACAGTCACAGAAGATGGCTAGAGGCCTAAAATTTTAGATTTAGAAATTTGAGGAATTGTGCTATCCGTGTAGCGAAAATAAAGGCGCTGATCAGTTTTGCAGTAGCTGCGAAGCTGATCTGCTTCTTTGTTTTCGCATATGCTGATTATTGGTTTTCACATGTGACGGCTCACATATGTACTCATGTTGGTGCTTCCACTTAATCAACCACTTTATCTGGACAGGCACAGATTTTCTACATTGTTAAACAGAACTCAGGTAGTGGGTCCGCAACTTTACTGCAGCAAACATTTCTTACAGCCCTGATGGAGTAAAATCATATTCTCACCCTCATGGGTGGAGACTATCAGTGGACAAGGTGGAGTGGTGAGTAACAGTGGACATGGGAGATTGGTATCAGTGGACATGGGGGAGTGGTATCAATGATATGGGAGTGGTGGTGATAGGGGTGGTAAGTATCACTGGACATGGGGGAGTATCAATGGACATGGGGGAGTGGTATCAGTGGACATGGGAATGACATGGGAAACTACTGAGAGTGGTGAGTATCAGTGGACATAAGAGAGTGGTGAGTATCAGTGGACATAGGAGACTGGTGAGTATCAATGGACATGGGAGAGTGGTGAGTATCAGTGGATATGGGGGGGTGAGTATCAGGAGTATCAGTGAACATTGGAAAGTGATGAGTATCAGTGGACATGGGAGACTGGTATCAGTAGACATGGGAGTGGTGAGTATCAGTGGACACTGGAGAGGGGTAAGTATCAGTGGACATGGGAGAGGGGTGAGTATCAGTAGACATGTGAGAGGGGTCAGTATTCGTAGACATGGGAGTGGTGAGTAGCAGTGGGCATGGAGAGTGGTAACATTGGACAAGGGAGAGCGGTGAGTATCAGTAGGCATGTGAGAGCAGTGAGTATCAGTAGATAAAGGGGAGTGGAGAGTATCAGTAGACATTAGAGACTGGTGAGTATCACTGGACATGGGAGAGTGGTATCAGTGGACATGGGAGACTACCGAGTAGTGAGTATCAGTGGACATAGGAGTGGTGAGTATCAGTGGACATTGGGGAGTGGTGAGTATCAGTGGCCATGGGAGAGTGGTGAGTATCTGTAGACATGGAAGAGTGGTGAGCATCAGTAGACACTGGGGAGTGGTGAGTATCAGTAGACACTGGGGAGTGGTGAGTATCAGCAGACACTGGGAAGTGGTGAGTATCAGTGGACATGGGGGAGTGGTGAGTATCAGTAGACACTGGGGAGTGGTGAGCATCAGTAGACACTGGGGAGTGGTGAGTATCAGTAGACACTGGGGAGCGGTGAGTATCAGTAGACACTGGGAAGTGGTGAGTATCAGTGGACATGGGGGAGTGGTGAGTAACAGTAGACATGGGGGAGTGGTGAGTATCAGTAGACACTGGGGAGTGGTGAGTATCAGTAGACACTGGAGAGTGGTGAGTATCAGTAGACACTGGGGAGTGCTGAGTATCAGTGGACATGGGGGAGAGGTGGGTATCAGTGGACATGGGGGAGTGGTGAGTAACAGTGGACATGGGGGAGTGGTGAGTATCAGTGGACATGGGAGAGTGGTATCAGAAGACAATGGGAAGTGGTGAGTATCAGCGGCCATGGGAGAGTGGTGGGTATCAATGGACATGGGGGAGTGGTGAGTATCAGTAGACAATGGGAAGTGGTGAGTATCAGTGGCCATGGGGGAGTGGTGAGTATCAGTGGCCATGGGTGAGTGGTGAGTATCAGTAGACAATGGGAAGTGGTGAGTATCAGTGGATACGCGGGAGTGGTGAGTATCAGTGGCCATGGGGGAGTGGTGAGTATCAGTAGACAATGGGAAGTGGTGAGTATCAGTGGACATGGGGGAGTGGTATCAGTGGCCATGGGGGAGTGGTAAGTATCAGTGGCCATGGGGGAGTGGTGAGTATCAGTAGACATCGGAGAGTGGTGAGTATCAGTAGACACTGGGAAGTGGTGAGTATCAGTGGACATGGGGAGTGGTGAGTATCAGTAGACACTGGGGAGTGGTGAGTATCAGTAATCACTGGGGAGTGGTGAGTATCAGTAGACACTGGGAAGTGGTGAGTATCAGTGGACATGGGGGAGTGGTGAGTATCAGTAGACACTGGGGAGTGGTGAGTATCAGTAGACACTGGGGAGTGGTGAGTATCAGTAGACACTGGGGAGCGGTGAGTATCAGTAGACACTGGGAAGTGGTGAGTATCAGTGGACATGGGGGAGTGGTGAGTATCAGTAGACATGGGGGAGTGGTGAGTATCAGTAGACACTGGGGAGTGGTGAGTATCAGTAGACACTGGAGAGTGGTGAGTATCAGTAGACACTGGGGAGTGGTGAGTATCAGTGGACATGGGGGAGAGGTTGGTATCAGTGGACATGGGGGAGTGGTGAGTAAGAGGACATGGGGGAGTGGTGAGTATCAGTGGACATGGGGAGTGGTGAGTATCAGTAGACAATGGGAAGTGGTGAGTATCAGTGGCCATGGGAGAGTGGTGGGTATCAGTGGACATGGGGGAGTGGTGAGTATCAGTAGACAATGGGAAGTGGTGAGTATCAGTGGACATGGGGGAGTGGTGAATATCAGTAGACAATGGGAAGTGGTATCAGTGGATACGCAGGAGTGGTGAGTATCAGTGGCCATGGGGGAGTGGTGAGTATCAGTAGACAATGGGAAGTGGTGAGTATCAGTGGGCATGGGGGAGTGGTGAGTATCAGTGGACATGGGGGAGTGGTGAGTATCAGTAGACAATGGGAAGTGGTAAGTATCAGTGGACATGGGGGAGTGGTGAGTATCAGTGGCCATGGGGGAGTGGTGCGTATCAGAGGACATGGCGGAGTGGTGAGTATCAGTGGACATGGGGGAGTGGTGAGTATCAGTAGACAATGGGAAGTGGTGAGTACCAGTGGATACGCGGGAATGGTGAGTATCAGTGGCCATGGGGGAGTGGTGAGTATCAGTAGACAATGGGAAGTGGTGAGTATCAGTGGATACGCCGGAGTGGGGAGTATCAGTGGCCATGGGGGAGTGGTGAGTATCAGTAGACAATGGGAACTGGAGAGTATCAGTAGACATGGGGGAGTGGTGAGTATCAGTGGCCATGGGGGAGTGGTGAGTATCAGTAGACAATGGGAAGTGGTGAGTATCAGTGGATATTGGGGAGTGGTGAGTATCAGTGGACATGGGGGAGTGGTGAGTATCAGTAGACAATAGGAAGTGGTGAGTATCAGTGGACATGGGGGAGTGGTTACAGTTGACATGGGAGAGTGGTATCAGTGGACATGTATCAGTGGACATTGGAGAGTGGTATCAGTGGACATGGGAGAGTGGTGAGCATCAGTGGACATGGGAGAGTTGTGAGTATCAGTAGACATGGGAAAGTGGTATCAGAAGACATAGGAGAGTGGTGAGCATCAGTGGACATGGGAGTGGTGAGCATCAGTGGACATGGGAGAGTGGTGAGTATCAGTACACATGGAAGAGTGGTATCAGATGACATGGGAGAGTGGTGAGTATCAGTGGACATGGGGGAGTGGTATCAGATGACATGGGAGAGTGGTGAGTATCAATGGACATGGGAGAGTGGTATCAGATGACATGGGAGAGTGGTGAGTATCAATGGACATGGGGGAGTGGTATCAGATGACATGGGAGAGTGGTGAGTATCAATAGACATGGGAAAGTGGTATCAGAAGACATAGGAGAGTGGTGAGCATCAGTGGACATGGGAGTGGTGAGCATCAGTGGACATGGGAGAGTGGTGAGTATCAGTACACATGGGAGAGTGGTATCAGATGACATGGGAGAGTGGTGAGTATCAGTGGACATGGGGGAGTGGTATCAGATGACATGGGAGAGTGGTGAGTATCATTGGACACTGGGGAGTGGTGATAATCAGTGGACATTGGGGAGTGTTGAGTATCAGAGGACATGGGAGAGTGGTGAGTATTAGTAGACATGTGAGAGTGGTGAGTATCAGTAGACATAGGAGAGGTATCAGTGGACATTGGAGTGGTATCAGTGGACCTGGGAGAGTGGTGAGCATCAGTGGACATGGGAGAGTGGTGAGTATCAGTAGACATGGGAGAGTGGTATCAGATGACATGGGAGAGTATCAGTGGACACTGGGGAGTGGTGATAATCAGTGGACATTGGGGAGTGTTGGGTATCAGAGGACATGGGAGAGTGGTGAGTATCAGTGGACATGGGAGTGGTGAGCATCAGTGGACATGGGAGAGTGGTGAGTATCAGTAGACATGGGAGAGTGGTATCAGATGACATGGGAGAGTATCAGTGGACACTGGGGAGTGGTGATAATCAGTGGACATTGGGGAGTGTTGAGTATCAGAGGACATGGGAGAGTGGTGAGTATCAGTAGACATGGGAGAAGGATGAGTATCAGTAGACATGGGAGAGTGGTGAGTATCAGTAGACATGGGAAAGTGGTGAGTATCAGTAGACATGGGAGAGTGGTGAGTATCAGTGGACAAAGGGGGAGTGGTGAGTATCAGTGGACACTAGGGAGTGGTGAGTATCAGTGGACATGGGAGAGTGGTATCAGTAGACATGGGAGAGTGGTGAGTATCAGTGGACATGGGAGAGTGGTGAGTATCAGTGGACATAGGGGGAGTGGTGAGTATCAGTGGACACTGGGGAGTGGTGGGTATCAGTGGACATGGGAGAGTGGTGAGTATCAGTAGAGATGGGAGAGTGGTGAGTATCAGTGGACATAGGGGGAGTGGTGAGTATCAGTGGACTTAGGGGAAGTGGTATCAGATGACCTGGGAGAGTGTTGAGCATCAGTTGACATGGGAGAGTGGTGAGTATTAGTAGACATGGGAAAGTGGTATCAGATGACAAAGGAGAGTGGTGAGTATCAGTGGACATGGGAGTGGTGAGCATCAAGGGACATGGGAGAGTGGTGAGTATCAGTAGACATGGGAGAGTGGTATCAGATGACATGGGAGAGTGGTGAGTATCAGTGGACACTGGGTAGTGGTGATAATCAGTGGACATTGGGGAGTGTTGAGTATCAGAGGACATGGGAGAGTGATGAGTATCAGTAGACATGTGAGAGTGGTGAGTATCAGTAGACATGGGAGAGTGGTGAGTATCAGTGGACATAGGGGGAGTGGTGAGTATCAGTGGACACTGGGGAGTGGTGAGTATCAGTGGACATGGGAGAGTGGTGAGTATCAGTAGACATGGGAGAGTGGTATCAGTGGACATGGGAGAGTGGTGAGTATCAGTGGACATAGGGGGAGTGGTGAGTATCAGTGGACACTGGGGAGTGGTGAGTATCAGTTGGTGAGTATCAGTGGACATAGGGGGGGTGGCGAGTATCAGTGGGCTTAGGGAAGTGGTATCAGATGACATGGGAGAGTGGTGAGTATCAGTGGACATAGGAGAGTGGTGAGTATCAGTGGACATTGGAGAGTGGTGAGTATCAGTAGACATGGGAGAGAGGTGAGTATCAGTGGACATTGGAGAGTGGTGAGTATCAGTGGACATGGGGGACTGGTATCAGTGGACATGGGAGTGATGAGTAACAGTGGATTGTTGGAGTGGTGAGTATCAGTGAACATGGGAGAGTGGTATCAGTGGACATGGGGGAGTGGCAAGTATCAGTGGACAATGCCAGTGGATATGGGAGAGTGGTAACAGTGGACATGGGGGAGTGGTGAGTATCAATGAGCATAGGTGAGTGGTATCAGTGGACATGGGGAAATGGTATCAGTAGACACCAGGGAGTGGTGAGTATCAGTGGATATGGGAGATGTTGAGTATCAGTGAAAATAGGGGGAGTGGTATCAGTAGACATGGGGCGAGTGGTGAGCATCAGTAGACACGGGGGGATTGGTAGGTATCAGTGGACATGGTGGAGTGGTGCGAATCGATGATCATTAGAGTGTGGCCAGTATCAGTGGACATGAGAGATATTTTGGGGTGGCATTTTGGGCCAGATATTTATGGGCAACAGAACACTTGCTCGGGCCATCCTAACATTTGTATCCGTCACAGTTCAGAGTAACTCTTCTTGGAGTGCACCATGGAGTTTATGTTTTATGTCCCATTCAGCAGCTAACTGTATATAAATGGGACCTTGAGTCACCTCGCTTGAACATGCTTAAAGTCTCACAAAAACAATAGAAAGCCCAAGCTAGAATTCAGGGCCCTTGGTTTAAACTTAATCAATCAAGCTGTTTGAATTGAATATCATAGTCTACTTCAGTCATGTCAGGATGGGGCCAACACCAGTCACGAGTGGCGTTGACTATCTGAAGTAAAGGATAAGTCTACAGGGGCGGATCCAGGATTTCTCAAGAGGGGGTTCAAATGTAGAAATGGGGGGTTCGTTTGCCTAATTTCACACAAAATTTCTTGAAATTCCCCATGAAGGGAAATAATTTGGCTCCAGAGGAGGGTTCGAGCGAACCCCTTGAACCCCCTCTAAATCCGCCACTGGTCTATGATTCTATCTTCTGATAATGAGTAGCGTTGACTATCTGACGTAAAAGATAGATCAATGATTCTATCTTAGATCAATGATTCTATCTTCTGATACTGAGTCAATCAATTTCTGATCATCTATCTATCTATTGATACTGCGTCACCCTATGAGTATTATCACCTCGGGTCGGAGGATGGATAGTAAGACACAAACCAGCACACATGGTTTCGAAGCAGCAGGACTTCTAAATTAAGAGTTGCACATGCTATCATCAGGCCACCATGCTCTACCTTGTGCAGCTAGGACCAACCCTCTGACAATTTTCTGAGATAGATCTTGGACTTTCCCGAAATAACCGGCGGCCTATTCTCGGGCAAGAGTAAGAACTGGCATTGATGCACGCATGCTAACACCCCATGTCAGACATCTTGTGCACACAATAAACAATAGACTTTCACAACACTACAATGCCTGAGGGAAGCAGTCCTATCACAGCCACAGGTGTTTTTGTTTAGAACCTGGTAACAAAGCAAATTTGCACCAGATTCAAGGTCACGTTATAAATTGCGCCTAAAATCTTGATCAATACTGATCCCTGTGAAACAAAATGCGATAAAAGAGTGTGTTGATACATCGGGATCGAAATGTAAACACACAACTGGGTGCTCCAGGAAGTGGAGGACGGACTCCCAAACTGACCCAAGCGCGCGCAAAATCTGGGCAAAAAGAACCTCCTTTTCCAGACCACCACGTGTGGAACCAGGAAAATCGCAAAAATTAGTATGATATCGCCTTCGATGTGAGGTTTCACCGCTGCTAAAAGATAGAAAACATATTTGAACACAATATTACAGTAATGCCTACCAATAAAACAAAGCTATGTAGCCATTACATCAGATTTACTCTGACGCAACGGCATTCCACTACCTTCCACCATTTTGTTCGCCCTCCAACAACAGCTCAGCGGTTATTTTTCCGTCACTTTCCGTATTTTTCCGTCAATAATTTTTGGGTAAAAGCTGGATCATTTGTCGAAACGATAAACTATACTCAGCGAAAAAAAGTAATTTTAAAGCTTAAAAATGATAACCACGGGATTTGTACCTGTACTTACACTTGGAATTAAATATCTGTAATACATGTAATGCAAATCTTGAAGTATCAAAAAATAAAATAATCGAAAACAGACAGTCAGATAATGAAAACTCGGATCCAAACTGTTTATTGGATCCGAGATGAAATCAAAAATATCTTTGGCACCATAGCTTAATCAAAGTCTGCATTCATTACTCCAACATTTGGTATGGTTAAGCTAGCAATATGTATCTGGCCAAAAATAATTAAATGAATATAAACTCTTAACAAAAAGAGAGAGAGAGAGAGAGAGAGAGAGAGAGAGAGAGAGAGAGAGAGAGAGAGAGAGAGTGAGCAAAAAAAAAAAAAAAAAAAAAAACATCAATCTTGTTTTCTTATCATCCATTCCTCAATTCAAATTTTAAATTTGTAATGTATGTCTTTGGATTTTTTGGCCGGTTTGCTGCTTGGAGATTTGTGGTTCAGCTTGTGTACATATTGCTTCGAGGTTCAACCTCATTGTATCATTATATTTTAAGCATGAACATAGTATGTTTTAAACTGGTTTACTTTATTTGATCAGTATATAAACATTACGCAAGTTTGGTTCTGGTTTTTATACCGACGCATAAATTCGATTTTTGATTGGTCAAAAATGAAATCGGAATTTTCCGTAAAAATCCGGGATATCGCTTTACGGAAACTATCGGAGATCACCAAAAATTAAAGTGGTCGGCTCTGTGTAGATTCTGTGTAGATTCTGATCAGTTTAATTAGAGACCAATTAAATAGTTCTATGTTCTTAATATCTCTGCATGATAGAAATGTTATTTTTTCGTATTCTTTTACAATGCATCAGTAATGATAGATCTGATGCTTAATCATGGCTATTTTAAACCAGGGTCATCTGAAGTCGATCAAACATGTCAAACATTCGATTTATGATTGCTGATCACTGCTCGCTTATGCTGAATTTTAGCATACATCTACGAATGTTTTTTATTATTATTATTTAATTGGACACTGCTGACTTAAAACTCGTATTAACTACTGCACTGCTTTTTGATAGGGAAAGATATATTATTTAAAGCGAACGTTCCCAAAAGATGACCACTTAGCTATGAAAATTGGGATTCGTACAAAGAAAGACGTGTGACTGCTCAATTTTATACAAATATATAAATTCAAACATTGACCCTTGTCTATAATCGACGGAATTCGAATGGCGTCGACACATTCAGGTCTTTTAATTTTTTAAATAGTCATTTTTGCCGGTTCTCGATTTTGGTGTGACCGAGGAGTTTTTGAAGATGAAATATACAAATTATGTATTTACATGTAGGCTATAATAACGATATGTTATGCTAATTTTTAGAAATGTATATAAATTTGTGTCAAAGAGGGTTTAGTTAATTGCTGAATTTTAGTCCAAGACAACGGCAAGTTTGGTTTAAACGCATTAGTCCGAATATACTTGGGCGTTTGTGTACACGCTGGGGCGTGTTTGTATATGATTCCTGTTTACACTTTTGTAACCACGATTTTCCATGATTTCTACGATTACTAAATGCGACACTATGTTTTTCCATGGCTAGATTTGTTACTTAACCTGCAATCGCTCTGTAGCTGGTAGTGCAAACCGCGGTATAACTCGTTTCGGAACTATCGAAAGTTAATTAACCTTAATATTAACAAAGCGTCATAAAGTTGGAACCAATCCTGATGATGGTAACTGTGGCAGCGTGAATTTATTTCCGTTAATATGATATACTCGTGTCTAATTTAATCGTTCAGCAATAGGCTACGTGAAAAGGTGCAACCCGCGCGTACGTACCAGAATCGTTACTTGCACCGTAAGCTTTGAAACGGCGTGCTAAAATCACAACGTTCTCCTGTGATTGCACATCACCATTAGTTGCGCTTTGTAAATTACGATCTTTTTCGTTTTACTACGAGTAGCACGACGTTTAATAATCGCTCCAAAAATTGTCACGATTCCCACGATGGTTATTGCACCCAGGGTCTCTATAGAAGGGGTCAAGAAACTATGCATTGATTTTTCCAATAATCAAAAACTCAGGTATGTCAAGTACCATATATACGGACAGTGTAAGAAGTTGTTAAAATACTTACTCAAAAGTGAATTTATCACAGTAAAAATCGTGAAAAACCAATTAAAGATATGAAATACAATATAATAAGCAATACATCATGTCAGCTTCACATTCATACAATTTTCAACAAAATAAATTGTGCAATGTTCAAGAAAATTGTGAAAATACATGAAAAATGTGAAAATGGACACTGTGGTACATATTAAGTCAAAACAGATATAAATTCCAAACTATAGTACTATTATTAATGTAGACTGGATAATTTAGCATGTTTTGATATAGAAAAAATGAAAGAATTAATAACAGGATTATGGTAAAGACATAAATTTTGAATGTATGTTTTATAGGTGAGTAAATATGAAACTGACATACAAGAATTTTGAACATAGGGCAAAGATTATTGACCCCTGTTGCACCCAATATCAAAGCGCGATCGCATTTTCATAATCTAGTGTCATGAATGGAGCTTGATCATACGTACATGTTTTCTTGTTACTAGCATGATTGTCCGGGCCAGGTAATGCTCTACGCGCTGACCTGCCACTTTGACAAATGGGAAAAGAGTAATCTGTGATTTTCGTGTGCAACTTTAAGCCAAATGATTCCCATACTTAAAGGCATCAAATTATCTGCTTCAAATTTAACATGAGAACAGAAACATTCGGTATGCAGAAAGGTTTAGAGTTACTAAATTCATTTTATAACATGTACCCAAAAAAAAACATATTTTGTCATCGGGATGTAAAGTTCTGCATTTCAGATGTTTTTAAGTTTTGGCCATACGCGTTGAAAAATGTCTGATTCAATTATCACAATGCCTGGCAATAAAGTACGGCCTTGACATAAAGTAAGCATTATTATGCGTACATGCGCATAAAGGTTTTAAGAAGCAGTGATCGCTATAAAATTTAAAATTTTGCCTTTTTTTTCATAATGAATTAGCAATAATTTGTTACACCTTGTCACAAGGTGACGTTTTTTTTTTTTTTCGACACGTTTGTTGTAGTGTGCTTTAAAAAAAGTTAAACAGAAACTGAAATGATTTGCTAGTATCAGACATTTCATTCCAATATTCGACTGAGTAATTCTTGAAGTTAGTAAGCTGATACAAATTTAAGAAAAAAATGCGTATATGTATATCCGTTTCTACAATACAATAAATAACTCCAAGATCGAACGCAACGGAGGTTTCGCTTACGTTTTGACACGGTCGCACTATTATTCACAATCGCTCCAGATACCGAGCGTATTATAACAAACACAAGGATGTATTTTAAACGAACATATTGTATAGATACATAGGCTACATAAAAATACAAACTGTTTGCATTTTAATTATCGCCTGTTTAAAAAGAAATGGAAACAAAATTTAAAAAGAAAAGAAAACAAAAGAAAAAAAAAACACTTGAAGTTATTACTGTAGACATATGAAGCGCGAAATGTTCTTCACCTGAAAATTGAAACCATTTAAAGTAAATACCTTTCTGTAACCAATTCGCCATGTATACATGTAGAAGTCTTGTCTTGTTTCCAAAATGACGCTTTACCCGTCAGTACCCGACCACAGGTGATTAAATAAACTACCTGTTACAACAACCTGCTGACTAGCTCGCGACTAGCTCGGTCAACTCGAAACATAGCGTGTTATACGTACATGTACTCGTACGCACGTGCAGTAGAAAATGGAAACATGCTGCAAATGAGCAACATGATTAATGTGCCCATCGATGGAGTAAAAGCTTAACAGGAAGAATGGAGACTGAGAGTAACTGGAAGAAAACGAAATGGACGCAAAGCACCGACGAGAGAGCGATGTGAGGTGTAACGGAGTACCGGAATTAGATCTAGGTCTAAAAACCGGTACCTGGCATCAATAACTGAACTGCATGCATGCATAGTTGCCAACCATGAGTGGATTAAACTGGACTAGGCTTAAATTAAGTCTGGTCGTACTTATATCCTATGAGCCGTAAACAAGCTCTGGTAAGACTGGTGTCAGTCGTACAATTTCAAAGTTTTTCTTTCGCTTGGAGCTGCTTAGCAATTCTAAACTGGTCAACCTTTGGATCTTAACAGTCTCTGGAACTGGTGGACCGATTCAAGGAGACTTTGTATGTAGCATTGGTGACACTGGCCAATTATTTTTTTCGTAAAACCATTACTTTGGACTGTTGGGTTGACATTAAGATATTTTACAAACTCAGATTTTGTCACATAGGCTTTTAAATGAAACTTAGTGTAAATATGGTATGTAGCATTGTGGCATACTCTTACTTAATTTGTTCAAATTGTGACATCGGATTATCCCTGAAAATGACATGACCAAATTTCGACGGTAACCCCCAAAATTATAGAGAAGAATGAGTTCTTCTGACTCTGATAGGTATGTGACCTACCTCAACCCAATACAATTCAACGACATTTTTTTCAACGCCAGATCTTAGGTGAGCGCTCCCAGGTCCATTTGTCCTCTGGATAATGCAATAAAGGGATGAAGCGGTGCACGCAAAGGGCGAAGTAGACTAAGTACCATGGGGATTCGAAGATTGGCTAGAACACAGCTGAGAAACTCGTGGTGTGGAATGGGTGACGCAAAATGCAATTCTGTCCGAAGTTGAGATGGAAAACTATACCATTTACTTTATTGACTGATAGGTAGGTGCAGTCAATGCAGAAACTGAACATTTATTGAATAAAAATAACACAAGGAATCCAGGTTATTTCGTTTTCGCAAACACTTCCGCCCCATGAACATGTAGTGCTTTCAATACAAAAACATTGAAGTGTTTGCGAAAACGAAATAACCGGGATTTCTTATGTTACTTTATTTCAATAAATGTTAAATTTCTGCATTGACTGCACCTATCTGAAGAAGAAACGCTGTAGGAGAAAACTCGAAAATCTAACCTCAATTTCGTTCTCAAATGCAGTGTGTGTCACCGATTATTTATCGGTTTGTATGTAAACAAAACCACGTGATTGTCAGTAGTGTCGAAAGAGCTCACATGCAGCCATTTTTGTGCTTATATTAATCACTTTATAGTGCATCTTAGTTTTAATTTTATTTCTATTTTATTTAATTTCGAATATTTTTATTTATCCTTTTTTAAATTTTAAAAACTATTGACCCCTGAATACTAATGAGGGGCCTTTCTTAATCAAAATTTAATGCCATATCCAGGTAAATATGGACACGATTTCGCTGCATATGAAGGCTACACAAAGGGGTGTAAATTTGCACCCGGTAGCAAATTTGCACCCTGGTGTATTTTTGCACCCAGGTGCAAATACTGCATATGTACACGGCTTAATACTGCAATTTAAATTTGTTGGCTAGAGGACAATTTCATTGTTCTGGAATGTGTTTTATGGTTGCTGGCAGACGCAGCCTAGATCAGGGATGCCATATTAGTATAACTGCTCTGGGCACTGCATCAGCATTCCTCAACATTTGCTTTGCAGTCATCCAGTACTCACGATAAAATATGTCAAGTTAGTGTATTTGTGTATTTGTATTGAATGTTTTGTAGATGCGCTAAAATGTATTTGGCAATCTGAATAAAGAATTGAATTGAATTGTGTCGCGTAACTTAGAATAAGTTAAATGTCAAACTGTTATGTTATTACTTGCATAACTGTTTTTACTAATTGTTACAGGAAAACTGTCATATTTGATATCAGGTAAACATGTCCGTGTAAAACCCCACTTTTATATAGTAAAACTGGGGTATGCAGGGGTATACCTATTTTTCTTATTTTTGCTCCTAAACATAGATTGTGGGCACTCGTTAGAACCGCCTCGGCGGTTCTAACTTGTACCCACAATCTATGTTTGGAGCAAAAATAAGAAAAATAGCAAATTTTTTCAGCTATAAATTTTCAATTTTTAAAGTTCAAAAAATCTCTGTTTATTGCATGGACACGTACGTTTTCGTAATGTTCACAGTGTTTCCACAAGTTTGTCTATCAAACACGGGTACGTTGTGTAGGGTCAACAGAAAGGTACAAGTAGGCAAAGATCAGGAAAAGGCGCAATCAGAAAAAGATTCCCAGTCCAAAAACCGAGGTGGGAAAAAACCAAATTAACAGTCAGGTACTTATACCATGAAACATATCGTAAGCCGAATGAGCAGCTATTTTCCCAATAGGTGGCCACTCAGTTACCTTAACTTAACTAAAAATAAGAAAACATACATAAGGCGTCAACAGCACAAATTTTTTTTTTAAACACCAAGACATAAAACAAAAAGAACCACCACAGAAGTATCGACTTGGAACGACCAGTAACACAAAGTTACTGGCGGGCTTAAACCGGTTTTACATGGCCATAACCTCACCCTCAGCTTCTGCAGTGGTTCATAACATTTAGTTAGTTATTCGGTCCTCGTGGTGAATCTCTAACTAGTCAATGAATCATCAAGAACAAACAAATAAATCATGATAAACATCCTGATGAATCAAAAACCAGGACTCACAGACTGAGTAAGCTGCCCGACGATGGAGATCCCTGGGCGCCGAATAACCTACTAACTCCGGAGCAAAAGAAAAACACCAGTTGGACCCCGGTGGGCCAAGCAACAGACAAGAAGCTCCGGCCCCAACCAACTAAAATGAATAGCTTTATGTCGGGGCCATCATAGAGTCTGACGCCCGACCCACCGGCGTGCAATTAAAGAAGGCAGCATAGTTATCAACCATGATTGGGTTAAAAACTAAGCATGCAGACTGTCGCATAACATTCAAGTTATAACCTATACGTCTGTAACGTGTTATGATTTTTCTGAACTGAAAAGAAAAATCATTAATTCCTTTAAGTTTCTTAAATTTGTAAACCAAGTCACCATAAAATTCAGGTTCCGAAAGGCCCTCACTTAAAAGCGTTTTTGACCCAACATTATATTTGGAAATCAATTCATAGTGTCTACGATAAAATTTAGAAAATGGTTTTCGAAGTTTATGATACCGATAGCCCTGTTGGAGAAGTTTTGCCGTTAAACATTTATTTCGAGCGTTGAAGTCTGTAACATGATTGCAGACTCTAGCAAACCTAATAAGAAGTTTGAGACCGCATTTTCAAAGACCAAATGCAATTTCGCACGTAGGTAGAATGTTCTGGAACGTGGATACAGGACAGTTATTAAGCAATGACAGATGGTTTATATGTGAAAGTCATACTTCAATTTAGGATTAATTGGCAACTAAAGTAAGAGGTAGCTCATGTCAGAAAAGATCTAGCACATTGGAGTTAGATTTTGATGAGGCTGCAGAAGCAATCATTATAACTTCAGATATTGGAAGTGATTTACTGTAGTAACAAACTGTTCTCTTTGTATGAGATTATTTTATTTTATTTTATTTATTTATTTATTTATTTATTTATTTATTTATTTATTTATTTATTTATTTATTTATTTATTTATTTATTTTCACCGCGGGTGGGACGTTGGTTCTGATTGCACCAAATCATGATCATTGCTTACTTTTGAGGCCCTACCAGGGGTTTTGGGGATTCAGGGAGAAGGGTCATTTATTATCAGGGAGCTGGGGAGCACTAGCAAATATTTTAAGGGATCTGGGGAGCAAGCGGGGATTTAGGGAGCAAAAGAAGAAAACTTTCAGGGAGCTGAGGAAAAACAAATCAGGGAGCTGGGGAGAAGGGTCAATTTTTTTCAGGGAGCAGGGAGCAAAGACCCCCCCCCCCCTGGTAGGGCCTCACTTTTACCTAAAATACATTTTGAAATGTCATTCTAATCGGGTGTAAGTCCACCGGCAGTCTTTCATGTTAGCAACCGTTCAAAGACAGCACTGCTGTAGTTGTTCGCTCAGGGTGGTCACACTTTTTGCTAAGGATCAGGAAAACATGCCCATGAAATAAATATCCCCTTAAACCCCATTTATATATATAGCAAAACTGGGGTTTGCAGGAGTATACATATTTTACTTACTTTTTTTATCCAAAACAGAGGCGGTTCTAACGTGTACCCACAATCAATGTTTTGAGCAAATTTATTAAAAATACATGTATCATTTTTTCCCAATGAAATTTTCAATTTTTGCTTTTGAAAAAATCTCAGTATTGCATGGGCAAGTTTTCGTAATGCGGCGGATATGTGAAACCTCTTGTAATAGCTCGGTGGTTGGTCGTTTGTCTCTCAATAATGAGAAAGGCCATCTGTATTTATTGAGTTCTTTGATGATGAACTACCGGTAGGCCAAAATGTATCCCTAAACTGTCGGTTGCAAGTAGAGCAAGTCAGTGTTGAAGCTCAAAGATTAGAGCATCCGCTTCGGGCGCGTTAGGCAATGGGATCGTACCCTAGCCGTTCCATACACAAGCTATTAAACTGCACCAGTGACGACCTTTTTGACGTTCACTTGGGGCATTGTGCAATCAATTGCTTCTCTTCTATTATAATACAGGGCTAACATCAGATATCAACAAAAACATGAAAGTCTGATAATACTCAATGTCGGAGAACCCTATGGAAGACTTGCATTCATATTAAATGCGGCATCCTTCTAAAATATAGAAATTGTTACGTATAAGTATACTTTCAAATATTGTATAAAACACTGCAAACAACAAAGACTCGAAAAAGACTGCCCAGAGGAGGAGATTGTGATTGCACCTGCATCTTTGCCAAAGTAGGGTCATTAGTACAGAACGCTGAAGTGTTTCTCTAGTATGCATGGATTGTGCAGTTTGTCGACAATATGGGGTTGTATTTTTTCAATTAGTACTTTGTGTGTATTCTCCCCAGTATGTAGATGTATTGCTGTAAAATTGAACCGCGTCATAGGAAAACCGGATTTTTGCCTAGGCGAATACAAAGGCGCAGACCAGCTTCGCGGTAACCGCGAAGCTGATCAGTGCCTTTATTTTCGCTATTCGGACAGTACAATTCCTCTTCTTCTTAAATCCAAAATCTCAATCTTCTAGCCATCTTCTATGACTGTACAGACAGGTTTGTGTGGGACCCAGTCGGAAATCCCGAAGACCGGTTTTCTCGCGTCACGGCTCAGAGAGAGCAGAGAAACTTTTCTAGGCGAGCATCACTCACACTTCAACAAGAGGACCACTGGTCCTCAAGCTCACTGTAAGCTCATTGTAAGCTCAAAGGTGATGATACCCCGAAGCCCTGCCTGTATACGGACCCTGGGGGTATGATTGACAGGATTTATAAAGGGGATTACTTATGTATGCATTGTTACACACAAAATACAAAAGCTTTAGGGCTCATGGTTTTAGAGAAGATATTTTAGGTATTTCCATTGTAAGAATATGGAAGCTAATGACCCCCGGGATGGGGCCATTGTTGACCACAGGGGAATGATTGGCAGGATTTATGTAAACTCTACATAACACTGTTGTATACCAAATATACAAGCTTTGGGTCTTGTGGTTTCAGAGAAGAAGATTTTTCATGTATTTCCAATTATAAGCCTATGGCAGATAATGATGTCCGCGGGGTGAGGCCTGTATGGATCCACAGGCATGGCTGGCAGGACTTGTAATGAAGAATACTATACATAAAAAATCTGGACCTTGCAGTTTCAGAGATTTTTTTTTGTGTGTGTTTCCCATTCTAAGTCTGTGGGAACTTATGACCCCTGGGGCCATTTTTGACCCCAGGGGTATGAATGGTAGAATTTATGTAGAGCTCCTCACAACGTTGCTGCACACAAAACATACAAAGAAACTATGAGTCTTGGGTTTCAGAGAAGATTTTGCAAGCATTTCCCCATTATAAGCCTATGGCAAATTATCACACCTCCAAGGCATGGGCTGCATGGACCACAGGGGACTGTTGGCAGGATTTACAAAGAAGATAACTATACATAGCTACAAATAAAATATAAATGCCCTGGCCCTTGTGGTTTCAGGGAAGACTTTTCCCATTGTATGACTAGGGGAGCTATGAAAGAAAGAAAGAAAGAAAGAAAGAAAGAAAGAAAGAAAGAAAGAAAGAAAGAAAGAAAGAAAGAAAGAAAGAAAGAAAGAAAGAAAGAAAGAAAGAAAGTACATAAGCTGCCTACATTGAACCCCTTAGTCTCTTAATTACAACATTCATTTGACAGCAAAAACAGGAGATTTGAGAGTATTTCTAATTACCCCAGCTTTCAACCTTGTTAATATTAAGGCAAACACTTTCCTATTGTTAATATTAAGGCAAACACTTTCCTACCAGGCTTCCTCTCAGAAGAGCTTGGGGGTTTGTTTTCAACTTAAAAACCATTATTGTCAGCTTCAGAGACAGGCTTCATCAGGAAAACATGCCCATGCAATGAATACCCCCTTATACCCCACTTTTATATAGTAAACTGGGGTATGCAAGGGTACACCTGTTTTCCTTATTTTGATCCAAAACATAGATTGTGGGTACCCGTTAGAACCGCCTCAGCGAGGCGGTTCTAACGTGTACCCACAATCAATGTTTTGAGCAAAATTATTAAAAATATCAAAATTTTTCCAATGATTTTTTTTACTTTTGCTTTTGAAAAAAATCTCTATATATTGCATGGGCAAGTTTTTGTAATGTTAATAAAGTGTTGATACTTCCAAAAATAAGTTCATCAGATAACACAATTGCAAGAACAGCAATGCCGTTTTGAAACAATTGGCATAAGATAGGTTAACTCATGGCTGAACATACTCATAGATTCAATAATTGTGTTTTTCATGGCAAAACAACGTGATAGTAATTATGAGAGCCGAATTAACCCATGGAGATGAATTTGGACAAATCTTGTTGAATCTGATAGCTTCAGTTTCTAGCAAGTCATGCCCTATGGCTATGGTTCCAATATTAACTATTATTGTGATTACTTCCCTTCGACCAATTTTGATCAAACTTCGACTTCTAAGGCTGAAACTTTTAGTCTTTTTTTTCTCAGATGGATTGACATACATGTCTGTGTAATGCATTATACCCCTCTAAACCGAACTTATTATATGAAAACTGGGGTTCACGGGGTATACCTATTTTTCTTATTTTTGATCCGAAACATAAATTGTGGGTACACCTTAGACCTGCCTCATCAAGGGGGTTCTAACGTGTACCCACAATCTATGTTTTGTTTGTACTGATGTTTAATGTCCCAGTCAACATTTTTTTCAGTCATGTCAGGATGGAAATCTATGTTTTTGAGCAAAAATAAGAAAAGTACAAAAAAAAATCTACTGAAAATTTTCAATTTTTACAACTTCAGGAAAATTCTCCATATTAAACATGGGTGTTTTTGTTAAGTGTATTCCTGATTTACTTCCCACTGAACAGTTAAGAGGAACAATTTAAAATCTCATCTAAAAGATTGAAATGAAGGACCCCGGGCTTGAAACCCCTGTCCTGGCTTATGTGGCCAGTTGCTTAACCAATATGAAACAAAAGCTTCTAACAACAGATTAGCTTTCAACTTGGAATTGCACTTTTTCAATGCTGCAACAGCATATGAGCCGCCTCATGGGAAAAACAACATTCTGCATATGCAAAAACAAAGGCGCAGATCAGCTTCGCAGTAACTACGAAGCTGATCAGCGCCTTTGTTTTCGCTACACGGATAGTACGCATTGTACTATTCATCTTAAATCTGAAATTTCAAGCTTCTAGCCTGCCTCTGTGACTGTACAATTCGGTTTGTCAGACCTGGTCAGAAACCCCAATTGTTGGTTTTCTCATGCACAGGCTCATATCTAATTCTTATATGCAAAGATAGGTTTTCTAAGGATGCTGCTATGCCATACAGTTATTATCAGGAATTATGTTTCCAAATGAGATATTCTTAAATGAACAAACCCTTCCAGAAGTGGGCATCATTACACTGCCTGACTAATTGCCGACTTTTGAACATTGATTTTGGATTAAGAAATGAAGAATCGCTATTTAAAACAAGGAGCACTGTCACTTTGAAGAATTGAAATTAGCTTTGACGAACTGCAGATAAATTTCCATAAATGCATTAATTTTTCTGCAGTAATCGGTCTCCTCGAAAGAATATGTCATTTATTAGGTTTTATTTGAAAGAATTTCTCATTAAATTTTGCTTAATATTCGCAGAAAGAAAACAGATCTTCATTGATCTTTCATGATGGGACGTCAGAAGGTACCCTCGTATAAAGCAGTCAAAACCAGTCACTTTCAGTAGTTTCATTACCAAAACATGCCCATGCAATATAGAGAGATTTATTTCAGCAGTGTAAAAATTTAAAATTTCAGCAGAAAAATTTTGATATTTTTAATATTTTTGCTCAAAACATCCATTGTGGATACACCTTAGAACCGCCTCGCTGAGGCGGTTCTAACGAGTACCCACAATGGATGTTTTTAATCAAAAATAAGAAAATTAGTACCCACAATGGATGTTTTTAATCAAAAATAAGAAAATTAGGTATACCCCTGCAAACCCTCCTTTTTCTATATAAAAGTGGAGTTTACAGGGGTATACATTTCACGGACATGTTTTCCTGATGTTATATTTTTTTATTTATTTTTTTTTATTTTTTTTTTTTTTTTTGTCTGCTATATTTTTTTTCTGAAATGAACTTTGACAAGGTCTTTCAGAAATAGCTTCAAGGGTGTGAAAAATAACACTCAAGAGCCACTCTAAAGCAAAAGCAAATTTATTTTGGCTAAAAAAAAAAACATTAACAGTACAAGCGCACCCAGTAGGCAGCAATAAGAAATGCCAAAACTGTCCATAGAGACAGATCAAAAAGTTATTAGAATCAGTGTCCAATGACTCAATATAAGCCTTGGCTATGCAAAAATAAAGGCGCAGATCAGCTGTGCAGCACAGCTGATCAGCACCTTTGTTTATGCTACATAGATTGTGCTACCCCTTTTCTGCATAAATTCGAAATTTCAAGCTTCTAGCCTTTTCCCGAGACTACAGGTCAGTTTATGTTGGTCCTGGTGGGAAATCCTGAAGACCTGCTTTCTCACCCCACAGCTCATATGGTGACTTGTCACAAATCACAGACAATTTACAATTGAAAACTCTCATTCTAATGGTTTTTGTGCTTTGTTAAGACATTAGAAAAATGTTCATTTTCTCATCAGGAAAACATGTCCGTGTAATGTATTCCCCCTTAAACCCCACTTTTTATAGTGAAAATGGGGAATGCAGAGGTATACATATTTTTCTTATTTTTGCTCCAAAACATAGATTGTGGGTACTCGTTAGAACCGCCTCAGCGAGGCAGTTCTAACGAGTACCCACAATCTATGTTTTGGAGCAAAAATAAGAAAAATACATATTTTTCTTATTTTTGCTCCAAAACATAGATTGTGGGTACTCGTTAGAACCGCCTCAGCGAGGCAGTTCTAACGAGTACCCACAATCTATGTTTTGGAGCAAAAATAAGAAAAATATCCGATCTTTTCGTATGAAATTTTCAAATTTTACAAGTGAAAAAAATCCCTGTTTATTGCATGGACAAGTTTTCATAATGTATTGCTGCCCACACGGTGATATAACACACAGGTTATCCAGAGACAACCAAAGAAACTGAGAACAACACCGATACCTGTAGGGGGCAAATACATGTTTGGGAACAACTAATCACTGATCATTCTGTGTATTTGTTTTGTTCTATTGGTTATTAACCAGACATGTATTTGCATCCTACAGACTCACAAGTTTTTTGTTATTAGCGGCAATGTGGTACATGTATATATGATTTTATACAAAACTGCATTCCATACTGCCAAAAAAGGCGTTTTAGATTGCCAAAAAGCATGTGTCAGCAATTGAGAACGTTCAATTTACGTTCTACATTGTCATTTTAGCAATCCGAAATGCCTTTTTAAGGTACTCTAGAACCCTTTTTGTTTATCAAATTGGTTGTTCGCGATTGCCGCTAATATGGTGTGAGCCTTATATTGATGTCAGCTGCATGTGCTGTTCTCAGTCCCATTGGTTGTCTCTGGATAACCAGTGTGAACAAGGCAACAGCTGATATTTGAGCCACTTCATGAAAAAACCAACAATGTGATTTCCGAATAGGTCCAACACAAACCGACCTGTACAGCCACAAAAGACAATAAGAGGTTTGAAAATTTGGATTTAGAAAGCAGAGGAATCATACTATTCGTGTAGCGAAAACAAAGGCGCTGATCAGCTTCGCAGTTACTGCGAAGCTGATCTGTGTCTTTGTTTTCACATATGTAGATTGTTGGTTTTCACATGATGCAGCTTATTTGGCAAAAATAAGATCTGGTAGCAATATCACATGGAGTAAATTGAAAGCATATAGGTATACTATATATGACTAATATAGTTTGAGACATTTCTTAATATATAGGAACATTTTCTACTAGTTTCTAATAAACATCTCAATCAATCAATCATTCATTCAATCAATCAATTAATCCTTTGAGACTCAAAAGTTGTTTTTTTTTTTTTTTTTTTTTTTTTTTTTTTTTTTTTTTTATTTTCAGGAGGAGTAAGCTCACAAGCCTCCTTTTAGTCTAAATGCAGACCAGCTTTTGTTGTCGCTGCATGGATAGTACAATCCTTCTTCTTCTTAAATCTGAAATTTCAAGCTTTCAGCCTGCTTCTGTGACTGTACAGGCTGGTTTGTGTCAGACCTGGTCGGAACCCAAATTGTTGTTTTTTTTCATGCAAAGGCTCAAATGTCTTTATTCTGATATGACATAAAGGGCAGACATGTATTTAGCAGTTTCAAAGAAATTAACAGAAACCTAAATAATTTGTCCCAAAAGACAAAATTAATGCATTTACATATACCAGACAAAACTAATGTTCTAAAATCAATAAAACCTATCAAATGAAAAGTGCAAAATATATACAATTAGTCCTCCAGGATTTAGACTAGACTAATTTGAAAATCTTGATGCTTTTTCTTTCCAAGAAAAATTGCGAAACAATAATTAGTGAGCAAAAGAGATTTCAACTACCATAAAAATCTGAAAAATTGAGACAGCAAAAACAAATCATTGTAATCTCTCTTGAACTGAAAGAAATAAAAGAAGATGTGTTTCTGAAAGATTAAATTTGATTCACAATTCTCTGAATGTATGATAAGTTTTCTTAAAACTACTGTTTCGAAATATGAGGTATTTCTTTTGGTCCCATTTATTTGTTTTCATAAGTTTCCAACTTCTGTGTTAAACTGACTTTCTTCAAATGAATATATGCAAAACACAATGTCATGCAAACAAGCAAAAAATCAAACAAAGAAAAACCAGAGGACCAATGGTCCTGTAAACGCTCATGTTCACCTTTCCATAAACTGGGTCAAGGTCATCACAGGGTCATGATTTATATATACATTGTAGTACTTTAGCAATCAATGCTTCACGCCAAGTTTCATTGAAATCAGTCTATTGGTTTCAGAGAAGAAGATTTTTGAAGGGCTTTTACCATACATGGGCATGGCGCCCATCTTGGTCATGTGACCTAGATTATTAATATACACATTGGTTCCCCCATCCTATAGATGCTTCACATACAATTTGGCTTTAATTGGCCAAGTGGTTTCAGAGGAGAAGATGTTTGAATATTATGGTAATATATATGTATATTGCCCTGGGGTGGGGGCATATGAGCCCTTGGGTCCAATTTTTTTCAGAATCATTAATATTCAGTCATACTACCCATATCCTGCAAGCTTTCACCTCAAATGACTTTTTTAAAAGTTTCCCCATTCACATGCATTGGCGACCTATGTTGACCTTGTCGTAAAATAGGTCAAGGTCACCATAGGGTCATGATTTATATAAACATTGTAGTACTTTAGCCATGGATGCTTCATGCCAAGTTTCTTTGAAATCGGTCCACCGGTTCCGGAGAAGAAGATTTTTGAAGGGTTTTTACCATATATGGGCATGGAGGCCATCTTGGTCATGTGACCTAGATTATTTATATATACACTGATTCCCCCATTCTATGGATGCTTCACATAAAATTTGGCTTTGATTAGCCAAGCTGTTTCAGAGGAGAAGATGTTTGAATATTATAGTAATAAACATGTATAATGCCCCGGGGTAGGGGCTCATATGAGCCCCTGGGGTCCATTTTTTTTTTCAGAATCATTAATATTCAGTCCTACTGCCCATTTCCTGCAAGACTTTCACTTTAAATGACATTTTAAAAGTTTTCTCCATTCAACTGCATTGGCAACTTATGTTGACCTTGCCGTAAAATAGGTCAAGGTCATCACAGGGTCATGATTTATATATACATTGTAGTACTTTAGCCATCCATGCTTCCTGCCAAGTTTTGTTGAAATCGGCCAACCAGTTCCGGAGAAGAAGATTTTTGAAGGGTTTTTACCATATATGGGCATGGCGGCCATCTTGGTCATGTGACCTGGATTATTTATACACACATTAGTTCCCCCTTCCTATAGATGCTTCATGTACCAGGCTTTGATTAGCCAAGTGGTTTCAGAGGAGAAGATCTTTGAAAATGGTGGACGACGGATGACGACGGACGGATGCCGGATGCCTGCCTATCCTATAAGCTCACCTGTGAGCCTTTGGCTCAGGTGAGCTAAAAGTCTACAAAACTAAAGATTATATCTTGAAAATAAACAAGAATTTGTTGAAAACAAAATTGCACAACAACAGAAAAGTGTTTATTGAGGAGCGGGGACCCTCATATATTTCTTTTCTTGGGGACTAAACAATAGTAACTCTGATGAAGAAAGTGAAATTTTGAGTGCCGATAAACAATTTGTACATCAAATAATTAAATTCTACTATGACATCTCTCTATCTATACATACACAGGACATATTTGGCAAATATAAACAAACACATGTAGTTAAAAGAGTGTTGTTGAGTGGAATTGGTGTTTAACATCACACCACCAGTGATGGTCATACTGAGACTGGTCCTAGATTTAAAGTTCCGTCCAAAAGACAAGTGTAACTTTTGATCAAACATCCCTGTTTGTTACAATGACTTAACAACTATGACTGACGCTTCTGAAGGCTCTAACTAAAGTTATCACATTATAAAATAGCACTCGTTGGATTTAAAAAAGGCTTTTGACAATAAGGCAGCTCTTACATTCATATTTGAGCCTCGACGCGAAAAAACCCTATCTTCGGGGTTTCCGACCAGGTCCGACATAAATCAGCCTGTACAGTTACAGACAAGGGCTAGCAGCTTGAAATTTCGGATTTAAGAAGAAGAGGAATTGTACTATCCGAGTGGCGAAAACAAAGGCGCTGATCAGCTTCGCAGTTACTGCGAAGCTGATCTGCGCTTTTGTTTTCGCTAAGGCAAAAATCCGGTTTTCTCACGATGCGGCTCATTTTACATCTGATCATATCAAGTAAGTATTGGACATCAAAGAAAACATGGTTAAAGATAAGAAACTTGACAATTATACATGTACTCAATACTAATCATGTACTTGTGATATTTGATGTTATGCAAATACAGACAAAGCCTAATTTTGAGTATGTATCAGCCCAGGAAAAGGCTATTGACTCTGAAATTACATCACAGCTACAGCACATTCAAAGCACCAAAGACAACATTATACAACTGTTGCCCTTGAGTGAGGGTGACATGACGATTTGTTCACCCGAGCCAGGTAATATTGCCCGAGGGCGAAACCTGAGGGCAACATAACCTGTTGAGGGTGAACAAATCGTCATGTCATCCTAACTCATGGGCAACAATTGTTTTATTATACCGAACCATTTTTTAAACAAATTAGCGACATACCAGTCATGACAAACGCACGTAACTACACGTGCAATTGCACATGTAAGTGAATGACGTCAGAGGATAATATGATCATGCGACATGACAGAATAGCACCCTCCATGTGCACTATAGACAAACGCATGTGACTACAAGTGCAGTTGCATGTTTTAGGCAAATATGACGTCAGAGGTTAATGATCATGCGACATGACAAAATAGCACCTTCAGCGTGACCTGCTCTGGACCAATCAAAATCCACACTAAGCCAATGAATATTAATGAGGTATAATAATATAACTTGTACAAACAGATATTACAATATGTCATGGCAGACAAAGTCAGATACTGTAAGTTCAGAAAGTTTCATATTATTACATTGTATTAGTTTGTGCATTTGCGTCTCCTAACCAAATTGTGAGCAGGCATTTGTGTTCATCAGGAAAACATGTCCATGTAATGTTTACCCCCTCAAACCCCACTTTTATATAGAAAAACTGGGGTTTGCAGGGGTATACCTAATTTTCTTATTTTTGATCCAAAACATACTTTGTGGGTTCTCGTTAGAACCGCCTCGACGAGGCGGTTCTAACGTGTACCCACAATGTATGTTTTAAAAGAAAGTATTAAATAATATCAAAATTTTATCAATACAATTTCAAATTTTTTCTTCTGAAAAAATTCCTGTATATTGCATGGGCAATAAGTTTTTGTGATGTTGAGAAGCCTTTATCAGCTACAACAATTTTGCGA
This sequence comes from Rugalucina vietnamica, assembly GCA_964017185.1. Taxonomy (NCBI): domain Eukaryota; kingdom Metazoa; phylum Mollusca; class Bivalvia; order Lucinida; family Lucinidae; genus Rugalucina; species Rugalucina vietnamica. The sequence goes on along the minus strand of OZ024877.1, from coordinate 7,876,196 downwards.
ATATTAGCGAGAATAAATATCTAGCAAATATTTCTGAATTCACGGTAACTTAGCTCCCATTAAGGACACAATCTGCAGGCAAAATATTTGACAATATATTACAATAAGATAAAAACTGTTTTCAAAACAAACAGACTGCAAATATATAACAAATATTTACAAGAAGACTGAATTTAGCGCATGTCATTCACTCATCTCAAATACAATATATGCACATGTATATATTTTTATTTTATGGAATACATAATTTTACTTTAAACAATAATGTAAATACATGTAGAAACAATATTACAGGGTGTATACAGGTATTTGAGCCGCCTCATGGGAAAACCAACAATCTGCATATGCGAAAACAAAGGCGCAGATCAGCTTCGCGGTAACCGCGAAGCTGATCAGCACCTTTGTTTTCGCTACACGGATAGTACACTTCCTCTTCTTCTTAAATCCAAAATTTCAAGCTTCTAGCTGTCTTCTGTAGCTGTACAGTCCGGTTTGTGTCAGACCTGGTTGGAGACCACAACGTTGGTTTTCCCACGAGACGGCTCATTTAATACATCCACATTATGCATAACACATTTTGTTTGCAAGACTAACAACAGCCACTGTCAGGAAACAAACTCTGTGTAAGCTATCATGTAATTGCACACACAACGATGACGTCACAGAGAATTTTAACAGTTTGGACTAAACCCAAGTTCGGAAAATTTCTAGTGCTGTTTGCGTAAGTTATTTGTGAAATATTTTAAATATCATATCATGTGCAGCACACATTTTTGGTTGTATAACTGTAAAAACTTTGACAATTCATCGTCTGGTCGCTGAGAACACTTGGAAACTGAAAAGTTCCCAAGTGTTCTAAATGTTGACAATTGTTTCAAGGATAGAAAATATTGCTTATTAGTGATAATAATATTCAGCATATGAAAATAGCAACGCGCGATTTCTGAAATTATGTGAACACCCGCTCTGTTGTATGACGTATACACAAAATGATAGCATACACGGACTTTGTTTCCCAACAAAGAACAGCGCTTATATTGATAATTTTTCTAAAATAACTTGAATGATAACATGTAAGTTTATTTGAAAACATAATTCATGCTCAAAAATATGAATTGCTGTTTCATTGCAGTCAACACTGTTTTGAACAATAAAGTAAATAATGTATGGTTTTGAAAAACAGATAACATTTTTAATTGCACACACATACATACATGTACTTCTATATCATGATATTATGCAAAGCAAATACAAATAATATGAAAGTCATAGGTACATTTCATACACTTATACGAGTATATCATATTTTTGTTCACAAGGAAATTGAAAACATTCTTACAGGTTGCTTCAATTACCACACAGTATACCTGTAATGCTAACAAATTTCTTTGTTTACATATGAGCCGCATCATGAAAAAACCAGCATTTCACATGTGCGAAAACATAGGCACAGATCAGCTTCGCAGTAACTGCGAAGCTGATCAGCGCCTTTGTTTTCGCTACATGGATAGTACGAGGGTGGTTCAGAAAGTTCTGTCATAGGTGTTATAACTTTGTTAATATACATGATAGGTTGCTGTATTATTCCTTGATTGAAAGGGCTCCATTTCTCCTTTATAATGATGCCAAAACAATGCACGAACGAAATAAATACTTCGAAATACATGCCTTGAAAGACACCTGGGGTAAAACCACTGGCACGTTTTCTTGAATTTGTGAATATTATTGTGTGCGTTTCATGCGTTATATCTTTATAACTTCCGATCAAATTTTCTCCAACTTTACAGTTATAAGTAATAATATATTTAGAAAAAGCAATGTGACAAAAATTGCCGTTATCGATGCTATGCTGACTTTATAATAAAGCGATGTATATGACGTCATTAAAATACGTACCCCTATAGCGTTTCTGGCACCGCTGCACCATTATATGTGTTTGCTTTTTTATAAGTTTACTATAGAGCACGCAAGGATGAAACAATTAAATGGTAAAATGCATTTTAAGCTCCCTGGACTACATGTAGATGTCAATAAATGTCATTTGAATTTTAAACCGTATTTTTAATGTATGTACAACAAGCCAATTTCAATATTTCATTTTACTATAACTCAATTAAATTCAGCTGAATGATTTTGATTTTTGCAGGATATATTCATCTATGTTTCAAAAATATATTACATGGATTATATTTTTTCGAAGTCGATTTTCTTTAAATAATATTCACAAAGGATCTCGGAAGAAAGTCTATGTTTCCCGCCTAAATTTTTAGCGTTTCTGGCGGCTTCTGTGTTATTTGTATAGAATATCAGTTGCATTTTCAGTAAAATATAACATTTGATAAATGCAACAACATGGTTGAAACCTCTTGATGTTACATACCGGCAACATAGATCTGTGTCAAAGATGGAGGGGGTCAGATTTTTTAAAAAAAAATTTTGTCAGAAAACATATTTTTTGCCATAGATTATCAAGAAAATACAGCAATATGCTTATTGCAACCTAAAGTTTTGGGTAGAAATGATTAATGCAGGAAAAACATGTACATAATCTTTACTAGATTGGTAACTGTAAATAACACTGTCCATTACTTATGCAAATACCTGTATCTTAAATAAACTGTGCAAAATATAATAATCAACTTTTACTTTTGAACATTGACTCCATATGTTTTTAGACATATGGCAAGTTCTTCTGACAATATCTTGCATGCATCTTATTAGGGTAAAATCATTCATTGTGTGGTGCTGAAGTGACATTAGATTTTAAGTCCATTGAGGCATATCTCAAATAAAACATAAAGCGTCAGAAATGGATAAACATATTCTGCGCAGTATACTTATATGCATCATAAGGTGTACACTTTGTGTATACCTGTTAAAATAGGACAGGTAGTCTGTTCATTCAGGTAGAACATACATATACAGTATATTTCCATAGCCTTGGTACATAACAAATAATTGTGCTGAGCCCATTTATGGGTTTTGTGGCTTTTTGACAGCCTTCCCCCCCTTGCCCAAACATGGCATTTTGATATAATATGTCAATTACAAAAATACAGTTGTATTGAAAATATTTTGATTGGGCAAGGGGGGGAACATGGTCTTATAAAACGTTTCCTAATTCCTATATGAATCTATGTTAAATTGAAAGATTTTGTCCATTTTTCATAGAAGTCACTGCTTGACTCACACACAACATTACATGTCTAAATACAACAGAAACTTATTTTTCGACTGCAATACACTTCATTTCAGTGCCTGGAACGTGAGATTTTGAAAATTTCTTGGGCAACCTCACAATAGAATTCTTCCGAGATCCTTTAAGAAAACGTGCCAGTGGTTTACCCCTGGTGTCTTTCAAGGCGTCTATTTCAAAGTATTTATTTCTTTTCGTGCATTGTTTTGGCATCATTATAAAGGAGAAATGTAGCCCTTTCAATCAAGGTATAATACAGCAACCTATTATGTCTATTAACAAAGTTATAACACCTATGACAAAACTTTCTGAACCCCCCTCGTACAATTTCTCTACTTTCTAAATCTAAAATTTCAAGCCTCAAGCCTTCTTCTGTCCTTGTACAGCTTGGTTTGTGTTGGACCTGTTCGGAAACCACGATGTTGGTTTTCTCATGACGCAGCTCATATGATGCATCACATCACACGTCACGCTACATGTGACAAAATAGTGTGCGGAAACCGTGTCCATTTGGCTTTATGCACCAGTCATTTGTAACCATGGCACCCCTTCACCGGGGTAGGGTGGAGGAAAGCCATGGAAATGAGCGGGGCTTTGACCAGTTTTGCCACGGCAGTGCGGGGGAAACACCCGGGGTTTGCCTTATATAGGCAAAAAGGGCCGTGAAATGAAAAGCTAGCAGGCTGTGGGGGAGAACAGCTGTTGTTTTACCAACAAGCAGTCCCCGGTGGGGCTTTTAGCCGGGATTTGCTGGACCAAAAGTCAGTCCTCGCTATTCCCCATGGCTGGGGGTGGGGGGGTGGGGGGGGCGTGGTAACAAATGACTAGTGCATTAATCTACAGCAAGGCAAATAATTCATCACTGTAGGTTGCAGCCAAATCAATCCAGCTTCCAATCACTATACTCCACTTTGTCACGTCATGTGATGTTGCGTCAATCTGCGCTGTAAGAATAACAGGTATATTGGGTGACTGCAGTCACAGGTGAAACATGTGAATCTCAGAACATGTAAATTAATAAACATTGAGCAAAAAAACATCAGTGTGGTGCTGAAAGACAATAATTTGCGAAATTACGTGTAAGTACAAACAATTATGAAAGACAAACAATAGAAATTCTTTTTAGACACAAAAATTGGTTCAGATCCACAATTATTTCTAAAATATTATGAACACCAAATAGCAAAGATCACGATCAGACCTTAAAATGCTGTCAGATCTGGGACTTCATTATTTTTATTTACAACACTGTCCACATCCTAATATGTCATTTCTCTAGTGTAATGCTGTTCATTATGTTCCCAGTGACTTGGGCAGCCCGTTTTCTCGTAACATATTGCACCGTAGAATTTTGATCAATTATTTATCTACATTCATGTTGTGTTACCTCTTTGCTACATCAGGGTAACATTTCCATGTAATATATACCCCCTTATTCCCCACTTTTATATAGCAAAACTGGGGTATGCAGGGGTATACCTATTTTTCTTATTTTTGCTCCAAAACATAGATTAAGTGTACTCACAATCTGGACTCACTATCTATGTTTTGAGCAAAAATAAGAAAAATATAAAAAAAAATTTCACTGAAAATTTTCAATTTTTACAACTTGGGGAAAAAATCTATATTACATGGGTGTGTGTTCGTAATGTAGGTTTTCTCATAGTACAACATGGTTTCCGCGACTAGCCATGGAAGAGACTAAACCGGATGTCCTGGGTATCAGGAAAGCATGTCCATGAAATAAATACCCCCTTAAACCCCTTTCATGTAGAAAAATTGGGGTATACCTTCATATTTTTCGGCGAGGCGGTTCTAACGTACATGTATACCCACAATCAATGTTTTGAGCAAAAGTAAGAAAAACGTCAAAAATTTTCAATTTTTGCAACTTGGGAAAAAATCTATATGTTATAGTACATGGGTGTGTTTTCATAATGGCGATGCCAAGTTGCTCCAAGATCTATGGATATAAGCATGTCAATGCCGGTCCTTCACATTCTAGACAACTGCATTAATAATCTAATATCGTGACACATTTCGATGTTTTGTCAAAGTCTACAATGGCTGCCAAGAAAAAAGTTTTAATGCAGCATTAGTCACAATTTGTTTGAAATTAAGCATAGTTACGACAATATTTTTACGTCCAAAAATCTTCAAAAATCACTTAACAGCTAACTGACCAAGAACAAAAGCGTACTAGCCGTATTAGTAGTTAGTAGTAGTGAAAGACAGAAAATTGCAAAATAAAGTATAAAACTATTATGAAAGACAAACAGAAGTGCAAAATACATCTAATAAAATAGGTGGGAAGCATACATATAACATCATGTTTTTTGGTTATTGTTTTTCATAACAGTGAATCTTAAATACGAAATGCGTATTTGAAAATTTGAAAAATTTCCTTCGCTATTAGTCTGTGGAAGGTTCAAGGTAGTCTAGATGTGCTTTCTTAGTTGTTGAGGGGTACTACAGCCATATGACATATTTTTGCTTGGAGGTATTTTTGCATTCAAATATTCACACTTCTTGGACAAGCATCTAAAGATGACAGCCAGCCTTGAATATGGCCAACCTGTACCCTTCTTGAACCAGCTGAACGACAAGAATGGTTGTAGAAATCTTTGAAGAAATCAGGCCCCGAGGTTGTAAAACTTTTTTACAACTGAGCTTGAAATTTCAGATGCTCATAAATGTTGAACTAGTCAAAGTTAGTGAATAAATCAGGTTCAAAACTCAAAAACTAGTAATCTATCCTGCTCATAAATGTTAAAATGCAAACAATTGGCATTTTAACATTATTTTATGAGCAAGCAGGGAATAGCCTATAGGGCGACTAGGGAGAAATAGTCTCCCTAAATGAACAAACTTCTCCCTATTTTCTGCTGAGGGAGAAGTGAAAATGTATAGAATATATAGGCAAACCTGAAGTTAAAGTAAAAACTTCTCCCAAATTTTCTTAGGGAGAGACAAAAATTCTCCCTAAATTTCTTGGCTAGTTTGAACCCTGGCAGGATAAATTTTAGTCTCAGCTGAGCTGAGCATAAAAAAAGTTCTATAACTTCGGGGCCAGATCTATTTCCTCATCATCTCTCCAAAGTCCAAAGTTTTCATCCTTCTTCTCATACAATGCCAATCTGAAGAAAAAGAAAATTCATTATGAATTCCAAGAAAGCAGATAACAATATGACAAACTCATTCCGGTTTAAACAGTATTACCATGTATGTTGAAAATTCAAAGGTTAGAAAGCAAACACTGATCTTAATAAGACAGGTCAACATATGTTTTTGCAAGTTAAGATGTTTAGTTTTGGGGGTTTTTAGTTTTGGGGGTTCAGGGATTTCCAAAATGCAAAAAGAGAGGAACCCAACTGGTGACTTTTAATATGAGCAAAACGCATGATTTTAACAATACATGCACAACAACTATTATTTGAGCCACCTCATGGGAAAACCAACAATCTGCATAGGCGAAAACAAAGACGCAGATCAGCTTCGCGGTAACCGCGAAGCTGATCAGCGCCTTTGTTTTCGCTACTCGGATAGTACAATTCCTCTTCTACTTAAATCCGAAATTTCAAGCTTCTAGCTCTTTTCTGTGCTTGTACAGGCCGGTTTGTGTCGGACCTGTTCGGAAACCACATTGCTGGTTTTCCCACGAGGCGGCTCATATGATAAAGAAATTATATCTAAAATCAGAGTGGAATAATTCAAGTAAAATCAACTTGAGTGGCATATGGGTGGGTCTTGACTTTTGCCTGGCTAAAATGGGCTTATAGTCTGTGATTTTTCAGATTATTAAAACTTCTTACATTATTTCCTACGTAATTATGGATTTTACACCATCTCAAGTATACAATTATTTGTTTCTATAAGCCGCAATTCTTTTCATACGGTTTAATTTCATCTCGTAAAGTCTGGAAAATGGAGCAATTAAAACCTATTTCATCAGGAAAGGGAAAAAATAACACACTATACCAAGTAAACAGCGTCTGATTTTCTAATATAGACACGGAATAAGCTAACAAGCTGAAATAAGTTAACGCTGTTACATCTCGTTTCACTAACAAGACATTTTGCGCAATTATACACCCTGATTTATCCAAAGGCAACCAAGAGCTAATTAAATTGACCAATTTCGGATAGCTAATAAGCTTTAAGCTGCTTAATTCTGTTATTATCCCGGAGTAAAGAAGTCATTTAAAACACATTAGTAAGGTTGAGCGTGCTTTGATCGAAGGCAAAGACGGGCCTAATTCGTCCTTTCAAATGCAAAATCACGTCATCTAGAAATCACCCAGCTTAGCGAACTGAAACAATTAGTGTCTGCAATGTTTTGTCACTGAGTTTCTAAGAATCCAAGCACCCAGTGTGGTATTGGAAATGGTCTTGGAATTAACATTTGATAGAACAGCTATAAAATGAACACTGTATATGATTTATTTCCCTTTGACCATAATATACTAGACGCAAATATTCCTTTTTTTTTTTCTCCTGAATAGATTCCCTCTGATTTTTTTTTCATTATTATTATTTGTACCTACAATGCTGTTTGTTTTCCCCCCATTGGCAATTCAGTGTTATTACCCCAAAACTGAGGGGACAACATTGCTAATTTTTAATGTGGCCTAGCAAGAGAATTTGCTTGATTCTTTCACCATTCTCCAACCTGTTGATTAAGGATCAGCAGTAACTGTTGTTAGTTGCTTTTCATCCATAGTGCAGGTTATATTTTCCTTTTGGTCCTTTGAGATCAGCGAGGGTATTCTGAGAAATCAGAAATTTATTATCGGTTAAGATTCATTTTCTTACCAATGTTTAATACATTTGGCCCCATTTAGATAAAAATAGTCTTTGTATCGACTACCCTGTTGAAAGTTGCAAAAATCCAGTAATTTTCTTTGGCTCCATGTTGCCAAATCTAAAGGGTCACTGACGAGACTAAGTCGAAACCGCGGTATGGCCCATCACCTTTCTCATTAATGTGTTCGCTGCTCTTAAAGGATCTAAGTTTTAATTTTTATTTAAAAGGAAGGCAAATAAAGTACTGATTAACTGCTAACATAAAGGTAATGGCACTGACAGCCTTTGCATGATCTAGTTGCTAAAGAAATTGTAAACTGTGAACAAAATGCCAAAATGCCCTCGCTCCTGTAACATAATTGGAATGAGCTTACACATGAATGAGCACCAGCATCCCAATATTTAATTATATTAGGAGTAAATAGAAATTAATCTTACAAAGAAAATGCTTTTTGTACAAATTAATTCTTCTCCGCTTTCCGCACATAACAAGTTAAGGGAAGTGACAAGTATAACAAACTTACAGAAAGTACTACTTGTTTCAATATTGGTTAGGCTTTTGAGTTTTTCAGGGACATTCAAATTATCTCACTAATTTTCAATGACAGTGAAGAATTATTTCTTCATGGAAAAAGTTAAGTAGTGCTTCTTTGCATTTTATGCATATTTGGTTGGGTAATTTGTAATTTGGGGAAAATTCACAGACACTTGGGGCTAGTGTTTAGCTTTTTATAAAAGCTTATACTTCTTTTGTTTTTTTGTTGTTGTTGTTGTTTTTTTTATTGATTAGCTAGCTATTAACATCAGCTCTCACTTGAAACTCATTTTTTTTTTCTTTTTAATTCCAACCATGTTTAAACGCGTAAGATGCCAAAAGGTCTGTCACAGAGTGCATGGGTGGAATTCTGACCAATCATACTGTCAAACATGTTCCCCCCTGATGGGCGGTTTGCCTTTATAAATCAAGCTTTATACCTTTATAAAACATTAGTCGACAGCATGATAGGCATTTCCCAGTGCAAACCTTATAATGTTGAGTGCCAATACTTAAAATACTTTCTTCATTGTCAGATTGGTTTGACAGTGTACTTAGAACTAAACAAAAGTCTAATGAGCAAAGAAAGCTGTAGTAATTCCCAAAATGGTTATGTGCTAAAATGTTTTATCAGCAATCATATTAATGAAGAATCTGATCCAGGCCGTAAATTATACTGGTTGACAGAAGACTTAAGCATTTTCTACATGACTAACTACGAATTTAGAAATTAATCCACGAGAACAATTATTCTGATTGTCAATAAATTATATATAAACTATTCTGGAACTTTTCTTGGAACAAGTAATCACTTATTCCAGTTTTAACCACTTTTTGTCCAACATAATAAAAACGAACTTAAATGTGTGGATGGTCAATAACTAAATACCACTGTTAGTGAGACTGTAAAAGGCAGTTTACCAGTATTTAGTGTCCACTTTTTTACCAATAACTGACAATATGCTTTGCTTGATTTGAAAGTGAAGAAAACATATTGCATGGAAGAATGTGCCAGAAGCAAAAAATTGCTCATTGTCTTACAACGGACAAAGTGACCATACAATCATAACATCTTCCCATCATCACAGTCCAGTTAGTGAACATTACAAAAACATGCCCATGCAATAGACAGAGATTTTTAAAGTTGTATAAAATAAAAATTTCCAAAGGAAAAATTTTGACATTTTTCTTATTTTTGCTCAAAACATAGATTGTGGGTACACGTTAGAACCGCCTTGGCGAGGCGGTTCTAACGAGTACCCACAATCTATGTTTTGGAGCAAAAATAAGAAAAAAAGTTATACCCTGCATACCCCAGTTTTGCTATAGAAAAGTGGGGTTCAAGGGGTATACATTACACGGACATGTTTTCGTGATGAAGCTAAAATGTTTCAATATTGGCCGACTGCAGTATTTTAACTCTTGAAGACAACGAAAAATTCTTGATGGAAGGAGAAGAGAAGACAACATATTGCTATAATGTGTGAGATACAATGAATTGTTTTTATCAATATAGAACAAATTCAAACCATTTTCATACTCCAAATTTGGAAAAAAAAATAAAGAATAAAAAAAATAAAATCAAACACCAACATGTGCACTAAGAAAACTCACAGAGCCCTAAATGAACTCTTTGCCAAATATGTGAATTAGAAATTTCGTCCAAGCTGGATATTAAGCAAATTAAAGCCCCGACATCAATATAAAGACTATCCTCTTAAAAGCCATTTCCATTATTAATTGCTTACTGAATTCGGGCTAACCCAATCAAGCAAATCTTTACGAGTCTGACGTTAGGGCCGTTAATTAAGAAAATCACATCTTCGGATCATAATGAACTGTCAACCTCATGACGCCAAGAAAATTGATCTACGGAGCGACAAAACAACAAAACGTTATATTGTGTTTAGCAATGACTTGGATCATACTAAACAGAAGACAAGTCCATTTAAGGCCAGAACCTTGAAATTGTACTATCTGTGCAGCGAAAACAAAGGTGCTGATCAGCTGTGCAGTTACTGCACAGCTGATCTGCACCTTTGTTTTCGCATAGGCAAAAATTTGGTTTTGTTTGTTGTGTTCGTGTCATTTTATTTGTTTTTCTCTTTTACATCTGCATTGATCACTGCCAAAAAGTACATACCATTACATTTACAATGGTCTGGATTAAACAATAAATTGTTCATCTTTATAAACAAACTAAGAATGTGTTGGGAAGGCAAAGCTTGGCTAATTCTATCGAGAAAAATAACAGTGTTACATGAATAAACTTCATGTACTGATTAACAAAATTATTTTTTCATGGGGGTTATTGTTTTAGCTCTGTGAGTGATGCTTAACTGGTTCAAAGCTCAAACTTTATTCTTATGAGCATTTTATGTGCTACTTTTCAAGAAATGAAAGAAAGTTCATTTTCAATTATGGCCACATAGGAGCCAAATTAATGAGCACTAAACCCCCCCCCCACCCCCCAGTGACCACACCACCTTATCTCCAGCCTCGACAGACAAGATTCTTCTCTCAATCCATTTGACCTACCGCATGGGAAAACCAACAATCTGCATACGCGAAAACAAAGACGCAGATCAGCTTTGCAGTAACTGCGAAGCTGATCAGCGACTTTGTTTTCGCTACATGGATAGTGCAATTCCCCTTCTACTTATATCCAAAATTTCAAGCTGATCAGCGACTTTGTTTTCGCTACATGGATAGTGCAATTCCCCTTCTACTTATATCCAAAATTTCAAGCTTCTAGCCTGCTCCTGTCGACTTACAGGCTGTTCTATATCAGACCTGATCGGAAACCCATTTTGTTGGATTTCTCATGCGAAGGCTCATTTCTAGTTTCTAGATGAACAATGAACTTTTCACAATAATTACCATTTTGTTCATTCTGTTTTCTTCATTAAGATTTCATATTATCAAAGGTCTATGTTTTTTCCCTTCTTATCTTTTTAATTCTGGTTCACCCTGCCTAAGATTAATGAAAACAGCTGGGGTTTCCTTAATTATTCCTGTTTAATTAGGCTGAGGACAAAGACATATTATTTCTTGGTTTCTGTGGCTGCTCACAATTATCAAACTGTACTTTTTTATTTATTTATTTATTTTTTTTATTTATTTATTTATTTTGTTTTGTCAAAAAAAGGAGTCTACAGCTGCAGTCTACCCTTCAGTAATTTTATCAGCTTCAAATACTTTTTTTCAACGCTGATTCCGAATAATAGGCTCTGTGCAACTTAAGTTTTGGTCTTGCTATTACAAAGTACAATTATTCTTCTATTAAACTTATCATTTTAGTCTGTATTATTGTGAGGCTCTTTCTGTATGTAAGCTAACAATCATCATTTAACAATAACTAAATAAATGAGACTGTGGAATTTAAAATGTTTTCAAAGATGAGTTTGGCCTTTTAAGGGTTAGCAAAACAACATCAAGGCACCTGAAACAAGAATAGTTTTTGTTTGGCCTGGTTTAGTAACACTGATTGGATATTTCACCTTTACATTCATCTTGAGGAGGTTTCTTCTACTGATTAAAACATAATTATGGGTGTTGGCATGAAGCTTATTAATTACTTTCTGATCCTTTTTACTGCTGCAAGAAAATCTGTAAAACTTTTTATTTTACATTCCTCAGTCATTTTCATATTATCTCATATGATAACCTCATCAGTATCATAATAAAGGGGTATATGTATTTATTGAAAATCAAAGACAATTTTGGCCAGTTCAACATAAAAAGTCAGTTGTGAGACTATAGCTGCTTAAAACATCTAATAAACAACTTGTAGTTTTAATAACATGACTTGTCCTACTTCTTTGTGTGCCACTCTTGCTTAAAACATCTAATAAATGTGTGTGCACCTCCAACTTGTAGTTTTAATAACATGACTTGTCTTACTTCTTTGTGTGCCACCATTTGGCCCCCCCCCCTTCCCTACCCCCTCCCCCCCCCCCCCCCCCCCCACCACCACCACCACCAACAACAACAACACAGCTTAAACAAGACAAAAAAAAAACGATCAGAATATTATTCCAGGAAATAATAATGTCACTAAAAGGCATCATAACAATGTATACCAGTACTGAATATTAATGAAGTTTTAATCATTTCCTACTTAGAAGGGGGTTAATGAGGTTTCAAGCATTGTTTTGTCAGCATCAGCATCAGTTGAGCCACGTCATGAGTAAACAAGACTTTTGCATATGCGATAACATAGGCACAGATCAGCTGTGCAGTAACTGCACAGCTGATCAGCGCCTTTGTTTTCGCTGCATGGATAGGACATTTTCTCCTCAACCGGTTTCCAAAATAAGAAGGATCTCATCTTCTTCTGTGACTATACAGGCGGGTTTGTGTCGGACCTGGTCGGAAACCCACGCCGACCAGTTTTCTCCTGACGTGGCTCATATTGATGGGAAATGTTTGTTTGAAAACCAAAATATTTTCTTTGTTTGATCCAGTGATAAGATTATCATTTCCCAGGATTTTGCTAACTGCAGGGTATTAATGAAATTAACAGAGAACATCAATCAGATTAGGTGTCTCTGAAAAGTCTGAAACCATAGATATTGTAGAGATATTTCCATCATGAAAACATGTCCGTGTAATGTATAGCCCCCTTTTATATTCAAAAATTGGGGTTTGCATGGTATACATACATGTGTATTTTCTCTTGTTTTGCTCAAAAACATAAATTGTGGGCTTGGAGAGGCAGTGCCAGTTCTAACCTGTACCCACAATCTTTGTTTTGAGCAAAAAAAAAAAATATAAAAAAATTTCAACTGAACTTTTCTATTTTTACAGCTGAAAAATATATGTATCTTACATGGGCATGTTTTCCTGATTGCCAAACATACAGAAAAATGTCCTCTCTTATGGATGCCTTTGGAACCTTCAGAATTTTTTTTTTTGGCTTGCATGTTGATGTCTTTGATATGAAAGCTCATATGAGCTGCATCGTGAAAAAACCAGATTTTTGCCTATGCCAACACAAAGAACTAGTCATATACAGTTGTTGTACAGTCTAGTTTCTGACTGATCTTGTTGGAAACCTAAGCAATAGGTAAAATGCCTAAATTTTTTTTGTATCAGTTCTTTGTCATTACCTGTAGGTCTTAACTGCCTTAACTGGATTTAACTGCCTTGCAACAACTGGAAACCTGAAAGAAAGAATTACACAAGAACTTTTATCTGACATTAATTTCATCTATAATTTGGAAACCATTGCTCTATCCTCTTCATCTAAGTTTGGTCTATTTTGTATCAACTTTTTCATTTTATCTCTTACAAATCCAAATCTTCTGTTTGTCCTTGCATTTGGCATCTTGAAATATTCATAATGTAATAGCTACAAATTATTTCTTATGTACTACTTTCATATCTACAGGAAAAGTGTCAACATTTTAAATATCCATAGCTTACCTAAATCTTTTGCAAGTTTGTCCATTCTTTGAATAGCATCAGGTACTTTAGCTGGACTATCAACTGTAACCATGACATCCCCACTCTGGAAACCAAAATCTGTCAGATCTAGGGCTAACATACACTCCTCTATTTCATAGTACTTTCTAGTTGTTTGGAAGGTGGCAAATTCTGAAAGATCTAAATCATTCATGAGTTCAGATAAGGTTTTGGTAGTTGCTTTTGGATCTTTCTGGTGGAACACCTTCTGAAGTGATTGTAATATCATCTTTTCATCTACAATAACTTGGTCACCATTAGTGACTGAGCAGCTGTTTTTCATTTCAAAGGCATCATTCCTTTTCCTTAGCCAGTTATCATTTAAAGTCAAAGTGTAGGAACTGTCATCAAAATATTGGTCAATCAAAGAATCAGTTCTTATAAGCTGTCCACCTTTATTGATGATAATTTGTTCTGAATCTTCACCTACTTTAAATTTTCTTTTTATTTCCACTGGTTCGTGTTTTATTATTACAGTCGATTTAACTTTTTCTACTTGCAAAACTACAGAATCACTTTTCTGGATTTCTGATTCTACTTTTTGACTAAATTCTATTTTGATTTCTTGGTTAACAGCATCTGTAGTATCTTCACCAAGGCTATCTTTTGCTTCTGTTACTAATGTTCCAACATTTGTAATAATATTTGCTTCAAATTCTTTTATATCTATTGTATCATCTGTGACCTGCTCAGGCATTTGAAATTCTAATGAATCTTTCATTTCAGATTGCAAAATCTCCACATTTTCTTTCTCAACTTGCTCAGAAACAACTTTATCACCAGACTTCTTCCTCATATTATTTACATTTTTCACATCTTTTACGCTCAGTTGAGCATGCACTGTACTTTGATACTGTGCCTGTATTTTATCTCGGTCAGCCATTTCCATATACCCTGTGGCATCTGGCTGATCTTTGGGACTTTCTGCTTGAGACTTTTCTTTTGTTTCATTCTCAGTTGATTCTTTTTTCTTTCCCTCAACATTTTCTAAATCTTCACTTGGAGCCGCTTGTATGACATTTGCTTGCTGAGCTTTAATCAAGTCTTTATCTTTCATTTCCATATATCCTGTTGCATCAGCTTCGTCTACAGCAACTTCAGTCTCTTCATGTTTCAGATCTATTTTCAATTCACTTGTTTCTCTAGGCTTTCCACTTGCAAGATTCAGATCAAATTGCTTCAGATCTACATTCTTCCTTACTTGAAACATAACTTTCATGGAGCCGTCAGCTTTATCATCATGTTGATTATTATGAGACATATCTGCTATTGGGTGGAACTTTGGTTCAATAAGTGGAAGCTCCTCGTGCCTGCTTTCTGAGTTTAATGTTAGTTTATTTTCTGCCTCTAGTCCCCAAGGATGCTCTAAAGTTTTGGTTTCAGTCACATTGTTTCCATTACTCTTTTCATCATCTGGGTGAGATTTCAATTCAGAAGCAACATCTAGGAATTTAGATGAAGCAGACTCAAAAATAGGTGACCATCTCTGTGTATCAGCAGATTTTGCATCTAAATTCCTGGTTTTGTCATCAGAGGGTGGAATAAACTCAGCAGGTGGTTTATAATCATTCAACTTTTCCCTGTAATATTCATCTTGGGCTGAAGTTTGTATTTCCTGACCTGCTCCGCCTTCTTGAGCATTTTTGAAGTCTTGTATCTCACCAGGATCCAGCTCTAGATTAGTAGAATACCAGTACAGGTTCATATTAGCGTCTCCCGGAGTGTCAGGTACAAGACTGACATTCTCTTCAACTATTTTTGGAGCTGGTTCAGTTTTGGTAGTGAGAATAAAATCTACTTCAACATTAGGTTTGCTTTGAAGCTCATCTGCTTTAACTTGAATAATCTCTTCTTGGTTGTTATTAACAGCATCTAAGCTGAAGTCTACCCCTCCAGCACTGTTATTGTTTGACACATCACTAAACTCCTTCTGATCTTTGTCATCAAGGCCATCAATATTCTCATCATTTATAAAGTTAAACAACTCATCAACAATTCTACTGGTTGACTGTGATGGTTCTAAGGTTTTAGCAGGGGATTTCAAAGTATCAGGCCTTTCTGCATCCAATACATCCTCATGTCTATCCACAAACTTTTCATTTTCCCCTGAAACATTGTCAGAGGAATCTAATCCACTGTCTAGATCACTCTCTTCTGTCTTCCCTTCTTTAGCTTCATTATCATCATCATCGCTGCCACTACCTATTGACTCAGTTTCTATAGTTTGCTTTCCTATTTCAATTTGATCATCTGATTTTTGGCCAGCCTTATCTGTATCTTCACCGACATCTCGGAATGGGTTTAGAACTTGTTTGGTTGGACTAATCCTTTCTTTCTCTGATGAAATTATCTTTCGCTCATAATGATCCACAAACTTCAGGTCAGGGAATTCTCTTACAGCACTGTCTGATGCCATTGCTTTAGAGTAATCTGAAAATAAGAAAGAAATATTGTGACTAGACATCTAACATTATGAAATAGTAAGGCACTACCTCTAAAGATGTGCATTTTCTATAGTTCAACATTTAACATTAATTTTTGGCATGATCGGAAAGCCTGAATCTCATGATTTACTTTATTCAAACTACCGTCCAACCTCATTATAAGCACACCTCAACATAACATGGATTTTATATAACACCATCATGTCATGGCTCCTATTAATTTTCTACATGCATACTTATTAAACATGGCTTCATTTCTAACCCAGACTCTTTCTGTGGACTTCCCCAAGGTAGTGTTATACATCAGGAAAACATGTC
Organism: Rugalucina vietnamica; assembly: GCA_964017185.1. Lineage (NCBI taxonomy): Eukaryota > Metazoa > Mollusca > Bivalvia > Lucinida > Lucinidae > Rugalucina > Rugalucina vietnamica. The sequence goes on along the minus strand of OZ024877.1, from coordinate 7,859,434 downwards.
CCTGAAATGAATACCCCCTTATATCCCACTTTTATATAGCAAAACTGGGCTATGCAGGGGTATACATATTTTTCTTATTTTGCTTCAAAACATAGATTGTGGGTACTTGTTAGAACTGCCTCAACAAGGCGCTTCTAACGTGTACCCACAATCTATGTTTCGAGCAATAATATATAGAAAAATAATAAAAAAAAAAATCTACTGAAGTTTATCAATTTTTACAACTTAAGAAATATCTGTATATCATATGGACATGTTTTCGTAATGATTAGCTTGATATGCTTCTTGCATAAGCCGTTTTCTAATGTAAAAATGTTTATTACAGAGATGAATTTTCAGGGTGGCCAAATTATCATGACATGTAAGACTTATGTTTCTTAGCTGGTTTTGGAAATAATTTTTGAAGGATTGGAAAATTGCTCTCAAAATAAAGGCAAGAAAAGACATTAACCAAAAAAGAACAATTATGTATTACATAACACATCTGATAAAAGCTTCGGAGTATTTCTATTCTTATGATGTAGAAATGTGCTTTATTTCCGCTGCTTTATTGAATTTGCCAAAAACGTCTAAGACAATATGACATCTTAGTGACTTTAATGGTTCATTGTCTACCGAGCTTAATTGAGGTAAGTGTAATGTATTGCTTTCCGTTTTATAATTTGGTTATTCAGAAAATTAACGTAGTCTGGTCACCAATCTTAAGAAGTATTTTACCAGACATTTGACATTAAAGTTGTTTTAAGATCGATAAAAAGAAATTTACAAGCGACTAATGACACTCCTGTGATGCGTTTCTTTATGGCCGACAAATGAATTATTTGTTTTCGACTAACTTATTACGTATCTGCTGGAATTATCCCTATTTTTAAGTGGTCTTTAAGGGATTTATGTGAAAGAAGCTCACAATATCCGTCGTTCCAATTTGTCTGAAACACATTGTTTTTGATATATGGTCTGCTTTACTTATTGCAATGAAAATTAAACATTAGTTTTGTCTGACCCCGACTGATTACACCTAACTACTGTCTGGAACTAACATGCTTGGTAAAAAATATGTCCTTTAAGACAAAGGCAGTTTTAAAGTTCAAGAAAGCCACTTGCACAAGCAGAGCTAGTCTGTGTGACTTCAAGACTACAGTTGGACAAAAGAAAAGCTTTCAATACCATTCACATGCATTATATTGGACAATGTTAATATTTATTTTATTTCAATATTTTTCTCATTTCTGTATGGTTGAAGATCTATCCATTTAATACTATTGCTTGCTGTTGCAGAAAAGCACACAATATGCATCCATATTTCAACAAATTTAATAGAGAACTCATTAAGGTACATGTACTTCTTAATGAGTTTTCTCCCTTTGACCTATAAATTTTACTATTTTTATGTATTAGCATTGACAAGGATTTTTTAATTTCAGCTTTATGCCTCTTTCAAGATTATTTCACCTCATATGAGACAGACTAATCAGTAGGTGGGGCATAAACAGGAGAACCCCAAGAAAAAAAGCTTGACACACCCGCAAGCAGAACTTGGCTTGTCTCACATGTACCCCATGCCAAGCTCGAGCCCAGACCAGACAAAGCGTCGGGAAAAATGACAAGGATTAGCCTTTAATCTTAAATATACTGTGTTTATCATGTTCATATGAGCCGCATCATGAGAAAACCATTGAATGCGGTTTCCAAACAGGTCCGACACAAACTGGCCTGTACAGTCACAAAAGGTGGCCAGAAGCTTGAAATTTTGGATTTAGAAAGTAGAGGAAAATTAATGTTCTTTCCATGTAGTGAAAACGAAGGCAATAATCAGCTTTGTGGTTATTGCGAAGCTGATCTGCGTCTTTGTTTTCGCATTATGCAGATTGTTGGTTTCCTCATAATGTGGCTCATATATTTTCTAGCATTGTATTCTGCAGAGACTCGAGTCAAAAGCATTTTCACTCAACATCTTCATATTCAATTTATGCAAGCAACCCATACATATTCAGCAAAAACAACCTCACAGAATTATTGATAATTATAGAAGATTCTATCTTTGTCTATAGCCCCTGTCGATTCATTCTGTCCAGTCAATAGATGAGGTCATGCCGAGATGGTCATTTTTAAGCCACACTGTTTCTTCGCAAGCCTTGCAGAAGCAGCTTACCAGTACAGAGTGCACATTTGAGCCGCCCCATGGGAAAACCAACAATGTGGTTTCAGAACAGGTCCAACACAAACCGGCCTGTACAAGCACAGAAAAGAGCTAGAAGCTTGAAACTTCAGATTTATGTAGAAGAGGAATTGTACTATCTGGCAGATTTATGTAGAAGAGGAATTGTACTATCTGAGTAGCGAAAACAAAGGCACTGATCAGCTTCGCCGTTATCGCGAAGCTGATCTGTATCTCTGTTTTCGCCTATGCAGATTGTTGATTTTCCGATGAGGCGGCTCATTTCTTTCTCCATAATGTGAAAACTGCTCCTATTGGAAGAATGGTGACTGAATTACTTTCAGGAAAGAAAAAGTGCCAGACATGAAAGCCAATCTCCGGTACATTTCAGTACTACACAGACATGCTACAGACTAAGCAACAGCAACCAAATCCTTACCAACTGGACTATATAAGCCGTCACACGAGAAAGCCCATCTTCGGGAGATCTGACCAGGTTTGACATAAACTGGCCTGTACAGTCACTGAAGAAGGCTAGAAGCTTGAAATTTCAGATGCAGGAAGACGGGTTGTCCTATCTGTGTAGCAAAACATCGGCACTGATCAGCTGTGCAGTTCTTGCACAGCTGACCTGCACCTTTGTTTTTCCCAAATGCAAATAGCCAGTTTTCTCATGGTGTGGCTCATATCGTAAGAGTCAAGTTTAATTAAACCAAGACAATGAGGCTGCAAAATTTTATGAAACCAAAGTACTTGTCTACAACATTATTAATATGTCTATGAAATGAATGACCAAAACTGTCTGAGCGATTCCGTCTTATTTCTCAACTTGCTGATCTTTGATCTTCTACCAGTTTTCATATGAGCTGTAATTGCGTCCAATGTTTACATATCGAAAACCATAAATAAGGCGTCTATTGTTCATTAGGCCACAATCAATAGCAGAAATGAGCCGCATCGTGAGAAAACCGGTCTTCGGGGTTTCCGACCAGGTGCGACACAAATCGGTCTGTACAGTCACAGGAGCAGGCTAGATACTTGAAATTTTGGCTATGAGTAGAAGAGGAATTATACTATCCGAGTAGCGAAACCAAAGGCGCTGATCAGCTTCGCGGTTACCGCGAAGCTGATCTGCGCCTTTGTTTTCGCATAGGCAATAATCCCGTTTTCTCACGATGCGGCTCAAATAAAGGATTTTCTTTTCCGCATCTGAATAAGACGTCTTGAGCCTCGTCATGAGAAGACATTGCTTTCTCATTTAACCCATATTTGACGAATGGATTTGCCCATCATTATCATTTGGGTGAGTCCACTTTCATTTTTAGGGGCATCAGGAGGGGTTTTTCAAATTTTATTCAATTTTTCGATGAAAATTCTGTAAGCAAACAGAATAGACCCAGATGGGACGCCGCGTTCTGCGGCGTCACATCTGGGGCTATGCTGTTTGCCTATGTCCCATAAAAGGGACGCCAGGCTTAAATAAGTTAAGAAACACACAGTCCTTGCGTTGACCAGACTGCCCGTCATTCCATGCTGGTAAGCACTTTTCAGTCAATGTATTTTTGTATTTGTACATTTTAATTCCAGAATCACCACTCTGTAAACTTGACAAACAGGCTACAGATTGCTCCGAACAGAATCATGAAAGACATGTCCAATGTCAGACAAGATATTTTTGTCAAAAGTCACTTTCGAGAAAGGCTTATGAAATGTTTCTTTAAATCAATCACCGAATCAGAACCGAAAATAAGCATGATGTGTCATTATGTTATCAAGCATCAGCTTTGTTCAAAATATTTCGAGAAATAAAATTTAGTAAAATATATCATCATACCGATCATGACTTAAAAACACCACAAATTCTATTTCAATGTTTACAGTCATGAGTTGCCTCCCTTCCACCATTAATTTCACAGGTAGAGCCTTTGGCTATATCGTAGACAATCTTGATACAGGCTGAAGTGCGGATGAACAGACATGTATAGAACAGCACAGGTAATGACAGGTTGGGCAAAATGTAGATCATGCCATTACAAAGAAGCTATCAGAAAACCAAGGAAACATCCACAGCGTATAGTGTTAATTGAAGCTTGGAGTGGTGTTTGCTCACTCTCGGAGCCATTTTGAGTGATGAGGAGGACAATAAGGCAGACTTGTCATCAGGAAAACATGTCCGTGTGATGTATACCCCCTTGAACCCCACTTTTATATAGCAAAACTGGGGTATGCAGGGGTATACCTATTTTTCTTATTTTTGCTCCAAAACATAGATTCTAACATGTACCCACAATCTATGTTTTGAGCAAAAATAATAAAAATATCAAAATTTTTCTGCTGAAAATTTTCATTTTTTTTTTTAAAGCTCAAACAATCTCTGTTTATTACATGGGCAAGTTTTCGTAATGTAGTGGCAACCCTCTGTGGAGGTTAAAAAACTTTAAAAATGTATATGAAGACAATCATAAGGAGACTGTGAAAAACAATTGTTAAAAGCGAAAGGAGTATTTTCATTCAATGGAATATTCCAAACAGTAGCTGGAAATGCTATCAATGGTATAGCTGATAACAGAACAGGCAACCTAGCAGAGATTTAGGTGAATTAAAATTTCTTGAGAAAACTTCTTATTTGAATCACTGTAATTAAATGTATCAAGATAAAGAGAAGGAAAATTCCTTTTTCTATCAGATTTCACACTTATGTATGTGAGTCATCGCATGAGAAAAACAACAGTTTCGGTTTCCGACACAAACCGGACTGTATATACAGTCACAGAACAAAGCTAGAAGCTTAAAATTTCAGATTTAAAAAAGAAGGAATGTAGCAAAAACAAAGGTGCAGTACTGCACAGCTGATCTGCACCTTTGTTTTCGCCTGTGCAAATTGTTTGTTTTCCGATGCGGAGGCTCAACTATAATTAAACAGACTTCCTGCTTTGTAAATTAACCAACAAAATTATCTTTGTCCAGATCTTAATGATACAGTCAAACCTGTCTGTACAACCAGCTTTCGGACTTTGTTTTTTCTCCATTAGTTCACCAAAACTCGGCATAATATTGCTATGATTCTGTAATTCTGTAAGACCACATTTTTGAATATAACTAAAATATTGATAGTAAATGTATTTTCATTCAAATCAAACAACCAAAATTCACATCGTAAGGTACCGTGTTTGTTTTCATGCTTACATCCCTGATTAATAAAAATCAAAAACAAAGGATTTTTTTTTTCATAATTATTATCATTTTATTAACTGATAAGACTTTTGTATGGACTTATCTTTAATGTAATGACAGAAATGACAGAAATGAATTTTATATCACAAACTATTTTCTTGTGGTTTCTGTTTTGCAAGGCCTGATTTCAACAGTATCTGACTAAACTGTTAACTCATTTAAGCCTGGCAGAACGCGGCGTCCCATCTGGGGCTATTATGTTTGCTTAGAGCATTTTCATCGAAAAATTGAATAAAATTTAAAAATCACTCCTGCCGCCCCTAAAAATGAAAGTGGATTCACCCAATTTATAATGATGGGAGAATCCATTTGTCAAATATGGGTTAATTTTTCACTCACCCCACCTGCCCTATATAACTAATAATTTCTTATTTAGTCTATAATTATCTAGGGTTCATTATGGGTCGTTAAATATCAAAGCAGTAGTCTAGATCTGCTTGCTTTTGTCTATGAGAAAAATGATATCTTAAAACACACTCATTCATTAAAATGTTAGAGCTGAAACGTTACAAAACATTTCTTTTAAAAATTGCTTTTATTAAAGCTCAGCCTTGATTGATTTCTGAGAATTTTTGCATGTGGGTGAAACTGGTAGTAACTATGAACCAACACAAACACTTCATGTGGCCTGGAAAGAACTTTATAGCCTATCAGATGCTTTGCTCAGCATAAAGCTGTTTGATTTGTTATGCCATAGCTCATTTCAGTCTGTGCAGATTTTAGCAACCACTTTTAATTTTATCAAATTAAATCATAACTGAGCCATTTCTTACAAACAAAAAAATCATTTTTTTTTTTTTTTTCATCAAATTAAAAACACAAGAACTCCGCGGAGGTCGATATCGCACCTGCATCGGGCAAAATACACATTACTATGCAAGGTTTCACACTCACAGCTATCACTGATGCAGAGAAAACCAAACTTCGACTTAAAAATTAACAAAGTCAATGGACCGTGAAATATAGGTCAAGGTCAGTGGGTCAAGGTGCGTGCTTGAAGGGTATGTCAAGGACAATTACTATGCAAGGTTTCACACTCACAGCTATCACTGTTACAGAGAAAACGGAACTTTGACGTAAAAATTAACAAAGTCAATGGACCTTGAAATATAGGTCAAGGTCAGCGGGTCAAGGTGCGTGCTTGAAGGGTATGTCAAGGACAATTACAATGCAAGGTTTCACAATCCTAGCTATCACTGATGCAGAGAAAACCAAACTTCGACGTAAAAATTAACAAAGTCAATGGGCCATAAAATATAGGTCAAGGTCAGCGGGTCAAGGTGCGTGCTTGAAGGGTATGTCAAGGACAATTACTATGCAAGGTTTCACACTCACAGCTATCACTGATACAGAGAAAACTGAACTTCGACGTAAAAATTAACAAAGTCAATGGACCGTGAAATATAGGTCAAGGGCACCGGGTCAAGGTGCGTGTTTGAAGGGTATGTCAAGGACAATTACTATGCAAGGTTTCACAATCCTAGCTATCACTTATGTAGAGAAAACCAAACTTCGACGTAAATGTTGACGGACGGACGGACGGACGAACGAACGAACGGACGGACGGACGGACGGAAATTTGGACTCCTATATCGCACCCTGCTATAAGCAGGTGCGATAAAAAGCAACATGACTGTCATGATTCTACCACTAATTACATGTAAAGTAACATTCATTCTTCAAATTCTTTATATTGCGTCAGATCTGGTCCTTAACCCTGAAGACAAGTTTTCTTGTGATGCAACTCAACTGAAGTGGAGAATGTTTTAGAAAGTAAACAGCTTTTGAATTTTAACAGATCCCATTAATAAATTTGTTTATTATAAAATATATGATGTAGAGATAATTTTCAAATTGCACAGAATTTAAACCTTGCAAAACAGATGTGAAATAATGATGGTGAAATTACAGCATTTTCCAAAATGAGCCGCTTCATGACAAAACTGGTTTTTAGCCTATGCAAAAACGCTGCATGCATATAACAATGCCTCCTCTACTTATATATACCAAAAATATCAAGATTCTAGCTTTCTTCTGAGACTGTATAGGACAATTTGTGTAAGAACCTGGTCGGAAACCCCGAAGACCGGTTTTCTCATTCACAAGGTATTAGTATGCGTCTTCTTACACTGTTGCAAGAAGATTCAATAGCCTATCCTTCCCCTCAGGCTTGGTACAGAGTTTGTTGGTTGATTCTGGATTGATCATTGAACGTCCCACCGACAGCTAAGGTCATTATGGAGACAGGGACTCAGTTTATAGTCTCATCTGACAGACTAGAGAAGCCCAGGATCAAACCTGCGACCCCCGGTTTACAAGGTGAGTGACATAACCACTGCGCCATGGAGGCTTCAACTGAGTTTGTAAACTATGGTGTTACTAATCTGAGATGTCTGTACCTCCTTAATGCCCAGGGGATGCAGTGTGAACATGAACAGGGGGCAAGCACAAGGCATGCATTGTGAGCCCTGTGGAAGCCCAGTGAGAATCACTGTAATTATAATCGAAGTCAGTAAGGAAATGACAGAGGCCTGTGGCAATGCTTTGGTGGCTGTTAGGTGCTGTGACCGGCCTTTTTTTAACAACCAGAGGACCAACGTTCCTGTAAACGCTCACCTGAGATCTGCTATATTAACCAAATATTTAATTAAAAAATTTGCCCTTTATGGGGCCCCACCAACCAATCAAAATAAAGGATTAGGACAAAAGTCAACCAAACTGTAGAGGACTACTCTATAAACATTTCTGCAAAAATAGAATTCAAATATCTGCGATTGGACCAGAAAAAAATAGCCAATTTCCACTTTTCCCGTTTTAAGTCTATCGAAACTTTAAGTTGCCATAGCAACCAGATTTCTTATCCAACTGAAATAAAAAACACAAATTATGTAGAGACTACTGTCAGGAACATGTATACAAAGTACAGGCTTCATGCCGTAGACAATTTCTAAGGAAAAGATTTTTAAATGTTTTTCAAAATTTTACCCTTTATGTGGCCCCAGCAACCAATCAAAATAAAGGATTAGGAAAAAAGTCACAAGAAACATAGAGATATACTCAATAAATATTTCTGCAAAGACAAAATTCAAATACCTACAATTGGTCCAGAAAAAATAGCTAATTTCCACTTTTCCCATTATAAGTCTATGGAAACCATAGCAACCAGCGTTCTTATCCGACTGGAATAAAAAACACAAATTATGTAGAGGCTACTGTCAGGAACATGTATACAAAGTACAGGATTCATCCACTTGACAGTTTCTGAGGAGAAGATTTTTGAATGTTTTTTTTTTTTTTCAAAATTTTGCCCTTTATGGGGGCCCAGCAACCAATCAAAATAAAGGATTAGGACAAAACTCACAAGAAACGTAAAACACTACTCAATAAACATGTCTACAAAAACAATTTTCAAATGTCTGCAATTTAAGCGGAAAAATAGTCGATTTACACTTTTCCCATTATAAGTCTATGGAAACTTTAAGTTGCCATAGCAGCCAGAGTTCTTATCCGCCTGGAATAAAAAACACAAATTATGTAGAGGCCACTGTCAGGAACATGTATACAAAGTACAGGCTATATATGACAGTTTCTGAGAAGATTTTTGAATGTTTTTCGAAATTTTGCCCTATATGGGGCCCCTGCAACCAATCAAAACAAAGGATTACGACAAAAGTCACATGAAAAGTAGAGGACTACTCAATTAACATTTCTGCAAAAACAAAATTCAAATATCTCCAACAAGAAAGCAAAAACTGGCAATTTTCACTTTTTTCCATTATAAGTCTATGGGAAGCATAAGTTACCATAGTATCCAGAGTCCTTATCCGATCAAAACAAAAAACAGAATTATTCTTTCCCCCTACCTGTAGATGGTGTATGTGTAATATGAGAACAATCGGCCCAGCAGTTTCAGAGAAGAAGATCTTTTAAATTGTGGATGACGCCGGACGCCGGATGGACAGACGACGGACGGACGCCGGAGCATGGGTATACTATAAGCTCACCTATGAGCCTTCAGCTCAGGTGAGCTAAAAATGTAACAATTTTCATGTGAAAATCTAATAACTCAGTGCCAATTCAGCTTGGTCTGGGGTGGGATACTGTATGTACTGATGCACTAGTCATTTGTAAGCACGCACCCCCCCCCCCCACTCATCCCCAGGGAAAAGTGGGGACTGACTTTCCTTCCAGCAAATCCCTGCCAAAAGCCCTGCACTGCGGAGGTGAACAGATGGTAAAATCTCCGCTATTAGACCCCACCCTGCAAGGACAAACAAGCTGGTTACATTCCAATTGATGCCTATACCCAAACAAAACCACCGCATTCACCGGCACTATGGGGGCAAGCTAACGGTAAAATCCCAGCTCTTTCCCCCCCGCTATTCCCGACCCTCCCCCAGAGGGCGTGGTTACAAATGACTAGTGCATGATATTGAGTAAGTACTAGTATTGTTTACCAATACAAAGTTCCCTGTGATGCATACACACACAATGTACATTTAGGAGTTTGGTCGGTTGTTCATTGATTTGATGATGACTAACTCCGTTTTGGCAAGATCCTCTATGAATACGTACATGGAACAAATCATATTTGTGGTGATTATAAATTAATGCGTTATTAGTATGAAAAACTCTTTTTATGTTTGGGTTACATGGGAGTTACATCGTTTTGTTTTGAGTTCATGATGTGCACACAATATTTTGAGGTTCTCTGCTATGTATTTTAAATGCAAGAAATGTCCAGGTCGTCATTTTAAATATTTATGCAAACACAAAATTTTGAAAAGGACAAAATCAGAAAATAACACCCGATCAGAAAGATTGGAGTTTATAATTTTTCACTTTTCAGTTTTGTATATCTTATCCACCCTGTCCCTCTTTATATACCCTCATATACCTTACAGGCCTCCTGATTCTGAATTTAATTATAGTTTTAATCAGGCGTTAAGGAAATAACAACAAATCGTGTCAACCATCCTTTTATCTGAAAATCGCTGCACATACCCATTAATCAAGTACCTGTAAAAGTATGTGAAATTAAACAAACTTAATTTCATTTAGCCATGGGGATGCCACATTCACTCATTTGAAATTCAAATTTTTTAAATCGTTAATTTACACCCTGGATGTACCATTTTAATGTACCAAGCTGCAACATTAAATGAGCTGTATCTTAAGAAAATCTACTGTCGGGCTTTCAGAACCAATCTCACAATGATTAACTCATTTAAGCCTGGCATCCCTTTTGTGGGACATAGGCAAACAGTAAAGCCCCAGATGGGACGCCGTAAAACGCGGCGTCCCATCTGGGGCTATTCTGTTTGCTTAGAGATTTTTTATCGAAAAATTTAAAAATCACTCCGGACGCCCCTGAACATGAAAGTGGACTCACCCTAATGATAATTATGGGAAAATCCATTCGTCAAATATGGGTTAAAATACAAGTATCATAATTGCCCACCTGAACATCAGGTGAATAATGCCCTTTGTTTATGTGTTGGCCTGTTTAAATGCTTCTCCTAAGTTTCACCATTTTTGGTCTCAAGTGTCAACATTAATCCTATTAAAAATCTAGTGATGTCTTTAAAAAGATAATCACCCACATTTTTACACTGAACCGGATATTCTGTATTTATTTTCATTCAATTAAACATGTGATCCTGCTTTGATAAATTATACTATTATTCCTGAATGTTAATTAATAAGCTTATTTGGAATTTCATTTAATTAATATCTTAAGGAATTAAAAGCCTCCTAAACTAATAAGAAAATTGAAAGAGTTTGAATTTGAAGCAATAACATTTGAGCCTGTGCGTGAGAAAACCAACAATTTGGGTTTCTGACCAGGTCCGACACAAACCGGGCTGTACAAGCACAGAAGATGGCTAGAGGCTTGAAATTTTGGATTTAAGAAGAAGAGGGACTGTACTATCCGTGTAGCGAAAACAAAGGCGCTGATCAGCTTCGCGGTTACCGCGAAGCTGATCTGCGTCTTTGTTTTCGCATAGGCAGATTGTTGGTTTTCTCACGCACAGGCTCATTTTTCTTAGGATAAAACAAACTCCTAGCAACCAGGCTTAAGGTTTGAATTAGGGAAGGAATTACACATAAATTTTGTGTCCACATAAAATTCCGTCTGCATGCATGCACCAGGAATTTGCAAGCCCACTCAAGCCTCCCTCACCCTGTGTAGGATGCAGAGCAATGGATCCCAATACCACACTTGGGTCACAAATGAGCCACCTCATGGGAAAACCAACAATCTGCATATGCGAAAACAAAGACGCAGATCAGCTTCGCGGTAACCGCGAAGCTGATCAGCGCCTTTGTTTTCGCTACTCTGTTAGTACAATTCCTCTTCTACTTGAATCCAAAATTTCAAGCTTCTAGCCTGCTTCTGTGCTTGTACAGGCCAGTTTGTGTCGGACCTGTTCGGAAACCACATTGTTGGTTTTCCCACGAGGCGGCTCAAATGATGCACAAAGTAATCCAAGCGTTTGATGAAATATGGTTATCTCCCTTTGACTGCTATGTGTTATTCCAAACCATGGAAAAGCTAACCCGGATGATCCAGTCGTCTAATTATGTCCTGTCTGTCCTCCATAGATGCCTGAATCCGTATTTTTTCGATAATCGTGAATTTGAAAAACCAATAAAATGTAAACAATGCGTTGCATTATGGGTAAAATGGGAATCCTGCTTTCCGATTGGCCCTCTAAATTTTTTAAGAACATGAAGCGGTTTTTGATAGGTAGGTGATCACGCCCTCATGGAGGCTCTGCCTGCCGATAGAGGGCGTGATAAATCGCGTTATGGAAAAGCCTGCTGTTTTGCATTGTATACAGAAAGTGAAACAGATCAACTGTGCAGTGTGCAGTAATGAGAAGAATCTTTGTTAAAAATTCACTTATACATAGATAAAGTAATCTTGTCATCATGTGACTCTATGATCCAGCAAGGCAAGGAAAAGGAGGTGGAAGTTTTGCCTGCTGGCTGACAGAAAGAGCTTGGAATCTTTCAGAGTGGCTGCAGAGAATGCTTTATAGGAAGATCTGAGTCAACAGACAAACCCAACACTCACTTTCTAAGAAAGATATGTGCTTTTACTCATATAAGACTGGCATCCTTTTTATGGGACATAGGCAAACAGTATAGCCCCAGATGTGACGCCGCAGAACGCGGCGTCACATCTGGGGCTATTCTGTTTATAGTAATAGGATTTTCATCAAATTTTTATACGAAAATTTAAAATCACTCCTGATACCCCTAATAAGAGCTGTCGCAGGACAGCATAGCTTGCCTGACTTGTGCTTTGCCACTACATCTGTTAAAATCTATGACCCATGACCTTGACCTCAAGGTCACTCAGGTGGGTCATGATGGTACAACATAAAACTTCAGACCAATGCAAAGTATCAACTTGATCAATCTACATGTTCAAGAGATATAGACTCATAAAAACATTAACCAAAACTTAAACACAAAACTTCCAAGTCCGTGAGCCTGACCTCAAGGTCATCCAGGTGAGTTGTGATGTACAGCATAAAACCCGAGACCAATATCTATCAACATGCAAGTATCAACTTTATCCATCAACATGTTCAAGAGATTTAGACTTTAACCAAAAAATTTAACACAAAATTTCTAAGTCTGTGACCTTGACCTCAAGGTCACCCAGGGTAGGTCATGATGGTACTGCATAAAACTTCAGACCAATATCTACCAACATGCAAAGTATCAACTCGATCAATCAACATGGTCAAGAGATATAGACATAAAAACTTAAATCAAAAACTTAAACACAAAATTTCTAAGTCCATGACCTTGACCTCAAGGTCACCCATGGTGGGTCCCGATGGTACTGCGTAAAACTTCAGACCAATATCTAGCAACATGCAAAGTATCAACTTGATCCATCAACATGGTCAAGAGATATAGACTTATAAAAAACTTTAACCGAAAGTGTGACGCGGACGTACACGTACACGTAAACGTAAATGGGGACAACCGAGGTGACTACAATAGCTCTATGCACTTCGTGCAGGCGAGCTAAAAATGAAATATAACTTGTCCAAATGATAACAGTGGGAAAGTCCATTGATCAAAAATGGGTTAAGTAGGAAGATTCCTGTCAGGATCATTGATTTGTGAAGTCTGATCTGGGTCCACACAGTTAGCATTCGGCATCAGGCTACATAGGCCAACAAAGCATTTTAATGATATTATTTTACGCCATTAGATTTTCTTTACCAATGATAGTGATTATTCATCAAGCTTCCGCTAATGATCAGTCCTGTCAAAATTAGTTACATTGGACCAGCGGACTCGGCAAAAAATCGTGATTAATCTAATCTAACCAATCGGCTTAATGGGTCTCTAGCCCTGTGATGGAATTTATATTTGCACAATAGAACAATTGTCAATTTTAATGAAGGATCGTAATGTCCTACGCAGCTTTTAGCATAACAGGTCCATGACTCAAATCGATTAAGAGAATTGGGAAGAAAAAATAATATAGGATGTCTGCAACAAATGCCTTATTTACTAAAGAAATTACCCTGGATAATCTCAGTTCCTCTCACTGAGGCATTTGTTGCAGGAGAAAACCAGAGGACCATTGGTCCTGAGAACGCTCACCTGAAGCCTGATCTTGGAGCATTTAGTCATCATGAAATGACCTTGACCTTGAATTATCTCATACCTTTACTGACTTTATTAATTGTTTGCATCTGCCAAGTTTCAGGTCTCAGGCTGCAATAGTTTCCAAAATATCCAAGTTTCATGGTAATCGGCCCACCGGTTCTAGAGAAGAAGTTTTTTTGAAGGGTTTTTACCATATATGGGTGTGGGGCCATTTAGGTCATGTGACCAAGATGCCACTACCAAAGGAGGCTTCACATAAAATTTCAATTTGATCGGCTAAGCTGTTTCTGAGAAAACCATAATCTTAATTTTGATATTTAAATGACCTTGACCTTAATTAATTACATACCTCCATTGACACCAATAGTTGATTGCATCTAGCAACTTTCAAGTCTCAGGCTGCAATAGTTTCCAAATTATCCATTGTTTTCACCTTTTGCCATGTAAAAGCCTATATTTCAAAAATTTGCCATAAAATAGGCCAAGGTCATCCCAAAGTCATCATTGTATCAAACTATGATGCAGAGAAAACACAATTTTGACGTAAAGATTAACAAAGTCAATGGACCATGAAATATAGGTCAAGGGAACAGGGTCAAGGTGCATGCTTGAAGGGCATGTCAAGGACAATTACTATGCAAGCTTTCACACTCGCAGCTATGACGGATGCAGAAAAACAAACTTCGCCATGAAAATTAACAAAGTCAATGGACCATGAAATATAGGTCAAGGTCAGCGGGTCAAGGTGTGTGCTTGAAGGGTATGTCAAGGACAATTACTATGCAAGGTTTGAGACTCGCAGCTATCACTGATGTCGAGAAAACTAAACTTCGACGTAAAATTTGCCAAAGTCAGTCGACTGTGAAATATAGGTCAAGGTCAGCGGGTCAAGGTGTGTGCTTGGTGGGTATGTCAAGGACAATAACTATGCAAGGTTTGAGACTCGCAACTATCACTGATGTCGAGAAAACTAAACTTTGACGTAAAATCTGTCAAAGTCAGTGGACCGTGAAATATAGGTCAAGGTCAGCAGGTCAAGGTGCGTGCTTGAAGTGTATGTCAAGGACAATTGAGTCCTCCGTCAAACCACCCATCATTAATATTCATTTTTATATTGACCATTCAAATCAGCACATTAGCTAACGGTCAATGACGGTTAGACAACACGTGGGTTAGACAAACAAACCAACACATGCTTTTTACAGGTAAAATATAGGTGCAAAAACACAATGTTAGCGGTGGGCGTGGCTATACCTTGCTGGCGGAGGAGTCAATTACTATGCAAGGTTTGAGACTCGCAGCTATCACTGATGTCGAGAAAACCAAACTTCGACGTAAAATTTGTCAAAGTCAGTGGACCGTGAAATATGGGTCAAGGTCAGCGGGTCAAGGTGCGTGCTTGAAGGGTATGTCAAGGACAATTAATATGCAAGGTTTGAGACTCACAGCTATCATTGATGTCGAGAAAACCAAACTTCGATGTAAATGTTGACAGACGGACGGATGGACGGACGGACGGATGGACCGACGGACAGAAATTTGGATTCCTATATCACACCCTGCTATAAAAAATCATACATTTCTGACCAACCAACATGACTTTGTATGGTAATGCATGGCACCTAAAATACAGACATGTAAAAGGTCGTAAAACTTTACAATGAGATCAGTCACAGATTCATTTATTTTGTTGGTGCTTCTGGCTTGGTTATATCATAACATCCCAGTCAACAATTTAACAGTCATGTTGGGATGGAGCCACTGCTTCTCTAAAGGGGTGTGTGTGTGTGTTGGGGGGGGGGGCTTAACTTTTAAGCTCAAGTGCATTAAATGGTCGAGGTAGGTATCGAGCACCACTTTCTCCAGTCCTCTATCAATATTAAAGCCAACCCCTCATTATTATACTACATGTACAGATCAAAAGGTTGCCTCCCTTTCCCCATACTGCCACCGCTTCCATGTCAAAACAGCTTTCGAAACATTCTTAACCCATCAGTGCCTGGTTGACAGCTGAGAAGAAAATTATCCTTCATTACTGTGTAATTGGGCCCGATCTCCATTTTCTCCAAAAAGTAATTAAAGTACATCAGTCAGCAAAACATATAATTGAGCCGTCTCATGAGAAAACCAACAATGTGGTTTCCGACCAGGTCCGACACAAACCGGACTGCACAGTCACACAAGACAGCTAGAAGCATGAAATTTCGTATGTAGGAAGTAGAGGGATTGTACTATCCGTGTAGCGAAAACAAAGGCGCTGATCAGCTTCGCGGTTACCGCGAAGCTGATCTGCGTCTTTGTTTTCGCATATGCAGATTGATGGTTTTGTCATGAGGCAGCTCAAATAATAACAGCTTGAAACCATGATAGGGCATCATTTTCCTAACTGGAAATAACAAATCTTTACAAATACAAAACAACATTAGTGCAGACAAATTAACATGGAGAGGAAAAATAATATCCCATCATGGTCATACAGTGCTGCAGTACTAACTTGTTGAATTCTTTTAAGAATATTGTTTTATTTGTATTTTGTTAAATGTCCCTGTAAACAATCTTTCTGTCATGTGTGGACGGAAGCACAACTTTAGGTATTATGCACCAGTCATTTGTAACCACTGCCCCCACCCAACACACACCTACGGGGAAGTGTGGGGGATAGCAGGGCTAAAGTGCAGGGCAATTACATTTCAAGTGTCCCCGCAGTGCAAAGGAAATGATGGGATTTTGACATTAGGATCCTTACCCCTGGGAGATTTTCTATTGCGAAGGGCAGGGCAAAGAGCAAAGTTTTTACCTCAAGTTTGCCTCCCTGGGGGTGGGGCTCATAGCAGGGCACTGAAACTGAAGTCATAATCCCTGCCCTTCCCCATAGGTGGGGGAGTAGTGGTTTCAAATGACTGGTGCATTAACTAGTGTTATAGGGAGTAAATGTGTCTTGCTTAAGGAAAAAACATTTTGCAAGTTCAACTGAGCTGAGCATGAAATTCACTCTGCTCATAAATGCTAAAATGTCAATGAAAGACTTTTGCCCGAAAAGAAAAAGTTAAGTAACATCAAGGCCTGGGTGAGGTCACAAAAATTTCAGAATATTTTTCCTAAACTGCTGTAAAAGATGCTAGCTGCATAATCATGAAGTGTACATTTTCTTATTTTTGCTCAAAACATAGATCGTGGGTACATGTTAGAACCGAGGCGGTTCTAACGAGTACCCACAATCTATGTTTTGGAGCAAAAATAAGAAAAATAGATATAACCCTGCATACCCAAGTTTAGCTATATAAAAGTGGGGTATAAGGGGGTATGTTTTACACGGAACTGTTATCCTGATGTGAGTAATTTTGCCTCCTCCAGTATCTTGAAGACTCGAAATGAAGCTATGCAATTAATATGAAAATATGATAAAATCAAAAATCATCTTCCATTTAACTGATGATTCATTGACAACTAGAGTCCATTTGAAAATGCAGAAAATGAGAAATTGCACTGATTAAATCAGCTTGATTGAAGAAATTCCCATACAAGCTAAGCAGTGACAAAGTCATACTAAGTCACACACTTGGACAACATGCTTGGATAATGACAAGTTCAACAAGACATCAGGACCTTTGGAATGTACACCCATGGTTACCACCAACCTGATTGTGGGTTCAACTGCCGACAATTAACTTGTTGAATCATAAAGCCATGATGTTGGTATATAGCTCGACATGACATTTCCTATCTTCGTTACTCTGTTTAATTAGTAGACTGTACTACTTGAAGAAACATTTTTCCAATCAATAAGAAGAGATTACATAATTTTTCATCAAATCTGCCAAAGATTTTGTACTGTCACTTCCGATAAAACGAGAGAAAAGACAGCGAACAGTCTGACAAATTAAATTAACTCGGAAGCTATGATGCTGAGGCTCTTATAATTATGGCTATATTGTATAATTCCATTTATGAGACGATGTCAATGG
Source organism: Rugalucina vietnamica (assembly GCA_964017185.1). Taxonomy (NCBI): domain Eukaryota; kingdom Metazoa; phylum Mollusca; class Bivalvia; order Lucinida; family Lucinidae; genus Rugalucina; species Rugalucina vietnamica. The sequence goes on along the minus strand of OZ024877.1, from coordinate 7,841,434 downwards.
AGCAGACCCAGATCAGGAATAGAAACCAGAGGAGCAATAGTCCTGAAAAAGATTTGGTTTACATTAATTTTGAATACTTTTATACATGTCCTTGCATGTAGCCTAAATACTGTGCTGGGTTAAAGACAGGCAAAACACTCCTGTGGGTCCGATGCGGACCATTGAAAAAAATAAATATTCCTATCGACCACTGGTCCTGTAAATGCTCACCTGAGATCTGCTGTATATACCAATAAACATGTTTGAATATTATGGAAAATAGCCCCAGTAAATGGGCAGATGAAGCCCTGAGGCCATTTTTTTTTTTTTTTCAGAATAATAACTATCCTGTCCATTTGCCAATTTCCTGCAAGTTTTTCCCTTCAAATGACATTTTAACAGTTTTACCCATTCAAATATATAGGTGACCCCTAAAATACATGTAGGTCAATGTCATCACAGGGTCATGATTTATATATACATTGTACATCCATGATTACCTGTTACAGGGCACTCGGAGGTTCGGGGAACTCGGAGGTAAACAATGGGAGGCGCCTCGGACTAGGGTCAGTATAATATCATTTATAATACCACATAACGGTAACTTCAGAACTTATGGTGTTTTGGGCTAATAGGTATTATAATAAGCAATCATTTTATGAACAGTGTGGCCGTTTTTGTCCTCACATTAACATGCAAAAGTATTCCGAACTCAGAATTATGCTCATGCAGCAAGAAAATTTGTATTATCAGGTAAATTGTGGACGACCAATAACATTTGTCAACAAACTGGCAGCTACATCTAAAAATTTAGGCTTTCTCCTCGAGATTTTAAGCTTCCTTGCGCATGATTACAAAAGGATAAACTCCACAGGCTTAAAAACATTAAGATGGTGTCACAACTTTTGATACAGGAATTCTCGGAGTAATTTTGAAATGTAATATTGGAAACTCGGAGGGACGGTTTTGGAGATTCGGAGGTGATTAAACATTTGAAGAGCTGTTTTTCCTCTTTTTTATTTTCTTTGCCAACTTTCGATTGGGAGAAATAGGGAAAGGGGAGGATATTTTTGTCAGTGTCCTTGTCTGCGTTTGAATTCGATATTGACCTGAAAAATCTTGTGCACAAGTTTTTACTTGAACATGCTGAATGGTTTTCTTTCAAGAGCTGATGATACTTCATCTAGATCTCCCTTTTTGACACTTTGAATTGTGAGATTATAACAGATTTTGGCAAATGTTTCAGACCAGTCAAGCTTATTGTTGGTTTTCTGATGCGGTCGCTCAATTACTATTATTGTTATTATTATTATTGTTGTTGTCTGGTGTCCTTTTCACTAATTCAATGTTGTTTCAGACATACCGAGACGACTCCATCAATAGGTTTGGCGAACACGGGGGAACCCCAGAATAAATACCTGACACACTCGCAAGCAGAACTTGGCTTGCTCCACTTGTTACCCTGAGAGTGGCTTGAACTCACAGCGGCCAGTGATTGAATGATTAAGAGTGCTTAATGAAATCAACGACATCCCAAATATTGATACACTTAAATATGTTAATAATGTGTCCATGCCATACACATGTACATTTAGTTTAGAGTAACATAGGTTAGAGTGACATATTAATGTATATTTGGTACTCTACATATTAACTGGACTGCATGTCATAAAATTAAAGTCTATTTTGCTCCAGAAGCAAAATAACGAGTCATTTTCAATGAACTGACCCTCCGAATTTACCCATATCCTAAATTTGATGTTACTCCGAGTTATCCAGATCATACCTCCGGTAATTACCGTACCCAAAATTGTGATACCTCCTACATTTATCTGGGTAAAAACACTGGATATTTTACATATACGAGGCTAAGATTTTGCATGATGCTCATAAAGACCCTGTATTTTTAGAAACCAACAGCTGTTTAATGCCAAAATATCGTAAATACTCAAAAATAAGTGGTCCAAGTTGAAAATGCTTTACAATCATACAATTTTCAGTTTATATTATTTGTTTTTGATTGAAAATTGACGTATCAGCTAAAACTGATGGTGCATGCAAGGGCTTTGTCTTCTAAACTTTATATGTGCGTTATGTTAAAATTTCTAAAGTGGACGTAAGTTGAAAATAAAATCGGATAAATACTGCCGCTAGTCTGAGGCGCCTTCCATTGTTTACCTCTGAGTTCCCTGTAACAGGTAATCCTGGGTGTTGTAATACTTGAGTCATCAAATGCTTCACACCAAGTTTTATTGAAATCGGTAAACCAGTTCCGAAGAAGAAGAATTTTGAAGGGTTTTTACCACATATGGGCATGGCGGCCATCTTGGTCATGTGACATACACATTGGTTCCTCTCTCTCCTATAGATGCTTCATATAAAATTTGGCTTTGATTGGCCAAGTGGTTTCAGAGAAGATGTTTTAATATGGTAATATACATTTATGTTGCCCTGGGGTGCGGGCAGATGTGCACCTGGTGTCCATTTCTTTTCAGAATCATTGATATTCAGTCCTACTGCCCATTTCCTGCAAGATTTTCCCTTTGAATGACATTTTAACAGTTTTCCAAATTCAAATGCATAGGCGACCTATGTTGACCTTGCTGTAAAATAGGTAAAGGTCATCACAGGGTCATGATTTATATACATATTGTAGTACTTAAGTCATTGATGACAGATGTTTCATGCCAAGTTTCATTGAAATTGGTCCACCAGTTCCGGAGAAAATTTTTGAAGGGCTTTTACCATATATGGACATGGCGGCCATCTTGGTCATGTGACTTGCATTATTTATATACACATTGGTGTACGGACGACAATGACAGACAGACAACGGGTGCCTGCCTATTATCCTATAAGCTCATCTGTGAGCCTTTGGCTCAGGTGAGCTAATAAGCTACTCATGAAATTTAACTTTGACTGTCCAAGAGTTTTATGAGAAAATGCTTAAAAATCATATGGTCAAGCTCAAATAAGGTATCGGGACAAAGGCTGAACACCCTGTGGTGTAAGAAATGGGCACATTTTTGTACACTATGTCAGTTTTCCCCATTAAACTTTACTTTATAATAGTTTTCCTCCTTAATATGCAAAGGCAACAAAAGTCAACCTTGCTGTAAAATAGATCAGGGTGATTTATATAAACTTTGTGGAGCTTGAGTCCCCATGCCACCTGCCAAGTTTCAAGATCATAGGACTTAAGGTTCTGCAGAAAATTCTATTTAAATGTGTTTAGTAGATAGGGGTATGACGTCCACCTTGGTCAGTGGTCATATGACCTGGACGATTTATACAAACTTTTTTTTTTCAGTCACATCATACTCACATGAAATGAGCCGCCCCGTGGGAAAACCAACAATCTGCATAGGCGAAAACAAAGACGCAGATCAGCTTCGCGGTAACCGCGAAGCTGATCAGCGCCTTTGTTTTCGCTACTCAGATAGTACAATTCCTCTTCTACTTAAATCCGAAATTTCAAGCTTCTAGCTCTTTTCTGTGCTTGTACAGGTCGGTTTGTGTCGGACCTGTTCGGAAACCACATTGTTGGTTTTCCCACGGGGTGGCTCAAATTTGTCTTAAAGTCGCAAAGGACTTTCAGAGATGTTTGAATATTAATGGTATATGCTTGACAAGTTGAAGTAACCCCGGGACAGTAGACAAACACTTGGAGATTTTTTTATTTATTAGCCTAAATATTTCTGTTCATTTTGGTGGAAAATGATTTTAACACAGATTTGTACTTTTATTTGCAAATCAGGCAACCTCGCTTCAAAATAGGTCAATGTCATTTAAGGGTCATAATTTAAACAAATTTTATAGAGCTGTAGTCCATGATGATACATGTCAAGTTTCCAGATCATATGACTTATGCTTTCTTTGTATGGAGGTTTTACGTCTCAGTCAACAATTTTAAAGTCATGTTGGGATGGAGCCACCACTTCCTGTGTTTTAACCAGTACTCTGGGGACTCGAGGACACACCACTATGCCCCATACAGGGAAAGAACCCAGGACCTCTCAATTTGGAGTCTGATGCTCTACCAACAGGCCATCACACTCCCCTAGGACTTGGTGCTGGGTTCTGCAGATTTGATAAGGTTTGTACCATATATGAACATGGAAGAGACCTAGACTGTTTATATAACTTCAATTTCCCTTCCCGCTGAGGCTCCATATAAATTTTGCCTATGATTAGCCAAGGGATTCAGAGATATCCATTTGTCGACAAGAACAAAAGAAAGCCCGAAGATTCCTATACTATAAGCTCATAAGACAAATTTTATTTAAAGTCACAGAGTGTAACAGTATCGTTAGTTATCTACACTATATAGCTTTTTACCGACTAAATAAGGCTCATGTGGTGAGCTTTATGGAACAGCTTAATACTGCGCTTGGTGCACACTATACTTGGGTAAGTCTTCCAGAGACATGTCACCATAACCAAGACTTTGCTAGTGCATGCTGCTTCCACCACTGACAAATGCTCTTCTTAAATCAAACACAGACAGAAGCTTAATTAGTAAGTGTATTTGCGTAATTACGCAATTAAATTAGTAAAAACCCCAATTCAAGACCATCTGATTGCATAACAAAACGCAAAAGAAATCGTTGATACGCAATCCCAGGAAAATTCAATGCGTACCGTTTTTTATCAGTACCGGTATTTATAACGTTCCTGGTTTGTCAGTGCGTAAGCACTACCTGGCGGCGAGAATGGTTCCCAGCGCGCCCCAAAGTGTTTCATTACAATACCCGATAATGACAAGATACAGTATCGGGGAAAATCTCAAAAATGAACCAGAGGACCAATGGTCCTGTAAACGCTCACCTGAGATCAGCTGCATATACCAATAAACATGTTTGAATATTATGGTATTTAACTCCAGTGCAGGGGCAGATAAGCCCTTGGGCCATTTTCTTTTTTCAGAATCTTCAATATTCTGTCCATTTGCCAATTTCCTGTTGGCTTTTTCCTTCAAATGACATTTTAACAGTTTTCCCAATTCAGATGCACAGGCAACCCATGTTGACCTTGCCATAAACTTGGTCAAGGTCATCACAGGGTCATGATTTATATATACATTGGAGTACTTTAGCCATCGATGCCTCACGCCAAGTTTCCTTGAAATCAGTCTATTGGTTTCAGAGAAGATGATTTTTGATGGGTTTTTACCATATATGGGCATGGCGGCCATCTTGGTCATGTGACCTAGATTATTTATATACACATTGATTCCCCCATTCTATAGATGCTTCACTTAAAATTTGGCTTTGTTTGGCCAAGCGGTTTCAGAGGAGAAGACGTTTGAATATTATGGAAATATACATGTATATTGCCCCGGGGTTGGGGCACATGAGCCCCTGGGGTCCAATTTTTTCAGAATCATTAATATCCAGTCCTACTGCCCATTTCCTGCAAGACTTTCACTTTAAATGACATTTTAAAAGTTTTCCCAATTCAAATGCATTGGTGACCTATGTTGACCTTGCCGTAAAATAGGTCAAGGTCATCACAGGGTCATGATTTATATACACATTGTAGTGCTTGAGCCATCGATGCTTCGTGCCAAGTTTCGTTGAAATCGGTCAACCGGTTCTGGAGAAGAAGATTTTTTAACGGTTTTTACCATATATGGGCATGGCGGCCATCTTGGTCATGTGACCTGGATTTTTTATATACATATTTGTTACCCCTTCCTATTGATGCTTCACATAAAATTTCGCTTTGATTGGCCAAGCGGTTTCAGAGGAGAAGATGTTTGAATATTATGGAGATATACATGTATATTGCCCCGGGGTGGGGGCGGATGAGCCCCTGGTGCCCAATTTTTTTCAGAATCATTAATATTCAGTCCTACTGCTCATTTTCTGCAAGATTTTTCCTTTAAATGACAATTTAACAATTTTTCCCATTCAAATGCATTCCCGACCTATGTTGACCTTGCCGTAAAATAGGTCAAGGTCATCATAGGGTCATGATTTATATACACATTGTAGTGCTTGAGCCATTAATGCTTCATGCCAAGTTTGGTTGAAATCGGTCCAGTGGTTCCGGAGAAGAAGATTTTTGAAGGGTTTTTACCATATATGGGCATGACGGCCATCTTGGTCATGTGACCTGAATTATTTATATACACATTGGTTCCCCCTTCCCATTGATGCTTCATGTGAAATTTGGCTTTGATTGGCCAAGCGGTTTCAGAGGAGAAGATCTTTGAAAATGGTGGACGACGGACGACGGACGGACGACGGACGGACGACGGAGCATGGGTATACTATAAGCTCACCTTGTGAGCCTGACGGCTCAGGTGAGCTAAAAACATGTCTTCAATTCTCCGCAAATCAATTAAATTACGATAAAATAACAGGAAGTCTATGGCGATTTGATATCTGCACCCAACCGTTCATCACTGGAATTGTAAAACAATGTTTTGACATGTGTCTGGTCGGGAATATACGCTTGAAATCACTATCAATTGGGGGCAAGCATAATTTAATGGAAAACGAAAGTAGAACATGACTGTCCGAGAATGTGAGACAGTTGAGCTTTTCAAAACGCATTAGCTGGTCTCAAATCATTACGAAAGTTGGCAAAATAGTAACGACCCAGGTCTGTAGCACATGCAAGTCAGCTAAAATCTTTTGACAATGAGTGATGTCTTTGTTTTTAAACTCTCTTACTTGTAGCTCCATTTTGTCCCTTCAGTTCAGTACAACAGTGACGCAGGCATATCTTAAATATAAGCTTTTTCATAAATGATAAAAAATAATAATAAAACACTTGATACCCAACTAGAAAAAGTGCCTTGAGAGGCACGTATACCCCCGGCTGATAGCCACCAAGCCCCCTTCCCTACCCCCTACCTAAGCAACCCGGCACATGCTCACCCCTGACATTGAACCTCACATCACCAACGAAAAACAGTACCCTTATCAAGTACATTTTAGAAACCACCAAGCCCCCTTCCCTACCCCCTACCTAAACAACCCGGCACATGCTCACCCCTGACATTGAACCTCACATCACCAACGAAAGACAGCACCCTCATCAAGTACATTTTAGAAATAAGCAGTGTAAAGTACTTTACATACAAACATGGGGAAGTGTAGTTTTAGAATGACATATCTATTTTAGAGCGGTATACAGAGCTGACGTGTATACCCAATCTAGGACATAAGCGCGGACATTGTGGGTCAGGTCCTCAGTCCTAGATTGAAATGAAATTAGAATGTCATTCTTAAAAAAAAAAAAAAAAAAAAAAAAAAAAAAAAAAAAAAGATGTCCTAGATTTTGACCTCTAGCCCCACCCCCAGCATGTACCCTAGTGTCTAATGTCATTAGAAACAAGGCAAACCTTATAGAGTACCTATGGGGCAAGTATGAATGATTTCTTAACATGATAGTAAAAAAAAAAGTACAGAAAATACAATTATTAAAGAAGTTCTAGATTTTGACCTCTAGCCCCACCCCCCGCACATAGACCCTAGAGTCTGAATCTTACATGGTACCTATGGTCTAAGTATGAATGCGTTCTGGCAAGACTTAGTGGATGTCAAGAAAACAGACTTACAGAAAGTTTATCATGGTATATATCATATAAAAATGTGTCCTAGATTTTGACCTCTAGCCCCACCCCTGGGGACGGTAACCAGTATTTGGTGACATTGAATATGAAAGCAAACCCTAAAGGGTATCTATGAACTATATAAGAATACATTCCTATGATTGTTTGTTAAGATATGAACTTAAGAGAAGAAACATTAACATTGTAAACAGCACATTTTAAAGGTGACCTAGATTTTGACCTCCAGCCCCACCCCTGGGCATGGACCCTGGGGTCCAAACTCATGGAAACAAAGCAAACCCTATAGGGTACCTATGGTCCAAATATGAATAGTTTCTGACCATTGGTTCATGAGATATACACCTCTAGAGAAACTTTAACCAAAACTTTGACATAAATTCTACGAACGTTCCGGAATTACGAACGAAGAAACGAACTAACGAACGAACATACGAACGGACGAACGGAAAAGCGAAAACTATATACCCGTCGGCATAAATGCCGGGGGTATAAATATTTTTTTGTGTGACCATTTGCCCAACTGATTTTCCATTTTACCCTAATTGATTGAAATTTGAAAGCAGAGTGGGTAAAAAATATGAACATACCCAATGAAGATTTCAGATACCCAATTGAATGAAAAAGGGGTGGGTACAGTAATTACCCAATTGTCTAAAAAATTAATTAAGGTACTTCATAGAACAAGAAAATCTTCATGAAGAAAGATGAATCGGACATCAGACATGCTCTCGATATCCAGCTATCGTGACCAGTGTTGGTCCCAGTTAAAGCTTACTGTTGAACTGCCATAATGAAGCATAGTGAACAAACTAACACCATTCGGAACCATCTCATATGGCACAATCGCCAATATTCCAAACAATTCCTTGAAAATACCAGAGGACCATTGGTCCTGAGAACGCTCACCTGAAGCCTGATCCTGGAGTATTAAGTCATCATGCAATTACCTTGACCTTGAATACTCACACACCTTTATTGAATTCATACGTTGTCTGCATCTGCAAAGTTTCAGGTCTCATGCTGCAATAGTTTCCAAACCCAGCGATTTCTGAGAAAACCATAATCTTAATTTTGATATTTAAATGACCTTGGGTCAAGGTCAAGAAATGACCTTGGCCTTCATTAATTACTGACCTTCATTGACTCCATTGGTTGTCTGCATCTAGCAACTTTCAGGTCTCAGACTGCAACAGTGTCCAAAATATCCATTGTTTTCGCCTTTTCCCATGTAAAAGCCTATGTTTCCAAAATTGACCTTGCCGTAAAATAGGTCAAGGTCATCCTAGGGTCATCATTTCAACAAACTATGATGGGCTGGAATCCCAAATGCTACATACCAAGTTTCGCGAAAATCGGCCTGCCGGTTCTGGAGAAGAAGATTTTTGAGTAGTTTTTACCATATATGGGCGTGGCGGCCATCTTGGTCATGTGATCTGGATTTCGTAATCAAACTTTCGTCTCCCCTACCAATGGATGCTCCACATAAAATTTCACTTTGATTGGCCCAGCAGTTTCAGAGAAGAAGATCTTTGAAAAGTGTGTATGGACGACAGACTGGCCAAGGTCAAGAGATGACCTTGACCTAAATTAATCATATACCTTCATCTACTCCATAAGTTGTTTGCATCTACCACTTTTCAGGCCTCAGGCTGCAATAGTTTTCAAAAAATCCATAGTTTTCACTTTTTCCCCATGTAATTTTAGCCTATGTTTCCAAAATTGACCTTGCCGTAAAATAGGTCAAGGTCATCCTATGATCATCATTTTATCAAACTATGATGGGCTGAAGTCCCCGATAATACATACCAAGTTTCGTGGAAATCGGCCCACCGGTTCTGGAGAAGATTTTTGAGTAGTTTTTACCATATATGGGCGTGGTGGCTATCTTGGTCATGTGACCTAAATTTTGCAATCAAACTTTCGTCTCCCCTACCCATGGATGCTGCACATAAAATTTCAACTTGATTGGCCCAGCAGTTTCAGAGAAGAAGATCTTTGAAAAGTGTGTATGGATGACAGACTGGCCAAGGTCAAGAGATGACCTTGACCTAAATTAATCACATACTTTCATCTACTCGATTAGTTGTTTGCATCTACCACTTTTCAGGCCTAAGGCTGCAATAGATTTCAAAAAATCCATAGTTTTCACTTTTTCCCATGTAAAAGCCTATGTTTCCAAAATTGACCTTGCGGTAAAATAGGTCAAGGCCATCCTATGGTCATCATTTTATCAAACTATGATGGGCTGAAGTCCCCGATGCTACATACCAAGTTTCATGGAAATCGGCCCACCGGTTCTGGAGTAGAAGATTTTTGAGTGGTTTTTACCATATATGAGCGTGGCGGCCATCATGGTCACGTGACCAAGATATCACAAACAAAATTACAATGCCACTTCCCAAGAAGGCTGCACATAAAATTTCAACTTGATTGGCCCAGCAGTTTCAGAGAAGAAGATCTTTGAAAAGTGTGTATGGATGACAGACTGGCCAAGGACAAGAGATGACCTTGACCTAAATTAATCACATACTTTCATCTACTCCATTAGTTGTTTGCATCTACCACTTTTCAGGCCTAAGGCTGCAATAGATTTTAAAAAAATCCATAGTTTTCACTTTTTCCCATGTAAAAGCCTATGTTTCCAAAATTGACCTTGCTGTAAAATAGGTAAAGGTCATCCTAGGCTCATCATTTTATCAAACTATGATGGGCTGAAGTCCCAAATGCTACATACAGTTCAACCTCATTATAACACGCCTCATTATAGTGCGGTTTTCAATATAACACGGCCATGTCATGGCTCCCAAACTGATTATTTTGCTATATGTCTATAGTAAGTAACCTCATTATAACACGGTTTCACTTATAACACGGTCTGTTTCTATGGACCCCAAAGATAGCGTTATAATGAGGTTGACCTGTACAACCAAGTTTCATGGAAATCGGCCCACCGGTTCTGGAGAAGAAGATTTTTGAGTGGTTTTTACCATATATGGGCGTGGTGGCCATCTTGGTCATGTGACCAAGATATCACATACAAAATTACAATGCCACTACCCAAGGAGGCTGCAAATGAAATTTCAACTTGATTGGCCCAGCAGTTTCAGAGAAGAAGATCTTTGAAAAGTGTGTATGGATGGCAGACTGGCCAAGGTCAAGAGATGACCTTGACCTAAATTAATCACATACTTTCATCTACTCCATTAGTTGTATGCATCTACCACTTTTCAGGCCTCAGGCTGCAATAGATTTCAAAAAATCCATAGTTTTCACTTTTTCCCATGTAAAAGCCTATGTTTCCAAAATTGACCTTGCCGTAAAATAGGTCAAGGTCATCCTATGGTCATCATTTTATCAATCTATGATGGGCTGAAGTCCCCAATGTTACATATTAAGTTTGGTGGAAATCGGCCTACCGGTTCTGGAGAAGAAGATTTTTGAAGTGTTTTTACCATATATGGGCGTGGCGGCCATCTTGGTCATGTGACCCAGATCTCGCGATCAAACTTCAGTTCCCCCTACCCATGGATGCTCCACATAAAATTTCACTTTGATTGGCCAAGCGGTTTCAGAGAAGAAGATCTTTGAAATTGTGGACGACGGACGGACGACGGACGCCGGATCATGGCCATCCTATAAGCTCACCTTGTGAGCCTTCGGCTCAGGTGAGCTAAAAATCATAATGTCCACTTAATGTCAAAAGTTCTTTCCCAAGGACACAGTAGTCAGACACGCTACCACTACACACTACACAATATGATGGTCATTTAATTATAAACCTATATGAGGTTTGATATGCTTAAATATTTTTCAAATGTGTTTTATTATTTTCTGACACACTCCTGCATTGAGATGGCATGGCTAGAGATGCATACTAAACAGCTAAGACATACAAGACAAGTGTCTCCAGGAAAATATGGAATATAGAGGACCCCCCCAAAACATCCTGGCTATTTTTAAGGAAAATATATGTAGAGCTTAGATCTATACCCGGTCCCTGATCTGTAACTGATCTGTACCCACTCTCTGATCTGTACCCACAATGTCCCTGATCTGTATCCACATTTTCAATGTACTCCAATCTGTACCCACCCAGATCTCTAATCTATAAACACTTTAAACCATCGTAGCTATCGCGAAATCCACTTTAGAAGTATCTTGGCATGTGTTCTGGTATAAACATGAAAGATACAGATCAGAAAAAGCATGGGTACAGATCAGAGAACATCAATTCTCGTGGGTACAGATCAGAGAAAGCATGGGTACAGATGATAGAACATAGGTAATAGTATCTATCTATCTATCTATCTGTCTGTCTGTCTGTCTGTCTGTCTATCTATCTATCTATCTATCTATCTATCTATCTACCTCCTGATACTGTGTCAATCAATTTCTGATCATCACCTCAGGTGTGGGGTGGGTGGCAAAATTTAGAATTTAGCCAAGGGGAAGAAAATATTTGGGGTGGACTATTAAAACTATTGAGATCGTGGGTATAGATCAGAGAAAGCGTAGCTACAGATCGGAGAATGTAGGTTATTACCTGCTACGGATAAGAGAAAGTGTGGGTACAGATCAGTGAGTTGGTACAGATCAGGGCCTGGGTACTGATAAAGAGTCCTACATATATGTTGGACATGCTGAAAAAAAAATGACAAATTTCGGTGTGCACTGATGAAATACAACGCCCTGTTGTATTAATATTTAGCACTTCTCCCTTTGTTTAGTAGTGTTGCTCACTTTAAGCTGTAATTATCATACAATAATTATGTGTGCAAGATTTCACCCAGACTGATAATGGGCCAGCCAGGTGATTAAAAGTTATCACCCTCAGTAAGGCCACATAAAACTCAGAGACCTGTGTAAGTTAAAGGTGCTGCCAGCTAGTGCCTCTTGCAATGCATTCCCGCCCTAAGCCCATCGACATGTGACTTTAGTGTCTGTGGAGCCTAGAGCTATGACAGAAAACAAATAAAGGTAAGCTGAAATATATCAACTGCAAGAGCTGCTCATAAATTGTGTCATGTCGATTCAATGTGTCCACCGAATCTATTCACATCACACATTTGCCTGGTCACAAAAGATGGATTTGATCGGCTTATTTTGAGGTTTATTAAAATATAACCAGCTGCAAATAGAAGTATATTTGTTGCTTTTCTATTCATGATCAGTGTCATTTTGGTTTTTACCTCAGAAAGCAGCAAATTATTGAAAAATTTACTGAATTTTTTGGCAACCGGCGAGATCCACCATTAACAGATACTGGTTCCTGGCTTTCACCAAACATAGAAGAGCTTACAATGCTTGGCGCAGGGATCCAGCTGTAATCCATAAATTACCCACAAGTCTGTTTCCCCGCGAAATGTCAAGATGGAAAGTGTAAGATTTTGTGGCCTTTTTCTTTTTGCCCGTCTTTTTGCAATTTTTGGCATATTTTTGTGCTTTTTTTACGCAGAGAGAAACTGTCATATTTTGCAGAAAAAACGCTTTTGCTCTGTCGTACTGTCACCTTCCGAAATGGCATAATTTATGTAAATCTTAGACTTCAAACTTTGGGATGAAAGTACAAGTTTAAGCTTTTCAAAATGCATGTGTGCTTGTTCAACAACAATTTTGCAGTGACATCAGGACAGAAAAACAGCTTTGTTGGTATCAACGAATAATAATTATTATTATATTGGTATCACCGAGTGGGTGTGGGTCCTTGTCAAAGGCACAGATACTTGGGGTTACTGTTTAGACTTTTTTCAAAAGCTCATACTTGTACTTTTTTTTTCAAAACTTACAATTATATTTTTTGTTATCTTTTTGAGCTCTTCTGCAATAGTCGTGACCTTGCAAAATTAGAAAAAAATGTCTAGAATCTATAGAAAGCAATCGAAATACTGATATGCCATCCTGAATGTAGAGAAAAAACACAAGATAAACTACTTCGCTTTTCCAAATTGTCGACCGTCACTTTGAAAAGACAAACTGATTCACTAATCCGTAACTTACAAGAATCTTATATATATCAGCATGTCCGGGAATCATTACGCTTCAAACGGACACAAAAATTATTTAATTATTCCCTTGCATACCCACAAAATCGTCTGTTAAACAACAGTTCTCATCGCTACCGCACTGAGGTGGCCACAGTTGTTTACAGTAATGGAAACCCCGTTTGCCATGTGACTGGGCCGCTTGTTTTCATTGGTCAATCAGATATGACGCAACAGAATCCAAATTGCCATGTGACTGGACCGCTTGTTTTCATTGGTCAAAACAAGTCTGACGCAATCAGAGGTTACTTTCGGTTTGACCACTGGTTACCCGTTTTCGCCGTTTTAAAACGTACGCCAGGAATCAAATCAAATCCATTATTTACTTCCGGCCACCTCAGTGCGGTAGCGATGAGAATCGTTGTTTAACAGCCGATTTTGTGGGTACGCAAGGGAATATTTAAATGCTTTCTGTATCCGTTTGAAGCGTAATGATTCCCGGACATGCTGATATATGTAAGATTCTTGTAAGTTACGGATTAGTGAATCAGTTTGTCTTTCCAAAGTGACGGTCGACAATTTGGAAAAGCGAAGTAGTTTATCTTGTGTTTTTTTTTTACATTAGTGATTGTTTATCAGTATTTCTAATGCTTTTTATGTATTCTAGACATGTTTTTTTCTAATTGTTTAAGGTCAGGACTAATGCAGAAAAGCAAAGTGAAGAAGAAAAAAATACAAGTATGATTTTTAAAAAAAAAAATACAAGTATTAGCTTTTTGCAAAATCTAAACAGTAACCCCAAGTATCTGTGGTCAAAGGACACAACATCGGTTCTGATGGTGTTTATTTTATGAGTCCTGGGGAGCAAGTTGATACTTTTTCAGGATTTTGGCATCATGAACAAATAAATTCAGAGGGATACATATAACAAAATTCCAGGATTTTAGTAAATCAGGGTATATTTTATGGAGCAAGGAACAGAGAACTGCTGGCTGGGCCTCACTACCACTGGTCTTCATGTAGTGTTTGTATTGGTTAATATTAAATGACATATATTTATAAAATGGAAATTCATTTGTCTGGTATAGAATATGCTATAACCTAGCAAAAGTTTTGCACTTTTATTTCTTTTATTGAATTAATTCTTAGTTGGTCGGCCCCCGTGGCAGAGTGGTTAAGGTCGCTGACTTCAGTGCTCTTGATCATTCGATCATCTCACCGATGTGGGTTCGCGCCTCGCACGGGGCACGAATTCATATGTGAGACAAGCCATGTTCTGCTTGCGGGTGTGTCAGGTGGTTTTTCCCCGGGTACTCCGGTTTTCGCCCCACCTACCTATTGATTCGTCTCGATATGAGTGAAAAAGCTTGAAAGGGACGTAAAACTGAATCAAAAAAAAAAAAAAAAAAAAATCTTAGTTGGGCTATAATTTGGTGGAGTGGACTGGCGCAGGGGTTGTGGTTGACTCTGGTCCCAGAGGTCACAGGTTCAATCCTTCCTCAGCCATGGTGCCTTTCGTTGTGGCCTTGAGCAAGTCACATTTCCACAGCTCCTGAGGTAATAGTCAGAAATGGATCGACTCAGTAAAAAAATAAATAAATAAAAAAAGAGGTGGTGAAAAGTGACAAGAGTACTATGGCTCTTGTGAAAAGTCTATTTTTCTGAAGCCAAGCTGCTTGTACATGAATGCATTTTCTAGGCAACACTCATAACTAAGAAGGGACTTCTTTCGTTTGTTTGTTTGTTTACTTGTTTGTTTGTTTGAATTGATGCTTAACGTCCCAGTTAACAGCTAAGGTCATGTTGGGACATTGCCTCCATTGTATGGGACTTTTAACCAAAATTAGGATGTTATGACATCCTGTGCTAAAAAGTCTAAAAAGTGCTTTAAGTATAACCACCCAAGCAAGCGACAAAGGCTTATATGTATGGATGGCTCGACTTGAACCACGTTTCCTGGGCAGGCTCAGACCTGAGCGGTTAACTAGTAATCAGATGGTCAGTCAGTAGTGTATAAGCAGTCCATCTATTTCTTTAGGGCCTAATGGGCAAGGGCCCCAGAACATAAACTGTAATCTCAACACTGAATACTAGACCAGAAATAAAAACATCAATGAAAAGAATGAATTTGAGCAAATGGTATACATTGCCCCTAGCCGTATCCACCCACCCCATTCCCTTAAAAAACAAAGTATATTTCCACAACTAATGTTGCAGGAATCACCCATTTCTGCTTGCATTATTTCTGTCAGTGATGTTAAGGTATTATTAATTGAAAGGAGAGACTATATCCAATATATCCAATAATTATAAAACTTAAGACAGTGACGACATTAAAGTATTGATAATTATTATGATTCAGGCAATTTCAGACCTCCTGATTGATCTGTTGAAACAAGAGAGATGAATACCATATTAATTATTGAAACTTGCAACGTAACAATAAGGAAATAATTAACTTGCCTTTTTATTCCGCTAATGAAAGCGTCAAAGCAGCCAGGTAGAATTATCTCCCTGGCGACATTGGAATTTAGAGCCTCATCTTGAGAAAGCATAGCATGTCTTCTTAATTTTGATCTAGAACAGGCAGTCATGCAGTGTATTTAATCAAGGCAAAGAAACTTTTTGCTTGGACTGTGCAGCCTGTTGAATGCCACTTTTGATGTCATAACTCTCATAGGCATAAAACATATTTTTTGTCTGATGGATATCGTTTAATTAATTGTATTGCAGGAAGTTTAAACTCTTTTCAACATTTTAAATACATGTGAGCCACGTCTTGAGAAAACCAACATTTTGCATATGCAAAAACAAAGGCGCAAATCAGCTTTAGCTTCATGGATAGTACAATGCCTCTGCTTTCTAAATCCAAAAGTTCCAGTCTCTAGTCATCTTCAGATGTTGTACAGCTGAGTCTATATCAGACCTGTTTGGAAACCACATTGTTGGTTTTCTCATGACCCGGCTCATGTATTATCAAAAATGAGCTAAATAGGAGGAAAGCTGGCTTTTGCTTGTACAAGGGAACAGATCAGCAGCCTGAAACCAATGATGCAAGTTTTCTGCTGATGTCACATATATATGCTTAAAAACAATTGAGCCTATGCATGAGAAAACCAACAATTTGGGTTCCGATTAGGTATGACACAAACCGGGCTGTACAGCCACAAAAGACAGCTAGAAGCTTGAAATTTCAGATTTAAGAAGAAGAGGGATTGTACTTTCCTTGTAGCGAAAACAAAGGCGCTGATCAGCTTCGCGGAAACCGCGAAGCTGATCTGCGCCTTTGTTTTCACCTAAGCATTTTGTTGGTTCTCTCATGCAGTGGCTCAATTATCAGTGAAGTAGTTTGCATCAATGTGTTTGATTGGTTGTCAATAATTAGCCTATAATTATACTCTACATCATTATTGTAGACTGGGATCGATAAAAACAACATCAGCAACATCAAATTGAATCTGTTCTGGGTGTCATTCTTCCTCTTCCCCCGCTTCAAGAAGGGTCGGACACAAACTGGGCTGTACAGTCACAGAAGATAGTTAGAGGCTGGAAATTTTGGGTTTAGAAAGTAGAGGAATGGTACTATCCATGGAGCAAAAACAAAGGCGCTGATCAGCTTCCGGGTTACGTCGAAGCTGATCTGCGTCTTTGTTTTCGCATATGCAGATTGTTGGTTTTCTCATGAGGCAGCTCAAATATTGGGACCCACCTCCTGTTATTGTTTTTGCTAAATGCAGCTTGCACACAGAGATGAAACAGTGTCATAAATGCATGCGTTAAGACATTAAACAGTTTTAAAAAAGAACATATTTGGCAAGTTTGCTCCGCTCAGGCTTATTATTTAAAAGTTCTTAAGCAAGTGTGAAAGAGATTACCATCCCACCATGCTTGATGCAGATTCATCTTATCACTAAGAAGATGGATTTACCCAGCACCTGAGATATCATTTAATGTTTAAGCTATGTGTGATGCAAATGATAATGGTTAATGAATTTGTTTTTGTTTCGAATATGGCTTTTTCAACATTTAATGGTCCCTAGATGTTTTGCATCAAATCATCAAGGAATAAATTCAAAAGAAGAATTTGAGAAAAGTCAATCACATCATCCTCCTCCTTCTCCTTCTCCTCCTCGTCCTCCTCCTCCTCCTCCTTGTCGTCCTCTTCCTCGTCATCCTCCTCCTCATCCTCCTCCTCATCCTCCTCACCCTCCTCCTCCTCATCGTTGTCCTCCTCCTCCTTGCCCTCCTCCTCCTGCTCGTCCTCCTCCTCCTCCATTTGAAAACCTGTTTGAGGCTGTAATTTTCTGCCATGGGTGGGACGTCGTGGACAAGCCTTCCTCAATGAGTTGTTTGATTCTGATTTATTATGTCTCCCCCCGACAGGGTCGGGAGACATATTGTTTTTCCCCGTGCGTCTGTGTGTCTGTCTGTCTGTCTGTCCGTCACAAATCGTGTCCGCTCTATAACTTGAAAACCGTTAAAGATTTTTCAATGAAACTTGGTACACTTGTAAACCACGACGAAACGATGTGTCATGCACAAGAACCATAACTCTAGCTTGAGTATTTTTGGAGTTATTTCCCTTTGATTATTTTCGATACAATTTCGTGTCAGCTGTATAACTTGAAAACCATTAAAGATTTTTCAGTGAAACTTGATACACTTGTAGACCACGACGAGACGATGTGTCATGCACAAGAACCATAACTCTGGCTTGAGTATTTTTGGAGTTATTTCCCTTTGATTATTTTCGATACAATTTCGTGTCCGCTGTATAACTTGAAAACCGTTTAAGATTTTTCAATAAAACTTGGTACACTTATTGAGCATGATCAGACGATGTGTCATGCACAAGAACCATAACTCTAGCTTGAGTATTTTTGGAGTTATTTCCCTTTGATTATTTTCGATACAATTTCGTGTCCGCTGTATAACTTGAAAACCGTTAAAGATTTTTCAATGAAACTTGGTACACTTGTAGACCACGACGAGACGATGTGTCATGCACAAGAACCATAACTCTGGCTTGAGTATTTTTGGAATTATTTCCCTTTGATTATTTTCGATACAATTTCGTGTCCACTGTATACCTTGAAAACCGTTTAAGATTTTTCAATAAAACTTGGTACACTTATTGAGCATGATCAGACGATGTGTCATGCACAAGAACCATAACTCTGGCTTGAGTATTTTTCGAGTTATTTCCCTTTGATTATTTTCCATACAATATCGTGTCCGCTTTATAACTCGAAAATCGTAAAAGTTATTTCAATGAAACTTGGTACACTTATAAAGCACGATGAGATTACGTGTCGTGCTAAAGAACCATAACTCTTGCTTGCATATCTTTGGAGTAGTTTCCCTTTGATTATTTTCCATCCATGTGTCCACCCTATAATTTGAAAACCGTAAGAGAAATTTCAGTGAAACTTGGTACACTTATAAAGCATGATGAGACGATGTGTCATGCACAAGAATTATAACTCTTGCTTTCATATCTTTGGAGTTATTTCCCTTTGATTATTTTTCATACAATTTCATGTCCACTCTTTAACTTGAAAACCATAAGAAATATTTCAATGAAACTTGGTACACCTATAAAGCACGATGAGATGATGTGTCATGCCAAAGAACCATAACTCTTGCTTGCATATCTTTGGAGTTATTTCCCTTTGATTATTTTTCATTCAATTTCGTGTCTGCTCTATAACTCAAAAACCATTAGAGATTTTTCAATGAAACATGGTACACTTATAAAGCATGATGCACAAGAATCATTACTCTTGCTTTCATATCTTTGGAGTTATTTCCCTTTGATTATTTTCCAAACACTTTCGTGCCCCCTCTATAACTTGAAAACCGTAAGAGATATTTCAATGAAACTTATTACACTTATAAAACAGAATGACAGGATATGTGATGCACAAGAACTATAACTCTTGCTTGCATATTTTGGACATGCATGTAGAAAGGGGGGAGACATCAGTTTTCACAAAGAAAACAAATTCTAGTTCCAATTCTGATTTATTCCAAGCTTCTCTCTGTCATCAGCTAACGCAGCATCACGTGGTTGTGGGGTGAAAATTCTCAAACAGGATTCCAAAACATACATGAACAGTCAGTTTCTATTGAAAAGCGGTAATAAATTTTTTTTTGATGACTGGATATTGACACTATGACTGAAAAACTGTTGATTTGGACGTCAAACATAAACCTCCAAAACGAGATGCAATTAAAGCATAGCATGACCTAGATTATATAGATTTTAAGGGCATAAATAACAAATTAATTTTGTCTTGAATGATTGCGTAGGACGAGTCTGGCATGTACGTTCATTTTGTATAATCTAATCAAGCTTCGGATATTGTACCTAAATTATTATTGATTTTGCAAAGACAAGCTGCAAAATGAATATTTTTCCGCACTTGATTTGCATAAATATAGGCTACTAAGCATTAATGATGTTATATTACATTAATACGCAAGGCGTGATGGCATCTCTCCTTCATTTGAGCCACCTCGTGGGAAAACAAACAATGTGGTTTCCGAACAGGTCTGACACAAACTGAACTGTACAGTCACAGAAAAGAGCTAGAAGCTTGAAATTTCGGATTTATAAAGTAGAGGAATTGTACTATCCGAGTAGCGAAAACAAAGGCGCTGATCAGCTTCGCGGTTACTGCGAAGCTGATCTGCGTCTTTGTTTTGGCATAAGCAGATTGTTGATTTTCTCACGAAGCGGTTCATTTGTGCCTAATAGAAATAGACATTTAGGCTTTTGTGGATAGAAGCGGCACTAAATTAATAATCACAGATGAAAACTGTTATGGCTTTCTTTTGGATGCAGGCGAATCACAATTAGACATTCGTAAATACGCATCATGCTAACTCGTTCGTGTGGTTCAAACCCCCATCAGGAAAACATGTCCATGTGAAGTATACCCTCTTATACCCCACTTTTATGCAGCAAAACTGGGGTATACAGGGGTATACCTATTTTTCTTATTTTGCTCCAAAACATAGATTATAGGTACATGTTAGAACCGCCTCGGCGAGGCAGTTTTAAAGAGTACCCACAGTCTATGTTTAGAGCAAATATTAAAAAAAAATATCAAAATGTTTCTAGTGAAAATATTCATTCTTGCAAACAAACAAAAAAAATATCTGTATATTGGATGGGCATGTAGTTCATATCCCTCAGTCCCTTCATTTGCAAAAGTGGACATTCATCTATGGTACTGAAGAAAATCAAAAATGTCTATATTGAGTTAAAAGTTTTATTTGCAAAGCCAGTTAATGCATAGCTGGTTAATGTAAAACAGTGATGCATAGCCAGTTTATGTTCAACAGTGCTGCACAGCCAGTTAACATACAAAGGTGTTGCACATTCAGTTAATGTACAACAGTGTTGCATAGTCAGTTGATGTACAACAGTGTTGCATAGTCACTTAATGTACAACTGTGCTGCACAGTCAGTTAATGTACAACAGTGTTGCATAGTCAGTTAATGTACAACAGTGTTGCATAGCCACTTAATGTACAACTGTGCTGCACAGTCAGTTAATGTACAACAGTGTTGCACATTCAGTTAATGTACAACAGTGTTGCATAGTCTGTTAATGTACAACAGTGTTGCATAGCCACTTAATGTACAACTGTGCTGCACAGACAGTTAATGTACAACAGTGCTGCACATTCAGTTTATGTACAACAGTCTTGCATAGCCGTTTAATGTACAACAGTGATGCACAACCAGTTAATGTAAAACAGTGATGAACAACCAGTTAATGAAGAACAGTGTTGCACAACTAGTTTAAGTACAACAGTGCTGAATGACCAGTTAATGTACAGCAGTGTTACACACCCAGTTAATGAACAACAGTGTTGCATAACAAGTTAATTTACAACAGAGGTGCACAACCAGTTAATGTACAACAGTGTTGCATAGCTATTTAATGTACAATAGTGTTGCATAGCCAGTTAATGTACGATCATGTACAACAGTGCTTTACATTCAGTCTTACACAACCAATTAATGTACATCAGTTTAAGAGACAGTGATGCATAGCTAGAGAATATACAACGATGTTGCATAGCCATTTCATGTACAAAAGTGTTGCATAGCCACTTCATGTACAAAAGTGTTGCATAGCCACTTCATGTACAAAAGTTTTGCATAGCCATTTCATGTACAAAGTGTTGCATAGCCACTTCATGTACAAAGTGTTGCATAGCCACTTCATGTACAAAGTGTTGCATAGCCACTTCATGTACAAAAGTTTTGCATAGCCACTTCATGTACATAGTGTTGCATAGCCACTTCATGTACAAAAGTTTTGCATAGCCACTTCATGTACGAAGTGTCGCATAGCCACTTCATGTACAAAGTGTTGCATAGCCACTTCATGTACAAAGTGTTGCATAGCCACTTCATGTACAACAGTGTTGCATAGCCAGTTAATGTACAACAGTGTTGCATAGCCAGTTAATGTACAACAATGTTGCATAGCTAGTTAATGTACAACTCTGCTGCATAGCCAGTTAATGTACAACTCTGCTGCATAGCCAGTTAATGTACAACAGTGTTGCACAGCCAGTTAATGTGCAACACGAGTGCATAGCCAGTTAATGAATAACTCTGCTGCATAGCTAGTTAATATACAGCAGTGTTGCATAGCCAGTTAATGTACAACAGTGTTGCATAGCCAGTTAATGTACATCTGTGTTGCATAACCAGTTAATGTAAAAGCCAGTTTATGTACAACAGTGTTGCATAACCAGTTAATGAACAACACTGCTGCACAGCCCGTTAGTGTTCAACAGTGTTGCTTAATTAATGTACAACAGTGTTGCACAGGTTTCTTGGACAACTGAAAAGACCAGTGAATTTTTCATAGCTTGAATGACAATATATTTTGTAATTGTTTCCATTATGATAATGTGTGCGTCACTCACTAATGAGCTGCTGCATAAGAAAACTAACAAAATGCTTGGGCGCAAACAAAGACGCAGATCAGCTTCGCGGTAACTGCGAAGCTGATCAGCGTCTTTGTTTTCGCTGCGCAGATAGTACAATCCTTCTTCTTTTTAAATCCGAAATTTCCAGCCTGTTACCATCTTCTGTGACTGTAAAGCCCGGTTTAAGTCGGACCTGGTCGGAATCCCAAAATGTTGGTTTTCTCACGCACAGGCACTAATGATATGCAAATTGTAGTCTTCTCCGGAGCCAATGGATCTCTATGGCTATAACGGTAAATACTTGCATGCCTCAAGATTTAATTAGTAGGTTTATAATTGCATGGTGTCACAAGCTTTTCACTAAACCTCAGAGGCAATTTCTTCTCCTGCTCTTAGGAATAATGTTGCGAAATTATATTTTGAAGACAATAACTGATTGCTGTTGATAATGGAACCAGATTGTGACAAAACCGACTGGATTCAGGTTGCTGCTATTTTTGTGATGAAAAAAGATACAGCTCACAACATAACATTTACATGTTTTTGTGCATTCTGGTCACTACTTGTATTAGTGTTTTGTTGTATGCTGCTGCATTGTATGAGCAGCAACTCGAGAAAACCGGTCTTTGAGGTTTCTGACCAGGTCTGACACAAACTGAGCTGTGCAAGCACAGAAGATGGCTAGAAGCTTGAAATTTTGGATTTTGGAAGAAAAGAAATTGTACTATCTGAGTAGCGAAAACAAAGGCGCTGATCAGCTTTGCAGTTGCTGCGAAGCTGATCTGCCCCTTTGTTTTTTCATAGGCAAAAATCTGGTTTTCTCATGACACGGCTCGTATGTAGTAGGAAGATGGAGCTGGTTAGCTGGTTATTGTTGGATTGTGGTATCACTGTCATGTAAACACATTTCAGGCCTACTTTCAACTGGGCAGTAGTTTTGTTACTTTTGGTTATATCTATATTTCAGGCTCCTGTCAAGTCCACTGCCATGGGTTTTTTCATCTGATTAAGATAGACCTTGCACAGAAGAACAGAATTGCTTAGGCATTGCAGTAGGTGAGATTGGCATTTGTTAGGGTATTATATAAACATTTTGCTTTAGAAAGCTTAATAAAGCTGTTTCAATAATAAAGCTGTTGCCATGCGCTGTCTTGTGATCACCACCTTTGATTTTGCTACACATGGCCATCTACTAAATAAAAAGGTAAATGAAAGCAATGATCAGGAAATGGCACTTTAAGAATGAAAGTCCCACTCTGAAAAGGGAGGTGGGAAAAAATTAAATTGACAATCAGGTACCAATACAAAGAGAACATATTGTAAGCCAACTGAGCAGCTTTTTCCCAATAGGTGGCCACTCAGTTACCAGGACTTAACTAAATATATGAAAACCTACATATGATGAGCAAACTGCAAAAAATATTTACACCAAAACATAAAACAATTAAACTTATGAAGTTCTATAACCATGTTTTTCGGTTGACCTTGTGGAGATCCCAGATTAGCCAGGTTTTCATCATGAAGTAGCTCTTTTTAATCTGTTGTTAATTTTCAAGAATTGGTTATCAGTATCACAAGCCTATCAGTTTCAAAGTTTAATTATCATCAAGACATTTTAATCACTCATAAAATTGTTAGGATGTAAGAAAAAATACTTCTTTTATTCTTTGAAAATGTGCTTTCAGGTTCCCGATTTTTCTCCAGTACTATGTATGTAATGATATGTCACTGGGCACAGAGTTTTTGGTCAGTAGTGTGACAGCATACAAGGTAGGCAACCCTAGATCACACACCATGTAGGATAGGAGTACAGTGTAGGACTCAGAGTCAAGAGGTCCTGGGTTGGAATTCCTTTGGGATGCTGAGTTGTATCAATGAGACTGGGACTTTCAGCCATAACCAAATCTCTTGAAGCTATGGTCATGAAAACTAGCTTTAATCAGCCCAATTTTTTCTAGCACTGTCAGGAATCATAAAAAATGAAGTTTATGCTGATTATGCAGTAATCTTGATAAATTTATGAGCACATAAAGTTTATCATATTACATAAAGAGGAAATAAAGTCTCCCTAAAAACCAAACACATGATTGTGTCGTAATTAAAAAGCCCACCCCTATATTTCACTCAATGCTAATCATTAACAGGGCTGAAAAAGAGGATAGTCTTGAACGTATTTGTGAGATGCATTTAATAAAAAATTGTCAGCAGGCCATGGAATGTACTTATATCGGAAACATGCACAGGACAAGGTGACCAGGGCCTATATTTTTCACTACTAAGACAGTAATATCTTAGTTTCATTTTCCAACAAGGTACTATTGCTGCTAATTAAGCTTGGTGTTTCTTGTGATGTGGCTGCTGGGCTGGATGCTTGTATTGCATGGGAAGCCGTAAACACTCAGACTGGTAATACTGGGCATCTGTGCAGTCAAACACAAGTCTTTGCATTTACTTTCTGTACTAAACATACATGATAGATAGAGATCCTTCATCTGAAAGTTAGACGCATAGTCATGAGTAGGCTTATTTGATCACTTTCGATGGCAGTGTAGCATGACTGAATGGTGCCAAAATCTCTTTGATGAAAAATCTTAGCGGCTCTGGCTTTGTAAATTAATGCAAATTACCAATTACGCCAGTGTGCTCCGTCAATTTGCTAATACTTCTGTTCTCCATGAAGCTTAATAATAGTTGACCTAAAACCAATTGAGCCGCGACATGAAAAATCCGGTTATCGGGGTTTCCGACCAGGTCCGACACAAACCAAGCTGTGCAGTCATAGAAGAAGGATATTTCCATGAACTTTGGATTTACGAAGACAAGCAATTGTACTATCCATGATGCGGAAACAAAGGTGCTGATCAGCTTTGCATTTACTGCAAAGCTGATCTGCACCTTTGTTTTCACATAGGCAAAAATCTGGTTTTCTCATGACGCGGCTCAATTCGCCTGTTGCCATATCCATAATAGACAAGTTCGGAGATTTTTTCAAAATCAATTAGTGGCGAAATGTTTTTTTGTTCATTAGCGTTTTTCCCACTTGCCCTCATATTACCCAGTAATAGACTGTCTTATGAGGAAAAGAAACATTGAAGACATTCTGTGGACTAATATTTTGATACCGGTCAGCATGCATGTTTATTTGTTACTTATGTATACTATTGTGTCTAAAATATTTAAAACTCCAGCCTCAGTATATGAGCAAGTTATAGTTTACAACCATTCATCCATTATGGCTATTTTGTTGTTTTTCTTTGAATTTCAGTTTTCTCCCTTTGCTTAGGCACAAGTACAGGACATGCCAAAAAACAATCATCTCAGATGATAGAATGGTTCTCCATGGACAGGATAGATCAAGCTGTAGCTGGATGGCTTTGGTGAGGCCCCATGGTTATAAAACTTTTTTCATGCTCAACTCAGCTGAGACTAAAAATTAGATGTCCATAAATATTGAAATAGCCTGAATAAATTCGGGTCTAAATCATCAAAACCTGTAATTTATCCTGCTAGTAAATGTTAAAATGCCAACAATTGTTGGCATTTTAACATTTATGAGCAGGATAAATTTTGGTCTGAGCTGAGCTGAGCATCAAAAAAAGTTTTATAACCTCGGGTCAGGTCTTAAGTAGTACCCCAAGAGGGCTAGCCTAGTGGTAGAGCATCAGACTAAAATCGAGAGGTCTTGAGTTCAAATCCCACTGGTGCTGAATTGTGTCCTTCAGGAAAACACATAAACTCGCAATTGTACTTCATTTAATCCAAAAAGCACTGGCTCCATCCCACCATGACTCAAAACTTATTGATCAGGATGTTAAATCAAACAAGCATTTAGCTCTTTTGGATGCATGAGTACATGTATCTTGATTCAAACAGCAGCAAGAATTAAGCAAAGACACCAGACTCTATTGAGGCTGCATAGTGGAGGGTACTTGAAATATGTTGACCAAAATATGGTTTAACCCGGACAGTTCATTTTTATACCCCGCCACTTAAAAAGTGCGGGGTATTATGTTATACCCTCCAAAAAAATTTTGCGTTCGAGTGTCCGTCCGTCCGTCTGTCTGTCCGTCTGTCCGTCTGTCCGTCCGTCAGCGTTTCGTTTCCGGGCTCTATCTTGAGCATTTATTGACCGATTTTCTTCAAACTTTGTATAGGAGTTCATATCAGGAACGAGTGGTTTGGGATTGAAGATGGGTAAATTTCGTCAAATAAGTACAGAGTTATGGCCCTTGATTTACGTTAAAATTTCGTTTCCGGGCTCTATCTTGAGTATTTATTGACCAATTTTCTTCAAACTTTGTATAGGAGTTCATACCATAAAGGAGTGGTCTGGGATTGAAGATGGGTAAATTTCGTCAAATAAGTACAGAGTTATGGCCCTTGATTTACGTTAAAATTTTGTTTCCGGGCTCTATCTTGAGCATTTATTGACCGATTTTCTTCAAACTTTGTATAAGAGTCCCTACCAAGAAGTAGTGGTCTGGGATTGAAGATGGGTAAATTTCGTCAAATAAGTACAGAGTTATGGCCCTTGATTTACGTTAAAATTTTGTTTCCGGGCTCTATCTTGAGCATTTATTGACCGATTTTCTTCAAACTTTTTATAGGAGTTCATACTAGGAAGGAGTGATTTGGGATTGAAGATGGGTAAATTTTGTCAAATAAGTACAGAGTTATGGCCCTTGATTTACGTTAAAATTTTGTTTCCGGACTCTATCTTGAGCATTTATTGACCGATTTTCTTCAAACTTTGTATAGGAGTTCATATCAGGAAGGAGTGGTTTGGGATTGAAAGTGAATAAATTTCGTTAAATAAGTACACAGTTATGGCCCATGATTTACATTAAAATTTCGTTTCCTGCCTCTGTTTTGTGCATTTATCAACCAATTTTCTTCAAACTTTGTATAAAAGTTTAAATCAGGAAGTAGTGGTTTGTGATTAAAGATTGGTAAATTTTATCAATGTATACAGAGTTATGGTCCTTCATTTATGACAAAATTTTGTTCTGCTCTTTTATATCTTGAGAATTTATTGACAAACAGTTTTGCTAAATTAAATTTGCGTGGCGGGGTATCATGCATGCCTGCAGCGCTTTTATTATAGAGAGAGTTAGAACAGAACGACAAGGAAAATCATGTCAGTAAAAGAGGAATTCTATATAAATGGTTGGGCCGACCTAAATATGGTACTGCTATGACCCCAATGGTCTTCAACATGCATGATGCAACTGTGTTACATATGACTAGTGCATAGAAACAATACAACACAGAAGCCCATTGTATCTCATGCAACAATGCACAGTGGTAATCTCATTATAGTTTCATATTCCCATTAATTTGCCATTAATTCAATTAACAGCTGCCATTCCTAAAAACAGATCAGAAATGGCAACTGCAGCAATTCAATGCTTGTTTGGAACATAAAAAGAGCCTATGTGAAAACAAAGGCGCAGATCAGCTGTGCAGTAACTGCACAGCTGATCAGCGCCTTTGTTTTCACACAGCTACACAGTTAGTACAATTCCTCTTCTTCTTAATCTAAAATTTTCAGCCTCTAGCCATAATTCTGTGCTTATACACTTCGGTTTGTGTTGGACCTTTTCGGAAACCACATTGTTGGTTTTCTCATGACACGGCTCATATCATTTCAGTTATGCTGTAAAGTGCAAATAGAATAAACCCCAATGATTGTTCAAAGTGTTTTGTCCTGATCTTTGGGCCAGAAGACTGGTTTTATCCTGTCGAAACACAACTATTACAGGTGGTTTTTGTTTCTTCTTTTGTGCATGCAAGTTATTGCTACTTGCAGCATTCAGTCATCAGAATTATTCTTTTCTTCATCATTAGCAGGGAGACACCTGTTATGAAAGGTAACTCATAGAATTTCTGTTTTTTACCTGCTTGCTAGAAGCACTGGCTCTCCTAGCTGCATGGTATCAAAACCAGTTGCATAAGTACATTGATCCAGAGAGGGTAACGTTACCCGATAGATGTCAGAGGGTAATAAATAGAATAGGGTAACATGACCAAATACCACACTCCACATAAAGAAATCTTCAAGTTCAGCTAACTATGATGAATGCATGTGTCTTTACGTTTTTTTTTTTCTTTCTCTTTATCATAGAATGTGTTGGTTTCCCATGTATTGCTGAAAGTGTTTGGGGAAGATGTCCAAGTGTTGAGAGTCTTTAGATGAAAGGTGTAAAGATTCAGAGCCCAGGTGAACAAATTTTGATTAGAATCAAAAAATAATATTCTGAGAAGCTGATCATGTAATAATATTACATTAATACTGTCTAAAAATTAAAAAGGATTGTAATAATGTACCCTAATTGTGTGCTTTTGTGCCAGAATAAGAAAGATAATGTTTTAGACCCAGTATACATGTTTTTAGCTTGCTCCACTATCAAAAGTAAGACTTGAGTGGGGTCTAGATTTAACAGGTTTATTTACATGATTGAAATATTTTGATAGAGTTGGAACTGTTGGTGAAACACAGCATAGTATTTTGAATTTTGGTTTCTAAAGACACAAACTGGCCTGTATAGAGACTTGAGATTTCGATTAAGAAGCTATCCTTCTGATGTAAACTTTTTTTGCCTGCGACAAAAAAACAACAACAACAACAACAAAAAACAGGTTCTCATATGATCAGGCCCATATTTTATTTAATAATTAGAAATTTCATCAGTGCATGAAATGCACACAATGAAATTAAGATTTCATGAGCAAACCGAAATAAGATATAATCATGTATTACACGACATTCGTGCTACTAGCAAGCCAAATTCAAAGACTCGCGAGATCTCGCGAGAAGCGTCACTTTTACAAATGGAGAGAGGTAAACACAATCGTTGCTTTGTAAATGAAAACAATGTTGTACCTACAAACGTTTAATATGTCTAATATTAAACCAACTACAGAGAAAATGAAAAAACTAAACTACTGTAAATGAAAATGCATGTATGATCCCTGAGGACTAGCACAAAGTATTATCAGCTAAAGTATGATAAAATGTCTTTAGCATATCAGTATGACCTGAAATTGATTATGTCTTTGGCACTGGCATGACAATATGACTAGTATTATGTCTTTGGCACAATTGAATAATATTTAAGCTCCCATGTTAGATTCAGATCCTACTTCCGAAATGTCTCCAGTCCATGGACATTGAATTACTTCCAAAATCGCTTAACGAAAGTGTAACTTGGATCAAAATTATATAAGCAGCATGCTCTCAGAAAATGCAACATTAAAGGATGAAAGTTTTCTATTCACAGATTTGATGTTAATGAATCCTGAGATATTGAAGAAGCTCCATCCAGTGGACCCTGGTAGTTGTGACCCTGAGAACTGACACCCTTCTCACAGCTGCATATGATGTCCAGTCATATCGATATCTACCGAGCACCTCCTCTTCCTGAAGAAAGAAAAATAGAATGTGTCAGCAGTTAACTGAAGCAAAAAAGATTATAAAGTTCTGCATAATCTACTATACATGTGCAAAATAAATGCTAGTCGAGTAGAAATATATTGTAAAATTTCTCATGTTGTTAATTCCCTTGTGTAACCTGAGCAAAACAAAATCATTTTTTTTTTTTTTTTTTTATAGTATTACTACTGATACATCAGTAGTTTTGTTATTTCAGTGTTGTTTTGTCAATATCTCTGGGTGGGAGTAGAACCAAATGGGTGGGGATTATATCTTATTTCGGTTTGCTCATGAAATCTTAATTTCATTGTGTGCATTTCATGCACTGATGAAATTTCTAATTTCATTTCGCAAACCTCCATAAGATATAATCATGTATGTTCAAAGTTATGACAAAACCGTATGCTGAAATTTGTTCCTAGCTGGAACTTCTGGTGCCTGCCTCAGATAATGCCTTTTGAAGGTAGTCATATTTGACCATCTTGCTGCTTTCAAAATTTCCCTGCATGAGAGACCCAAAGCTTTAGCTTTTGATGTAGACGCTCCTCGAGTGGAGTGAGCTTTAAATTGATCAGTGTCAATGCCAGCTGCCTTCAAGAGACTTACTAACCATCCAGCAATTGTGCATGAAACCACTGGTTTGTGAGGCTCCACATGACTAAGCAGCAGTTGATTTCGTTCCAGGTTTTTACGCCCTCGCCAAGGCAATGACCTAGATAGATAAGCTCTAGCTGTACGAACAACACATAGAGTTGGTTCTTTGCTGAATATGTCAAATGTGATTGAAAGCGGAGGCTGACCAATTTTTCGAGATTTCGTAAGCTTCGCCAAACGAAATGTTATGGAGTCCCCACCATCAGACATGTATCTTACATCAAAGGCACACAACTCTGATGTTCTACCAGCGGACCCTAATGCGAGTAGCATGGTTAGCTTGTGAGTCAGCAACTTATCGGACAAAGAATCATTTGGACCAAGGGAAGTTATATATTCCAGTACAATATCCACATTCCATTGCGATGTATAACGAGGCTGGGGTGGTTTCGCATTGAAAGAGGCGGTCATAAGGCGCCTAACAAGTGGATGCTGACCAACTTTGACTCCATCAATTGGTTCGTGGAAAGCCGAAATAGCAGATCTATGAGAGTTTAGGGTACGATAACTGTCCCCCTTGTCAAACCTTTCAGTGAGATAATTAACTATGTCGACCACAGGGGTACAAAATGGATCAGTCTGTCTTCCATGACACCAGCTACACCATTGTCCCCAACAGCTGTTGTAAGCTGTGATGGTGCCCTTTCTCCATGAATGTTTCGCAAGCAACTCGGCTGCCTCTTTAGAAACTCCTCGATCAATGTCTCTTTTCCTGAGATTCTCCAGACCGCTAGGCGAAACTGTCTCTGTTGTGACAGAGGATGCATTCCCTGTGACGGGGACGTTAAAAGGTCCTTGCAAGGAGGGAGGAGGATCGGGTTGTCTATCAACATCGATAGTAAAGTTGGGTACCATGGCTGAGTTTGCCAAGGTGGTGCCACCAGAACTACAGAGGCCTTCTCTTGTCTGACCTTCATCAGACACCGTGCGATCATAGCGAACGGGGGAAATAGGTAGAGACCTTTCTCGTTCCACGGTCTCTGAAAGGCATCCACTGTCTGTGCGTATGGATCCGGGTACCAGCTGACATAATTTTTCAGCTGTGTATTGTGGCGGTTCGCAAACAGATCCAGCTGGAATGGACCCCAGCGACTGTCCAGTTGAAGGAAAAGGGTCCTCTTCAACTGCCAGTCGCTGCTGTCCTTGAAATTCCTGGATTGCCAGTCGGCTTCTGTGTTCAGAGAGCCCGGTAAGTATTCGGCTGACAGCATTATCTCCCTGTCGAGGGCAAACTCCCAGATTTCCTGGGTTGCCGGTAGCATGCGTGCTGACCGGGTTCCCCCCATTTTCTGGATATAAGCTACTGCGGTCCTGTTGTCCATCTTCAAATGGACGTGAACATTTTTCATATCCTGGGCAAAGGTTCTCAAAGTAAACAGTGCTCCTTTCAGCTCCAGTACATTGATATGGAGGTTGGATTCCTCCGCAGTCCAGAGGCCCTGCACACGCCTGGGGCCGCAAGTCCCGCCCCAACCTTTCTTGGAAGCATCGCTCGTTATTGTCATGTCCGGTCCCGCGGAGATAATGGCCCTCCCGTTCCAACTCTGCATCTGCAAAACCCACCATCTGAGTTCTTGTATGCATTGGAGGGACAAGGTCACCTTCGCCTGATATGACCGATTGACCAGCAATGCTCGTATCTGGGTCATTTGTAAATGACGATAATGGAGGGGAGCTGGGGCAACTGCTTGCAAAGATGAGGTCATTAAGCCCAATACTTCCGCAATTTTTCTCACGCTTGTTACCCTCAGAGAGATAAGGCGCTGGCATTTTCGAATGATCTTCTGAATCTTGTCTAGGGGAAGACGGATAATCATTTCTACAGAATTTATTTGAAATCCCAAAAACTGGATTTCCTGAGCCGGGATATACACCGATTTCTTGGTATTTATCAAGAAACCTAGGTTCTCCAGAATCCATTTCAGTGAAGACAAATCCTTGAGTAGCATGTGTCTGCACTGGTTCAACAATATCATGTCGTCCAGATAAATGATCAATCGCACCCCGATTCTCCGGAGAAAGGCTACGACCGGTTTGAGTAGCTTGGTGAAGTAGCGTGGCCCTACCCCTAGGCCAAAGGGGATCGCTCGGAATTCGTATATCTTCCCTTGCCAAGAGAAACGAAGAAACTTCCGATGTGATTTCGCAATTGCGACGCTGAAATAAGCATCGCTCAAGTCCAGTTTGACCATGTAATCCCCTTTCTTTATAAGAGACTTCAAGGCCTGGATTCCCTCCATCTTGAAATGTTGGTATTCCACATACTGATTTAGCCTTTTTAGGTTTATGACCGGTCTCTGACCCCCATCTTTCTTTGGGACTAGGAAAACAGGGCTCAGAAATTGATCTGGGCAAGCTGAAGCTTCCTCGATTGCTCCCTTCTGAATCATTTCCTGTACTTCCTGGTCTATTAATAGGGCATTCTTTCTGCCTGGTTTCTGGGGGAGAAAACTTGTCTGTGTTGGAGGTTCCAGAAATGGGATCTCCATTCCCTGAACAATTTGCAGGATGAAGGTATCTTGTGTTATCAACTGCCAATTGTTCAGAAAATGCTGCAGTCTTCCTCCTATGGGATATTTTACGTTTGACGGGATGAGTTGCAGATTTTTTACTGCATCGTGAATAAGCTCTGGTCCTAACATCAGATTTGGATGGGATGGTGGTTCTATTCCCACTACCAGAGGGCTTGACCTGGTTTGTGGTACAAGACTCTGTAATTCTGGTAAATGACATGCACTTACCTCTTTGGGATTTCTGTGATCCTCGTTTGAAGTTGATTCGGCCCCCACCTCTTCCACCACGAGATGGGGCCTCCGATCGAAAGGGCTGGTTGCCCTGCTTATGACCGTTGAAGCGGTCTCTATCACTCCGCTTCCTCTTTTTCGGTGTCGAACCAAGTTGTTGGGAAATTTCTTTAGATCTTTTCCTGACCTTTGAGGACTTGGCCAAGGCTTTATAGAACTTCTTCCCGAAGAGTTTCTGGGAAGAAGCGAGGTCCTCGGAATTGGACTTTAATAGTTGTTTAGCCTTCTTAACATCCTTTGTTAGATTATAAAGAATGTTCATTCTTCTATGATATGTTGTGGTAGTAAAGGCTTGGCCCAAAAGTGTGATAGTTTTTTCGATTATGTCCAGCCATTCAGATGGGTCCAAATTTTGTCCTGACTCCCTTCCTGAGTCAATATTGTCCAGGTCCAGCCAAATACGGCTCAACGGACCCATGACTAGACCAATCCTCTCCTGTATCTGCTGGAGATTGGACTCATACGATTTTCCATATGACGATCTCGTAGCGGTGAAAATATCTGGAACATAATCGTCCAGGGCGGGTGCTTTAATGCACGAGGCAGAAGGAAGTGGAAGCTTGTCCAGGATTTTCTCCTTCAAGGACTTGTCTGGTATAAATTTATTGAACTTTGTCAATAGATATTCGTTCATGTCCTTTGGCAAGTCCAGTTTGGACTGAGAGTCCGCCTCAATCCCAAAACGCTGACGTGTGCTATCCTTTGAGCTACTAGCGTTACTGGAGGAAGGTTTTTCTCTCTCCACCTCGGAATCACTCTCCTCAGATTGTGAGGACGAATCCGCTGAGGACGAATCCGACGAGGCCGAATCTGACGAGGCCGAATCTTGAGATCTGTCATCGGAGCTATCGGAGTCAATTTCCGATTCTGAATCGGAGGAGCTCGACGATTGATCGTGCCTGCGCCTCCTTCTGCGTCGTCTCTGATCCTTTGACAAATGTCTTTTCCTTCTCCTTGACGGAGATTGGCTCCTACGAGCCGCATTTGCCTCGACATTGGTCGGGCTTTGGCTCTCTCGCCGCTCGATTAAATCGGCGGTTTCGGCCAACGGCGGATCAGAATCTGCCATACAAAATGCAGATTAATTATCCTGAAAGATAAAGCGGCTATCAAAAGCGATAGATGCTTCGGTGAAACGCAGATATAACCGGATTTGAAACTTAGTAAAGTGACGATGATTGTTTTAGCACGAAGCCATTTGTAACTGCACAGCTGATCAGCGCCTTTGTTTTCACACAGCTACACAGTTAGTACAATTCCTCTTCTTCTTAATCTAAAATTTTCAGCCTCTAGCCATAATTCTGTGCTTATACACTTCGGTTTGTGTTGGACCTTTTCGGAAACCACATTGTTGGTTTTCTCATGACACGGCTCATATCATTTCAGTTATGCTGTAAAGTGCAAATAGAATAAACCCCAATGATTGTTCAAAGTGTTTTGTCCTGATCTTTGGGCCAGAAGACTGGTTTTATCCTGTCGAAACACAACTATTACAGGTGGTTTTTGTTTCTTCTTTTGTGCATGCAAGTTATTGCTACTTGCAGCATTCAGTCATCAGAATTATTCTTTTCTTCATCATTAGCAGGGAGACACCTGTTATGAAAGGTAACTCATAGAATTTCTGTTTTTTACCTGCTTGCTAGAAGCACTGGCTCTCCTAGCTGCATGGTATCAAAACCAGTTGCATAAGTACATTGATCCAGAGAGGGTAACGTTACCCGATAGATGTCAGAGGGTAATAAATAGAATAGGGTAACATGACCAAATACCACACTCCACATAAAGAAATCTTCAAGTTCAGCTAACTATGATGAATGCATGTGTCTTTACGTTTTTTTTTTTTCTTTCTCTTTATCATAGAATGTGTTGGTTTCCCATGTATTGCTGAAAGTGTTTGGGGAAGATGTCCAAGTGTTGAGAGTCTTTAGATGAAAGGTGTAAAGATTCAGAGCCCAGGTGAACAAATTTTGATTAGAATCAAAAAATAATATTCTGAGAAGCTGATCATGTAATAATATTACATTAATACTGTCTAAAAATTAAAAAGGATTGTAATAATGTACCCTAATTGTGTGCTTTTGTGCCAGAATAAGAAAGATAATGTTTTAGACCCAGTATACATGTTTTTAGCTTGCTCCACTATCAAAAGTAAGACTTGAGTGGGGTCTAGATTTAACAGGTTTATTTACATGATTGAAATATTTTGATAGAGTTGGAACTGTTGGTGAAACACAGCATAGTATTTTGAATTTTGGTTTCTAAAGACACAAACTGGCCTGTATAGAGACTTGAGATTTCGATTAAGAAGCTATCCTTCTGATGTAAACTTTTTTTGCCTGCGACAAAAAAACAACAACAACAACAACAAAAAACAGGTTCTCATATGATCAGGCCCATATTTTATTTAATAATTAGAAATTTCATCAGTGCATGAAATGCACACAATGAAATTAAGATTTCATGAGCAAACCGAAATAAGATATAATCATGTATTACACGACATTCGTGCTACTAGCAAGCCAAATTCAAAGACTCGCGAGATCTCGCGAGAAGCGTCACTTTTACAAATGGAGAGAGGTAAACACAATTGTTGCTTTGTAAATGAAAACAATGTTGTACCTACAAACGTTTAATATGTCTAATATTAAACCAACTACAGAGAAAATGAAAAAACTAAACTACTGTAAATGAAAATGCATGTATGATCCCTGAGGACTAGCACAAAGTATTATCAGCTAAAGTATGATAAAATGTCTTTAGCATATCAGTATGACCTGAAATTGATTATGTCTTTGGCACTGGCATGACAATATGACTAGTATTATGTCTTTGGCACAATTGAATAATATTTAAGCTCCCATGTTAGATTCAGATCCTACTTCCGAAATGTCTCCAGTCCATGGACATTGAATTACTTCCAAAATCGCTTAACGAAAGTGTAACTTGGATCAAAATTATATAAGCAGCATGCTCTCAGAAAATGCAACATTAAAGGATGAAAGTTTTCTATTCACAGATTTGATGTTAATGAATCCTGAGATATTGAAGAAGCTCCATCCAGTGGACCCTGGTAGTTGTGACCCTGAGAACTGACACCCTTCTCACAGCTGCATATGATGTCCAGTCATATCGATATCTACCGAGCACCTCCTCTTCCTGAAGAAAGAAAAATAGAATGTGTCAGCAGTTAACTGAAGCAAAAAAGATTATAAAGTTCTGCATAATCTACTATACATGTGCAAAATAAATGCTAGTCGAGTAGAAATATATTGTAAAATTTCTCATGTTGTTAATTCCCTTGTGTAACCTGAGCAAAACAAAATCATTTTTTTTTTTTTTTTTTTATAGTATTACTACTGATACATCAGTAGTTTTGTTATTTCAGTGTTGTTTTGTCAATATCTCTGGGTGGGAGTAGAACCAAATGGGTGGGGATTATATCTTATTTCGGTTTGCTCATGAAATCTTAATTTCATTGTGTGCATTTCATGCACTGATGAAATTTCTAATTTCATTTCGCAAACCTCCATAAGATATAATCATGTATGTTCAAAGTTATGACAAAACCG
Organism: Rugalucina vietnamica; assembly: GCA_964017185.1. NCBI lineage: Eukaryota > Metazoa > Mollusca > Bivalvia > Lucinida > Lucinidae > Rugalucina > Rugalucina vietnamica. The sequence continues at coordinate 7,804,472 of OZ024877.1, read as the reverse complement.
TATGCTGAAATTTGTTCCTAGCTGGAACTTCTGGTGCCTGCCTCAGATAATGCCTTTTGAAGGTAGTCATATTTGACCATCTTGCTGCTTTCAAAATTTCCCTGCATGAGAGACCCAAAGCTTTAGCTTTTGATGTAGACGCTCCTCGAGTGGAGTGAGCTTTAAATTGATCAGTGTCAATGCCAGCTGCCTTCAAGAGACTTACTAACCATCCAGCAATTGTGCATGAAACCACTGGTTTGTGAGGCTCCACATGACTAAGCAGCAGTTGATTTCGTTCCAGGTTTTTACGCCCTCGCCAAGGCAATGACCTAGATAGATAAGCTCTAGCTGTACGAACAACACATAGAGTTGGTTCTTTGCTGAATATGTCAAATGTGATTGAAAGCGGAGGCTGACCAATTTTTCGAGATTTCGTAAGCTTCGCCAAACGAAATGTTATGGAGTCCCCACCATCAGACATGTATCTTACATCAAAGGCACACAACTCTGATGTTCTACCAGCGGACCCTAATGCGAGTAGCATGGTTAGCTTGTGAGTCAGCAACTTATCGGACAAAGAATCATTTGGACCAAGGGAAGTTATATATTCCAGTACAATATCCACATTCCATTGCGATGTATAACGAGGCTGGGGTGGTTTCGCATTGAAAGAGGCGGTCATAAGGCGCCTAACAAGTGGATGCTGACCAACTTTGACTCCATCAATTGGTTCGTGGAAAGCCGAAATAGCAGATCTATGAGAGTTTAGGGTACGATAACTGTCCCCCTTGTCAAACCTTTCAGTGAGATAATTAACTATGTCGACCACAGGGGTACAAAATGGATCAGTCTGTCTTCCATGACACCAGCTACACCATTGTCCCCAACAGCTGTTGTAAGCTGTGATGGTGCCCTTTCTCCATGAATGTTTCGCAAGCAACTCGGCTGCCTCTTTAGAAACTCCTCGATCAATGTCTCTTTTCCTGAGATTCTCCAGACCGCTAGGCGAAACTGTCTCTGTTGTGACAGAGGATGCATTCCCTGTGACGGGGACGTTAAAAGGTCCTTGCAAGGAGGGAGGAGGATCGGGTTGTCTATCAACATCGATAGTAAAGTTGGGTACCATGGCTGAGTTTGCCAAGGTGGTGCCACCAGAACTACAGAGGCCTTCTCTTGTCTGACCTTCATCAGACACCGTGCGATCATAGCGAACGGGGGAAATAGGTAGAGACCTTTCTCGTTCCACGGTCTCTGAAAGGCATCCACTGTCTGTGCGTATGGATCCGGGTACCAGCTGACATAATTTTTCAGCTGTGTATTGTGGCGGTTCGCAAACAGATCCAGCTGGAATGGACCCCAGCGACTGTCCAGTTGAAGGAAAAGGGTCCTCTTCAACTGCCAGTCGCTGCTGTCCTTGAAATTCCTGGATTGCCAGTCGGCTTCTGTGTTCAGAGAGCCCGGTAAGTATTCGGCTGACAGCATTATCTCCCTGTCGAGGGCAAACTCCCAGATTTCCTGGGTTGCCGGTAGCATGCGTGCTGACCGGGTTCCCCCCATTTTCTGGATATAAGCTACTGCGGTCCTGTTGTCCATCTTCAAATGGACGTGAACATTTTTCATATCCTGGGCAAAGGTTCTCAAAGTAAACAGTGCTCCTTTCAGCTCCAGTACATTGATATGGAGGTTGGATTCCTCCGCAGTCCAGAGGCCCTGCACACGCCTGGGGCCGCAAGTCCCGCCCCAACCTTTCTTGGAAGCATCGCTCGTTATTGTCATGTCCGGTCCCGCGGAGATAATGGCCCTCCCGTTCCAACTCTGCATCTGCAAAACCCACCATCTGAGTTCTTGTATGCATTGGAGGGACAAGGTCACCTTCGCCTGATATGACCGATTGACCAGCAATGCTCGTATCTGGGTCATTTGTAAATGACGATAATGGAGGGGAGCTGGGGCAACTGCTTGCAAAGATGAGGTCATTAAGCCCAATACTTCCGCAATTTTTCTCACGCTTGTTACCCTCAGAGAGATAAGGCGCTGGCATTTTCGAATGATCTTCTGAATCTTGTCTAGGGGAAGACGGATAATCATTTCTACAGAATTTATTTGAAATCCCAAAAACTGGATTTCCTGAGCCGGGATATACACCGATTTCTTGGTATTTATCAAGAAACCTAGGTTCTCCAGAATCCATTTCAGTGAAGACAAATCCTTGAGTAGCATGTGTCTGCACTGGTTCAACAATATCATGTCGTCCAGATAAATGATCAATCGCACCCCGATTCTCCGGAGAAAGGCTACGACCGGTTTGAGTAGCTTGGTGAAGTAGCGTGGCCCTACCCCTAGGCCAAAGGGGAGCGCTCGGAATTCGTATATCTTCCCTTGCCAAGAGAAACGAAGAAACTTCCGATGTGATTTCGCAATTGCGACGCTGAAATAAGCATCGCTCAAGTCCAGTTTGACCATGTAATCCCCTTTCTTTATAAGAGACTTCAAGGCCTGGATTCCCTCCATCTTGAAATGTTGGTATTCCACATACTGATTTAGCCTTTTTAGGTTTATGACCGGTCTCTGACCCCCATCTTTCTTTGGGACTAGGAAAACAGGGCTCAGAAATTGATCTGGGCAAGCTGAAGCTTCCTCGATTGCTCCCTTCTGAATCATTTCCTGTACTTCCTGGTCTATTAATAGGGCATTCTTTCTGCCTGGTTTCTGGGGGAGAAAACTTGTCTGTGTTGGAGGTTCCAGAAATGGGATCTCCATTCCCTGAACAATTTGCAGGATGAAGGTATCTTGTGTTATCAACTGCCAATTGTTCAGAAAATGCTGCAGTCTTCCTCCTATGGGATATTTTACGTTTGACGGGATGAGTTGCAGATTTTTTACTGCATCGTGAATAAGCTCTGGTCCTAACATCAGATTTGGATGGGATGGTGGTTCTATTCCCACTACCAGAGGGCTTGACCTGGTTTGTGGTACAAGACTCTGTAATTCTGGTAAATGACATGCACTTACCTCTTTGGGATTTCTGTGATCCTCGTTTGAAGTTGATTCGGCCCCCACCTCTTCCACCACGAGATGGGGCCTCCGATCGAAAGGGCTGGTTGCCCTGCTTATGACCGTTGAAGCGGTCTCTATCACTCCGCTTCCTCTTTTTCGGTGTCGAACCAAGTTGTTGGGAAATTTCTTTAGATCTTTTCCTGACCTTTGAGGACTTGGCCAAGGCTTTATAGAACTTCTTCCCGAAGAGTTTCTGGGAAGAAGCGAGGTCCTCGGAATTGGACTTTAATAGTTGTTTAGCCTTCTTAACATCCTTTGTTAGATTATAAAGAATGTTCATTCTTCTATGATATGTTGTGGTAGTAAAGGCTTGGCCCAAAAGTGTGATAGTTTTTTCGATTATGTCCAGCCATTCAGATGGGTCCAAATTTTGTCCTGACTCCCTTCCTGAGTCAATATTGTCCAGGTCCAGCCAAATACGGCTCAACGGACCCATGACTAGACCAATCCTCTCCTGTATCTGCTGGAGATTGGACTCATACGATTTTCCATATGACGATCTCGTAGCGGTGAAAATATCTGGAACATAATCGTCCAGGGCGGGTGCTTTAATGCACGAGGCAGAAGGAAGTGGAAGCTTGTCCAGGATTTTCTCCTTCAAGGACTTGTCTGGTATAAATTTATTGAACTTTGTCAATAGATATTCGTTCATGTCCTTTGGCAAGTCCAGTTTGGACTGAGAGTCCGCCTCAATCCCAAAACGCTGACGTGTGCTATCCTTTGAGCTACTAGCGTTACTGGAGGAAGGTTTTTCTCTCTCCACCTCGGAATCACTCTCCTCAGATTGTGAGGACGAATCCGCTGAGGACGAATCCGACGAGGCCGAATCTGACGAGGCCGAATCTTGAGATCTGTCATCGGAGCTATCGGAGTCAATTTCCGATTCTGAATCGGAGGAGCTCGACGATTGATCGTGCCTGCGCCTCCTTCTGCGTCGTCTCTGATCCTTTGACAAATGTCTTTTCCTTCTCCTTGACGGAGATTGGCTCCTACGAGCCGCATTTGCCTCGACATTGGTCGGGCTTTGGCTCTCTCGCCGCTCGATTAAATCGGCGGTTTCGGCCAACGGCGGATCAGAATCTGCCATACAAAATGCAGATTAATTATCCTGAAAGATAAAGCGGCTATCAAAAGCGATAGATGCTTCGGTGAAACGCAGATATAACCGGATTTGAAACTTAGTAAAGTGACGATGATTGTTTTAGCACGAAGCCATTTGTAACTGCACAGCTGATCAGCGCCTTTGTTTTCACACAGCTACACAGTTAGTACAATTCCTCTTCTTCTTAATCTAAAATTTTCAGCCTCTAGCCATAATTCTGTGCTTATACACTTCGGTTTGTGTTGGACCTTTTCGGAAACCACATTGTTGGTTTTCTCATGACACGGCTCATATCATTTCAGTTATGCTGTAAAGTGCAAATAGAATAAACCCCAATGATTGTTCAAAGTGTTTTGTCCTGATCTTTGGGCCAGAAGACTGGTTTTATCCTGTCGAAACACAACTATTACAGGTGGTTTTTGTTTCTTCTTTTGTGCATGCAAGTTATTGCTACTTGCAGCATTCAGTCATCAGAATTATTCTTTTCTTCATCATTAGCAGGGAGACACCTGTTATGAAAGGTAACTCATAGAATTTCTGTTTTTTACCTGCTTGCTAGAAGCACTGGCTCTCCTAGCTGCATGGTATCAAAACCAGTTGCATAAGTACATTGATCCAGAGAGGGTAACGTTACCCGATAGATGTCAGAGGGTAATAAATAGAATAGGGTAACATGACCAAATACCACACTCCACATAAAGAAATCTTCAAGTTCAGCTAACTATGATGAATGCATGTGTCTTTACGTTTTTTTTTTCTTTCTCTTTATCATAGAATGTGTTGGTTTCCCATGTATTGCTGAAAGTGTTTGGGGAAGATGTCCAAGTGTTGAGAGTCTTTAGATGAAAGGTGTAAAGATTCAGAGCCCAGGTGAACAAATTTTGATTAGAATCAAAAAATAATATTCTGAGAAGCTGATCATGTAATAATATTACATTAATACTGTCTAAAAATTAAAAAGGATTGTAATAATGTACCCTAATTGTGTGCTTTTGTGCCAGAATAAGAAAGATAATGTTTTAGACCCAGTATACATGTTTTTAGCTTGCTCCACTATCAAAAGTAAGACTTGAGTGGGGTCTAGATTTAACAGGTTTATTTACATGATTGAAATATTTTGATAGAGTTGGAACTGTTGGTGAAACACAGCATAGTATTTTGAATTTTGGTTTCTAAAGACACAAACTGGCCTGTATAGAGACTTGAGATTTCGATTAAGAAGCTATCCTTCTGATGTAAACTTTTTTTGCCTGCGACAAAAAAACAACAACAACAACAACAAAAAACAGGTTCTCATATGATCAGGCCCATATTTTATTTAATAATTTATAAATTTCCTACACTTATAAAGATTACAATCCCTAGGATTTTCGCAACTTCCGATTTCAAAAACATTATTTAATTTGCAACAGACGTATGTCAGAAATTATGAGAAACGTGTTTGTAAATTAACTTTTTATCTTCTTAATTCTGGGTTTTGACTAGCAAGTACTCATTCGAACAGTGGGGAATCGTTAAGATATGTTAAAACAGAAGCCTGCATATCCTCAAATGACAGATATAAACAAAAATAATTTCGTATATCAGTATTTTCAACTCCTCTCAGGCCTTTATCAAAATTAACCTAATTATCGCTAAAAGCTTTTCGCAATTTAAGACGTTTTTAAGACCCCTGATGAAAATTAAGAGAAGTTAGAGTCTTTAGTTGCTTACAATATGTGCCACGTCACAAGGAAACTGGTCTTTGAGGTTTCGGACCAGGTGGGGCACGACCAAGCTGCAGAGTCATGCAAAATGTCTGAAGACTTGAAATATTGTTATAAGATGTGGAGGGCCCGTTGCTTTAACATAGACACAGATCAGCTGCGTTATTATAGATCGACTGAACTACGTATTTGTTTTCGCATATGCAAAAGATAGGTGTGCTCATGATGCTGATCAAATTACACATTATTTCTTATCTTATTTAATCAGTATTTTTTTTCCTCTTGGTTCAAAATGGTTGCCATAGTTTAAACTAAATGTCATTAACACCAAAAGCTTTGCACTTTGTGTTAAGCTTAAAATTTTAAGCTGTTAAGCTGAGACAATATGTTATAAGCATTTATAAACTCCCATAGGAATTGTTTAAAATTTTTACATCAAAAGCATTGAACTTTCATTAAAAAAAAATGAACTAATTCTTATTCAATCAGTTGTTTTTGGCTCACCTGAGCTTAAGGCTCATATGTTAAGCTTATAGTGAATCCATGGTCCGTCTCATCTATTGTTATACTTCGTCATTGTCAACCATTTTTAATATGTTTCATAACTGAAAAATACTGTACCTTCAACAGTTAAAGTTATATTGTCATAAGCAAAATTATCCTTCCATAATTATCAAGTACACTGGTTATCTGTTCCTCTGTCATTATACCATCATGATTTATAAGTACCACTAATTGCTGCCAAAGAGATTATTAATTTCAAAATACTTGACTTATGTCAAGCTCGTCATAATTTGTTACAGAAAACATGATTTTAGACTCGTATAAATTATCGTTGTTACTTGATTTTTCAACAAAAATAAATATTTCAGTTTTAATCAAACACAAATAAAGAGAATGAAGATGATTTAAAGCCATTAAATCATAAAAGCCAACCCATTAAAGAGCAGAAATTAAAATGCATGATCTTTCATATTTAATACATAAAATGAGCTGCCGCATGGGAAAACCAACAATCTGCATAGGTGAAAACAAAGGCGCAGATCAGCTTCGCAGAACGTGCGAAGCTGATTTCACTACACTGATAGTACAATCCCTCTTCTTCCTTCATTCTAAATTTCAAGCTTGTAGCTATCTTCTGTGACTGTACACGCCGGTTTGTGTCGGACCTGGTCGTAAATCCCAAAGACCGGTTTTCTTGCATCGCAGCTCAAGTAATATCCATTTTCTTCTCACACTGGTTATCCAGAGATAACTACTGCAACTGAGAACAACCAATGCATATAAAAATATCAGTATGCTACAATGGGTAAGTAATGGTCCATGGAAAGTTGTCCAGAGACAGGTATTTGAATGCTTCAGTGTAATATTTATTTCATCTGTGTGTGTTGTTCCCTCTGTTATGTTGTTTGTCTCTGGATAGCTGGTGTGATTATGAAAAATGGGTTTTCTTGAGTTTTAATTTTGATGTGAAGGTTTATAGAGTCATCCAGAGGATTATGATTTTATATTTGAAACTAGGCATTTTTCAAACACCATTTTTTGATTAACATAAATTTATATGCTCCTATGGCTTGAATAGATACATGCAACCAATGAATTTATGCTTAGCACCAAAATTTTCTAGGTGATTATTTACACCATTTTTAGCTCACCTGAGTGGAGGCTCACAGGTGAGCCTCTAGGTTAGGCATTCACTGGCGTCCATTGTCTTTGTCTATGTCATCATTCACAATGTTTGAACCTCTCCTCTGAAACCTCTGCGCCAATTAAAACCAAACTTCATGTGGCGTATCCTTAGAAAGAGGCAACAAAAGTATATATATGTGGTTTAGGTCACATGACCAAGATGGCCGCCATGCCCATACATGGTAAAACCCTTAAAAATCTTCTTCTGCAGAATGGGTTTACCAATTTCAACGAAACTTGGTATGTAGCATTGGGGATTCGGAGCCCATCATTGTTTGTATAAATCGTGACCTTTGGTTGACTTTGACCTATTTTAGGGCAAGGTCAAATTTGGTGTCTTTGGCTTTTCAATGGGAAAAAGTGGAAGCATTGGATTTTGCATTAAGTTTTGTAGTTTTTTACCTGAAAGTTGGTAGATACAGACAGTTCACAGAGTTAATGAAGATACATGTATGTGAGTATTCAAAGTCAGTAGTATTTTTGACCTTTGCCAATCTGACCTTAGCATTTCAAAGAGCAAATCTCAGATGAGCATTCTCAGTACCATTGGTCCTCCAGTTTTTTTCACAATAATAAGGTCAAAAAGAAAAAAAAAGATGTGACTTCTCAATTTATTCTGCCCATTTTCCCATCTTAATGCCAATGTGTTTTTAGCCTTGTTAGACACCATATGTCATTACTGATTAAGCCTGCAACTAATTAAATTGATTCTATAGTTGCCTAGGCCACAATTAATTAGTTTCACCTTAATTGGCACTGCAGGCTTCTTTCTAGTTATTTTTGCACTCTGCAACTTTAAGCTGTAAGCATGTTTTAATTGTGGTCGGAAGCTTATTATGGTTGAGGCATGTCATGAGAAAGTATGCTTTTTGCATGTGCAAAAGTGCAAAAATAAAAAAAAGCAATAAAGATGCTCATTAATCATCCACCTAATTAGTTCCTTTTTGACGGTGAACCATATACATATTCCATTATACAAAAGCTTGCAGAGCCTTTTATCAGACATGGTCAGAAACCCCCAAAGTAGACAGTTTCTTTAACATGGCTTCAAAGGTTTAAATTGGAAGTTATTTCATTCATAAGCACAATGTAAGTTTTCTTTTTTTTTTCTTTCTTTTCTTCAAGGCAGATTTCCTGGACCTATAGCAAATGCAAGGGCTGGAGGCCGAATCAGAGATTACAGAATGTAGTGCCTAAGAGTTTGATGTGACATTACACAGCAAAGGAAACACCAGGTACAGGTATGATATGAGCCGCATCATGAGAAAAACGGATTTTTGCATATGCGAAAACAAAGGCGCAGATCAGCTGTGCAGTTACTGCACAGCTGATCAGCGCCTTTGTTTTCGCTACTCGGATAGTACAATGCCTCGTCTACTTATAGCCAAAATTTCAAGCTTCTAGTCTGCTTCTGTGACTGTACTTGCCGGTTTGTGTCGCACCTGGTCGGAAACCCCGTAGGCCGGTGTTCTCCCGTCAGGGCTCATATAAAATAGGAATGCTGTCACCTCATAAAAACATTCCTTTTTTCATAACCATTTTGAACTCAATTTGCTCAGCCTTAAAAGTGAGGCAGAGATAATATATATCAAAGATTATTAAAAAAATGATGATATAATTTTTAATACAAGGTCTTTTTCTTTTAATTATGCCCTACATTTAAAGGTTAGTGACTGTCTGCATCCATAAGAACAATATTTTTTAAACCAGAAATGACTAATGAAAAATAATCTGAGTGACTGTAAATTTGGTAATGTTTGTGTGAACTAAATTCTCTCTGGGCAATTCAAAAATAATTCAGAAATAGCAAAATTTGCAAAACAAAGATCACACAAAAATTTCCAATCTTACAGTATTTATAGAGCAGTAGATTCTTATCATGTTGGTTGTTTCCTGCTTTTCTAGGCTTGTGTGTTGTAAGCAGTCTTTTAGTTTCCTTCTCAACTCAGCTGAGCATGAAAGGCTTTACTAGTTCATAAATATTATAAGATGTCAACAATATTTGATGTTTCAACATGTATAAGCTGGATTAAGAGGAGTTTAAATATCTTGTTCAGCTGAGTTGACCTTGAAAAAAAGTTTCTTAGAATCTCAAGGCCACACCGCGTAAGCTGGTCAAAGGCCAAAGACAGACCATTAACCTTGCTGTAGCTCAATTTGAGCCACGTCATGAGAAAGCCAACAATGTGGTTTTCGAATATGTCTGACACAAACTGAACTGTACAGCCAGATGACTAGAAGATTTGGAAAGTAGAGTAATTGTACTATCCATGTAGAGAAAACAAAGTGCACATTTGATTAAGCATAATGTAAAATGTTGGTTTTCTCATGACATGGCTCATTTGTATCAGTATTAAAGAACATAAATTATGTAATAATATTCTTGAAATAATATTCTTGGAATAATTTGGCTCAGGTAACGGTCAGCATGTCTAGTACCTGTAAAATCTGTTAAATATGACATTAATAATATTGTTGCATTCCTTACAGGAAAAACATTCTTTGTTGTTTTAAGAATCACCAGAGGACGAAATGTTCAGTATAAAATCGCCACTGACATCAGGACTTAGGGTTTCCAATCAGGAAAAATTTTGGAATGTTTCAAATGAACTCTCCAATGGAGGTAGAGCTTGAACTCATATGAGCCTCGACGTGAGAAAACTGGTCTTTGGGGTTTCCGACCGGGTGCATAACAAATCAGCCTGTACAGTCACAGAAGCAGGCTAAATGCTTGAAATTTTGGCTACAAGTAGAGAAGGAATTTGACTAACCGAGAAGCGAAAGCAAAGGCTCTGATCAGCTGTGCAGTTACTGCACAGCTGATCTGCGCCTTTGTTTTCGCATATGCAAAAATCTGGTTTTCTCGTGATGCGGCTCATATAGGAGTATAAGCCTGGCATCCTTTTTGTTGGACATAGGCAAACAGTTTTACCCCAGATGGGATTCCGCATTTTGCAGCGTCTCATCTGGGGCTATTCTGTTTGCTTAACGGACATTGAAAATGTAGTGTTGGAGGAGCTGACAGTCTGGGCATGTCCCCTAAAAGAGTTTGAGCTTTTTGCTTGTGTGTTTGGGATCTCTACACTTTCCATTGGAAGGGAGCGCGGTGGCGTAGTGGTAGAGCGTCGGACCCCGAATAGAGAGGTCTTTGAGTTCAATCCCCACAGGTGTCACCATGTTGTGTCCTTGAGCAAGACACATTAACTCCCTATAGTACTGGTTTAAACCCAGGAAGAGTTGGCTCCGTCCAGACATGACTGAAAAACTGTTGACTGGGACGTTAAGCCTCTATACAAACAAACAAACATACACTTTCCATTATTTACCAAAATACAAGAAAGTGCTAAAAGAGCAAAGCCAGAGGTTGACTAATGAAGGCGAAATAAGAAATCAGTCAAATTACAGTTAGTGACCGTAACAATCAGGGAAACAAATAAGCCACACTTTTGAAAATAGTATAAGGATATTTTTTGTTGGACTGTTGTAAAAAATTATGTTACAGGTGCTCATAAGAATGCCCTAGTGGAGACCTTTGTAACAAGAAGCACCCATGACATAGTACTCATGGAGGACCAACAGAATTAATTTCTTTACCCTCGTAAAGCAGAACCTTGAATGTTTGGCCGAACAATAATTGATTACGATATTTCAAGATCACAAGTGTTTGCCTGTGAATGACTTACGTGAACAATAACAGAGCAGATCAGCACCTTCAGAGTCTAATTTGTACCTTTACTGCAATCTTTTTTATAGCATTATTTTTTATAGTTTCTTCAAACTTTTTTTCATTTTTAATTGGCATCAGTGTTTGACCTTTATGTTCCAGTCCTCTCAGGTCATAGCCCCTAAAGACGGGCTTTTTACATGACACATCTAACAACTAGTTGTCAGAAAGCCATCAGAATAGACAATACCCAAATTGGAATCGTTGCTAATTCCACAAATGGTGCCTAATCAATGTTCCAATAAATGGCTTTTGGAAACAGCAAGTCTCATCACTAAAACATGTCCATGAAATGTATAACCCTTAAATCCCACTTTTATATAATAAAACTTGGGTGTACAGGGATAAACCTATTTTTCTTTTTTTTTGATCCAAAACATGGATTGTGGGTACTCGTTAAAGCTGAGCTGAGGCGGTTCTAACTTGTACCCACAATCCATGTTTATCCAAAACATTGATTGTGGGTACTCGTTTGAACCGCCTCGCTGAGGCGGTTCTAACTTGTACCCACAATCAATGTTTTGATCAAAAATAAGAAAAATATAAAACTTCTTTTGATGAAATGTTTAGTTTTTACAGCAGAAAAAATCTCCTGTATATTGCATGGGCATGTTTTCATAATGTTTGCCGATTGGGCTATGGAAGTGTCAAGATGTATAGTCTTAATTAGTCTGATGTGAGAAGAAATAACAGGGACGATAATTAAAGTTGCCATATAAAATACCCAATGCAAATACAGCTAGAATTGTTGAAGAGTCTGACTATAATATCACTTCTGAAATAAGCTTTGTGCATACAAGCCATCAAGTGTGATAGCCTTTGCAGTTCCTTACCATGTCATGGGGTTTTCATTTTCTTTGCAGTTCCTTGTCATACCATTGGGTTGTCATTACCTTTGCACCTTCCTGCCATACCATTGGTTTGCCATTACCTTTGCACCTTCCTGTCATACCATTGGGTTGTCATTACCTTTGCAGTTCCTTGTCATATCATTGTGTTTTGCCATTACCTTGGTTCTTATTGTCATACCATTGGATTGTCCTTACCTTTTTGCAGTTCCTTACCATACCATTGGGTTGTCATTACCTTTGCAGTTCCTTGCCATGTCATTTGGTTGTCATTACCTTTGTACTTCCTTGCCATTCCATTGGGTTGCCATTACCTTTGTACCTCCTTGCCATTCCATTGGGTTGCCATTACCTTTGTACCTCCTTGCCATTCCATTGGGTTGCCATTACCTTTGTACCTCCTTGCCATGTCATTGGGTTGCCATTACCTTTGTACCTCCTTGCCATTCCATTGGGTTACCATTACCTTTGTACCTCCTTGCCATTCCATCGGGTTGCCATTACCTTTGTACTTCCTTGCCATTCCATTGGGTTGCCATTACCTTTGTACCTCCTTGCCATTCCATGGGGTTACCATTACCTTTGTACCTCCTTGCCATTCCATCGGGTTGCCATTGCCTTTGTACTTCCTTGCCATTCCATTGGGTTGCCATTACCTTTGTACCTCCTTGCCATTCCATTGGGTTGCCATTACCTTTGTACCTCCTTGCCATTCCATTGGGTTGCCATTACCTTTGTACTTCCTTGCCATTCCATTGGGTTGCCATTACCTTTGTACCTCCTTGCCATTCCATTGGGTTGTCATTACCTTTGCACTTCGTTGTCATACCATTGGGTTGTCATTACCTTTGCACTTCCTTGTCATACCATTGGGTTGTCATTGCATTTCCACTTCTTGTCATGCAATTGGGTTGGCATTACAATTTTACTTCCTTGTCATACATTTGAGTTGTCATTGCCGTTGCACTTCACTGTCATCCAAATGGGTTTTCATTACGTTTGTACATGTACTTCCTTGTCATGCCATTGGGTTGTCATTGCCTTTGTACTTCCCTGTCATACAACTGGGTTGTCATTACAATTTTACTTCCTCATCATACATTTGAGTTGTCATTGCCTTTGCACTTCACTGTCATACAAATGGGTTTTCATTACGTTTGTACTTCCTTGTCATGCCATTGGGTTGTCATTACATTTGTCTTCCTTTTCATGCCATTGTGTTGTCATTACATTTGTACTTCTTTGCCATGCCATTGGGTTGGCACTACATTTGTACTTCCTTGTCATGCCTCTGGGTTGTCATTACATTTGTACTTCATTGTCATGACCATTGGCTTGTCATTACATTTGTACTTCATTGTCATGCCATTGGGTTGTCATTACATTTGTACTTCATTAGTTGTCATTACATTTGTACTTCATTGTCATGACCATTGGCTTGTCATTACATTTGTACTTTCTTGTCATGCCATTGAGTTGTCATTACATTTGTACTTCATTGTCATGACCATTGGCTTGTCATTACATTTGTACTTAATTGTCATGCCATTGGGTTGACATTACATTGGTACTTCCTTGTCATGCCATTGGTTTGTCATTACATTTGGACTTAATTGTCATGCCACTGGGTTTAACATTACATTTGTACTTCCTTGTCATTACAATTGGATTGTCATTACATTGGAACTTCCTTGTCATGCCATTGGGTTGTCATTATATTAATTTTGTAATTCCTTGCCATGCCAATGGGTTGACATTACATTGGTACTTCCTTGTCATGCCATTGGGTTGACATTATATTTGTACTTCCTTGCCATACCATTGGATTGTCATTACATTAGGAATGCCTTACCACAGCATTGGATTGGCATTACCCTTTTGCTTCCTACATGTAGTTTGTTTTCATTCACGTCATTAACACTTAGTACAGTTGTACTACTCTACTATAAATAAGTAAAAATAATGAAAAATATAAGACACAGAAGTCCTTAGTGATTTTCTGTAAAACATTTTTAATTGTCACATGAATTTCCTTAAATTTTGTGTTTTCAAAGTTAAGAATATCCTATTTGTCTTCATTAAAATAATTTGCCCCAAGACACTTTACTCTGTCTGAAACACATCATTCTAATATAGTTTTATGAGACAAATGTGAGATCAGTTACTAGCCCGAATTTCAGCCATTTTGTGGGGCTCTGGTGCTTCTTTTACTGTAAGATTGCTCTTCAAATATTCCCACCTAACAATTCTCAGCCATTAGATACCTACATTTTAACCCTTATCATCTATTGCCCCTGCTACATGTATGCAAATATCTATGCCTGTTGTGAAGTTGTGGTTTTGGGCAGTCTCAGCATAGCTGCGGCTCTTTGCAAATGCACTAAGTTGGTTATTTCAAAGACGGCTCATGTATTCCCACGACTTTTAAACTAAGCATGTAAAAGGTGCTGCATTAGAAATTAACAGTAATTTAACATGTTTTATATCTCCTTTTAAGCCTTATTATATTGTTAAATGAACTGCACTAAGGAATTTGTTTTATAGCAGAGCTAGCACCATTTTGTTTAGCTCACCTGGTCTTACTAGAGCTGTCTATAAGCATTGGTCATCTAGTTATTTTATATCACTGCCTGTTCCAAGGCGATACTTGCTGTTGTGGTTTTATTTGTTTTATGTTTTGGTGTTGAATATTTGTGCTGTTTGCACCTTATGTACGTTTTCATATTATTAGTTGAGTTGGGGTAACTGAGTGGTCACCTATTTGAAAATACCTGCACACTCAGCTTATGATTTGTTATCTTTGTATTAGTAACTGATTGTCAATTTAGTTTTTTCCTACCTCAGTTTTTGGAGTGGGAATTTTTCTGATTGTGCCATTTCATTGTTTATTTTTTCCTTTTAATCATTTATTGTTATGTTTCATCCATGTCTTTTCTCAGTCTCAGTATCATTTGCAGGCTAGCCAGCTGAGCTTATTATTAATTATAATTATATCTAAGAGGCATGGTTATACTGTAACAGGTTTTTGGCTTCCTCAGGTGAGCATAGTGGCCCAGGATGTCACTAGTCTACAAACAAAACTACAGTCCCTCTGTGGGCAGCAAGAGACAAACAAGTTTGAGCCTTTCAGCTGACACAATGCCCTTTGGGCATCACACAACCACCCCCATACCATGAAATATTAATGTGATTGATACAGTTATCATCATGATGTATATTATGTTGACATGGAGATTTCTTTATGCAAAAAAAAAAAAAAAAAAAAAAAAGTGAAAATGCATCTTAGCTCATTAACAAAGGTAATATTTGGTGCAGTCTGAAACAAAACAGCTGCTAAAGTGTAGAAATTATTCCAGTAAGTAGTAGATAAGATTTAACCTAACCTGACTTCTTAATCAAGTTAATGATGAAATTTTAGACACACCACTTAATATCCTTCACTCTTATCATTAACAGTATTATCATGGGGAATCCTGTCTTCTGGGTTTGCAACAAGGGAGGGCATTAACCACGCTGTACAGTCACAGAGGAAAATTTTGGATGTAAGAAGCTGAAGAATTTTTCAGCCTACCTAGTACAAACAAAGGCGCCAGATGTGTGCATGATTTCTGCGGTACGGATGGTCTGCATGTTCAGTTTCTCTCCTATGCAAGAAGCAGGTTTGCCATGACAGTGCTTATTAGAAAGGAGGAATGAAATTAAGAGATAGGCTACTTACTTAAATGTTGTTTATATTCAAACAGTGGGGGTCTAGAAATTTTAGTTTTAGCAATATTTCAGTTAATTTCTTGCATTTCCAAGAAACTGCAGGTTGGGGATGTGTGCCAGTTGAGCTAATTTAGCTCATTTTAGATTCCATATCCTTAGGACTGCCAGGCTTTTCACAAAATGCACATAAATAGGGGGTAGGGTTGGTTAATCGTCCATAAAACCGTTTCTGTGAGTCTTAGAAACACGCCGTATGTCGGTATTTAAAGCAGAAAGACTGCTCCTTGATAGTAAGTCGTTTTGGTTTTACTACTGAAAGGTCACGGCGCAGGGGCCACCGTGGAAAAATCGATGCGCACGGACTTCTTTTTTTTTTTTTTTTTTTTTTTTTTTTGCGATTTGATTCCCGATTTTTTCCTCCTTTCTCCTCTCTTTCTATCTTTCTTTCTTCTCTCTCTTATTGTGTCTTTTTTCAGCCCTAGCACTTTGGTCGCACTTGTATGGTTTGTGTGTGGTTGCGATTCAAAGATAACAGGGTAAACTCAACCTTTTTAACACAGAAAAATCACGTTTTTTCCCAACTTTCTGGACCTCTAACTCGCTTGTTTGATAATCTTTGCAATTAAGCTTTATATTGGTTAAAGCCTACTTACTGGGTAATTGAAATATATAAAAAGACCGCACATGCTAGCTTTAACAATGCCGTGAGGGTCGATCAAAAAGTGTCTGGCAGCAATTACGCATAAATACGCTCTGGTAGTGGAAAGGATATGTAAAAGTTCTAAAACGGGCATAAATCGTAGTTTTAAGCGACATTTTCTTGTTTTGCATGCTGTTTGGTCAGTTCAAGGCCGAAATCTGGACGAAAGAGGCAAATTTTACGTTTTCACCATATAGTAGAGTCCCTTGTGTACTTCCGTAGTTTTTGTTTGTTAATCAGGGTTTCTATATACCAAAATGTTCATCTTAGTGAGTGGATTTCAAAAATGGTTGTCGCCAATTTTTTAAAGCATAATGAAGGTCAAGGTCAAAGGTCAAAGGTCAAAGATTCAACAATATTGGGTACATGTATAATGGTGTTAATTGCATCTAGATGAAGGACATTTACATTCCAATGAGTAAGTGTTCTGGTAGGTCTTGTCATAAGGGATGTAAAATAATAGATTTTGGTAATGACCTTGACCTCTATATTAGAAAGGTCAAGGTCATTTCTCTAAAATCAGGGCCAAAAACACAGTTTTTGCTACTAATTTGTTTCTTATACAGAAGAAATATGCACCAACCTGCATAAATCATTCATACGTTTTGAAATCAAGAATGTAGTGTGATTTTTGAATGCGCTTTTGATGACAATCAGGTTTTGCTTCTACAAGTATTAGCTTTTTTAAAAAGAAGCAAAGAAATCAACAATTAAGAGAATGTGTTTAAAGAGGTTAATTTTATCACGATGACGGCCATTTACATTCCGGTGAGTAAGTGTTGTGATAGTTCTTGCTACAAAGTATGTAGAATGATAAATTTTGGTAATGACCTTGACCTGTATATAAAAAGGTCAAGGTCATTTTCTTAAAATCAGGACCAAAAATACATGTTTGCTGCTAATTTGTTTCGTAAAACGAAGAAATCTGCACTCATCTGCATGAATCATTCATATTGCATTTTGAAAACAAGAATACAGTGTGATTTTGAATGCACTTTTGATGACAATCAGGTTTTTGCTTCAACAAGTATTAGCTTTTTTAAAAAGTAACAAACAAATCAAAGAATTTAGGTTACATGTTTAAAGAGGTTAACTCCATCACCATGAACGCTATTAACATTCCAATGAGTAAGTTATTTGATAGTTCTTGCCACATGCTATATAAAATAATTTATCTTGGTAATGACCTTGACTTATACATATAAGAAAGGTCAAGGTCATTTTCATAAAATCAGGGCCAAAAACACATTTTTGCTGCATTTGTTTTGAAAAGAAGAAATATGCACAAATCTGCATGAATCATACATATTCGAAAAGCAAACAAACATAGAGTGTAGTGTCTGTATGCAATTTTTATGACAATTCATGTGTCTGCTACAAGTATTAGCTTCCAAAAAATAACAAAGAAAACAAACGCAATAAAGTACATGTATTAAGCGGTTAATTTTATCATAATACCATCACATTCCAGTGAGTAAGTATTGTGATAGTTCTTGCCACAAGATATGTACAATGATAGATTTTTGTAATGACCTTGACATTTACATTAGAAAGGTGAATGTCATTTTTTCTTAAAATCAGGGCCAAAATATGCTTTTGCTGCAAATCTGTTTCCTCAACTGATCTGAATGACTCATACATATTTAAAAATTAAATATGGCTCGTGAAATTTGTAAGCACTTTGAGACAATCGCGTTTCTACAACTACACTGCAGGGCACGTCTAACGCAACACTTACCCTTTTGGACATAACTAAAAAAAATAATGAACCATTTTTAATAAAATTCTCATCAAATTTAGTTCATATTTTCTTGTTTACTTTCTAAAATTTTCAGACAAATCTAGGCACTGGAATATGCAATAAATTTGATGTTTATATAATATGACTGAAAAACAAAAAGTCACAATACAGTCGGACGAACTGATATCTAAAAGTTATCCGGATATCACAGCAGTGAAGTTAATAAGTGTCAGTTAATATCCTGTGTGTCCACAATGGACCTGCACGACGCAACTGAGGACACCTCCTCCTCATGGACCGAACATATTAATTAATTTCATAAAGAATCCGTGTGAGATGTTTCTCCACTTGTCCACAAGGATCTACTCCAGTTACTGCAGGTTTCTTGAAACAACACGGCTTTTCTGCACACGACTGTTTTTAACTCATACCAGAGATGACCAATTACGGTATTTTTTGGATTAAACACATGCACAGGATTTTCGTACTGCTTGAAAACTTATTATCAAGCTCGTTAGGCTGGGGATACGGGATATGCACTGGACATGATACATTTCTGAGACGCCGCTGTGATTAAACTCTTCAGTGGCGTGGCTTTTTGTGATTTTTCATTTTTGAGTCTTGTTAGATTAAATAATTATTTTATAAGTTGTGGACAATCAATGTCGATGAAATTTACAGACAACAAGCAAACATAATTGATTTATATTTGCTGAAAATTTCAGTAAATTCAGTGGTTTATTTTTAGAGTTATGGTGGAACATGTAAGTGTTACGTTAGAAGTGCCCCGCAGTGCAGTATAAGCTTTTTACAGAAGTTACACAGAAATTGTCGTCAAAGAATTTTCATTACGACAAGTAGAGATCAATTTTTTTAATTATTATTTTTATGCCTTTAGATATAGTAGGAAGGTCAATATCAAATGTAAAATATAGTGAATCTGCAACAGGAGCGTAAATTTTTGGACTTAGACTTTACTGCCTAATTGATACAAAATGTTGATGTTAAATCTGCAGAAACAATACTGTGGCCATTTAAATGGAATAAGTATGACTACAGCGTGTTTCAATTATGCAAGTTAAGCTGCTCATACTGCATTACAGCATAGTCTTATACACTGTATAGTATAGTCATTATACGTCAATCATGCTGGAATAATACCGCACATCAGCGAGTTTCAATTATGCAAATTTAGCTGGTTTTATGCTGTTATCATGCTGCATTTCAACATGGTCACCGTACTGCTATATTTGCTTCAGCTAGAGTATATTAGCAGGGTACATCGCCCTGTTGATCTATTCTTGCGGCCTGATTTGCCCTTTTTCATGCATTTTCACCCTACCCTTTAATTTGGTAAAGAGATCATAAAAATCGGACACTTTAATAATATAATATTGCCCCAAGTGAACCCACTTCAAATGAAGTGTGAAATCAGAATACATAGGGTTCAACTAGAGAACTCAAAATTAAAAGAAACAAAGCAAACAACCAAAGAATGGTCAGAAATATCATTATTATTATTAGTTTAAGATAAAGAATAAGTTCTTTAGTAATGTGTTCCCTTCAAAAGTCCAATATTCATGAAAAGGTGCCAGGCTCAGCAGTAAACAAAACAAAATAAATAGAATATGAAAAATAAGTGTAAATAAAGAAATTGTTCCATCATGGTAAAGAATACATTATTATGTATTTATTTCGATTAACTTTATTAAAAGTACTGATTAAGTGGTACTAGCATTTGGAATTTTAGTAAATTTTAAAGTATTGTCATGGGCTAAAAGTACCCTTTTTGCTAACTACCGCGCGCTGAAAGTGCCCTTTTCAGTATCAGTCTTTTCAAATTCTAGCTGGAGCACTGTGTAATCATTCTGGAAACATAAGGAATCAACTATGCAAATTAAGCTATTTTCCCGCTACAATCGTACTGTTATCATGCTGGAACCATGTTGCCTTGCAGCATGGATAAAATAATTACAAATGTCTTAGCCTTGTATGCTGCTTTCATGCTTCATTCATGCTATAATGAGGCGTACACTGAACTCATACTGTAATCATACTGCGTTCATGCTAGTAATCATTACCACTTTTTTCCGACATACCTTCAATGTTACCCCACCCATTTCAGCGATACACTGAGAAGTTGTAAACATGAATAGCTGGAGGAAAAACGCAAAAAAAATCTCACATGTATTCTGGTTTGATATCAAAATCATTCTTGTTTTAACAGGGCCTTCCAGCATGCAAATGCATAGTTAAAAATTAAAACATCGCACCAGATTGGTTGTTGTCTTGCTTTAAGTCAAACATTGGATTACCCTAAAACTATGAAAATGTGTTCTGTTCTGCTTATTTTCTTTGATTCTTTCTAGCCCTTTTTTCTTTATATATTGTATTTGTAACCCCCACTTTTGGCAGCCATTTTTACCCTAATGCATTTGATACCATGGCATCATTAATAAATCAATACATGTATCTGTAGACTATTAAGGACATACAGACGTCAATGACACTAGTTTTTGCTCTTTTTTTCAAAACTGATAGATTATAATTGCATTAAGTGCATTCTATATCATGTGCAAAAATGAAAATCATATCTTTGTCAGAAATGCTAGAATTTGATAAAATTTCCAAAGTAACTGTAAAATGTGGATAAGTTTGTTCTATCAATTTACCCCTGATTGCCAATTTCATGCACTATAAAGATTTTTCTGTACCAAGTAGCTGAATGGGCCAGTAGGCTATTAATCAACTTAGACAGACAAGAACTGTCTTGCCTTGAGAAAACCTGTGTTAGTTCTTGCACAAGACATATAAAAAAATAAAATAAAGATGAGCTGTGTTTCTGCTGATAAGTTCAGGACTCTTGTTTTACACTTTTAAACATCCCTATAATTAGAAACTGGTTAGTTTGTGTATCTGTTAAATGGCCTAGACACCTGTTTTTCTCAAAGTGGAGCGTTGTTCTTAACCCGCGTCATGAGAAAACTTGAATTTTGCCTATATATACGAAAACAAAGGCGGAGATCATCTGTGCAGTAACTGCACAGCTGATCAGCGTCTTTGTTTTAGCTACACGGAAAGTACAATTTCTCTTCTTTCGAGATCCGAAACTTCAAGCTTCTAACCATGTCCTGTAGCTGTACAGGCCGGTTTGTGTCGGACCTGGTCCGAAACCCTGAAGATCGGATTTCTCGTGGCGCGGCTGAATTATGATATGTACAAAGGCTCTTTTTGAGGTTGATAACTGACAATGAATCTTATATGCATCTTTTGGCTTGTTTGCCCTTCATATATTGATAAGAAAACCATTGTCCACTAATTTAGCAGTTATACTGCAGACCATGTTATAAACCAATCCAGGTATTATCGTAGAGTTATTAAATTATGATGGTCAAAGAGGTCTGTATGTAATTATGATATTAGACATATGTATCTTAGATCTATTAGAACATCATTTTATTTTAGCTTGCAATATAGTACATGAAGCATAAGCAAAGTTAGAGTGGTTTATGATATTTTTTCATATTTTGCTCAAAAACATTATTGTGGGTATGCGTAAGAGTGGAAACTCTAAGTCATGGTTTGCATCCAACCTCTCGGGTTTGGATGTGCATAGGGTTTCCCAAGGCAAAAGCTAACATCAGACATACTGAAGACAATAAAAAAGCAATAAACTTGCCACAATCCATTCATTTCCTGTAACAGTTGATTTTCCACATCCACCATTAAGTGATAGCAGATTATGCCTCCCTTTTGAAGATTTCCTGGAGAATGTTCCACTACTTAGGGCAGGTCATTAACTAATGACCGTGAAATGTATTCATGGCTGGAGATCAGGCTATTCGTTAAAATAAACAATATTTTCATAATTTTGGCCTACTATGATAAAGCAGACCAGCCCAAAAGGTGTGTAGCAAAGTCTCCCAGAGTGCTGATTGGATGTGTGTAGATGTCATGTTCTAGAATCTACCTATTCAAGAGGATTACAGACATTTTGTATCATCAAACAGTTTTAAGATTTATCTGACAATTAGATTTTCAAAAGAACTTCGATTTCAAAGTGGTATAACTCTTTTATTTATGGACAGATCTACATAATATTTGGTGGGTGGGTGGTTTGAAGTATGACAAAGATAAATGTATCACAGATTTGCTTAATTTTGAACGGTTCTTGATCTATCAATGATTTTGTTAGGGATGACCAATTAATTATGAACTGCATGACAAAATGTGCTGTATTTCTGCTTTGAGACATTATTTCGAAATTCCCTGATACATTATTGTAGACCTCTATCAACTGATGGCTGTCACAGAAAAAGGTACGTCCAACTCAAAAACTTAAAAAGTAGATGCAAATAAACTGCAAAAAGACAATTAAAACTGTCTCATTGTGTCAACAAAAGGCTATAAAACATTCTCAACACATACATATATCAGTGGAAAGAACATCTTCTCTTCTTTCAGGTGACATGCAGATTATGCTTGTAACATTTTCCTAAGGTAGGCTAAAGGTCTTTCAAAGATAACTACTATCAATATTTTAGCGATAGGATTGTATGTCCTTAAGTCAGCAGCATGACTGCAGCTTATGCTTCTGTGTAGCATGAAATCAGCATAAATACAGCATATACCTGATTTGATCATATTATTCTAAGTTACAGTAGCATGAAAGCAGCATGAATCTAGCCAAGTAAAAAAAATCTAAGACAGTGCAGTATGAATGCGGCGTACATCAATCAGTATGAGTCCAGCGTATGCTGTCAAGAAGTATGACAACAGCACATAAGAAGCATAAATACCAGCATACTTCAGTTTACGCTGCAATGCAGTATGACTGTCGAGTAAACTGCCACTACCCTGCAGATATAGGGCAAATAGAAAGTTTGAAAACGTCGTGGATGCAGTATGATACCAGCATATGCTGCATTCCAGCATACGTTGCAATTCTGTATGGGTTGGCAGAATATATACATGTGCGATTTTCTTGGTATACCTAAACATTTTCCCGACGTTTCCTATGTTTTCAGAAGGATATTTAAAAAAAACCCTGAAAGTTATGACTTACATATCAGATTTAAACGTTTATAGTACATTGTCCTAGATATCATGTGGCAACATAATCTGCACTCTGGGTTTACAAGTTGCCATGGTAGGCATAGTTTTATAAGTATACCCACTTAATTCTGCTGAGATTTTCTTCAATTTCTAAAGTTTGTACTTTTTTCATGAAACACAAATATCCACTTAAAAGCCTGCAAATGTTTCTTTTTAAATAGCACATTACCCATTTAAACGCATGTAAATGTCACACGCTTTTATTTGGCGTGTGTAATGTGCATGATTCATCCAGACGTTTCGCTAATTGCTTGATAAAAGTCAATTACCTTGTAGCAAAAAGGTGCTTGTATTAAGCAAATGACCTTGATCTTTCTAATATTAAGTCAAGAACATTCATAACAACTGTCAGTTTACATAGATTGCGGCAAGAATGTTTGCAATAATTAATCAGATGGGTGTATATGATCGTCTTTGTGATAAAATTAACCCATTCATACATGTATGAATACACTGCATTCTTTTGACCTTTGACATTTAAACTTTACCTTCATTGATCTTAAAAAATCGCAACAATCATTTTAGAAATCTTCTGGACAGGATAAACATTTTGATGTATAATTATCATGGTAACGTGTGTGTTTTGTTTCAACACAGTATTAGGAAGCAAATATCATGGTTATATAAATTACAGGGAAAAAATGGTTTCAAGCTTTTTTTTAAAGCTTGTGCTTGTTTAAAGAAACATAAGCGTCCACGTAAACTCCTGTAAATGTTACGCACTTCTGTTTGGCTTGCGAAATATACTGGGTTCATTCAGATGTTTTTCTCACTGCCAAACTAAACACGATAATTTATGCAGCAAAATTGTGCTTTTTAACCCGAGTTTTAGCATTTGACCTTGACCTTTCAAATGTATAGGTCAAGGTCAATCACAACAACTGCGCCTGTTAATGTCGCAAGCTTTAATTTGGTTTGGGAAATGTACATGATTCATCCAGATAATTTGCTTCTTGACGGATTACAGCTGTAAATACCATTATTTTGAAGCAGAATTGCGTTTTTGGCCCACTTTTGCAAATGACCTTATTATGTTGACCTTTGACCTTGACCTTCACTGTGTTTAAAAATAAAACGCAACAGTCATTTTCGAAATCTACCCGTTAAGCTTAACATTTTGGTATAAAGAAACCCTGATTAACTAACAAAACTGATAGAGTACATAAGAGACAAACAAGACACTATCTGTCCCGGTTGAGGTCACAGAACGTGCCCATAATTTGCTTGACCTTGACATTTGGAGCTGAATGTCACGAACATATCTGAAAAAATTAAAGTCACGTGCATGGCAGGTTGCGACTATATTATCATTTTGAAAGTTTATTGAAAGTTTATAAGTTTATTATATAACTTTCACAAACAAAGCGTGTTGCTGGTGGTATTGTAAAACTGTAGAAAATGCAAATCTAATTCTGTATTGCTGTAACGTAATTTTAAAGTGACCTTGACCTTCGTTTTGTTTCGGAACCAATGCTAAGACACTATTTTTAAACAGACATTACCTTGGATTATTTTAGTCATAAAATAATCAATTTTAGACAAAAAGGTCATGAAATGTTCGACATGGAAATTAAAATAAAATGATTTTTACTACAAAAATCAACCAAAATGTCAACAAATGACCTTGACCTTTCCAAAACGAGGCTTAGCGTCACCGTAACTTTATTGACAATTTATAGCACAGAGTATTGTCTTCTTATTTCTATTGCAAGAGCAAGTCTTTTTGCACATTTTCTTATCTTAAAACAACAATCTATTCATGGGGTATGAAAATTGTACCAAATGACCTTTGACCTTTGACCTTGACCTTCAAACCATATAAAAAAAATTGGCGACAACCATTTTTTACACGAGCGTGTTATTGTGAACATTTTAGTATATAGAAACCTCGATTAACAAAGAAAAACTACGGGAGCATGTTTGCGTGACATAAGGGACTCCACTAATATCCTTAGGACTGCCAGGCTTTTCACAAAATGCACATAAATAGGGGGTAGGGTTGGTTAATCGTCCATAAAACCATTTCTGTGAGTCTTAGAAACACGCCGTATGTCGGTATTTAAAGCAGAAAGACTGCTCCTTGATAGTGTGTAAGTCGTTTTGGTTTTACTACTGAAAGGTCACGGCGCAGGGGTCACCATGGAAAAATCGATGCGCACGGACTTCTTTTTTTTTTTTTTTTTTTTTTTTTTTTTTTGCGATTTGATTCCCAATTTTTTCCTCCTTTCTCCTCTCTTTCTATCATTCTTTCTTCTCTCTCTTATTGTGTCTTTTTTCAGCCCTAGCACTTTGGTCGCACTTGTATGGTTTGTGTGTGGTTGCGATTCAAAGATAACAGGGTAAACTCGACCTTTTTAACACAGAAAAATCACGTTTTTTCCCAACTTTCTGGACCTCTAACTCGCTTGTTTGATAATCTTTGCAATTAAGCTTTATATTGGTTAAAGCCTACTTACTGGGTAATTGAAATATATAAAAAGACCGCACATGCTAGCTTTAACAATGCCGTGAGGGTCGATCAAAAAGTGTCTGGCAGCAATTACGCATAAATACGCTCTGGTAGTGGAAAGGATATGTAAAAGTTCTAAAACGGGCATAAATCGTAGTTTTAAGTGACATTTTCTTGTTTTGCATGCTGTTTGGTCAGTTCAAGGCCGAAATCTGGACAAAAGAGGCAAATTTTACGTTTTCACCATATCCTTAGGACTGCCAGGCTTTTCACAAAATGCACATAAATAGGGGGTAGGGTTGGTTAATCGTCCATAAAACCATTTCTGTGAGTCTTAGAAACACGCCGTATGTCGGTATTTAAAGCAGAAAGACTGCTCCTTGATAGTGTGTAAGTCGTTTTGGTTTTACTACTGAAAGGTCACGGCGCAGGGGTCACCATGGAAAAATCGATGCGCACAGACTTCTTTTTTTTTTTTTTTTTTTTTTTTTTCGATTTGATTCCCAATTTTTTCCTCCTTTCTCCTCTCTTTCTATCTTTCTTTCTTCTCTCTCTTATTGTGTCTTTTTTCAGCCCTAGCACTTTGGTCGCACTTGTATGGTTTGTGTGTGGTTGCGATTCAAAGATAACAGGGTAAACTCGACCTTTTTAACACAGAAAAATCACGTTTTTTCCCAACTTTCTGGACCTCTAACTCGCTTGTTTGATAATCTTTGCAATTAAGCTTTATATTGGTTAAAGCCTACTTACTGGGTAATTGAAATATATAAAAAGACCGCACATGCTAGCTTTAACAATGCCGTGAGGGTCGATCAAAAAGTGTCTGGCAGCAATTACGCATAAATACGCTCTGGTAGTGGAAAAGATATGTAAAAGTTCTAAAACAGGCATAAATCGTAGTTTTAAGCAACATTTTCTTGTTTTGCATGCTGTTTGGTCAGTTCAAGGCCGAAATCTGGATGAAAGAGGCAAATTTTAAGTTTTCACCATATCCTTAGGACTGCCAGGCTTTTCACAAAATGCACATAAATAGGGGGTAGGGTTGGTTAATCGTCCATAAAACCATTTCTGTGAGTCTTAGAAACACGCCGTATGTCGGTATTTAAAGCAGAAAGACTGCTCCTTGATAGTGTGTAAGTCGTTTTGGTTTTACTACTGAAAGGTCACGGCGCAGGGGTCACCGTGGAAAAATCGATGCGCACGGACTTCTTTTTTTTTTTTTTTTTTTTTTTGCGATTTGATTCCCGATTTTTTCCTCCTTTCTCCTCTCTTTCTATCTTTCTTCTCTCTCTTAATGTGTCTTTTTTCAGCCCTAGCACTTTGGTCGCACTTGTATGGTTTGTGTGTGGTTGCGATTCAAAGATAACAGGGTAAACTCGACCTTTTTAACACAGAAAAATCACGTTTTTTCCCAACTTTCTGGACCTCTAACTCGCTTGTTTGATAATCTTTGCAATTAAGCTTTATATTGGTTAAAGCCTACTTACTGGGTAATTGAAATATATAAAAAGACTGCACATGCTAGCTTTAACAATGCCGTGAGGGTCGATCAAAAAGTGTCTGGCAGCAATTACGCATAAATAAGCTCTGGTAGTGGAAAGGATATCCCATTATTTTATTGCTCACCCCTGCCTAGTTTCCATTGCGCCCACTACTAATGAAACCCAGGAATACAAAGCCTTAATTTGTAATGTTTTAAGATAACTTGTCACATCAACTTTGTTTCTCCAATCTTTGGGTTGAGCAAGCCATCTCTCTGACCTGAATTGTTGGTATATATATGCAAAGTTACATACCCTCGTAACAATGTAATTGAAGAATTTTATTTTCCTTGGAAAAGAAGAAAAAAATCTGTCAAGGGGTCAGGTTTACCAAATGACCAACCATCCAAAGTCTGGAAATCAAACCATGGTTGACCCAGTGGCAAAGAGGACACTGCCTTTTCACTATTTTACCCATTAAAATTATTAATAGCCAGTTGTTTTTCTGATTAATTCTGTTAAACAGTTTGACTTCTGGCTCAATGAATGTGTAAATCTTTTAAACCTGACTCCGATAATGACCTTAAAATGAGCCGTATAAGGGAAAAAATTCTTCAGGATTTCTGATCAGGAGCTTTGTTTATTCCCAAATGGAGCTGTTCAGCCACAGAAGATTGCCCTAAATGCTTGATATTGGGGATGATTTTACAATCCCTGTTGCAAAAACAAAGGGACTGATCAGCTGATCAGCTCCTTCGTTTTTGCATCGGCAACAATTTGGTTTCCTCATAATGTGGCTGAAATATCTTTCTGCTTTCTTAATTAAATTTTGGGAAGATATGTAGCTACTAGCTGTGCTAGTTATTAAGACTTTGACAGTATGACAGCCATAAATTGAAATCAGTCTCCGCACCAGAAAATGTAAGAATTTCAGACCTCGATAAGACCCTAACTTGTCTGTACAGCAACAGAGGCTGGGTAGAGTCTAGAAATTTTGACTACGTGTTAATTTTTACAAAGATCCAAAACTAAAATAGCTGGACATACTGGAGATATGTAGGCCTATAATCGGCCCTCTCTTTGATTCTCGTAAATGGCAGTAAAGGCGTAAGTAATATTGACCATGTCGTGGCTCTAATGCTTCCTCATTATCACCACATGACAGTATCATAAGCTTTCCTTTTTACTGCTGAAAGGGAAAAATAATGGGTTGCTTTTTAATTTCTCTTGAAATATACAGAATGAAGCATGATATATATTCAGAAACACCATGTGTATCATACACAGTCCAGGCACATATGTAGCACTTGGTTGCAATCCTTCTGTGAGCGATCTCAAAGTGACAATATACCTATAGGAAATATGGCTTATCTGTTACTATAATCTAGTAATCTGCCCTTGGCATAAGTCTGTAATGGAAAAAGAGCTTGCTTTGACATAATTTGGTCCACATTCAGACATATAGGCTACTACATATACTTGGTGGGATGCAAATGTATGCAAGAAGGGTTTCTGTGGACCCCAGTCTGTTTGATATGAAATCCAGTAGCCAGTGTTTTATCAATGAAAGTCTCTAAAGTTTTCACCCATAACATTGTTGTTGACCCTATCCCAATAAAATACCATAGTAATTAGGAAATGATGGGCTGCACACTTGACTGATGGCCCAGCACCTGACATTTGATAACCTTTCCAATAACTGCTACTGAAACATGATATACTGAATCACAGTTTTCTCCCTTGGATTGCAGTTAAACTTTAGGAGTCTTTGTTGGGTTGGTGCCACCATTCCATGGGTACTGAAACAGTACATGATTGTACTTTGAGGGAGCTTGCAATGTCTTGCTCAAGGGTATACAACAATGGTGGTGGAGTTCAAATCCTAGACCACCCGGCCTGGAGTCCAATGCTGTTGCAAGGAGCTTCTGTGCTGTTGCAAGGAGCCTCTGTGCTTTCCTAGTCATCTCTTGCCAAGTTAGATCTTACATGTTGTTTTCTAAAGGCTAACTTAGTAACTTTTCTGGTTTGGGATTTGTTGCTACTTCGCCACTTGATTAAATGCATGGAACAAAAACAACAATGAATCTTCCATGAGGTCCTCTATTATCAGTTTGACATAGACATTCAAAACAACAAAAACAAAAAAAATGTGGTACATGAAACCTGCTCAAATTATTTCTTGTTTTTAATTCAAGCAGATTGTTCACCAAATAGGTCTGTTTGATTTTGTATCATTTCTACCTTTTAATAAGTAAACCACTAAAAGGTAATTAAACCAGTCTAATGAAATCGGACTGTGCTACTGTTCTTTATCTCTAATGCTGGGAATAACCTCTAAATGACCTACGTCCAGTCTAATCTAAAGTGTTTCAGTCAGTCCCATAATTAATATTTTCACAATCCATGGGAAACCCTCATTAATGCAAAGGGCAATTATCATCATCTTTGATTATTACAGTGATAGCACAGAAAAATCCATCTACAGTTTTATATTTGAACTTATTTGAATGGACAACGTATTTGAACGGCCATTCAAATATGGTCAGATATAAAATTATGGAGATTTTTCATATATTTGGTTCTGTTCTTTTTTAATAAGCATGATTAGAACATATACAAATTTATAATTTTGTCTTGTCTAAATGCACCTTTTTGTAGTCCTGCAAAACCATTCAGAAAATCTTTTATTTCTGATTTCCTCTGTACTATGGTGGTCAATGGCAGTTCAGCTCTTGTACAATGGGGTGAAAATCAAAAGATATTTGGAGGTTGAAAGATGATGGCCTGATAAAATAATACCCCAAAAGCAGCTCAATTAAAAACATTAATGTGATGCATGCATGGGTGAAAAGGGTGAAATTTACACTTGAAAACTTGAATTAATCATCAAAATTAAACTCTGCATGACTTTATAAACCTGACAAGTGGCCTCAAGATCAAAGACAAAATTGAAATTTTAAAGGTGTTAATAATTAGTGTCTTGGAATTAAGATTAATTGGCTAGTGCAGACATCAGGAAAACATGTCCGTGCAATGTATACCCCCTTAAACCCCACTCTTATATAGCAAAAATGGGGTATGCAGGGGTATACCTATTTTTCTTATTTTTGCTCCGAAACATAGATTGTGGGTACTCGTTAGAACCGCCTCGTCGAGGCGGTTCTAACGTGTACCCACAATCTATGTTTTGAGCAAAAATAAGAAAAATATCAACATTTTTCCACTGAATATTTTCATTTTTTAAAGCTCAAAAAATCTCTGTTGATTGCACGGGCAAGTTTTCGTAATGAAAATTCAGTATTTGAACTTTCTTCAGTCTGCCTTTTCAGCCAGTTTTTCAGCTTCATTAAAACTTGGTGGAAACAAAAATGATATGCATACATTACAAAAACTTGCCCATGCAATATACAGAGATTTTTTTAGCTTTAAATATTGAAAATTTTCAGCTGACAAAATTTGATATTTTTCTTATTTTTGCTCAAAACATAGATTGTGGGTACACGTTAGAACCGCCTCGCTGAGGCGGTTCTAACGAGTACCCACAATCTATGTTTTGGAGCAAAAATAAGAAAAATAGGTATACCCTTGCATACCCCAGTTTTTCTATATAAAAGTGGGGTTTAAGGGGGTATATGTTGCACGGACATGTTTTCCTGATGTAGATAAAATAATCATCTATCTGTCTGTACTGGCCCTGAGAGCTCAGTGGGTTAGCATTACAAAAACACACCCATGTAATATACAGAGATTGTTGTAAAAAATGAAAATATTTTCAGTAGAAAATTTTCAATATTTTTCTCATGTTTGCTCAAAACATAGATTGTGTTAATTAACTTATCATCCCAAAATGAAAATATCATTATTAGTATTAGCTTTAAGTTGGCCATCTCGCTTCATTGACACAAGTACATTGTATTTTCAACTTGTAGCATTTTCAATTTTGCTCAGTATACTTTATAGGTTTGCAGTATTTCATAAAAGTTCTATTTTTTCCCAACTTCTAATTAATAGAATTAGCATCCTGTGTTCTAACTGAACCTAGCACCTGCTTGCTTAGCAAGTTTGGAATGTTTATTCATTTGTTTATTCACACTAATTGACTAATTAATGCTACAGTTGATAGCTGGATTATGTTGCTGGCTTTCCAACTAAAAAATAATGAGAGTTTTAGCCAAAGTTCTGTGGGAAATCGCTGTTGTGTATTAATTTCTGTTTCTGAATAATTTGCAGGTGTTGATTCCAAGTACGGAAAGCAGGAGGAAGTGCAACCAATTGTTGAAAACAGGTCTGACTGGAAGTAGATGACACTCGGGTGATTTGGACTCAGGTACGTGAAATTTGTATGTCACATGCTAATTGACACTAAATTACAGATTTTGTATATGGCCTAATATCTGAGTTCATTAGACTTTCTATGAATTTTGTCAGCATATCATTTTGCCATAACATTTTGCTAGCATGACTCTGTCAAACCATTGAAGCATGCGTTGCTGTGTCCATAGCATACATGGGACTACTTAGACCCATCATTCTGTTTGACAAAGTGAGACCGGAGCCTTTCTTAATAGCAGCAAAGTGTTATGAAGCCTTATCTGACTGTGTGACAGAGGCACAAAAGTGCATCACTCATCCTGCCAAGAAATATGAGTCAGGCATGCTCATGCATTCTGCTAAGAATATGTGACTGAGGCATGCTCACACAACCTGCCAAGAATATGTGACTGGGGTATGCTGATGCAGCCTGCCATGAAATGTGACTAAGGCATGCTCACATAGTCTGCCAAAAATGTGTGACTGAGGCATGCTTAGGCAGCCTGCCATGCTCATTCAGCCTGTCAAGAACATATGACTTAGGTGTGCACATATGACTTACACATGCATATGAAGCCTGCCAAAAATGTGTGACTGAGGCATGCTCACATAGCCTGCCAAGAATGTGTGACTGAGGCATGCTCACATAGCCTGCCAAGAATGTGTGGCTGAGGCATGCTCATGCAGCTTGCCAAGAATGTGTGACTGAGGCATGCTCATGCAGCCTGCCAAGAATGTGTGACTGAGGCATGCTCATGCAGCCTGCCAAGAATGTGTGACTGAGGCATGCTCATGCAGCCTGCCAAGAATGTGTGACTGAGGCATGCTCACTCAGCCTCCTAAAATGTGTGACTGAGGCATGCTCACTCAGCCTCCCAAAAATGTGTGACTGAGGCATGGTCACATAGCCTGCCAAGGCATGCTCATGCAGCCTGCCTAGAATATGTGACTGAGGCATGCTCACATAGCCTACCAAGAAGATGTGGCTGAGGCATGCTCATGATGTGTGACTGAGACCTCGGCCAGTATTACTTCACAGAAATTCAGACTTATTATACTCTCAATCCAGAGAAGACTCCCAGAACCTAATTAAGATAGGTAATTATGGTAATCATGGTTTGATGAAGACTATTTAAATTGAACTAATCAAAAATGCCTTAATCAGCCACCAAAATAATCACCTTCCACAGAAAACACAGCAGACAAAATCAGACAAAATGAGAAATTAATCCCGCCAAATTGTGCTGAAATTCCTCTGCACTGGATTGAAAGTAAAAAACACACAAATCTAAACATCTGCATAGAAAGTCCTATTCCTGTGCTTAGGGAATCATTAATGTCATTGAAACGGTTAAGGGGAGCAGATAACTTGAATTAGATCAGACTTAAAGCACTTCCTTTCCCGAGCAAATAGTACACATTTGCACACACACCATTTACCTACATGTATAACCTTTTCCATACATAGTATCTGAAAGTATACTGATGCAAATACTGCAGATGCTGACTGAGCTTTGTCTTGATTCACATTTTTTCCCTTGCTTCCAGGTCCGTTTAAAGACAGACCACAGTTAAAGACCGACTAATAGAGAGCATGCAACTGGTCATTTTAACAACACTGAAACAGGTTTGTACACACACAACCACTTTACAGCCTCCTTTGTTTGCCATATGTATATGT
Source organism: Rugalucina vietnamica (assembly GCA_964017185.1). Taxonomy (NCBI): domain Eukaryota; kingdom Metazoa; phylum Mollusca; class Bivalvia; order Lucinida; family Lucinidae; genus Rugalucina; species Rugalucina vietnamica. Next base: position 7,771,178 of record OZ024877.1, on the reverse strand, counting down.
ATGATAATGTCTGAACTTGACACATGCATTAAGGGTAAACATTACTATTGTTTATGAGCACACTGTTTGCGCAACGTCGGCGTTTAGTGTGTGCATGTTACGCGTAGTTTTTAACGTCGTTTTGTTTTGATTTCTCAATGACGTTGCAAGCTGTAGAATCTTATTCTGTTTGTTTCTGCATAATTAAGTCCTAAAGCGGGTATACATATTGTTTATTTTTATATTAAAAGAAGTTCTAAGGCAATTGATATACCCCAATTCATGTATAAGGTTGTATATGTGAAAACGTTTATTTCGATGTTGATGACGTCACATAAATATACACGACGTCAATGCAACGTTTGGCGTTAAAACGAAAAGGGCGGGAATACTGAACGTTTTTTTTTTCTCTATATCTTCCAACGTAATCCGGTGACCCCCAATCTTTATTTGAACTTTTAAATGGTTACCACATTTCCTATCTGTTGGTGTAATTTAATCAAAATCATATGCGCAGTTTAGGAGATATCGCAAAAATACGTACTTTTTGCAGGTTTGAAAAGATGGCGGGAAAGTTAATTTTGCTTGTTATCTCCTCAGTTTAAGAGCAAATAGTATCAAAATGTAAGAAAATAACACTCATCGTGTGTTTAAATTGTTCTTGTAGTAATAACATATACATCAAAACACATGTCCGCTACGAGTGCGGTTTCCTGAAATGCACGAGAAACATCCAAAAAGTTCTGATACCATGGAAACGAGACCGGTGACTCCCCATTTTTATTTCGATTTTAGTCCAAAGATACAATTATCTTGAAGCATAGGAAGTTTCATGAAAATCATATGTGGGGATTAAATAGTAATGTTTCCCTTTAAGTCATAGAGGAGTTTTAGCACTTGGCATCTGAAGGAGTTTTAGTTCTTGACATCTGCATTAAGTCATAAAGGAGTTTTAGTACTTGACATCTGCATTAAGTCATAGAGGAGTTTTAGTACTTGACATCTGCATTAAGTCATAGAGGAGTTTTAGTACTTGACATCTGCATTAAGTCTTAGAGGAGTTTTAGCACTTGACATCTGCATTAAGTCATAAAGGAGTTTTAGTACTTGACATCTTCATTAAGTCTTAGAGGAGTTTTAGTACTTGACATCTGCATTAAGTCGTAGAGGAGTTTTAGTACTTGACATCTGCATTAAGTCATAGAGGAGTTTTAGTACTTGACATCTGCATTAAGTCATAGAGGAGTTTTAGTACTTGACATCTGCATTAAGTCGTAGAGGAGTTTTAGTACTTGACATCTGCATTAAGTCATAGAGGAGTTTTAGTACTTGACATCTGCATTAAGTCATAGAGGAGTTTTAGTACTTGACATCTGCATTAAGTCATAGAGGAATTTTAGTACTTCACACCTGCATTAAGTCATAGAGGAGTTATAGTACTTGACATCTGCATTAAGTCATAGAGGAGTTTTAGTACTTGACATCTGCATTAAGTCTTAGAGGAGTTTTAGCACTTGACATCTGCATTAAGTCATAAAGGAGTTTTAGTACTTGACATCTTTATTAAGTCTTAGAGGAGTTTTAGTACTTGACATCTTCATTAAGTCTTAGAGGAGTTTTAGTACTTGACATCTGCATTAAGTCTTAGAGGAGTTTTAGCACTTGACATCTGCATTAAGTCATAAAGGAGTTTTAGTACTTGACATCTTTATTAAGTCTTAGAGGAGTTTTAGTACTTGACATCTTCATTAAGTCTTAGAGGAGTTTTAGTACTTGATATCTGCATTAAGTCATAGAGGAGTTTTAGTACTTGACATCTGCATTAAGTCATAGAGGAGTTTTAGTACTTGACATCTGCATTAAGTCATAAAGGAGTCATAGGGTCACTGGGTCACTGAAGTCATAGGGTCACTGAAGAGGCTTAAGTAGCCGAAACCATGGTATGGCCCATCCCCTTTCTCATTAATATGTTCACTGCTCTTAAAGGATCTCAGTTTAATTTTTATTTTTTAGTACATGACACCTGCATTAAGTCATAAAGGAGTTTTATTACTTGACACCTGCATTAAGTCATGGAGGAGTTTTAATACTTGACACCAGCATTCAGTTACTTAAAGAATGCTTAGTACAGTCTAAACTGCCGATCCGGTCACCTCTATTCAGCGTGACCCTGCAGTCAGCGGTCAGTTCCGGGTCCCCCCGAACGATTTCTAACGCAAATGCACCTTTATTCAGCACGCACCTCTCAAACGCGGTCAACGGTCAGCAAAAATTGTCCCAAATCGCTAAATTTTCACTTTAAGCGGCCATGTTTTTTTTTTTGTTGCGGTCAATTTTGTTTGTTTCTGAAAGTGTAAGCCGTTTACGCTGTGCGGCGACCAAAATAATGGTTTCGGGTAAAACAATCACCCGAAATTGGAGGATTTTTGATTTTTTACCTAGTCGATGAATGGAGCACGGCGTGCGGTTACCGGTTTCATTCAAAAGAAATTGTTGTAAAAGCGGTAACCAGCAAAGGCCTATGACTGTATCCCGGCGTTAAACGCTGATTGCCTTTGAAATTAGAGGATAAAAAGAGAACCATACCAGCTGGGATTTTTTCGGCGACATAAAAAGAAGTTTTGGATCGTTTGAAGCATTATTGCTCTTCACTGACCGCATAATTAGCCAGGTGAGGTTAATTGCCAATCAGCACATGTTTGTTTTACTATCGTTAAAGGTGCGAAAATTCGATAGTGTCATCGTAAAGGTGAGAAAAGTCGATTGAATAAGGTGACAATGATCAAAGCATTGTCAACAAATTGGCCATGCTTACCGATAATCCTGATAATTGTGTCTCGTTAATTGCTGTCACGTGTTTCAGCATGTGTGCGCGTGTGTGTTTGTGTGTGTGATTAACCAAGTTGTCCAATGAGGCTCTGATCTGGTAGTTTATTGAAATGTGTTTGGGAAAAAGGTGTGGCTTCCTTTGTTTTCATTCAAATTGCTTTAATGACAGCCCCCCTTTAAAAAAACTTAGCTTTAATCTCCATTACATTTTATCATTAACTAAATCTCAGATTCGTTTTGTGTTAAATTCTGAATTGTGATTAATCATGGCTACCCCTAAGAAACGTAAAGTTTTGAATCTTGAAGACCGTGTTAAGGTTATAAGACTAATGGAAAGTGGTAAAAGTTCTAGAATCGTTGCTGAACAGTTTGGTGTGGGTCGTACCCAAATTCAACAGACTATGAAAAGAAAAGCGGAACTGTTATCAGATTATGAGAACAATGCAAATCCTGAAAGTAAGAGACGACGTGTGACAGGCAATGAGGACATAAATGTACTGACGTGGCGCTGGTTTCAAGATGCATCAGCACGCAGAGCACCAATCTCGGGTCCACTTATCCAAGAACAGGCCAAAATATTCGCCGAAGAAATGGGCAACACTGTGTTTAAAGCTTCAAATGGATGGCTTGAGAGTTTCTTGAAGAGACATAACATTGTGTTTAAGACAATGAGTGGTGAACGTGGCGATGTTGATGATTCCGTGTGTGAAGACTGGAAGAAGAAACTTCCTGACATTTGTGAAGGTTATGAGCCGAAGGACATTTTCAATATGGACGAGACTGGTGTTTTTTTTCGGGCGGGCAAGAGAACGACGTTTGTGGTTAAGGGTTCAGACTGTGCCGGCGGAAAACGTTCTAAAGAAAGGATTACTGTGGCCCTAACTGCCAGCATGACTGGTGAGAAACTGAAACCTTTAGTGATAGCTAAGTCAAGACAACCTCGGTGTTTTAAGGGAATTGACTCTTCAAAGCTGCCGGTTCATTATAAGTTTAATAAGAAGGCTTGGATGAACAGTTCAGTATTCGAAGTGTGGATTAAGAGTGTAGACAGAAAGATGAAACGTGAAGGCCGCAAAATTCTCATGTTCATTGACAATGCCCCATCACATCCTAAGATGAAGCTTGACAATGTGAAATTAGTGTTCCTACCCCCCAACACCACATCCAAGATTCAGCCCATGGACCAGGGGATCATCCAGGCAATGAAACTCAAGTTCCACAAACGACAGAGCCGCAAGATTCTCGCTGAAATGGAGAAGCACAAAGATATGTGTGGTTCTGAACTTTTGAAGCAGATTACTGTGCTGGATGCTATTTACTGGGTGAAGAACTCATGGGATGAGGTGGAATCCTCCACTATTGTGAAGTGTTTTGCCAAATGTGGATTTAAGTTCAGTGACAGTGAAAGTGTTGACTCAGAAGTTGAAACCCCAGACATTGATGAGGACATTCCGTTAAGGCTCGTCAGCCTTGCCAATGAACTGTTTGGTTGTGAGTTTTCAGAGTTAGTGGAAATTGAAAGAGAAATTCCAACATGTGATGAGACCATGGACTGGGACCGACCAGTTTCAGAACTTTTACGAGAGCATGTGCATGAAACAGAGACAGTTTCTGACAATAGTGACGATGAATCCTGTGACAGTGTTGAACCAGTTTGTTCCCTCAATGAGGTGGAGGACTTTCTCGATAAGCTTAAGGGTTTCGCTCTTGCCAAAGGACAATCCTCAATGTTGACGAACTTAATGGAAATTTCTGAGATGGCAACTTCCTTAAGGATTGAAACATCGTGTCAACAATCTAAAATTAGTGACTTTTTCAAGAAGTGTTAAGGTCTTAAAACTGCCACAAATGTGCTGAATGACAAACAAGTGCTGTATAAGATCAATTAGAATTCCATATGGATTAATACAATATTGATAATTTGTGTGTCATACCCTGATTTTCTTAAACTTTACCTAAGGGAGCAAAAGTTCTGATCCAAATCAGACTACTCTAGAAATGAGCAATCTGATCAGGGTTATTACAATTTGCTTTTTCCGTCAGTTAGGACTATACAGATGCATTTGTAATTTGAGATCACAAAAATTAAGAAAAACAGGGTACATATTATATATGTATGCATGCTAAAAATGAGAGAAAAAAAAAACAAAAAAAAAAAATAAAAAAGATAAAAAATAAAATAAAAAAGCGATAAAACAAAAAAATGAAAAGAAAAAATGAACATGTAAAAAAATGAACATACATCTGTACATGTAAATAAAAAAAAAGAAAATAAAATAAAAAAAAAATAAAACAAGAAAATAAAAAAAAAACAAAAAACAAAAAAAAAAAAACAAAAAGAAAAAAAGAAAAAGAAAAAATAAAAACTGTCATGGTAGCCATATAAGCCATCTGATGAGTACCCTTGGCCGGGACGAAACAGAATCTTGAAAAACTTTGACTAAAATCGACCCTCTATTCAGCAAGCACCTGTCTTAAGCAAGCGATTTTGCAATTTCCCTTGGCCGCTTGCTTAAGACAGGTTAGACTGTACTTGACAACTGCAATAGGTCATAGAGGATTTTAGTACTTTACCTCTGCCTTCAGTCATACATGAACTTTATTACATGTACTTGACATCTGCATTAAGTTCAAGAGGAGTTTTAGTACTTGACACCTGCATTCAGTGACATACAGAATGTTTAGTACTTGACACCTGCAATAAGTTATAGAGGAGTTTTAGTACTTGACACCTGCATTCAGTGACATACAGAATGTTTAGTACTTGACACCTGCAATAAGTTATAGAGGAGTTTTAGTACTTGACACCTGCATTCAGTGACATACAGAATGTTTAGTACTTGACACCTGCAATAAGTTATAGAGGAGTTTTAGTACTTGACACCTGCATTCAGTGACATACAGAATGTTTAGTACTTGACACCTGCAATAAGTTGTAAAGAAGTTTTAGTACTTGACATCTGCATTAAGTCATAGAGGAGTTTTTGTAATGTAGAGGAGCTTCAGTTCTGTTTCACATCTGCATTAAACCATAGAGGAGCTTGAAATTATGGATTTTGGGTTATCTTGTCAGTGTTTTAAAAGCAAAGGTGCTTATTATGTGGCTGTGTTATAAACATGTTTAAGTTACTGGTCTGGGGCTTTGATTGAGCAAGCAAAATACTTTTTTTTTCATGAGAGACATTTATTAATATCTTGACTGAGAAAAGAATAATTTGTGTATGTCTTCTCTTGCAAAAACATTGGGTCATTGCTGCCAACATTGGAGACTTGCGGAATGAACTTGGTACATTAATTTGCAGATTAAATCACTCCAGTCTATATTTTCTATCTTCTTCCCTGATTTTAGTATGTAAATTCCTTGCTTCATATACATATAGTGAGTAATTAAAGTGTCTGGCTGCTCTTTATCTAAAAACATTAATAACCAGGAAAGATGAGCAGATTATTTTATCAATATCACAACTCCAGAAATATGCATCAAATTTGATAAAAAATTAAAACTGGTGTGATGACGGAAAATCTACAGTTAGCCCAAGAGCGATCTGTAATCTGACCTTTGTCTTTTATTTTGGAGCTCGTCTTCTTGACCATACTACATCCTATGTACTCTATGGAGGAAAGATGCTTCTCACATATTTGTCAGTGATTTACTGTCAACAGTGTACAGGCACAAAAAATCAGGATTTTCCATTTTTCGGCTCATGACTTGACAGATCTTGGCAAAGCTGGGCAGCGTAATTTAATTAAAGATTTTCTCATCAGGCCTCCTAGAAAGAAATGTATTGTGAGAAGATTTGATTAATAGAACAAGATCTAAATAATATTTAAATTGTAGATATATTTGAAGTCATATAGCTGTCATGTACTGTGTGGTGTTCTGTATTTGGTCATATTACTCAGAATTTGAATGACAGAGAGTTTCCTTCACATTTTTGGAGTTAATTGAATATAGGTTATCTCCTACAGGACTTGGTGCTTTAGGTTGTTATCTCCTACAGGACTGGGTGCTTTAGGTTCACTGGTAGCTAAAGTTATCTCCTACAGGACTGGGTGCTTTAGGTTCACTGGTAGCTAAAGTTATCTCCTACATGACTGGGTGCTTTAGGTTCACTGGTAGCTAACGTTATTTCCTACAGGACTGGGTGCTTTAGGTTCACTGGAAGTTATCTCCTACATGACTGGGTGCTTAAGGTTCACTGGTAGCTAAAGTTATCTCCTACAGGACTTGGTGCTTTAGGTTCACTGGTAGCTAATTGTATCTCCTACAGGACTGGGTGCTTTAGGTTCAATGGTAGCTAAAGTTACCTTCTACAGGACTGGGTGCTTTAGGTTCACTGGTAGCTAAATGTATCTCCTACAGGACTGGGTGCTTTAGGTTCACTGGTAGCTAAAGTTATCTTCTACAGGACTGGGGGCTTTAGGTTCACTGGTAGCTAAAGTTATCTCCTACAGGACTGGGTGCTTCACTGGTAGCTAAAGTTATATCCTACAGGACTGGGGGCTTCACTGGTAGCTAAAGTTATATCCTACAGGACTGGGGGCTTCACTGGTAGCTAAAGTTATATCCTACAGGACTATGTGCTTTAGGTTCAATGGTAGCTGCCTATAAAGGTCTAGTGAGACATAGTCTTGAATATGGTAGCTCGGTCTGGGACCTTTTGAAAAGGCAGGATGATTGGTATCCTTAACTACAATGGGTTGCAGAAAAGAAAGAAGGATAATAGAATTATATTGCTTTACAAAGGGTTAAGAGGGAAAGCCAAAACTTATCCCAAAGAATAGGCATTTCAGGAATCAGCACTCCTTGGCATTTCAGATACCTTCAGCAAGTACAAAATTTAATGCCTTTCCCCCCAACCTATTAGAGATTGGAGTGACCTGATTCTCTGATCTCTGCTGATGTATGGTCAATTTGACGTTTCACCAGTAAACTTTTTTGATTCTGAGCATGCTTAGACATTGTTGTCGAAACATTTCCACAGCCATTTTCCGTCTTCAAGAAGAGCGGTTGCCAGTTAGTGGCAAAAAAATATGCAATAAATTCTGGTAAACTGCCTTACCTAACAGTCTGGCTAGGATACTTAAGGAGGTGACTTTTTCCTTTTCTTACTTTTCTTGCATTTTTCAGAAATGCCCCCATGAAAATTAGATCAATTTATTTGGTCTTAAAAATGGCCCTTAATTCTATCTGAACACCTACATGAACTACTGCCTTATTTCTGAAAAATATGAAAAGAAATGACTTTATTTTGCTGCACTTATAATTCACATGGGCTTGGAGAAAGCAGTTTCATCAATGATTAAGCCCATTACTAATTGATGCTGCGCCTTCTATGAATGGAGACTAAATGAAATCACATTTGCCGAATGTGAGAAAACCAACAATCGGCATAATGCGAAAACAAAGATGCAGATCAGCTGTGCAGTAACTGCACAGCTGATCAGCGCCTTTGTTTTTGCTTCACGGGTCGTACAACACCTCTTCTTCTTCAATCTGAAATTTGAAGCTGCTAATTGTTTGTTGTGGCTGTACAGCCTGGTTCATGTCGGACCTAGTGGAAAACAAAGATTGTTTGTTTTTTCGCGCAAAGACTTAATGAAATCACATTTGCCAAATTTGCCATGGAATTTGACACAATAGTTGATTTATTGAATGACATGTATAAAATACATTGATGACACAATATCTTTAAAATCTCTAATTGGATCGAAAATATTAGTCAGAGGATCCAAGAAGCATTTGTTTCATTTGCTTAAAGGCAATTGGAAATGAGCTGTCACTACAAAAATTGTATATTGATGGTGATACTCATATTATGTTGCCATACACAGCTGTACCATACTGTGTTGCAGTTTGCTGCTTGTCCGTTTGACCACTTAAAGCTATACTGTCCACATCAAGTAGATATGGAAAAGTCAGCCATTTCACCAAGTTCCATGTCTTCGATATGAATCGTCAGATGGAGGAACGTTTTGTATGTGCCGATTTTTATGACCAAATAGAGGCAATAATCTGAGGACAGGATAAATGGTTGCACTCTTGTTAAAATTTCTATGCTTTCCGAATTAATCAGCGCAAAGATAATAAAACCACTTGTTCCGATAGTGAAATGTGTCTGAGCCTCTGACAATGAGCTGTTCTAAGCGCATCATAAGAAACGCTGTTAATTTTCCTTAATCAGTTTTGTGCATTCCATTACACCATTTAATAATGTAGTGGAATCGGGAGTTTCGTTATGCAGATTTGGTTTCGTGATAGTGTCCCAATCATTTTGATTAAAAATGTTCTCAAAAGCGGCTGTAAATTGTGATTTGTTATGCAGATTCACTTACGAGGCATTCAGGGATAAGATTTGGTCCTATTGATTAATGAGAGCATTCCGAAGAAAAAAAAAGGTTGGCTCTTTATGGGTTTAATTACGTTCCTTGTTAGCGGGTCAGCAATCTTCACAATGTTTGAAAAAGAAATGTTCTTGAAAGGAGACATGAGCCTCGACACGAGAAAATCTGTCTTCAGGTTTTCCAACTGGGTCTGACATAAACCCAGCAGTACAAGCACAGAAGATGACTAGAAGCTTGAAATTTCGGATTTAGGAAGAAGAGGAATTGTACTATCCATGTAGCGAAAACAAAGGTACTGATCAGCTTCGCGGTTACCGCGAAGCTGATCTGTGCCTTTGTTTTCGCATAGGCAAAGATATGGTTTTCAAATGAGGCATCTGAAATAATCAATGGTTTAATTAATAGTGCCCTCTGCAGTGTTAACGAGCATTTCTCGTAATGAAACGACATCTCAAGTAATAAGAAAAAGTGGCGCTGATTCTGTAAAAGTGCAGCCGTCATTCTTACACTGCAACTAGACATTGCTTATTATATCAGATTACCACAAACGTAGTAGACTTTGAAAACAGAGAAATATATGACCAAAATTCCACGGCACTCTATGTTTTGAGCAAACGGGGCTGCCATGGCTGCCAGGAACATAGTGTAAACGCAGCATTACCAAAGGAACTAGAAGCACAATCGTAAACATGATTTTTAAATGACTGAACTATACAATCTACCTGGTTGGTGTTCACAGTATCGATTAGTTGACCCAATATAGGGATCAACCATGGTTTTCAGTGTTCACACATTCGATGGATCACGAGGAAGGTGTTTGAACACAAGGCCGCAGGCCGCGTGTTCAAACACCTTCCGAGTGATCCAGCGAATGTTTGAACACTGAAACAAACCATGGTTGATCGCTATTCTTGCATTTTCACTCTAATCCACTTAAAATCTCTTGAAAATAACATTAGCATACGTAAAAACCCATCGAAAACAGCGGAGCTTCTTCAACGTCGGCCATTTTGTTTCTACGAAACACATGACGTCACGTCGCATTGACCAATGACGTTGCCCAAAACCCATGTTCAAACGGCACGTGAATTTCATGATTTGAACATGGGTTTTGCTGTTTGAACTCGGCTTTCGACCAATCGAAAACGGTCTCAAACAGCTATGCGCATAGATATCTATGCAAGAATACACAATCACGGGGTAGCCTCAGTCTTGAAGGTGCCGCAATCGCAAAGGAATTGTTATATAAGCTTACATGTCTATGCCACTTGTAAGAATACTTAAATGTCTTTTACTGCCAACTGTAGTGCCAACTGCCAAGAGCATCATATAGACACACATTGGTTTGTTTTATATTGTTATATATATTGTTTGCTTATATTGAGGTTTAACATCCCAGTCAACAATTTTTCAGTCATGTTGGGATGGAGCCACTGCTTCCTGGGTATTTACCAGTACTGTTGGAAGTATGCTCAAGAACACAACACGGTGCCGGCAGTGGGAATAATTCCCAGGACCTCTCGATTTGAGCCGCCTCATGGGAAAACCAACAATTTGCATATGCGAAAACAAAGGCGCAGATCAGCTTCGCGAAGCTGATCAGCGCCTTTGTTTTCGCTACTCGGATAGTACAATTCCTCTTCTACTTAAATCCGAAATTTCGAGCTTCCAGCTCTTTTCTGTTACTGTACAGCCCGGTTTGTGTCGGACCTGTTCGGAAACCACATTGTTGGTTTTCCCACGAGGCGGCTCATTTGGAGTCTGATAGTCTACCACTACCACACCACCCTCCCACAATGGTGGAATATGCAGATGGATTGAAGTTTTGTGTTTTTATGAAAGAGATGAGGGTGTTGTATGCTTCAGCCCAGGGGCTAAATACATGATATTGCTGTTCAGTTCAAACATTTTTTTTCTCTATTAAAACCAATGAACAAGTCAAAGAGCTTCCGCGCAAAGTGGGAACAAAAGTTTATAACTGGTCAAGATCGCATGATGGCCAAGATGGCTGTCACTTGTTAAAGCCAGTTTTTTCAGAGAGAGGTGCAGGAATTTTGTTTTGAATTGTTTAACTTTTAGCGCTCCTTTGTAATTTCGCTTCCAGACAAGGATTAAGAGGAATAAACTCAAATTTGATCTTGCAAAAAAAATGGCGTCTTGTTTGGCAATATGAGCTGCGTTATGGAAAAATAATTTAAACATATGCTAAATTAAAGATGCAGATCTCATGCGCAATCCGACTTTTTTTTTAATTCAAATTGTCGGGCTCCTAGACATCTTTTTTTGACTGTAGAGACCGGTCCCTGCCGTACCTTGTCAGAAACCCCAAAGACGAGTTTTCTCGGGATGCTGCTCATATTAGCAATCGCGTTGCTCAAAGTTGATTAAGAAAGAAAACTTGTTACTAAATTAGAATGTAGATATTCCGGAATGGGAGGCTTATCTTGACAAGGCTGGTTAATTAGACGTCTCATTCGCTGATGGGACGAATCTATTGGGATTTACAATCAAATATCAATTGAAACGGAAAAAATGAGTAATGCCTTTTTGGTATTGAACAAACTTTATAATAACGTAGACGCCGAGTGTTGGCAAAAAATTTGCAAGTCTCACGAAGACAATTACGCAATCAAGATTCAAAGGACTTTGAAACGATGGCTTTTTAATGGTGGCTGGGTTTTTGATGGGAATTTTACGAATTGTATTTGTTGTATTACTCCGTTTAAAAGCATCAATCCTTGGAGATTTCTACAGGAAATATATGCTAAAGAACGTAATTGGGTTTGAGAGTTTGATCCCATGCAGAAAAAACGTGTCCTGATTGATCAAGGGTAATTAGAATGATAAGAAAGTAAATGAACAATCCGTGATTGCTAAGGAAACGTCTTGAATATAAGGAACGGTCTAATCAACTTGTGTTTTGTGTGCCAGACAGGCTTGGGAAAATAAGAGCAGCAACCGAAAACCTATAGTTTTGACAAAATTTAGGGGCATAGATGGAAATGAATGTATCAAAAATGTTTTTCATGCTATAAGCAGTTATCTCTGTATGTGCGGTACTTGTTATGAAAAAAATTATTTCATGAAAAGAGGTCACAAAGTACAAACATGCTCACGCTTTCAGAGTTCCAAATTTAAAGTTTTACCTTTTTTAAAGCCGCAGATCGCTAATGTTGAATTTTATTGGGACATTTTAATTCAGCTTTAGACAATCCAACTTGGTGTAAGTGCATGAATGTATATTTTGATTTTAAAAGCAATCTCGTTAGGCGGAGACGTTTCTATATTTGTTGGCAGTTAATTACTTAGAATTGAAAGAAAAAAAGAAGTTTTGTCACTCAAAATGTAAGTGTGCTTCCGCATTTGCATAGTTAATTTGCATGCCATTTGAAGTTTTCAGAAAAAAAAAGAAGATTTTATTAGTATGCTTAGTACCACACTTAGCCAAATTAATAGTGCACCAAATCAGAAAAGTTAGATGAAGCGGGGCTGTGGAAAATTTGTTATTGTCAGATGTGCCTTTTCATAGTATTAGACATGTACTCTAAATGTCTTACAACAACTTCGACAAAAACGGTAAAAGGGGGAATTATTGGAATTTTTACTGTCAAAACTAAAACAATATTCATGTGACAAACCTCATACCTCATATGGTGAATTACGATCAAAAGCCACAGCAGTAAACATTAAAACAAACATTTATGCAAAAATATTAAAAGTGTTCCATTAATATTGATTATGCGTATTGAATTAGGGCTTTGTGATGTCGTACAGCCTCATGAATATCCAAGATGGCTGCCTCCCTATACAGAAATCGAGGAATATTCAAACCAACATAACTTCATTAATTTTCATCCGATTTTAATAAAATCTGTAACATATTGTTCAGGGAGTCAGATGCTTTCATTTTAGACACTATGATAATTCAGCCATGCCTTTCCCTTTAAGTCGCAAATTTTGGCCTCAAAATCATAACTTTTTTCTAACATCGCTTTTTAATATTTGGTTTTCTTATAAATTTCAATGAAAAATAGCAGGAATTTCTTTAATTCTGTTAATAGTTTTCTTAGTGTGAGTTCAATTACTTTTCACTTATATTTTCACTCCTCATCATTAAGTAGGCAGGTACTTTAGCTGATAAGCATTTAGCTGAATGTCTACCTTGACACTTCACAGGTGAAGTTTCCAGGTGAGCTACAATGAACAACACCATGGTGCTCATGGGGTGTTAGGTGGTGTTTAAATAGCAATAACTGTGTGTATTGTTATTAGAAATGTGCTTCATCATGACAAAAAATACATAGCATATCAGATTCTGCAAAGTTGGGTAAACAGGTCTTACAGGTTTAAACCAGCCTGACAGAACCTAGATTTACAGCAACAGAAGATGACTAGAGGCTTGGAATTTCAATGTAAATGCAATGCAAACAAAATGTTCTGAGCAGCCATGCTAGTAATGCAGGTTTTCCTATGATGCTGCATAAAATGAGCAACGACATGAGAACACCGGTCTTTTGGGTTTCCAACCAGTTGAGACACAAATGAATCTATGCAGCCACAGAAAAGGGCTATAAGCTTGAAATTTGGAATTTAACAAGAAGAGGGATTGTACTATCCAAGTAGCAAGAATAAAGGCGCTGATCAGCTTCGCTGTTATCGTGAAGCTGGTCTGAGCCTTTGCTTTCGTATGGGCAAAAATCCCGTTTTTGTATGATGCTGCATAAAATGATAAGGGTGTTTCATTATTTTAGCATCTATAGAGGTGAAGTTGATATAAAGATAATTCTAAAATCATTTCCTCATGAAGACATAGATTAAATCATTCAGAAAATCACTCATGGTTGCTGTTGTTTGTTTAGACCAGGACTAAAGGATAAGTTCACTGGTGGCAGTTTACTAGTATTCAGTGTCAATTCTTTTACCAATGTCAAACACTTCACTGTTCATCACGAAAACATGTCTGTGTAATGAATACCCCCCTGAACCCCACTTTTGCATAGCAAAACTGGTGTATGCATGCATATACCTATTTTTAGCTCACCTGAGCCGAAGGCTCACAGGTGAGCTCATAGTATACCCATGCTCCGTCGTCCGTCCGTCGTCCGTCGGCGTCCGTCCGTCGTCCACAATTTCAAAGATCTTCTCCTCTGAAACCGCTTGGCCAATCAAAGCCAAACTTCATGTGGAGCATCCTTAGGAAGGGGGAACGAAAGTTTATATAAATGGTCCAGGTCACATGACCAAGATGGCCACCATGGCTATAAATAGCAAAAACCTTTAAAAATCTTCTTCTCCAGAACGAGTGGGCCGATTTCCACGAAACTTGGTATGTAGCATCGGGGACGTGGGCCCATCATAGTTTATATAAATCATGACCCTGGGATGACCTTGACCTATTTTACGGCAGGGTCAACTTAGGTCGCCAATGCATTTGAATGGGAAAAAATGGTAAATTGCTATTTAATGGGTAAAACTTACTGGGAATAGGCAAATGGACAGAAGATTAATGTTAATGGAAAATTTTAGCCCCTGGGGGGTTGTCTGCCCCTGCCCCGGGGCTATATAAATGTATATTTCCATAATAATGAAACATCTTCTCCCCTGAAACCGCATGGCCAATCAAAGCCAAACTTCATATGGAGCATCCTTGGGAAGGGGGAAAGAAAGTTTATATAAATGGTCAAGGTCACATGACCAAGATGGCCGCCATGACTATAAATAGAAAAAACCTTTAAAAATCTTCCTCTTCAGAACCAGAAGGCCAATGATTTTGAAACTTGGTGTGAAGCATCAGAGACTGGAGCTCTACAAAATTTATATAAATCATGACCCTGGGATGACCTTGACCTATTTTACGGCAAGGTCAACATAGGTCGCTCATGCATTTGAATGGGGAAAAGTGTTAAAATGTCATTTGTAGGGAAAAACTTGCAGGAAATGGGCAAATGGACTTAAGATTGATGATTCTGAAAAAATTTGGACCCCAGGGGTATGTCAGCCCCCACCCCGGGGCAAAATACATGTATATTACAGTGATATTCAAAGATCTTCTTCTCTGAAACTGCTTGGCCAATCAAAGCCAAACTTTATGAGGAGCATTGTTAGGAAGTGGGAATGAAAGTATATATAAATGGTCATGGTCACATGACCAAGATGGCTGTCATGGCTATAAATAGCAAAAACCTTTAAAAATCTTTTCCTCCAGAACCAGAAGGCCTATGGTTTTGAAACTTGGCATGAAGCATCAGGCAATGGAGCTCTACAAAGGTTATATAAATCGTGACCCTTTGATGACCTTGACCTATTTTACGGCAAGGTCAACTTAGGTCGCCCATGCATTAGAATGGGGAAAATTGTTAAAATGTCATTTGAAGGGTAAAACTTGCAGTAAATTGGCAAATGGACTGCAGTTTTATGTTTTCAGAAAGAAATTGACTCCAGGGGTTGCTCTGACCAAGCCCTGGAGTTATATGCATGGATATTACCATTCTAGTCAATTAAGTTTATTGGTATATATCTCGGGTTTCAGGTGAGCGTTTACAGGACCATTGGTCCTCTGGTTAGCTCATCTAAGCCAAAGGCTCACAGGTGAGCTTATAGGATAGGCAGGCACCCGGCGTCCGTCCGTCATCAGCATCGTCTGTCCATCCGTCATCCACCATTTTTAGCTCACCTGAGCCGAAGGCGCACAGGTGAGCTTATAGTATACCCATGCTCCGGCGTCCGGCGTCCGTACGTCCGTCCGTCGTTCACAATTTCAAAAATCTTCTCCTCTGAAACCGCTTGGCCAATCAAAGCCAAACTTCAAGTGGAGCATCCTTAGGAAGGGGGAACGAAAGTTTATATAAATGGTCCAGGTCACATGACCAAGATGGCCACCATGGCTAGAAATAGCAAAAACCTTTAAAAATCTTCTTCTCCAGAACCAGTGGGCCGATTTCCACGAAACTTGGTATGTAGCATCGGGGATGCAGGCCCATCATAGTTTATATAAATCATGACCCTAGGATGACCTTGACCTATTTTACGACAAGGTCAACTTAGGTCTCTTATGCATTTGGATGGGAAAAAATGGTAAAATGCTATTTAATGGGTAAAACTTACTGGAAATAGGCAAATGGACAGAAGATTAATGTTAATGGAAAATTTTAGCCCCTGGGGGGGGGGGTGTCTGCCCCTGCCCCGGGGCTATATACATGTATATTTTCATAATAATGAAACATCTTCTCTCCTGAAACCACTTGGCCAATCAAAGCCAAACTTCATATGGAGCATCCTTGGAAAGGGGGAAAGAAAGTTTATATAAATAGTCAAGGTCACATGACCAAGATGGCCACCATGGCTATAAATAGAAAAAACCTTTAAAAATCTTCTTCTCCAGAACCAGAAGGCCAATGATTTTGAAACTTGGTGTGAAGCATCAGAGACTGGAGCTCTACAAAGTTTATATAAATCATGACCCTGGGATGACCTTGACCTATTTTACGGCAAGGTCAACATAGGTCGCTCATGCATTTGAATGGGGAAAAGTGTTTAAATGTCATTTGTAGGAAAAACTTGCAGGAGATGGGCAAATGGACTTAAGATTGATGATTCTGAAAAAATTTGGACCCCAGGGGTCTGTCTGCCCCCACCCCGGGGCAATATACATGTATATTACAGTGATATTCAAAGATCTTCTTCTCTGAAACTGCTTGGCCAATCAAAGCCAAACTTTATGAGGAGCATTGTTAGGAAGTGGGATTGAACGTGTATATAAATGGTCAAGGTCACATGACCAAGATGGCTGCCATGGCTATAAATAGCAAAAACCTTTAAAAATCTTTTTCTCCAGAACTAGAAGGCCTATGATTTTGAAACTTGGCATGAAGCATCAGGCAATGGGACATCTACAAAATTTATATAAATCATGACCCTTGGATGACCTTGACCTATTTTACGGCAAGGTCAACTTAGGTCGCCCATGCATTTGAATGGGGAAAATTGTTAAAATGTCATTTGAAGGGCAAAACTTGCAGTAAATTGGCAAATGGACTGCAGTTTTATGTTTTCAAAAAGAAATTGACTCCAGGGGTTGCTCTGACCCGGCCCTGGGGTTATATACATGTATAGTACCATTCTAGTCAAACAAGTTTATTGGTATATATCTAGGGTTTCAGGTGAGCGTTTACAGGACCATTGGTCCTCTTGTCAAATATCTTCTTCCCTGAAACCGCTTGGCCAACCAAAGCCAAATTATTTATGAAGCATCCATAGGAAGGGGAAACCAATGTGTAAATAAGAAATCTAGGTCACATGACCAAGATGACCGCCATGCCCATATATGGTAAAAACCTTTCAAAAATCTTCTTCTCCAGAACCGGTAGACCGATTTCAACGAAACTTGGCATGAAGCATTGATGGCTCAAGCACTACAATGTATATATAAATCATGACCTTGTGATGACCTTGACCTATTTTACGGCAAGGTCAACATAAGTCGCCTTTGAATGGGGAAAACTGTTAAAATGTCATTTAAAGGGAAAATTTTGCAGAAAATGGGCAGTAGAACTGAATATCAATGATTCTGAAAATATTGCACCTCAGGGGCTCATCTGCCCCCACCCCGGTGCACTATACATGTATATTACTATGATATTCAAACATCTTCTTCTCTGAAACTACTTGGCCAATCAAAGCCAAATTTTATGTGAAGCATCTATAGGATGGGGGAACCAATGTGTATATAAATATGACAGGTCACATGACCAAGATAGCCGCCATGCCCATATATGGTAAAATCCCTTCAAAAATCTTCTCCGGAACCGGTGGACTGATTTCAACGAAACTTGACATGGAGCATCGATGGCTAAAGTACTACAATGTGTATATAAATCATGACCCTGTGATGACCTTGACCTATTTTACGGCAAGGTCATCTTAGGTTGACCATGCATTTGAATGGGTAAAAATAGGAAAATGTCATTTAATGGCAGAAAATTTGGTAGGAATGAGCAAATGGAAAGAAACTCCACTAAAATGGAGCCAAGCTTATGTATTGCTGAGTAAAGTACATATTGCCAAAAATTAGTGACTTCATTTTGGTCATATATTTCTTACGCTTTTCTAATTAGTTTGTCTTTTTTGCACAATATCATATTGATTAAATAGCCGGCACCAATTTTCTGATGTAAATATATAGACATATAGATCCACTGTCAGAAGTAATTATAGACCGAGACAAAAAACACAGAATTATTATACAGTTATTATAACTAAAGAAAATTATCTTCTAACTTTATAGATTGGGTATCGCCAATCTGCATGACCTTTTACGGAATACAGAAGCTGACTGGATTCTGATAATGCCACAGAAAATTAAAATTTCCAGACAGTGTTTAGATTTACGTGAATTTGATTATTATATAAATTATACAAGGGTTGTCAAAACCTTTATGCAAACAGTGGATTAAGAAGCCACTTTGCCTCAGTGGTTGAGCCACTCACCTTGTAAACTAGGGGTCATGAGCTTGATCCTGTACTTTTCAAATAATTCTGATGACTCTTTTAAACTTGACGGGCCATCTCCATATAATCTAAGCTGTTGAGTGGGATATGAAACTTGAACACTCCATAATCAGCAAGCTACTGCCTTTAGATGTAACTGGGATGCCTTACATGATCTATTTTCTCATACTGAGTCAATCAATTTCTGATCATCACCTCAGGTGTGGGGTGGGTGGCAAAATTTAGAATTTAGCCAAAATAAATTCCTGTACACAAGAAGCACCACGAACGAGCGCATGCGCACCCACTACGAGTTCCTTGAAAGGACAATACAATGGTTTGGGATGGTGGCTAGGGAAGCTTGAAATCTAGCTCTAAGGAGGGCATTAGTACTTTTCTAAAAAAATTCTGAATGGTGTCAATTTATTTAGTTTATGATATGATTGAAGCTGAACTGGAATATTAAATCCTCAACTCCATAATTCCAGAAGTTTCTGAGTTTGGCTGTTTGTAGAAATATTGTCCCAGACAGCGGCACAATGGTTATTAATATAGCTTTGAATATTAATGTATTGCAATTTACGTCTTATGATAGAAAATAATTGATAATCATATAGCACTGCCACAACTCAAGCATCTTAAAATCTGACGTTATATTGGCATTAAAACAGTGGTGAAATGAAATAAAAGCATTACTTTTTAATGCCATTGAGGTGGGACTATTTCTTTGATTGGAAGTTTACAAACAGTGCTAAGGTTGGTAACTGTTTTGACATAAAATCAAAAAGTTGTTTTCCCTATTTATTCTAATGGTTTTTAAACTGTTTTGTTTATTAAACAGGTTTTAAGCCAGAAAAAAAATCAAGGCTGACAAAATCATTACGAAAACATGCCCATATGATATACAGTACGGTAATTTTTTCAGGTCAAAAATCAATAATTTTCAGAGGAAAATTTTTGATATTTTTCTTATCTTTGCTCAAAACATAGATTGTGGGTACACATTAGAACCGCCTCACCGAGGCGTTTCTAACGAGTACCCACAAACTATGTTTTGGAGCAAAAATAAGAAAAATAGGCATACCCCTGCATACCCCATTTTTAGTATATAAAAGTGGGGTTTAAGGGGGTATTCATTGCACGGAAATGTTTTCCTGATGATAGGTTTGTTAGCATGAAAGTTAGCGCAATGGCAGCATCTGATTGCTGATCTAGTAACAGCTGGAATTATAACTTGCTTGTTGAGATGATTGCTGGACTGATAACATGTTGATATGAAAGCTAGTCTGATTACATGGTCATATGAAAGCTGCGCTGATAACATAATGAAATTAAGGTTGGCCTGGTGACATGGTGATATGAAAGTTGGTCTGATGATATTGTGTTATGAAAGCTAGTCTGATATCATGGTCATATGAAAGTTGGTCTGATATGGTGATATGAAAGTTGGCCTGGTGACATGGTGATATGAAAGCTGGTCTGATAACATGATGATATGAACGCTGGTCTGATAACATGGTGATATGAAAGTTGGCCTGGTGACATGGTCATATGAAAGATGGCCTGGAGACATTGTCATATGGAAGTTGGTATGATGGTCAAATGAAAGATGGCCTGGTGACATGGTCATATGGAAGTTGGTATGGTACACATTTTGATATGAAAGCTGGTCTGATAACATGGTGACATGAAAGCTGGGCTGATAACATGGTCATGTGAAAGCTGGGCTGATAAAATGGTGAAATGAAAGTTGGCCTGTTGACATGGTGATATGAAAGTTGGTCTGATAATATTGTGATAGATAGTCTGATAACATGGTGCTATGAAAGCTGGGCTGATAACATGGTGAAATGAAAGTTGGGCTAATAGCATACTGATATGAAAGCTGGAATAATGTGTTGATATAAAAGCTGGACTGATAACAGGGAGATGTGAAAGCTGTTTGTTAACATGTTGATATGGAAACTTTTCTGGTAACATATTGATATGAAAGCTGAGCTGATCACATGTTGATATGAAAGTTTTTCTGATAATATTGACATGAAAGCTGGTCTAATCACATACTAATATGAAAGATGAGTTGATTACATGGTGATATGAAAGCTGGATGATAATATGGTAATATAAAAGCTGGAATGAGAACATGTTGATATGAAAGCTGGTCTTAGAATGATGTTGAGAAGCTAGTCTGAAAGCGTGACACTTGAAAGCTCCAATATTTTTGACTTGATGAAAAGTGCATACCAAACCTTAGGCAAAGCTGTACCATTTAAGAGTTGTTTTACTTGTTTAGCCTATAAACATTATATACATAGGTGTAATGACCCAAATTACCAAACAAATAGCTGCTATAAGACCATTAAAGTACCATTATCGGCATAGTTTGTTTTTTATCGCCATTTAAGGATGTTGAGAAAATTATTGTCTGTCTTTTGTCTACCAATCAGCAATATAGCATGCTTATGAAATATCAATTAGAAAAGTCATTTGCATGTGAGAACTCCATAAAGCAAGTCGAAATGTGCTAGACGAAGAAAAAATAACGTAATTATAGATACTTGTGTACACCTACTGTTCCACAGTTATGGTATGCTATCTATATTAATTTTGTCTGCTCTGAGGACAATAATTGTTTTCTCTTTTTTGTTTTTTATTTATGATATATTCAGCATTTGCAGCATTGTGATAATACCTGCTTTTTGAGTATGTTTGTATCAGTATTTTGTTCTGACTTCGTAAATCATTGTAATTTTCAAGCCCTTTATCATCTATGCTGTACCGCATGCTTTATGTCCAACCAAGTCAAGAGTCCAAATGATTGGGGTGTTTTTTGCAAGACATCTCATATTTTTCCAAATTCTGAATCAATAGGCCCATCACTGTCAGGCGAATATGGAATAAAATCTACATTTGTTCCTAAATTGAAGCATGTCTCGATCGTAAAATGAGGCACGACAGGAGAAAACCGGTCTCTGGGGTTTCCGACCAGGTCCAACACAAATCGGCCTGTATAGTCTCAGAAAATGGCTAGAAAGTTGAAAGTTTGGATTTAGGAAGAAAAGGAATTGTACTATCCCAGTATCGGAAACAATGGCACCGATCAGCTGTGCAGTAACTGCACAGCTGATCTGCTGCTTTGTTTTCGCATAGGCAAAAATTTGGTTTGCTCATCACGCGGCTATTTGAGCCGCATCGTGAGAAAACCGGATTTTTGCCTAGGCGAAAACAAAGGCGCAGATCAGCTTCGCGGTAACCGCGAAGCTGATCAGCGCCTTTGTTTTCGCTACACGGATAGTACAATTTCTCTTCTTCTTAAATCCGAAATTTCAAGCTTCTAGCCTGTTTCTGTGACTGTACAGGACGGTTTATGTTGGAGCTGGTCGGAACTCCCGAAGACCGGTTTTCTCGCGTCGCGGCTCAAATGAGACTGATTTCCATCTTTTATTTTCGATATTTAAATTATGTCAGTCTGAGTCTGTAATTTTTCACTGTAAGTTTTGTAAAATTTTATTTCCAAGATTTTAAATCTAAGTCATACATATTCATTAAATTATATCTTTTATATCCAGTCAAATTATTTGTCAGGAGTTTTAAGAATTTCTTAAGTCTGGACAAATGCTAAATTTCCATCCAGTCATTGAGTCATTTACCATCTCAAAGTATAAAAAGTTCTTGAACATATTTTTGAATAAATTTAATAAATTGTTTAACATAGGGATGAATTATTGAATAGTATTACTGTATCAAAAATCTCAATGACATATCTGTTTTCAACTGATGGACAGCTGCATGAAGCATCAGTATTATTCCCATTGAAGAAGTAAAGCATTACGAAAACTTGCCCATGCAATATATAGAGATTTTTTGAGCTTTAAAATTGAACATTTTCAGCTGAAAAAAATTTGATATTTTTCTTATTTTTGCTCAAAACATAGATTGTGGGTACACGTTAGAACCGCCTCGCCGAGGCGGGTCTAACGGGTACCCACAATCTATGTTTTGGAGCAAAAATAAGAAAAATAGATATACCCCTGCATACCCCGGTTTTGCTATATAAAAGTGGGGTTTGAGGGGGTACACAATTCACGGACATGTTTTCCTGATGGGAAATGGACAAGCTGAAAAGAAAGAAATGGTAACTTTTGAGCTTAGAAAGTTTTCTCTGAAGAGCATGTTCAGTGGCATTGGCATCCATCAAATTGACAAGTTTTAATGACATATTCCCTTTAGATTATCTGTCTTTATGACAATTCCTAATGAACTTTCTCATGTATTGTGAGATGAAGTTAATTAAGGCCATGCTGTGACCTTTGTAAAGGTCATATAAGGCAATGTTGGAGGTTATAGCACTCAGATTGGGGAATTGCTTCCCTGGGAAATGTAGAACCAATTACATGTATTACCATGATTATAATAACTCTTACGAATATGAAAATTCGTAACTAAGAAGTGATGCATAGCTTGAAAAAATCCCACGTCCCAGATGGGATTCGAACCCGGACCGCCGGGGTAGAAATCCAATGCTCTAACCACTGAGCCAAAGAGTCGACTCCCTGACGCAGTATGTCAGAGATTGTACTTATATGATACATTGTATCGAATAGCTGTGCTAATTATAGAAGCTACGCATCATTGATAATCTCGAATGAATGAGTGGTGCGATGGGACATAACACACCCCCGTTTCGAGGAAGTAATCATTTATGATTACGATAATGTCATTATAATGACTAAATGACTCAAATGGTCCATCCCGGACGAGCCCCCATCTTACGAATATGAAAATTCGTAACTAAGAAGTGATGCATAGCTTGAAAAAATCCCACGTCCCAGATGGGATTCGAACCCGGACCGCCGGGGTAGAAATCCAATGCTCTAACCACTGAGCCAAAGAGTCGACTCCCTGACGCAGTATGTCAGAGATTGTACTTATATGATACATTGTATCGAATAGCTGTGCTAATTATAGAAGCTACGCATCATTGATAATCTCGAATGAATGAGTGGTGCGATGGGACATAACAATAACAAAAGAAATGATCATCCTATGTATTTGTGATTCTTAACAGCACAAATTGATGCAACATAACACAAATCTTTTACAGCACAGATTGATACAACATCACACAACGCATGACAATTTAAATGAGCTGCATCGTGGGAAAACCAACAATGTGGTTTCCGAACAGGTTCGACACAAACCCAGCTGTACAAGCACAGAGGCTGGCTAGAAGCTTGAAATTTTGGATTTAGAAAGTAGAGTTATTGTACTATCCGTGTAGTGAAAACCGATGCACGACATTTCGTCGAAAATGTGTTTTGCCAAAAATGTTGTAACTTCAAAAATATCCACCGCAAAATTTTGAGATTTATTCCGTAGAAGACTAGCCTGTAGTTCCACATTTTGAGCCACCAACCACTAGGGTTAGGGTAAGGGTCTGGGCATGGGGACATTTTCGACAAATGTAATTTTCGACGAAATGTTGCGGAGGCGTGAAAACAAAGGCGCTGATCAGCTTTGCGGTTACCGCGAAGCTGATCTGCGTCTTTGTTTTGGCATATGCAGATTGTTGGTTTTCTCATAATGCGGCTCAAATGGAGTTCAATGATTGGAAACCAAATTGATGCAGCTTCCAATCACTGCTCTCCATTTATCACATGAGCCGCTTCATGAGAAAACTGGAGTTTTGCCTGTGCGAAAACAAAGGCGCAGATCAGCTTTGCAGTAACTGCGAAGCTGATCAGCGCCTTTGTTTTCACTACACATATGGTACAATTCCTCCTCTACCTATACCCAAAATTTCAAGGCACTAGATCTCTTCTGTGATAGCACAGACTGGTTTATGTCAGACCTGGTTGGAAACCCTGAAGACCGTTTTCTTGCATCGCGGCACATGTGATGTTGCATCAATCTGCGCTGTAAGAAATTTGATAGCATCACAGATATACATACAGGATGTGATGCCCAAATATGTTGTTGAAATCTGTGAAATTTCAATTGATTAACTTGCTACCCAAGAATGTAGTTTTAACCCCAATCAAACTGATGCTATATACAACCCCTTTCACATGAGTTTGCCATTAGAGCATTTGTATTACACAAGAAGACCACATGTTCTGAAGATCTGAGTTTGTTTTTTTTGTTTTGTTTTTTTCATGTTGTCCACAAGACAGTTTCAAACTTAATGACCTTAAAATGGCAAGCTCAAGTGAAACTTTTATCTTACAATGTGGAATTTTGGCCATGTAGATACCAATAGGTAACTGCTAAAATTAAGGAAATTCTGCTTTTGTTCCTATCCTATTTCTAGTGTGTGTTCCTAAAATGCATTGTATATGTTGTGCAAAGAATTTTGAAATAAAAATGTGCTTTAACCAAACAATTACAATGTTTTTATCAGAAGAGGTGACAGCATGAGTAGATTTCAAGAATACCTGGCACCTGGGACACTGTTTCAGTTCTAAAATAGAATAAAAAGGTTACCTGATTTACACAAAAACTTGATTGACCTAAATGCTGAAAGTACTTCATTTTTAAAAATAAATGTCAGAACAGAACTCCAACAGTTGCACACTTTAAACCCTTTTTGACACAAAGACTTAGAATAGAAAAAGAAATATTCTTTTTGAGAGAAAAAATGGCCCAGTTCCACAGACGATGGGGTAAATTTAACACACTTATTATTTAAATTCATAACAGAAGGCAGCAGAAATTTATTTATCTATTAAATTATTTATTTATTTATTTATTTATTTATTTATTCATTTACTAGTGGTACCCTAACTTTCCTACCTCGTTTCTACCCCCCCCCCTCTCTCTCTCTCTCTCTCTCTCTCTCTCTTCATTGTTTATTTGAATATTTTTGAATTCACATAATCAACCTATGGAAACGGTGTATTAGAAAAACGGTGAATCAACGGGGGTTAATCGGAAAAATGTGAACCATCGGGCGAGGTGTCGGTGACACATCGGGATTTGCACTAGATAAAAGGTATGTTGTTTGTTTACTTCTATTTTGAAGCGAAAGCTAAAAATACTGCAGTAAATAAAAACAAATCGAACACTTGCAGGAGCTGTAAGGGTCTTTGATGCAGCCCCGGAAACCCTAAAATTGTTGAAAATGTATTTTGTTTAATCGCCACAGTGCGCCCCATTTTACTACTCAAACATTTCAGTTGACTTTCGGTTGTATTTTTTGTTTATTTTTTGTGCTTACATCGAATTACGAATGTAAACAACCTTAATTCAGATTTGTGAATATAGAAAAGTAAGCTCCTGATTATCAACCTTCAGAAAATTTGTAAAAAAGACTGGGAAAATCGAGATTCAGCCGGGTGATTGATTATTTGGTGAGTCTCCGGGCAAGTTGTGTGTGTCGCCGGGGAGCAACCAAATTTTGATGGAATAAAACTTTATTTTCTTCATTCTAGACAGTACATGATTGTTGTTTTTTAACTTTTAGTTTGAGTGGGATCATATCTATCCCAATTACGGATGCTATAAACACACGTTAATCACCGGCAGTGATGAGAACTCGGATGTTCCTCGTCCGCAGCGTCCGTCATATAGTTTTTTTTTTTTCGCTGGTTAAATGAAACTGAAGCAAATGAAAACGTGTAAGAAATAATTGGAAAAGATACTGTCTCCAATTCTTAAATTTCTTCCGTTGCCGATTTGAAGACTGGGAAAATTATAACAGTAAACGCAGGTCCAATCTTTGGAAATAACATGGAACAGTATCTATTGGGATAGCTTCTTTCCTAAAATTATCAGGGCCTGAAATGTCCCCTCTGATGTCTACCGCTGAGGTGCCAGATGATTGCTTAACGTTTCTTGTGAGATCTAGGGACAAAGATACCAGTCACAGCCCCCGCTAGTAGAGCGCGGTAGCTGAAGCGGTAGAGCGTCGGACTGTCACTCTGGAGCGAGAGGTCCTGGGTTCGATCCCCACGAGCGCCGTGTAGGGTTCGAGCCCCGCACGGGTCACATGTGGGACAAGTCAAGTTCTGCTTGCAGGTGTGTCAGGTGCTTTTTCCTGGAGTACTCCTATTTTCGCCCCACGTACTGATTTGTTAATGAGTGAAATAATTGGCTTTTAAGGCACGTAAAACTTAATCAATAATAATAATAATAATAATAATAATAATAATAATAATAATAATAATAATAATAACAATATCAATAATAATAACTGATTCTTAAAACATGACATTTCGACAGGTTTCCAAGTTTGATTAGCTTTACAATATACCGGGACAATGCATACCTGACGGTATTAATTGATGTTAACTTTAGGTTCGGTCTCCTTTTGTTGCTCAGTTCACACGACTGGACATTTATTTTCTCATGGGAAAAATGAGGATTTTCGACATGACTATCCGAGTAACACAAGTATAAGCGTTTCCAAAACGCTTGCGATCTCTCAGCACTAATTTCACTGTATGACCACGTATAAATTCACGGCGATAACCACAGACCGAAAAGACTCTGACAGCTCAATTCAACGTGAGCTTTCATACCCGAGCCGGCATGCGCTATTTAGTGTGACCCAATCGAAGCTGCCTTGTCCAATCAAGTACGACCGGAAGTGTGGTCGATTTACAACAAGATTCCAGCCCTGTTCAATTATATATGCGCTCTCGCCGTGGCGAGATCGCAAAAAGTAACTCGAGTAACAAGGCCAAACAGCACGAGTTACAGTAATGCGCATACGTATCTACGTCATGTACTTGCGTATAACTGTAACTCTCACTTATGTTACGTCTACACTGGACCACGTTCTCACCACGTCCTTACCACGTTCTAAAAATTCCAGAACGTGGCGAGGACGGGGTCAAAATGAAACAATTTCGGATTTCTAAGTTCTCACTACGTCCTTACTACGTCCCCGCCACGTCCTTATAACGTCCGCACCACGTCCATACTACGTCCTTCACGTTTCCACTACGTCCTCAATACGCCCTCACCAAGTTCATCCCGTTTCTACTACGTACTTGCTACGTCCTCACAAAGACCAAGCAGTTCATACCACGCGCGAACTACGTTTCCAGCACGTTCTAACTGTAAATACCGTATTCGTTCTAATTAGCGCACATGCTCCAATAAGCGCACACCCTGGTCGTTTCTGAAAAACATGCGCATAAGGGCACACTGCTCGACTAGCATATTGGCATTTTATTGACAATTTTACACATTCATACCACATTAAAACTTATCTTCAAATGATCAAACAATATTTCGCGATGATTGGAACACTTGTATGACATCACCATTGACCATTTAAACAAGGTTATTTCATCAGTCTATAGGTTGTTTACATTCGTAGTGTGCGCTTATTGGAACGATATTTTGTTACCCGAACTTTAAGATATTTTGAAAAGTTAAGCGCACTGTGCGCTAATTAGAACGAATACGGTATATTAATCAGTCGTAAATATTATCCTCAACACCGCTAGCAGTCGGTCGTAATGCCCATGCTGAAGCCAACAAGATCTTGTCCTTCTATTTCTCCTTCTGTGAAATAGCACAAGTGCAGCCTGTGCACCAAGTAAGGCATGATGTCATTGAAGGAGAGCAAGTTGCAAGAGTACATCTCTGTTCATGTTTTCGATTTCGATATGATTTAAATAAAAGCGAAAGCAATTGCTTGAGGGTACGGGACAATTGAAACAAAATTAATAAAACGTGGAGGACGTAGTTCGAACCTGGTGTGAACGTGATAAGAACCTACTAAGGACGTGTTAGGAACCGCTAGGACGTGATAAGAACGCAGTGCAGTCTTCTACGACGCGGTAAGGACGTACAAGAAGCGTGGTATGGTCTTGTCGAGAACTTGATGGACGTAGCGAGGACGTAGAGAAGACGTAGTAGAAGCGTAGCGAGGTCTTGATGGTCTGCAACAAATTTGCATCGCGTCCACGAAGACCGCACTACGTTTGTACCACGTTCTTTCTGCGTCCTACAAGTTCCTACTACGTCCTTACCACGTCCTTACTGCATTCTAATTCCACCCCGTCCTCGCCACGTTTCTGTTGAGCATGTTCAAAATTTGACCAAGAACTCCGCGTCCATCAAGACCTCGCTACGTCCTTACTACGTATACGTTCCTACCACGTCCTACAAGACCGTACCACGTCCTCACTACGTCCTTAATTTTTTAGGACGTAGTAAGGACGTAGTGAGAACGGACGGCTCATCGGAACTAAAATTGCAATTTGGTGATGACGCTATGTAATTGCTCAAAATATTACTGGACTTTACAAAATTACTACAGTTGTTGAGTTTAAAATGAATATATATACATGTACATATTTTAAACAACAAACGGTAATCCGTTTGGGAACGATTTTCACACAAGTGCGTCTGGCACTGGCAATGATTCAGGTGAACGCTAGCGTTTTACACTTGTCGGTCTAGCACTTTAATTTCCCAACAAGAAAGGGTCGAAGATGATGCGGAATATGAAATTACCGGGTCGAAGATGACACGGAATATGAAATTACCTTGATCAAAAATAGCTCTAGAGTGTTTATAATCGGAAATTAATGCAATAAGTTTTGATTGCCCGATGACTCACAAAATTCGCCCCGTTGTCTCACACAACTTGCCCGATGCCTCACATTATGTAAATGCACCTAGCATTAAATCCCTTTGCAATGCTTGGCGAGATTTTATTTTTTGTGGGAATTTTCCAGTATACTATTATTCATTTGCAAATACCAACGTGACCTTCTTGGTCCATTTCTTTAACTAGAAAATCAAACGAAAATGTGTTTTCGTGACCTTGAAAGGCATGCCCTCTAAAATGGGGCGCACAATCACGCGTTTCTTGGAATATTTATTTACAAACTGTTTACATAATAAAGAACAATAATGATTTCTACAGCTCCTGCAGCAAACAGAATTTTGACATACAACGTCACCCAGCCATGTCGGAACAAAACAAAAAGAAAATTAAAACTACGTACCGTGTCTCCATTGTAAATCCCGATGTGTCACCGACACCTCGCCCGATGGTTCACATTTTTCCGATTAACCCCCGTTGATTCACCGTTTTTCTAATACACCGTTTCCATAGGTTGATAATAAATCATTCGTAAGTCAGGTTAGTAAATACTTATAGTGGAAAATTGTTATTACATGCCTGTTACTGTTGTATATGTATTTCATATCTTCATGTATAATTATACGTTTGTTTTGATGTGTGTTTTCGAAAATAAATATTAAATAACAAAAAAAAATAAATGCTGAAATGGCAAGCTCGAATGAAAGGGGCTGTACAAGATGTTCTCTGTTAATTTTTACCTACATGTTAGAAAAATCTTACAATCATAAGACATCATCACAATAATCATCCCTGTAATACATACCCCCTTATACCCCACTTTTATAATGCAAAACTAGGGTATATAGGGATATACCTATTTTTTCTTATTTTTGCTCCAAAACATAGATTGTGGGTACTCGTTAGAACTGCCTCGGCTTCTAACCTGTACCCATAATCTATGTTTTGAGCAGAAATAAGAAAAATATCAAAAATTTCAATTTTTACAAATAAAGAAAATCTGTTTAGTATATATAGGCATGTTTTCGTAATGACGTTAGAAAAATCTTAGAATCATTAGACTTCATTACAATAATTAAAGCCTCAATGATCATGTACTATTTCCCGTCTTTTCTGCTGTTTTATGCATTCCTTTTGATTATGTTTTCTTTGATATATTTTTTCTCTGATCTAAGACAGTAGCCAAGGGCTAGCATGAGCATTTAATTAGCAAGCTTTTCCGTAATTCCTTATTTGGTCAATACACCAGTTTTAGCTGATCGCGGCTTAATTTTTGCTGCTAATCAGTCAGTTACCGTAGAATATTAGATTTTCTTTGTTTTGATGATCAATATAGTGCTGGAACTGGACATAAAGACTGGAAACGATGACAATTCTTAGAAACCAATGTCTGTCAACTGACCAGTGGAGTTGGTGAATATTTGCCAAGAATTGTCAAAAGGATCATGTTTATCTGTGCTCTACAAATACACCACACCTCTATATACCAGTAAAAGCCTCTGCGGCTTAACTCATTTAAGCCTGGCATACCTTATATGGGACATAGGCAAACAGCATAGCCCCAGATGTGACGTCGCAGAACGCGGCGTCCCATCTGGGGCTATTCTGTTTGCTTGGAGGAATTTCATCGAAAAATGAGATAAAAAATAAAAATCACCTTTAACACCCCTAAAAATGAAAGTGGAGTCACCCAATTGATAATGATGGGAAAATCCATTCGTCAAATATGGGTTAAGCAGCTTGCCTCATAAACAAGGAATCATGGGTTTAATCCTGGGCTTCTCAGCTGCATGAGACTTAAAACCAAGGTCCTGTCATAATATGACCTTAGCTGTTGAGTGGGACATAAAACACAAAATCAACCTTTATGCACTAGTCATTTTTAGACCTCTCAGCCTGGGGAATAGCAGGGACTTTGGCTTTTGGTCCAACAAATCCCTGCTAAAAGCCCCACCCTGCAGGGACTGGTCGTTGGTAAAACCATTGCTGTTTTCCCCTGCAGCCTCCTATCTTAATTTCACGGCCCTTTTTGCCTATATAAAGCAAACCCGAGTTCCGCGCACTGCAGTGGCAAAACTTTGGTCAAAGCCCCGCTAATTTCCACGGCTATCCCCCGCCCTTCCCTGCTGTAGGGGGGCCGTGGTTACAAATGACTAGTGCATTATTATGCCATAATTTACAGGGGTCCGGTCTCTTTGAGACCAACCCACATATTTGCTTTATCAAGTGTGCAGCTGATCAAAACCTATGTTGTGCTACCCTTTTTACTCAAACTAACCAAAGGCAGGTTTTCATGTTTTTGTCAGGCACATTGGTCTTTATTGGCATTGTCTTTTGTTGGCAGTGTCCTCCGTTGGCACACTTTGTTCTAACCTTAAATGACCATTTCTGCAAGTTGTCTGGTAAATCCATTATGATTGGTTAATGTCTGGGGAAAACCGGGTTTTGGCATAGGCGAAAACAAGGGTGCAGAACAGCTGTGCAGTAACTGCACAGCTGATCAGCGCCTTTGTTTTCGCAACATGGATAGTACAATTCCTCTTCATCCTAAATTTCTAGCCATCTTCTGTAGCTGTTCAGGTCGGTTTGTGTCAGACCTGGTCGGAAATCCCGAAGACCGTTTTATCACGTTGCTTCTGATTGGTTAATGTCTAGGGATCAGGGGCTGAAATTGAGTAATTCATTCTGGGATTATCCATGTATTGTCTCAAATTGCAGGGGCATTTATTCCATTGTAGGGATATGCCTTATAGTTGAGCCGCCGCATTAGAAAACCAAAGATCGGCTTATGTGAAAACAAATGCGCATACCAGCTTCAAGGTAATTGTGAAGCTGATCAGTGCCTTTGTTTTCACTATTCAGATACTTCTTCTTTAATCTGAAATTACAAGGTTCTAGCCTGCTACTGTGACTTCATAGGCTGGTTCTTGGTTTTCTCATGCGAAGGCTCATTTCACAGAGATAATGTCATCATGTCCACAGATCTAGCTGTCCTTAATTTTCTGATGCCTTAAAAATCTGTAATTACTCTAAAACTGATGGTGGTGATGTCAAAACTGATCAGGGCATTTTTGCCATTAATGAGCCACTGCATGAGAAAACTAACAATGTGCATAGGCAAAAACAAAGCCGCAGATCAGGTTCGCGGTAACCGCGAAGCTGATCATCGCCTTTGTTTTCACTACACAGATAGTACAATTCCACTTCTTCCTAAATCCAAAATTTCAATCTTCTGGCCTGCTTCTGTGACTGTACAGGCTGGTTTGCGTTGGACCTGGTCGGAACCAAAATTCTTGGTTTTCTCATGTACAGGCTCATTTCTAATTTGCAGTTTCTGAGGCATCACCTATATTTGAGCCACCTCGTGGGAAAACAACCAATGATGTTTCCGAACAGGTCCGCCACAAACCGGTCTGTACAGTCACAGAAGATGGTTAGAGGCTGTGAATTTTGGATTTAGAAAGTAGATGAATTGTACTATCTGTGTAGCGAAAACAAAGGCGCTGATCAGCTTCGCATTTACTCCGAAGCTGATCTGCGCCTTTGTTTTCGCCTATGCAGATTGTTTGTTTTCCCATGCGGCAGCTCATTTGACAAAACAAAAATAGTTCCCCACAAAAACAAAATATGTTGCAACCCCTGATGCACTGTGGCACCAAAGATTTTCAAATCTTTTGTCTTTAAGAAGAATTATCCATAGGACGCAATATCCTATAATGAAATGACCTGATTAATCCCACTGCCGCTAATCTTGAAATCCATCAGAGATCCAAGATGGCCACATCAGGACAGGACAGGACAGGTCACGTCAGGACTTTGCCACCTACTTCCCTAGACAATCATAACTCCGCTAATTGGAATTGATTCCGAAACAAAGAGCATCCAATAATTTTTCGTCATAGACTGATTAGTAAACTTATAATTAGCCATTGATTTTTGCTTTCTCTCGAGACTGGCGGTCTGATGATAAGGCCTCAGAATATAGTCTTATATTTCATCTCGCGCATACTTAATACAATTAAGACAGATCTTTACCGCAGGCAATAGAGATGTGTGTTTTTCTGTCACAAATATAATGGTCGAAGACAACAGTTTCAACAGCTGGTTTGCATTTGTATAATGGAGATGGACCCTAAGTTGATCCTAACTTCTGAAAGCACTGATAGCAAAATTAATATAACTGAAATAAAGTTTATGCCTTTGTCCTTTGATATGGTCCTGTATTGAGACCAAGAAGATGCCATGTATAAGAATGTTTGCTTTTGTAGAAATTTTCGTGTTTGTTAATATTAATTTTCTGCAATTGTATCTAAGGTGGAGACCATGAATTCATGACCAATTTTAATTGCTAACAGGCAGCAATTTGAGATTTTGTTTTGTAGTTTAATGTCCCAGTCAACATTTTTCTGTCATGTCTAGATTGACTGCTTATTGATTTAATTCACCAGTACTATGCACCATTACAGTGCTGTTTGCACCTTTGTATGTTTTCATATTCTTAGTTAAGTTTGGATAACTGAGTAGCAGCCTATTGGGAAATAGCTACTCCCTCAGCTTCAATATGTTTTCTTAGTTCAAGTACCTGATTGTTAATTTAGTTTTTTCCCACCGATTCTCGGAAAATTTCTTACTGATTGTGCCATTTTCTGATCATTGCCTACTTTTACCTTAATGTGTCTTTCTAAAGGACACAACCTGGTGCCATTGGGGTTTGAACATATGACCTCTTGATCTTTTGTCCAATGTTCTTATCACTGAGTGAAGAAATTAACCAAAAGTTCCAGCCAAAGTTGATGAAGTTCCAGAAAACACAAAAAATCAATTTGTAATGATTGATGTGAGTGTTTATAATGCATGTAAGAGGATCAATAAAATAATTAATAATAATTGGCCTTAGTCGGAGATAAAGCTTATAAGTGTATTGGATAAAAAAGAATTGCAACATTTCCTTGTTTCTGTCACAAAAATTGTAATCTGACAAAATTTTGTCAGTTCTGTTGAAACTAAAGATAACTTATTTAGACCTCTTGCAAGTAATCTTTTTTTTTCTTGCAAGTTATCAATAATAGGTGAAAAAAATGTCTCCATCACGATTTTCTTAAATTCCAATACAGCTAGTTCAGACAACAGCCAAGCCTGACAACAGTTTAGGAATGGTTACATGTACATACAGCCAAGTCTGACAACAGATCATGAATGGTTTCATGTACAGACAGGTCTGACAACAGTTTATGAATGGTTTCATGCACAGTCAAGTCTGACAACATTTTATGAATGGTTTCATCTACAGCCAAGTTTATGAATGTTTTCATCTACAGCCAAGTTTATGAATGGTTTCATGTACAGTCGAGTCTGACAACAGTTTATGAATGGTTTCATGTAAAGTCAAGTCTGATAACAGTTTATGAATGGTTACATGTACAGCCAAGTCTGACAACAGTTTATGAATGGTTCCATGTACAGACAGCTCAAACAACAGTTTATGAATGGTTTCATGTACAGCCAAGTCTGGCAACAGTTTATGAATGGTTCCATGTACAGTCATGTCTGACAACAGTTTATGAATGGTTTCATGTACAGTCATGTCTGACAACAGTTTATGTATGGTTTCATGTACAGTCAAGTCTGACAACAGTTTATGAATGGTTTCATGTACAGTCATGTCTCACAACAATTTATGAATGGTTTCTTGTACAGTCAAGTCTGACAACAGTTTGTGAATGGAACAGTTTATGAATGGTTCCATGTACAGACAGCTCAAACAACAGTTTATGAATGGTTCCATGTACAGTCAAGTCTGACAACAGTTTATGAATGGTTTCATGTACAGTCATGTCTGACAACAGTTTATGAATGGTTTAATATACATACAGGTCTGACAACAGTTTATGAATGTTTCATATACATACAGGACTGACAACAGTTTATGAATGGTTTCATGTACAGCCAAGTCTGACGATAGTTTATGAATGGTTTCATGTACAGCCATGTCTGACAACAGTTTATGAATGGTTTCATGTACAGTCAAGTCTGACAACAGTTTATGAATGGTTTCATGTACAGTCATGTCTGACAACAGTTTATGATTGGTTTAATGTACAGTCATGTCTGACAACAGTTTATGAATGGTTTAATATACATACAGGTCTGACAACAGTTTATGAATGTTTCATATACAGACAGGACTGACAACAGTTTATGAATGGTTTCATGTACAGCCAAGTCTGACAAAAGTTTATGAATGGTTTCATGTACAGCCAAGTCTGACAACATTTTATGAATGGTTTCATCATGTACAGCCAGGTCTGACAACAGTTTATGAATGGTTTCATGTACAGTCAAGTCTGACAACAGTTTATGAATGGTTTCATGTACAGTCATGTCTGACAACAGTTTATGAATGGTTTCATGTACAGTCAAGTCTGACAACAGTTTATGAATGGTTTCATGTACAGTCATGTCTGACAACAGTTTATGATTGGTTTCATGTACAGTCATGTCTGACAACAGTTTATGAATGGTTTAATATACATACAGGTCTGACAACAGTTTATGAATGTTTCATATACAGACAGGACTGACAACAGTTTATGAATGGTTTCATGTACAGCCAAGTCTGACAACAGTTTATGAATGGTTTCATGTATAGCCAAGTATGACAACAGTTTATGAATGGTTTCATGTACAGCCAGGTCTGACAACAGTTTATGAATGGTTTCATGTACAGCCAAGTCTGACAACAGTTTATGAATGGTTTCATGTACAGTCATGTCTGACAACAGTTTATGAATGGTTTCATGTACAGCCAAGTCTGACGACAGTTTATGAATGGTTTCATATACAGCCAAGTCTGACAACAGTTTATGAATGGTTTCATGTACAGTCATGTCTGACAACAGTTTATGAATGGTTTCATGTACAGCCATGTCTGACAACAGTTTATGAATGGTTTCATGTACAGTCATGTCTGACAACAGTTTATGAATGGTTTCATGTACAGTCATGTATGACAACAGTTTATGTCTGACAACAGTTTATGAATGGTTTCATGTACAGTCATGTCTGACA
This sequence comes from Rugalucina vietnamica, assembly GCA_964017185.1. Taxonomy (NCBI): domain Eukaryota; kingdom Metazoa; phylum Mollusca; class Bivalvia; order Lucinida; family Lucinidae; genus Rugalucina; species Rugalucina vietnamica. Next base: position 7,734,907 of record OZ024877.1, on the reverse strand, counting down.
ACAGTTTATGAATGGTTTCATGTACAGCCAAGTCTGACGACAGTTTATGAATGGTTTCATGTACAGCCAAGTCTGACAACAGTTTATGAATGGTTTCATGTACAGTCATGTCTGACAACAGTTTATGAATGGTTTCATGTACAGCCATGTCTGACAACAGTTTATGAATGGTTTCATGTACAGTCATGTCTGACAACAGTTTATGAATGGTTTCATGTACAGTCATGTCTGACAACAGTTTATGAATGGTTTCATGTACAGCCAAGTCTGACAACAGTTTATGAATGGTTTCATGTACAGCCAAATCTGACAACAGTTTATGTATGGTTTCATGTACAGTCATGTCTGACAACAGTTTGTGAATGGTTTCATGTACAGCCAAGTCTGACAACAGTTTATGAATGGTTTCATGTACAGCCAAATCTGACAACAGTTTATGTATGGTTTCATGTACAGCCAAGTCTGGCAACAGTTTATGAATGGTTTCATGTACAGTCATGTCTGACAACAGTTTATGAATGGTTTCATGTACAGTCATGTCTGACAACAGTTTATGAATGGTTTCATGTACAGTCATGTCTAACTACAGTTTATGAATGGTTTCATGTACTGTCATGTCTGACAACAGTTTATGAATGGTTTCATGTACAGTTATGTCTGGCAACAGTTTATGAATGGTTTCATATACAGACAGGTCTGACAACAGTTTATGAATGGTTTCATGTACAGTCAAGTCTGACAACAGTTTATGAATGGTTTTTATGTACAGTCATGCCTGACAACAGTTTATGAATGGTTTCATGTACAGTCATGTCTGACAACCGTTTATGTATGGTTCCATGTACAGTCAAGTCTGACAACAGTTTATGAATGGTTTCATGTACTGACAGGTCTGACAACAGTTTATGAATGGATTCATATACAGTCATGCCTGATAACAGTTTATGAATGGTTTCATGTACAGTCATGTCTGACAACAGTTTATGAATGGTTTCATGTACAGCCAAGTCTGACAACAGTTTATGAATGGTTTCATGTACAGTCATGCCTGATAACAGTTTATGAATGGTTTCATGTACAGTCATGTCTCACAACAGTTTATGAATGGTTTCATGTACAGTCAAGTCTGACAACAGTTTATGAATGGTTCCATGTACAGTCAAGTCTGACAACAGTTTTATATGAATGGTTACATGTACAGTCATGTCTGACAACAGTTGTGAAAAACATCAAGAAAAGGTACCCCACTTTTATATAGAAAAACTGGGGTTTGCTTGGGTATACCTATTTTTCTTATTTTTGCTCCAAAACATAGATTGTGGGTACTCGTTAGAACCTCCTCGGCGAGGGGGTTCTAACGTGTACCCACAATCAACGTTTTTAGCAAAAATAAGAAAAATATCAATTTTTTTCCAGTGAAAATTTTGATTTTTACAACCAAAACATTTTCTATATATATTGCATGGGCGTGTTTTTATAATGCTATCACTTTACATCAGTCTTGATTCTGGTTACAGAAGTTTGGATGCATAGGCACTGTACAGTTGGTACCATCATAATAGTATTATTTGTGGGCATCTTTACTTATATTCTCTAAAAGACTGCAAAGCCAAATTGGTCAAAAAAGAAACAATTTTACCTATAGGACTGACGGCTTATCAGTTACTAGCATCTAGTAAAAATACAACATGAAGTATAGGGAAAATCCCGCCCACTTTTTCAAACTCTTGGCGTGAGTCTCTATGGTAAATTTGAGATAAAATACTTTTTTGATGGAATACTTTTTTGATGGCATAGAATTGGGACACTTTTTGTTGATGTATTTTCTGAGAAATCAAAGTTGTAATTAGCCTAGTAAGTTGATATTGAATTTACAAACTATATGTCTGTATCAAAACCTAGTTATTTGTTATTATTATCATTTTTTATCACACGGTTTAAACAAACAAAAAGTAATATAGTTTATGGAACTTTTTCTTCTGAAACATCTTTTTTTTTTTTCCAAAATTCATTTCAGGTATTGAAAATGTTCATTTCAAACTTTTAAAAAGTTATGTATTTGCTTTCTTAAAATGGGTGTAATTATCGCTGATAATTATTGACTAAATATTTATATAATTTTCTCACAGCTAAAATTTTTGGCTTAATAACGATGTACAAAGCAACTGGTATAATTTCAGAACATTTATTCAATGGGAAGATAGAATAATTATTTTTGAGGCCCATTTAAATCATTTCAATTATAATTACTTCGGTGTCTGTTCATTTCGTTTTATTTGGCACAGAAAATTTTGATAAGTTTAGTTTATATAAATGAAGTTTTATTGAAATTTCTTGAAAGACTATCTTCACATTTTAAGCTATTAAGATTAATTTCGAACATTAAAATTTCCAACCTTGGCCGCATAGTCTGTGAAATTTCTTAAATATGTGCCAATTAAAAATTTTGATTGAAGTTCCATTGACTGTTAATTAAGTCCGTAATAACTATCATAATGTTTATGTATTTTATAGTTTAACTCTTTTGCCGCTGGTGTCACCTAATGAATAGCTGTTAGGATCTATGATCAGGGCAGTGTTATACAGATGCTAAATGTCAAATATTCAGATGCAAATTTCTGCAAGATTTTTCAAAATATAAACTGCATAGAAATAACATAAATCAGCAAAAGAAAAAAAATCATATAAATATTACCCAGCATGGAAAGAGTTAAAGCTGACATGTTTGGACAAAAGATAGTTTTAATGTCTAATTTGTTGATTTATGCTGCAAAAGTGTTTTTGTTAATAAGAAATTTGAATGTCTCTTGCTTTATATAAATCATTCCCTCACTTAATTACTTATATTAATTTTTTTTCAAAATTTGAAAAACTATGTCCTTATTTTGTCACAGATAACAAGAAATCTACAATTATCTGTTGGAAACCATGTTTTATGGATGAGCATCATGTTTGCTTGGTTTTATGAAAAAAAACAAACAAACAAAACAAAACAAAAAAAAACAAAAAACAACTGGTGTTTGGGTACATATACCAAGCTGATAAGCCAGCCACTGAGGATTGCTCGACTTTTATTCCCAGTTTACACAAGATTCTTGTATAAATGAGCCGACTCATGGGAAAACCAACAATTTGCATATGCGAAAACAAAGGCGCAGATCAGCTTCGCGTTAACCGCGAAGCTGATCAGCACCTTTGGCTTCGCTACACGGATAGTACAATCCCTCTACTTCCTAAATAGGAAATTTCATGCTTGTTACTGTGCAGTCCGGTTTGTGTCGGACCTGGTCAGAAACTACAACGTTGGTTTTCCCACTAGGCGGCTGAAATCGTGAACACACATTTAGACTGTACTAGCCTGAGTCCCTCCATGATGTCTGAAAATGGTTCAGAAAATGGTAGATAAAAAGATTGTATGGCGCCCTTTGTGGGTGAGGCTCATCTGTGCCGGAACCATCCTTTCATGTATGCATGCACATGTAATAATGCAGCTTTAAAAACATTACTAAAACTTGCCCATGCAATAAACAGAGATTTTTTGAGCTTTAAAAATTGAAAAATTTTAGCTGAAAAATTTTGATATTTTTCTTATTTTTGCTCAAAACATAGATTTTGGGTACTCGTTAGAACCGCCTCGGCGAGGCGGTTCTAACAAGTACCCACAATCTATGTTTTGGAGCAAAAATAAGAAAAATAGGCATACCCCTGCAAACCCCAGTTTTACTATATAAAAGTGGGGTTCAAGGGGGTATACATTTCACGGACATGTTTTCCTGATGTATACATGCACATGTAATAATGCAGCTTTAAAAATACTTTGAAATACCAGTTTCATTTTTAGACTTTTTGAAGTAAATTAAAACTGACACGGATTCTCTATAATTATACAGGTTACAATTTTTTCTAAGAATATACATACTTTTAATTCCCAGGAAAATTGCTATGAAATTTAATTAATGTTTTAACTTAATAATGTGATCAGTATAGGATCATGAGACACATGATATGCAAAGCTACTGATGCTTGTTGCAAACATCTGACAATGCAAATTTGGCAGTTTGATCAGTGTGTTTCTGTTGGCAACTTAGGAAGTGCACATAAAGTAATGCCTGTATTAGTTACATTTAAAAATATGAGTGTCCAACTTCATTCTATGACATAGCAGATCTATTTGTGGATTTCCAAAACAGGTTTGTGCAAGACGTGGCGCCAGATAAATTTTGATGTGCCAGACATGTTTTCAAATGATAAGGATACCTATCTCGGCCAGACTGTGTGAAAATTTGTTAATTTTAATGAGTTTCTTATAATTGGAAAAAGTAAAAAAGACAAATCAAATGGAACATTGCAAACAGGGTGAGTAGCTATTTCCCAAAAGGTTGGCCTCTCAGCTAACCATCAGAACGAAATATAATCTGTATATACACATGTACAATATAAACTTATAAAACACTGTCTTGGAATGGTCGGCAACAAATTCAGCTCCTCCGGTCTAGGTAACAATAGGCACTCAGTCTGTGTCACCTTCTTTGATGCCGAGGTCTTCATTGGTAGTGATAATTTTATGCTGAAAACAAGTTTTCGCACCATACAATATGAGCCGCTGCGTGGGAAAACCAACAATCTGCATAGGCGAAAACAAGGTGCAGATCAGCTTCGCAGTATTGCAAAGCTGATCAGCACCTTTGTTTTCGCTACATGGATAGTCCAATTCATCTACTTTCTAAATCCAAAATTTCCAGCCTCTAACCATCTTCTGTGACTGTACAGCCTGATTTTTGCCAGACCTGGTCAGAACCCAAATTGTTTGTTTTCGGGTGCACAGACCCATATGTATGTGCAAAACTTGGTGTTTTATGTTTTATTGAAGTTCATTAAAACTCTTATCAGTTGGCATATTAATGACTTGGGGAAAAAAACAGACAGATTCCAAATGAGAAACTTCCTGTTTTCTAGACAAACCCTGATTGGTTTAAAATCTCTAATTGGTGACCTTTATCTATGTGACCTAATTAATCACCGAGAAACAGTCTACTGGCATATGGCTGATAAGCTTAGTTAATTTCAGAAAATTTTAAAAAGAAACACTTAATTGTGCTTGATTTTATTGATGCTCTAAAAAGATAGTAAATTTGAAAACTTGTTTAATGGATGTGTAAGATAATAAGAGTGCAAAATTCTGACTGCAAAATAAGCAACACTAGTCCACGATGTATCAGCGATTTGCAAAAAAATGTTGATTTGTAACTTACCTGAGCTGAAGCATACGTCCACAATATGTATCTTGTCATCCATCTGCTCACCCCTTTCAAAGAGTGCTTTAACCAATTTGGTCAATCAAAATCAAATGAAATTATGTGGAGTGAAGCCCCTGTTGGTTGAGGCATTGTGGTCACATGATTAATATGGCTGCCATAGCTATACCTTGCAGAAATTCATAAAATGAGCCGCATCGTGAGAAAACCGGATTTTTGCCTAGGCGAAAACAAAGGCGCAGATCAGCTTCGCGGTAACCGCGAAGCTGATCAGCGCCTTTGTTTTCGCTACTCGGATAGTACAATTCCTCTTCTACTTAAATCCGAAATTTCAAGCTTCTAGCTCTTTTCTGAGCTTGTACAGGCCGGTTTGTGTCGGACCTGGTCGGAAACCCCGAAGACCGGTTTTCTCGCGTCGAGGCTCAAATCAAGTCTGATAATCTTGAAACTTAGTATAAAAAAAGAATACAAACAAAAAATAGGGTCTGCTATATTTGTACTGTTTCTATCTGACTAACCCAAAAATGGCCTTTTGTCAAGGTCATTTTTCCAAGGTCAAAAGGACATTGACATTGAATACTCACATCATTGACTCTGCAAAATTCCTGTATCTACAAATTTTTAGGTCACATTTGATAACACTTTCTGAAAAATCCACTCCTTCCCATGGAAAAGCCTTACGGTAGTTCCAATTTTAACCTTGCCGTAAAATAGGTGAAGGTCAACCCAAGGTCATTATATTAGCAACTTATGATGGTCGCCATTTTAGCATTTAACAGGTCTATATTTGCGATTTCTTACCAAATCCCAGTTAAAATGTGTATTCTAGGCTTAAAATGCCTAAAAAAGGCTTAAAATGCCTAAAAAATATTGAATTTATTTATTGGGGGTTTCATTTGGAGGCCATCTTGGATTTTCTGGCAATTGACTTGCGCAGTAACATCACCGTGTACAACCTGTAATGGATGCAATTGTGGGGGGAAAACTTGAAGTGTGTTTGGGCAATCGCAGTCCCCTCTAGTTGGCATGACAACCGCATGTTAAAGGTTTTTGCTATTTATAGTCCTGATGGCCATTTTGGTCATGTGACCTGGACCATTTATGCAAAATTTGTTCCCCCCTTCCCACTGAGGCTCTGCGTGAAATTTGGCTTCAACTGGCCTTGTGGTTTCAGAGGAAAAGATGTTTGAACACTGTGGACAATGACCACAACAACAACAACAACAATGGAACTTGCCCATATTAAGCTCACTTATGAGCCTTCAGCTCAGGTGAGCTAAAAATTGAAGGAACATTTGGAATTGGTTTGGTTACTAGGTTTAAATTGTACCAGATCTTACATCAGTTAATTTTACCTTATTTAAGTTACGTCATGAGAAAACCTGCTTTTTACATAGGAAAAAACAAAGACGCAGATCAGCTGTGCAGTCACTGCACAGCTGATCAGCGCCTTTGTTTTCCCTTTATGGATGAACAATCCGTCTTCTTCATTCCAATGCTTCTGGCCTTCTTCTCTGGCTATATACAGGCTGGTTTGTGTCGGACATGATCGTGAACCCCAGATGACCGGTTTTCTCATGTCGCAGCTTAATTAATCTAGCTCATTAATCCTTATCTACCTGACCTACTTATTAATTAGAAATTAACCAAGAGCTCCTGATAGGTTCATGCTGATAAACTTTAATTAATTTGCTTTGGAAACATGCAGGAATAAGAAATACACCGTATGTATATGCACAACAGGCGAATATATTTATTCTTTATAATTATGCCTTTAATATATTATTAAAATAGTACAAGAGTTTATTTTAAAAACATTGTAGATGTAAATGAGACAGCTCATGATCTAGAGTTTACAGGATAGTCTTTGAATCTTCAACAAATGCATGTTCTACTGAATTTTGGGGGGGGAAGTTTTTCAGTACCTATAGGACTTTCGGCTTATCAGTTACTAGCATCTAGTAAAAATACAATGTGAAGTATAGGGAAAATCCCGCCCACTTTTGCAAACTCTTGGCGTGAGTCTCTATGGTAAGTAACTAGCAAAAGAATGTGCACTAAATGGTGGTCAGTTGCTACTTTTGAGGTAATGTAACTGAATGTCCTTAGATGACCTCGATGATTTACCATTGACATATTTTTAAAAAGTGAAAAACCAAACTATGTACTGTCAAATCAAACAAAAAGGTTTTGCTTGGAACTTGTTTTTGTTTAAAAAGAGCAATTACCGATAATGACTGACATTTGTATTCAAAGTATGTCCAAATCACAGGATGTTTCTAATGGGATATTTGTTTTAATTAGGACAAAATGAATTTAGACAACAGCCATTTATCATCATTTCGCTAGGCAAGGGAGATAATTTCTTTCTAATTAGTTTCCGGTGATTAAAACAGTTTTCGAAGATAATAATTCCATAATAGACTCATTGAGACCACTTTACACAATTAGATATTTAGCAATGACATTTAATTGAAATTTTAGAATTGTGCTAATCGCAGGAAGATGCAAAATATAACCTTTAAACATAACAAACTGGACATACAGTTTGTTGACATGCAAACTGGTAAACTGCCTAATGCAGTTGCCCTTAGTTATTGCTCTACAATTAAACCTGTGTTAAGAGACCACATAGGGGGGTCTCTCAAGACAGTGAGTGGTCTCTGAGCACAGGTTCTTTAAAGATAAGAGAACGTTTTTTTTTTTTGCAAGAGAGCATTTTTTTTGCGAATCGTAGTTAAATAGGATTAAGTCAGGGTTCAGTTCTGGAGGCCACACCCTTGCATAGAGGTATGTCCATTTGATTGAAATCATTGAAATGTTGCTCAAACTGTATGTATCTATCCTGGGGCATCAAAGAATAGTAGCCTGCTTCTGTGGGCCAGATTCCAAAGACAAAAATGCAGTTTCATAATTGTGTGACATCTCGCATGAAGATGACTAGTCTAATTATCAGAAGCATTATTATTAATAGAAAATCTGTCTTTTGCATCATGAAAATATGTCCGTGAAATGTATACCCCCTTAAACCCCTCATTTATATAGCAAAACTGGGGTATGCAGTGGTAAACCTATTTTTCTTATTTTTGGTACAAAACATAGACTGTGGGTAACCGCTAGAACCGCTTTGGCGAGGGGGTTCTAACGTGTACCCACAATCTATGTTTTGAGTAAAAATAAGAAAAGATATCAAAAATTTTCTACTGAAAATTTTTATTTTTTAGAACTTTAAAAATATCTGTATATTGCATGGGCATGTTTTCGTAATGTGCATGGGCCTGCACATCTGCAGATTCTCTCTTGCCGGATATTCTGTATTGCTTCAAAGGCAATTCTCATCTCTCGATATTGTCCAAATTAGAGAGTTTGTGTTTTGCTGGTAATGATGTTTTCTGCCATAAAGATTGATGAGGCAATGGTCTTGTGGACTAATATTTTCTCCGAACAACAAAAATGACCCTTCGTTGGACCAGCGAGGACTTGGACATGTCTCTACTTTGACTGTTCTAACCATTTCTCAGTTTAAATTGAAATCCTAAAGAAGGCTACCTGTTACTAAGGTCGGCATGAAGACAGCTTGACTCTAAATGCAAAGCAGGTCTTGTGGGTCACCGACAACAGAAACACAAATGACCATTTATGCATGTCACGAGGCAGTTAATTTATAATTACTTTAGCAGAGAACAAAACCTATAGCACAATTAATCATACAGACGGGTCAATAATTAGCCAGCTTTCTGTAAAAACAGAATTTCTATAAATATTATAGCCAGACGAATGGATACATAACCTATATTTGGTTTTTGGAAGGTTTGTGTTTGTATCATATTCAGAGGTCCTATGCCAGTTTATAGTAATGAACTTATTCAAATTGAAATGCTTATTATGTAATAAGTTTGATATTGTGCTTCTTGATCATGAAATGACGAGGTTCTTTCTATTAATACATGATCATCTTTGCTAAGAATTTCAAATGAAAGCATGCTGGGCAAAGCCTCACATCTTAAACACCAAGATTGTACTTTTTTACATAAAAGTAAACTTAAATTATTATTTTGTCATTATTTTTCAGTTCCTGGAGTAAATAAAGTGATTCGTGTAGAAGAAGGCAATACAGCTCCTGTGAGTCTTCTTTATGGTACTGACTTTTACCCTGATGGCAAAGAAACTTAATACCCAGACTGGTTCTGGTTACTGGTTGGGACTGTCAATTTGAAGATAAATGCTAGTAAGAACTTTTAATTTTTGTCATTTAAAAATTGAACATAACAAATTTTATGTGATTTTAACCAGGTTTGGTACAAACAAAACTGTACAGCTTTTGATTGCTACAGTCTGTGATTTAGGTGGCCCCTGCCCGTTTTCTGTAGCCTGGGAAAGATCTGTGGTTACTGTCAATGCCATCATGACTGCTGCTGTTGGTTCTTTCATTCCTACGCATGGAGCAACTGTATTGCTGTACATTAGGAAAACTCGCCCATGCAATATACAGAGAATTTTTGAGCTTTAAAAATTGAAAATTTTTAGCTGAAAAATTTTGATATTTTTCTTATTTTTGCTCAAAACATAGATTGTGGGTACAAGTTAGAACCGCCTCGGCGAGGCGGTTCTAACGAGTACCCACAACCTATGTTTTGGAGCAAAAAATAAGAAACATAGGTTTACCCCTGCAAACCCCAGTTTTACTATATAAAATTGGGGTTTACGGAGGTATTTATTGCATGGACATGTTTTCCTGATGATTTCCTTTTGGAAACTATAACCTGGATGACAACACCTTAAAGACAGGTTTTCTTGCAATGAGACTCATTTGAGTCGTATCATGAGAAAACCCAACAATCTGCATATGCGAAGACAAAGGCGAAGATCAGCTTCAAAGTAACTGTGAAGCTGATCAGCTGCACGGATAGTACAATTCCTCTTCTACTTAAATTCGATATTTCAAGCTTCTAGCCATCTTCTTTGACTGCACAGACCGGTTTGTGTCAGACCTGTTTGGAAACCACATTGTTGGTTTTCTCATGCGAAGGCTCATTTATTTTCAGAGATTAAACATGGTTTCAGAATCTGCGAGTATCTAGTGGACCTTGAACTGCAAAGAAACTGATCAGATTGTGCAGATGCAAGCATCACAGATAGTGGTCCTTCAGGGCTTAGATCTGCCAGGTTTTCATAGGTGAGTTTAAGATTGTGTCTTGTTCAGTTTTAAGTGTGAGTGTCATTGATGAATCTGAATAACAGAGGCCTGATAAAGCTTGTGAATCGGGCATCTTTGTAGGGGCCAATAGCTTATCGCAGACATTATGTAAATGATGTATAAGTATACAATAGTTCTAGCTAGAACAAAAATGCACCAGTTTCCTTGGAAAAGAGATAAAACAAACATGAATCTTCTCAATATCGTTGAATGCAATGAACAAAAAAAGTTTCTTAACATGCCAAAAATTTTTGAATGCCCCTCTTATATATCTGTGACAATTACACAGTTTAATTAGAACTTTGAGTGCCACTATTAACTGTACAAACAATGGTTAAGTAATTACAACTGTCCAAGTGCTAGAACAATAAAACTGCATAAAATAATGGCCGAAAACCTTTTATGACCCAACGACATATGTTGAGTAAACACTTGCTAATTGTGAAGATGAAATATTTCAGATTTGTTTGCAAATGATTCCAAATTACCAATGAAGCAATTATGACATTTGTTTCATAGTGTCTTTTTGCCTAGCAACGTATGTACATGTACTTATTGACGCAGGTTTATTAGCTGACAATTATATGCAAACTTATCGAGTCTAATTAGCAAGTTCAGTGCTGTAAAACTGTTATGTTTTATAATAGACAATTCTATCTTTCTGGGTTAAATCTTGACATATACTTGTTGCTGATTGAAAACTGACTATACAAAGACCAATGATGCTTTTGCATTTAAAGCGAAAATCAGAACTAGTGCATGAACAATTACACAGCAAAGAACAATAGAGCAATGAGAACATTTTAACTGAATTAAGGCCACAACAAATAAATTAGTAGATTCTCATTCCCACCAGGCCCTGTTCAAACCTCTTCAAAATCATATTTCATTTTGGTCGGAAAAGAACAAAAAATATATTCTTCACTGAAAAGTCAAGATAATGTATAAATTTCATTTATTTAATTGCCAGTTTGTCTTTTAATTTATAAATCAAATAAAATTTTAAAGGCACTAGTCCTTGAAGACAGTCAAATTGGGGCCCAAACTAAAAAATAAAACCCACTCACCCACCCCAGAATTTTAAAATATTTGGATGAGAATCTGTTAATATATTCGGTGTGGCCTAAGCCTGGCATACTTTTCGTGGGAAATAGGCAAACAATATAGGCCCAGATGCCATATGCACTCCATATGGACAGTGCTAAAGGCTCCACATATATCCTTTCAACATCTACAGAGACTGCAATATGATATTTGTGTGGTCTCTGTACTGTTTTGTCTCGGACGGTTGATGAAAGCCAGAGCAAGAACTAGGCTTATTGTCATGCCATGATTTCCACGCTGTTGTAGTATGTCCACACAGAGATCAGCTCAACTCTTGGCATGTCACATCCAGTTTCTGTACACACAGTTCATACATATCATCTTTTGTTCATGACCCCATTATATAATAAATTTTAAAATCTATTTAATAATACATGTATATCTTTATAGGTAATATATAAAATGAATGATTACATGTTGAAAAACTTGATGAAAAGTAAGATTAAGAGTTTTCTTGGGGCATTATATTTTGACAGCTCAGTGATACCCACTTAAGAATATTAATGGTGTTTAATTGAAATTCCAAGTTTGAGGGTATTAGAACTTATTACTAAGCCTTGATTGGATTGAGAATAAGACTGTTTAATTGCCTTGCTAATGTTGGAGCCACCTCGTGGAAAAACCAACAATGTGGTTTCCGAACAGGTCTGACACAAAGCGACCTGTACAGCTACAGAAGCAGGCTAGAAGCTTGAAATTTTGGAGTTAAGTAGAGGAGGAATTGTACTATCCGAGTAGCTAAAACAAAGGCGCTGATCAGCGAAGCTGATCTGCGTCTTTGTTTCCGCCTATGCAGATTGTTGGTTTTCCCATGAGGCGGCTCATTTGTGATTTGAATTTTAAAGTTTTATCAGACAAAAGATTGAGAGATAGGTTAGGAAGGTCTTAATCTCTTGGTGCTGAAGGATTAGCTGGATGTTTGTAATTCTGCTTAATTTAGTTAAAGAAAAGTTGTCATTATTAGCTCACCTGAGCCGAAGGCTCACAAGGTGAGCTTATAGGATGGCCATGATCCGGCGTCCGTCCGTTGTCCGTCCGTCCGTCGTAGTCGTCGTCCACAATTTCAAAGATATTCTTCTCTGAAACCGCTTGGCCGATCTAGTTGAAATTTTATATCGAGCCTCATTGGGTAGTGGCATTTCAAGTTTGATCACGAAATCCAGGTCACATGACCAGTATGGCCGCTACGCCCATATATGGTAAAAACCCTTCAAAAATCTTCTTCTCCAGAACCGGTGGGCCGATTTCCACGAAACTTGGTATGTAGCATCGGGGACTTCAGCCCATCATAGTTTGATAAAATAATGACCCTTGGATGACCTTGACCTATTTGACGGCAAGGTCAAATTTGGAAACATAGGCTTTTACATGGGAAAAAGTGAAAACTATGGATTTTTGAAAACTATTGCAGCCTGAGGCCTGAAAACTGGTAGATGCAAACAACTAATAGAGTAGATGAAGGTATGTGATTAATTTAGGTCAAGGTCATCTCTTGACCTTGGCCAGTATGTCGTCCATACATACTTTTTAAAGATCTTCTCCGAAACTGCTTGGTCAATCAAAGTGAAATTTTATGTGGAGCATCCACGGGTAGGGGAGACGAAAGTTTGATCGCGAAATCCAGGTCACATGACCAAGATGGCTGCCACGCCCATATATGGTAAAAACCACTCAAAAATCTTCTTCTCCAGAACCGGCTGGCCGATTTTCATGAAACTTGGTATGTAGCATTTGGGACTCCAGCCCATCATAGTTTGATCAAATGATGACCATGGGATGACCTTGACCTATTTTACGGCAATATCAATTTTGGAAACATAGGCTTTTACATGGGAAAAAGTGAAAACCATGGATTTTTTGAAAACTATTGCAGCCTGAGGCCTGAAAAGTGATTGATGCAAACAACCAATGGAGTAGATGAAGGTATGTGATTAATTTAGGTCAAGGTCATCTGTTGACCTTGGCCTGTCTGTCGTCCATACACACTTTTCAAAGATCTTCTTCTCTGAAACTGCTTGGCCAATCAAAGTGAAATTTTATGGTGAGCATTCACAGGTAGGGGGAACGAAAGTTAGATCCCGAAATTCGGGTCACATGACCAAGATGGCCGCCATGCCCAACTGTGGTAAAAACCACTCAAGAATCTTCTGCTCCAGAACCGGCTGGCAGATTTACACGAAACTTTGTATGTAGCATTTGGGACTCCAGCCCATCATAGTTTGTTGAAATGATGACCCTAGGATGACATTGACCTATTTTACGGCAAGGTCAATTTTTGAAACATAGGCTTTTACATGGGACAAGGCGAAAACAATGGATATTTTGGAAACTGTTGCAGCTTGAGACCTGAAAGTTGCTAGATGCAGACAACTAATGGAGTCATTGAAGGTAAGTAATTAATGAAGGCCAAGGTCATTTCTTGACCTTGACCCAAGGTCATTTAAATATCAAAATTAAAATTATGGTTTTCTCAGAAATCACTGGGTTTGGAAACTATTGCAGCCTGAGACCTGAAACTTTGCAGATGCAGACAACTTATGAAGTCAATAAAGGTGTGTGAGTATTCAAGGTCAAGGTCATTAATGATGACTTAATACTCCAAGATCAGGCTTCAGGTGAGCGTTCTCAGGACCAATGGTCCTCTGGTATTGATAGAGTATAAAAATTCTGATCTATAAATAACGCAAATTAGAAATTATATTCATACTCTTCCTTGTTTTTATTTTTCCGATTTTTAGCTAATTTGTTTAAACAAAAATCTTCCTAAACTTAAAGTGCAGGTTGTTAATTTGACCTAATTTTTGCATTCCGATAAGGAGGGTACATGGTAATAATAATAATAGGCTGCTAGCCAGAGGGTCGATTGGTCCCCCCCCCCTATGGAATTTAGCAGACATACCCTATCTTAAAGAACAATTCAAGCTGAGTAGAATAAGAGATGTTTGCACCCTGAGCGTTGGGGCGTTATCCTGTAACAGCCTGTTACATATGTTACCTAAACAAAATTAAGAAATTATGATATGGTGTTTTCAGTTACAGAAAAATGACAATAATTTATCATTTTAATCAACTTTTTCATACTGTATGCTTGCTGTATGTCTATACTACATATTAAAATCGTTTGGAAAAAAAATTTGACCCATACTTACTGTAACATACGTAACGTAATTTAAGATACCCTTTGAAAATACCACTTTTGAGTGATATCATTTACTAATACTGTTGTACTATTCATTTTTCCAAAGATATGAGAATTATTTCCATCAGCATGTTCAATTGGCAGATAGAAAAACCAAGGTTTGTTTTCCTATCATGTATATATTGCCTTTAATGAAGTATTTAGTAGCCCTACCCCCAGTTTCAAATGCGAAATATTCTATTGCAACGAATGTGAAGTATGTAAAATACTTAAAACTGTTGGATATATATCATAGTTTCATGCTTATTTTACCATGAACCATGGCTCTGAGGATCTGTAACCAAGTATCTTGGATCAAAGATTTTGATCCAGAATGTAATATATGTAACATACATGTAATGAATAACGAAGGGCATTGTACATAGCAGGAATGCCAGTACAGGTCAGCCTGATTCTCTATTCCATTAGATATTTTGCAAATATATATCTTAAATGACAATTCAAGTTTGCTCCAATAAGAGATGTTTGCTTTATGTACATTGGAGCATGTGTCTGTTACAGTATGTTACATATGTTACCATAATATGTTTTGAAAATAATGATATGGCAATTTTAGCGTCAGAAAAATAAGATTTTTATTATTCCATTCACCCAATTCATATAGTCTACAAGAAACATGTCCATTCTCAACACTTAAGTTGCTTGAGCAATAATATGACAACTACAGTGTAATGTCTGTAACATATATTAAAATAACCCTTTCAAAATTAGCATTGTGAGTGACATCGTTTGTTGTTTTATTTTTAGTTACACATTCCAGCTTTTTTTTCAAATATATGTGTTTTTTTACATTACCATGTTCAATGGAGGAGACAGAAAAATCCTATACTGTATATATTATACTAAATGGGTTATTTAGCAACCCTACCCGCAATTTCATAAGCCAAATTGTATTGCTAATTACGTAAAACATGTAAATAATCGTTTCTAATGGCTGTATCTAATGTTGATAATTATTTGCTTATATTTCATGCCTATGGAGAACTATAGTTCTGAGTGGGTGTCACCAAGTATCTAGACTCAGACATCTTAATGGGGAATGTAACGTATGTAACATATATGTATGAATAAAGAATGACGTGGTCTACAATAGATATATATGATGCTATTTCAAAAAAAGTGTCAACACTTTTTTTTCCCTATGAATAATTTAAATTTTGGTGTAAAACAAATCTAGAAATCTAATTCAGTTCTGATAATCATGTCTTTTGACCCCATAAATACTATTTTTAAACGTTTAGAAATCTCTTAAAAATGTAGAAAAATTAGGGTATTACTACAAAATCGTTTGTACTTGAACTGTTAATAGACCTAGAATGCTGAAAGTGGTATCAAATAAATGGGACGGCAATGGACTAATGCCCTCAGTCCTCTAAATACATCATCTGAATTTCAGTTTTATGAATATTAATGAAAACTTTAGAAATTAGAGAAAATACATAACAAATAAGCAGGTATACCTACAAAATGATTATGGTTTTTCAGCAAGCTAAAGTCTGAATGTGCTGAAAATGGCAAGGTCAATTTTCTATCATCCTTCTATAATTAAATGTCATTTGATGAGCATTAATAAATATAATGGATAAATTAGATGTTGGCGATTAACCGCCGAAGAATTGAGGCTGGGTGCCTATTATACCAGATGAATCTTGGCTACTGGAAGTCCTAGACAGCTGAAATTGGTAACGACCGGTTGCTAAGACAATGTTCTTTAACCATATGATGTTATGAATAAATCATATGAATGTTTGTTTCATGAACTGCAACAAGAACTTCAGAAATAGAGAAAATTTGCAGAAACGCGAAGGGGTGTACCAACAAAATCACTTATATCTCCACTATCAACAGCTGTTGAGTAGTCAAAATGGCATCAAATGTTACTATTTGGTCACTTCAATAATGAATTGTTGTCATGTTATCACAAAATATATGAATCGTCATGTTGTCATGTATACATACCACAAAACATATGAGGCTAAAGCAAAGATACACGCGTCCCTGTTGCTGGACACCCTTAATTGTTTGCTATATACCATTTTTATCAACGTTTTATGAATACCCATGAAAGTAAATCTGATATGATTTGTATATAAGAGCTCTGGGAAATGGTGCATTGTCCAAGCAAATATCTGATACCAATTAAACCCTCTAAGGCAATGAGCAGCTGGGATATAAGTGATTTTGTTGGTTTATCTCTTCATTTTTCTCTTATTTTCTCTTATTTATGAAGTTTAATTCTAATATTAGTGACCTTTATCAGATAAGAAGGTTTATATATCAGGTTACAGTGTTATAATCCATTGTCATAGCAATCACTTGATACCAGATTCAGCACAGTAGTGCTATTAGTAACCTAGACACAAGCCATTTTGTAAGGTATACCCTCTTATTTTCCGTGATACTTCTCCAGTCTGTAAAAATTTCATTAATACGAGGTATTCATTAAACTTAAGATAAGTTTATTCATTTATCAGACCAGAAAACAAATTGCATAGCCCAAAGCATCAAGCTGCTACCACTTTTATCATTCTAGGCCTATTGACATGCCAGACACTAGTAATATGTAAGTATAAATGCTATTTTTCCGTGATTTTCCAAACTTTTTTTATATCAATATTGATAAATATGCAAATGAGATAATTTTCAAATAAACCCAAAACATCTGTAAAATTGTCAAATGGTATCACTGGTGTATAAACCATGTGCAACGATGATAGCTTGAGTCTGAAAGACGTTTTTTATGGGTTTTTAATGATTTTTGGCCATTTTAATGTTTAAATTAAAATTCACAAATATGCAAATAAGATGATATGCATAACTTACCTTAAGATGAAACGGCTATAGTGAAGAAGCTTTAAAATGAAATCAAGTTCAGTGGTCTACGATAAGTCATAACGTATATATGATCAGTTTTGTAGCCCAAATTAACCCCATGCGGTATTGGTAGCACTGTAACATTACATGAAATCTAAATATAAACAACTTGGCGTTACACCGTTACAACTGAGGCACATCTAGCAAACGAAAATAACACAAGCATGTCATTCTTACCTTGCACATTGGTGTTTGCAGCTTTGAAATCCACAGAAACTATTACAGAAACCCTTATTTGTTTATAAATGTTAATTCACATATTTTTGTTACATACGTTACACAAATTGAGAACCATCTATGTCAACCTGATAAAATTATCTATCACATATTGCCCTTGAAGAATCTTGTAAACAAATGGTAGAATTAAGGTAAAACAACATATTGTTCAATCCCAATCAAAGAATACTGCAAATATAATAAGCTGGTAACAGTTGTTATTTTTAAATGGCCGTTACACCGTTACGCCCCGGCGTACAAAGTGCAAACATCTCTCATTTGAATGCAAATAACACAAACATGACATACTTACCTTGCACATTGGTGTTTGCAGATTTGTACTCCACAGAAACTATTACTGAAAACCTTATTGGTTTATAAATGTAAATTCGCATATTTTTGTTACATACGTTACATACGTTATACAGATAGAGACCCATATATGTCAACATGATAAAATTATGCATCCCACATATTTTCCTCTAAGAATCTTCCAGACAAATGGTAGAATTATGGTAAAACAACCTATTATTCATTCCCAATCAAAGAATACTGCAAATATAATAAGCAGGTAACAGTTGTTATTTTTAAATAGCTGTTACACCGTTACGCCCCGGCGTACAAAGTGCAAACATCTCTCAGTTGAATCAGAAAAGACTGTTCTTTAAGACAGACTATGTCTGCAAAATTCCCTAGGGGGGGGGAGCAGGACCTTTTTCAGCCAGCAGTCTATAAGATTAAACTTTATCAGTTTTCCATAAAATATGATTATGATGTTCCTTATAATAACGTTTTTCATGGGCAGCTCTATGGATGAGTACCCACAATTCAGATCTTGTATGAAATAACAAGCAGTATTATCTGTACATCATGCAAATATATCCATGCAATGAATATCCCTTGTACAGGTACCCCGCTTTATTATAGTGAAAATGGGGTTTACAGGGGTAAATGTTTATTCTCTGTTATAGTGGTTACTAATCAGAATCACCTTTTTGAGGTAGTTGCAACATGAACCAACAATCAGTGTTTTGAGCAAAATATTTAAAAAAAAAATCTTTTTTCTTTGAATGGAAAATTATTAGTTTTTACATCTAAAAAAAAAAATACTGTGCATTGCAGGGGTGTGTTTTCGTAATGTTTTACCTGTTTGGCGCTAATTTAGGGCAGGTTTAATTGTTATTTTTGCCGAACTTTATCAGTAAGTGTCTGGATTAACAAAGTGAAGCACCCACCTTTATTAAAGCTATCTACCCATATCCGCTCGTTGTGTTAAATACCTGGTCGTGGGGAATTTGCGTTACAAAAGCGAATCAATTAAGGTATTAGTCGGGCCTGATAATTGTTGATAAATTGAAAATTCGGCCAAAAGGTACACTCAAAAGATCTAAATTGTTTAATTTCAACCAGATAAGTTCCGAATGAAGATAAATTCTTAAAGATAAGGGTTTAATGCAAGAAACATGTAAACATTCAAGTGATGGATGTTTTTAATTTTAAAGTGTTTGTCTAGCGTTTTTATAATCACAACGAATTAAGGTCTTTAATTTTTGCAACTGTTGTGCGAATTAAAGCGATAAAACGAATCACCTATGTACCAGAGATTTTCAATTTACTTCGTTAACTAATATAAGCCTATGGTCCTTTTTATGGGGAAAAAGGCAAACAGTATAGCCCCAGATGTAATGCCACAGAATGTGGCACCCATCTGGGGCTATTCTGTTTGCTTAAAGGGATTTCATCAAAAAGTAAAATAAAAATCCAAAATCACTCCTGATGCCCCTAAAAATGAAAATGGGCTCTCCCAAATGATAACGATGGGCAAGTCCATTCATCACATATGGGTTAAAGCTTAGAAAATCGCTGTCTGTTTCTAGTTAATTGGTCTGTTGTTCTATTTTATTAAAACTTAGTGAATGAATTGAACTAATTTGAATTTAATAGGCATTTTGTTATCTCTCTCCTTCAGACTGGGGGTAAAATACCAGACTTTGCTGATCACACAGATTGAGGGAAGAAAAATAATTGTTTCTACGAAAATGCATTTGAAAACATTCTAAAATGCAGTTGAAAGCATTTCTTTTAAAATGCAGTTGAAAATATTTCTTTGAAAATGCAGTTGAAATCATTTCTTTTTGAAAATATTCTTTTTACCATTTCCCGGTCATGTGACACACCCGTTCTGGAACTTATGATGTTTTACTTTAATACTGCCCAGAGCCGAAGCATCATGGGAAAGTGTGATGTTCCTTGCATTTTTTACATCTGTATGAGCTTGTGAGTGAGAAAACAAACAATTTGGGTTCCGACCAGGTCCGACACAAACCGGGCTGTACAGTCACATAAGATGGTTAGAGGCTGGAAATTTTGGATTGAGAAAGCAGAGGACTAAATTGTATTATCTGAGCAATGAAAACGAAGGCGCTGATCAGCTTCGCAGTTACTGCGAAGCTGATCTGCGCCTTTGCTTTCGCCTTTGCAGATTATTGGTTTTCCCATGCGGCAGCTCATATTGCTCGGTTTATCCACTGAAGCTAAGAAAAGTTTTGACTGTTGGGTAGAATGTGTACATGGTTTTACATGGTGTTTGCATTTGTTCCTCGCTTAAAAAGCCTTCTAGAACACGAAGCTTTCCATCCTGACCATATAATTTCCCTTTCCTTTTTTGCAATCCGACCCTCCAAGAAACGTGCTAATTGATTTATTATATCTTTTTAGTGAAATTCCTGCTGCATTATGTTACAAATCACCTGGGTTTTGTTGCCGTCTTTTTGCAACTGTTGCAATGTCGCCTTGCATGAGTCACAATGTGAGAAAACTGGTCTTTGGGGTTTCCGACCAGATCCGACACAAACTGGCCTGTATAGTCACAGAAAAAGGCTAGAAGCTTGAAAATTTAGATTTAAGTAGAAGACAAATTGTACTATCCATTTAGTGAAAACAAAGGCGCTGATCAGCTGTGCAGTTACTGAGCAGCTGATCTGCGTCTTTGTTTTTGAATGTGCAAGAAGCTGGTTTCCTCATGACGAGGCTCGTGTCATTTTCCGATAATGGTAAACTAAGATCTCTTCAATGAAACATATCGTTTTTATGATCGGCCACGGTTGACACTGCTGTTGAACGCTAATATCGGCATTTTGACGAGAAAACATGCTGTTTGTATTATTGACCATAGAAGACTGAAACTGGTCTGCTTCCGTAAGGAAGTATACTTGATCTATTAGATTGTAAAATATGAAATCTAGACAGATCAGTCTAAGTAGCATGGAACAACAAAGGCACTGAACAGGCTTTGCACTTGCACAGTCTGCTCCATGATTTGACTTTTCTTACAAGTAATAGGCAGACATTCACATGACGGGACTCGTATCGGCTATTAACTGGTGGCTTACATTCAATAGTGTCGCTTTACTGTACGACAATGGATAAACGTGAAATCTGTCGGTAAGTCCGATAAAAAAGATGATAAAACTCTTTGAGAAGGGGGAGGAGAAGAAAAAGTGACAAAATGTTTGAGTCACAACATGAGAAACCTGTCTTAGGCTTCTGACCAGGTGGTTGAACAGACCGTCTAGTGGTTAAAAAACAATAAAGTATATATAGATAATGTTTATTTATTTATTTAGATATTTAAGATAAAAGTAAGAAAATAAAAAAAAAATGTGGATTAGCATGTTAAGAGTATATATTGCTGATGTATACCTTTGTTGTTGCGTATACAATAAACAGATTTTCTCATGGTGTGACTTATTTGTTATTGATATTGATGATTTTAAATGGCTTTATAGAAAATGGCACTTTAAAATGAAAATAATGTTCAAATAAGGTATTTATACTTTAAACTTGCTATAATTTTGCAAGTTTTATTTGTTCTTCATTTGCTGATAAGCCTGATGCTGTTGTTATTAGTTCATTATTTCATGATTTATGTGCATGATATGGATAGTTCTTAAAAGAATATATTATTTTCATAAGCAGTGGCAGAAAGTATTTTGTTTGTATGATGTTTTATATATTATTGCATAAATACCCATGTCTCATGCTATTAACAGGCGTATAGTAATGAAGAAAAAAGCTGCGTATTAATGTGGCAATTCGCATGCGTGCATGCTGTTAATACATTGCATTTATATATGCTTGTTACCGTGCGCCACACAAAGCATGTGCTGATAATGAGAAACTGAACTCAGACCAGAACGAGCATAAGAATAAAGCTTTTACGCGTATGAATATGTGACGAGGCTGTAAAATAAAGTGCACGATTATTTCTTTCATTTGTGCAGAATTTGTGCAATAATAGCGATCAGTTTTCAACACTTCCCTCCCTATCAACGAATGTTAATGAATTGAAAATCATAATTGAGCCGCATCGTGAGAAAACGGGATTATAGCCTATGCGAAAACAAAGGCGCAGATCAGCTTCGCGGTAACCGCGAAGCTGATCAGCGCCTTTGTTTTCGCTACTCGGATAGTACAATTCCTCTTCTACTTAAATCCGAAATTTCAAGCTTCTAGCTCTTTTCTGAGCTTGTACAGGCCGGTTTGTGTCGGACCTGGTCGGAAACCCCGAAGACCGGTTTTCTTGCGTCGCAGCTCATTTTTGCTTATTTATTTATCTATTTTTTTGCTGTTAAACAACACAGAGTTTTATTAAAAATTTCATTCAGACTTTATGAAATTTGTGAAATTAAAACTTGAGAAAATGTGATCAAAACATGGAAATAAATCTGTGTTTTCAAATGAGCCTTTAATTATAAAGAAGCTCTTGTGATTTATTTAAGATCGGAGCTGATTAATATTTCACTGTTATTGTGGAGAAATGTAATTAGAAGATCCTGTGATTTTCTTTTCATCTTAACCTCCGATGATATTAAAACATTCCGACGCCCATGATACCGACTTGTTTATTAATTTGTCTTTTTATGGCTTTGTTAAACCATCTTTTCACACTTGGCTGTTTGTGGACTGGGAAATTTGTCATCTTGTTTAGAAATTAACATTTTTTAATACCCTGTCTTTTCCAGTATCATTTCAGCCGCCGCATGGGAAAACCAACAATTTGCATAGGCAAAAACAAAGGCGCAGATCAGCTTCGCAGTAACTGCGAAGCTGATCAGCGCCTTTGTTTTCACTACACGGATAGCACAATTCCTCTACTTTCTAAATCGAAAATTTCCAACCTCTAACCATCTTCAGTTTGTGTCGGACCTGGTCGGAACTCAGTGACACAATTTGTTGGTTTTCTCATGCACAGGCTCATTTTTTGATCATTATCACTGAGCCGCTCCACAAGTTTACTGGTTTGTTACATGTATGCGAAAACCAAATATTTTACATCCTTTTCATGATCCACCTTTTTACCGTTTTAGTTATTTTCTTCCGTCATGGTACAATCTCTCTAATTTCTATATCTATGTTGTCTAGACTTTGGCTATTCATTGTAGTTAGATTTGTTTGTGTATGGCCAGGTCAAAAACAGAGTAAACCGGTTTCCTTGTGTCGTGGCTCAAAAGTCGTACAATCGCAGCTCATACCAATAAAGTCGAAATCTAATTTTCCACTCTACTGTTTTTCTAAACGTGTGATATTATTCTCCAGTATAGAATTTTTTTATTGCATTAATTATGGTTAATTCCGCTGCTGGCTCAGCGAGTCGTTATGCATTCATAAGTACGAAAATCAAAAGGAAAATTTCAGGGCATCCTAGCTTTTAATGCTCACAGGTGCGGATGAAAATTAGTTTTCGATTAAAAGATATTTATCAAAATCAAGAGCAACACTGTGATGGAATTAAGAAAAGTGAATATATTTGATATGATATGTAAATTAGTCGAAATAGTGAGGCTGACTACTGAGACGCATTAATAAGATGCCAAAACTAATAGCTTTCTAATATCCCCATTCAATTTGATATTATTTCTACTTTTCTATATCAGATAAAATGTGTTTTTCTTTTGGCCTTTTTAGGTGTATCTAGGTAACACTTTTTAACTAAACTTTAATTTTATGATGATTTTGAGAAAGCTGTCCTTGGACAAATCTTTTGCCAGCAGAAAACTCTTTTGCTGCCATTATTTTAAAACATGTTTTAGAATAAAATTAGTTTTGATAGTTGGTGATTATATCTACGTCTACTATACCCGAGGCAGATCCTCAAGCTAGCTGCCGGGTATATTGGGACCAGATTTCTTTATCCCGCCAGGCCGCCGCAGAAATGTTGTCAGCCATGTATAGTACATTCATCCTTCAGATGAATTTTTGAGCCCCCTGCCTTCCTGCTCACCATTGTGGATCTACTGTGAGAGGTTATAAAACTTTTTTCATGCTCAGCTCAGCTGAGACTAAAATTTATCCTGCTCATATTTTATGTTAGAATGCCAACAATTGGTGGCATCATAACATTTATAAGCAGGATATAAATTACAGGCACCTTCAATTTCAATACATTTGGGCTATTTTAAAATTTATGTGCATTTAAATTTTATGCTCAGCTGAGTTGAGCATGAAAAAAAAAAAACCTTGGGACCTGGGCTGTGACCTGTGATCAAGACACAATACCCAGACAGTGGTAGGGCCATCCCAACATGAATGAAAAATCGTTCACTAGGACATTAAACCACAGAACAAACAAACAAAATTTGTTGCTCTTCAAGTGTCCCAACAAAACATACATCATCCTTTTCCTTTCCAATAACAAGTTGATGATTTGTTATCCGCATAGGAAAACCAACAATCTGCATAGGCGAAAACAAGGGCACAGATCAGCTTCCCAGTAACTGCGAAGCTGATCAGCGCCTTTGCTTTCGCTACACAGATAGTACAATTTGTTTTCTTCTCAAATCTTAAATTTTAAGCTTCTAGCTTGCTTCTGTGACTGTACAGGTTGGTTTGTGTCCGACCTGGTCGGAAACCCCGAAGATCAGTATTCTCACGTCAGGGCTCGTATTATTCATACAAAATTTGTGTTTTATGTTATTGTTCAACATTCTGAAATCACCATGCAGATGCATTTTCCATTAATATGCTAATTTCCTATCAATAGATGAGCCGCAGCATGAGAAAACCATCTTTGGGGTTTCCAACCAGGTCTGACACTAACCGGCCTGTGCAGCTAGAGAAGATGGCTAGAAGCTTGAAATTTTGGATTTAGGAAGAAGAGGAATTGTTCTATCCATGTAGCGAAAACAAAGATGCTGATCAGATGTGCAGTTTCTGCACAGCTGATCTGCGTCTTTGTTTTTGCATAGGCAAAAAGCAGGTTTTATCATGACGTGGCTCAGATGAGCCCAACCGAATTTGTCATTAAAGTTAATTGCCTTGTTACAAAGCACAATTTTATAAATTGAAAGCAGTCAGCCAGATTTATAATGATTTGTAATTTACAATACATTATTGGCGACTGATAATTTCCCCATACATAATGATGAGACAAAACTTGGAATTGCGGAGAGAAATTAGGATACAGTGCTGTTGTAAGTTGGATCTTTTTTGTCGCCAGCATGTGCAGTGTAATAAGTCTTTTGAGGCAGTTGAAATACCAGTAGATGCAACAAAATTTGTTCTAGATGCAACAAAATTTGTTCTAGATGCAACAAAATTTGTTCTAGGGCAGATAGATGCAACATCACACGACACATGACAAAATGGAGTGCTGTGATTGGAAGGGGGGTAGATTTGGCTGCAACCTACAGCAATATAATGAACTTGTCACTGTAGGTAGTAGCCAAATCTATCCAGCTTCCAATCTCCACACTTCATTCTGTCACATGTCATGTGATGTTGCATCAATCTGGGCTGTAAGAATCACTTGTATATAGGGTGAGTGATCTGCAGTTTGTGGCCTAAAGGTAGTGATCAAATGGAGTTATCATTTAGTCACTATATGCACAGAAAAGCATTATAGTTGCCCAATCAGGAGTGTAGCTGGGCAAAAATACAGAGTACGCACTTTGTTAACGGGTGTCTGAGGGTACTGTCTAATGGATGTAGAAAAGTTGTTTAGGGTTGTTTAAAGTCATAAAAAAATCTCGAATACTATGATTTCTAAAAAAATCTCAATTTTGTGACATCAAGCTGTACGCATATGCGTACACGTAGCTACGCCCCTGCCAATATGTAAAACGCCTCTTTTGGATGTACTGGTTATTTCTCACATAAATTTGTGGTCCTTCACTACATGGTCATTTAAAAGCGAAGTTGATTCTGATGTACCTTTTAATTGACATAAAATGTGTTGAAATTCTGTATATGAATAAGTTCAGGCTCAGATGTAATAGCTTAATTTATCTAAAACCGATGATGTCATGTACTGAATTTTTATTTTAAAATAATTATTGTTCGAGCTGGTTAAATTTACTGCTTTGAACAAGACTTCAAATTAGTGAGATGCTTAACTCATTTAAGCCCGACATCCTTTTTGTGGGACATAGGCAAACAGCATAGCCCCAGATGGGACGCCGCAGAATGCGGCGTCCCATCTGGGGCTATACTGTTTGCACAGAGAATTTCCATAGAAAAATGGGATAAAAAAATAAAAATCACTAACACCCATAAAATGAAAGTGGACTCACCCGATTGATAACAGTGGGAGAATCCATTCGTCAAATATGGGTTAAGCTTTAACTATCTAGCTGAAAGGAATCCTTTTGAACCTTTTTAGCATAATTAAAATTCAAAAGGAAACATTTTTTTCATACAGCTGTTTTGAAAAAATTAACTGCATAACTTTTACCTAGGCTATTGATGGATTTCTAATAATTTCACTTTCTTTAGGACTTATTACTGACTGATACATTTTGTGGTTATTTTTAACAACGAGCTTTAGGACTTATTACTGACTGATACATTTTGTGGTTATTTTTAACAACGAGCTTTAGGACTTATTACTGACTGATACATTTTGCGGTTATTTTTAACAACGAGCCAGATTAGTGCTGCTGTTTATTTAATGCTATTGAAGTGCCAAGGACAAGATGTATCAATTTTAATGCCACATGTATTCATTTCTGATTGAATTCTCTCATGCTGCAACATATGGATATGTCTAAGGTCAATATCAAGTTAATTTTTGAGATATAAGTTTTTGTACACCATGTTTCAGACACATCCTGTGCATGAGAAAACCAACAATTTGGGTTCCAAACAGGTCCGACACAAACCGACCTGTACAGTCACAGAAAAGAACTAATAGCTTGAAATTTCAAATTTAAGTAGAATATGAACTGTAGTAGCCGAGTAGCGAAAACAAGGGGGCTGATCAGCTTCGCAGTTACTGCGAAGCTGATCTGGACCTTTGTTTTGGCCTATGCAGATTGTTGGTTTTCCCATGCAGCGGCTCAAATATAATAATGGCATCGTTCTGCATCCCAAAATCCTAAGAAAGTGCTGCAGAAGTTTTGAAAATCGGTTCACAAATAAACATGTTATGCTAGAAAAAAGTTTGAATATGGCTTTTCCTATTGTGAAGCTGTAAGCAAGGGATGTAATTATATTCCCAGAAAAAAATCTAATTTTAAAATGCACAAAACTAAAACACTATTGTACAGTAATGTGGTCAATTTTTATAAGTGAATCAATTTTCAAAATTTTGCAACACTTCTTAAGACTTTTTGGAATGCAAAAGGAAGACTGGGTCATAATTATCTGGACGTGTTTCAGAAAAAAAATGATTTTTAAAAGGCAGTTTCTGTAAGACGGTGTAAGGACAGTAGCAGTATGCATTGACATGGCTTGTAATTTAAATGACAAGCTTCTCCAGAAGGTTCATTATAATAGTCAGGAACCATAGCATTATGTAAACCTGTTTTGGGAGAGCAAGATGGCCCCTTGTGGTTATAGAGTCAGGAAAACATATCCGTGAAATGTATACCTCCTTAAACCCCACTTTTATAGATAGTAAAACTGGGGTTTGCAGGGGTATACCTATTTTTCTGATTGTTGCTCCAAAACACAGATTGTTGGTACTTGAACTTTTGCGTCTGAAAAGATATCTGTATATTGCATGGGCATGTTTTCGTAGAGATTTAGAAGCTTGCAGCAAGTTTTGTCCTTGTATTGACCAAGACATGTTAACTTCTAAAATAGGTGGCCCCCGTGGCCAAGGGGTTAAGAGCGCTGTTGCTTAATCACTCGATCATATCACCGCTGCGTCTGGTGTGGGTTCGAGCCCTGCTCTGGCCACATGTGAGACAAGCCAAGACTTGCTTGCGGGTGTGCCAGGTGGTTTTTCTCGGGGTTCTCCCGTTTTCGCCCGACCTACTGATTGGCCCGTTTCATATGAGCTGAAATAATCTTGAAAGGGACGTTATACTGAATCAAAAAAAAAAAAAAAAAAAAAAAAAAAAAAAAAAAAAAAAATCTAAAATAAAAGTTATAATATACAGCTACCCATCTTTCCTGGAGTAGGCGACAAAATGTTTGCAAAAGATGAAATAGATATCTTAATGTTAGAGTAATTATAGCTTTAATTTTACATTTGAGCCGCCTCGTTGAAAAACCAACAATGTGGTTTCCGAACAGGTCCGACACAAACCGACCTGTACAGTCACAGCAGCAGGCTAGAAGCTTGAAATTTCGGATTTAAGTAGAAGAGGAATTGTACTATCCGAGTAGCGAAAACAAAGGCGCTGATCAGCTTCGTGGTTACCGCGAAGCTGATCTGCGCCTTTGTTTTCGCCTATGCAGATTGTTGGTTTTCCCACGTGGCGGCTCATTTGGTGACAGTTGTGGAACCTGATTAGATTTTTAGTTTAATTACTAAATTATACAATAATTTATTGAACAAGCGTCCAATTAAATCAAGTCATTTTGTGTTGAATAGCCATGTTTTATAGCGCCACTTTGAAATACAAAAAAAAAAATTCTGTTGTAGATCAGTTTTCATCAAATACATCTTTTCTCAAAATGTTGAGCGTGCATGTAGTGTGGGTGTTAAATGTTGGGCAAACAGCATATGCGTAATACTTGAAGGGTTGGTTACCGAACCAAGTCCAATAGAACTTGTAACAGTTGTAGGTAGCTATGGTAACAACTTTCTTGTTTAAATTGGTCCATCAGTCCTGAAGGTTTTAAGACAAAACAAAATTGTTATTCTAAACATTTAGATCATGAACCAATACCAAGCCCCAAGGTTATAAAACTTTTACCATGCACAACTCAGCTGAGCATACAGCTTAAACACTGCTCAGAGTTAAAGTGCCGAGTAGAAAAAGTAAGTAAAATAAAGCGAGTCGAAGACAAGCTGTTTTTACTTATTTTTTCTACGAGGTCTTAAACTAACTTGTAGTATGGCAGGACAGCAGTTGACATATCGGGAAGATACAGTACGGTTTTCAGTCAGCCTCCTTCCTGTGTATTAATAAGTAGGCCCGCCTCCTTTGATATTCACTTGTATTGGATTTAATGTTACAAAAATGTCAAAGGAAAAAACAGAAAGTCATACAACAAAATAGACCAAATAATTTGAAATTTTAGGTTTAGATCACCAAAGCCTGTTACTAATCCTACTTATAAATGTTAAAATGCCAATAATGATTGGCATTTTAACATTTATGAACTGGATAAATTTTAGTCTCAGCTGAGTTGAGCATGAAATAAGTTTTATAACCTCGGAGCCAGGTCTGGTTCGGAGTGAGATGAACCTTGTTTGTTTTATGGATCTGTGGCTCCACCTTGTTATACTCAACCTTACTATAAAGAATAACAAAATTTTAAACGGTAAAACCACAGGACAGAGAGAACCATCCTTTCATCACTACTATTATACTTCACAGCTTCATGAAATAAAAAAAAAATCCAGACTCTTTTGCCTCAACACTGACAAAGCAGTTTGGCAATTAATTTTTAAAGCAATTTTCATAAATTAAAAAGTATATCTAACTTCATGAATAATATTTCAAAAGGTTCAGAGATGTAATTTTGACTATGGTTATGATTGTGATTAATTGAACCTCATTAAAACAGGCACCCATATCAAATTACAGTAACATTTTAGTTTTGAATAATGTAATTTTTGTTAAAATTATTTTAATTTTCAAGTAAAATGCAGTATGGATGTTATGCCAGATGGGTGATATCCCCCAATCCTCTTTGCCAAGTAACCTTCCCTTATGATAACCAGGCTCCGAAGTTACAGATTTTTATGCTCATCTCGGTTGAGCACAATATTTAACTGCTTATATATACTGAAATAACCTAAATTTGAAGAAATGTCATGTTTAGATTTGAACCCTGGTCGATTTTTCCTGCTCATAAATGTTAAAAATGACAACAATGGAGTTGATAATTTTAGCTGCAGCTGAGTTGAGCATGAAAAAAGTTTTATGACATCAGGGCCAGGTATCTGTTTTACTGCTTGTAGAACACAACAGTGTTACTTACCAAAGCATAGATCACAGTCACGGTGAGGAAACTACATAGACGGAGCCATTGGCTCTGCTAAGGAAATCTTGTGTGGGGTTTTCCGGTCACGTGCTGCGCCATCAATCTTGGCTGTTTCGGTGGACACGAAAACGTAAGTTTTCCATTTATTGTCAATTCATTTCATTTTATACTAAACACTAGCGAGAAAAAGGGAATTGTATGAGGGGCCCATGACTTTCAACTTACTTCCTTATCTGTTTGCCAGTTCCAAGTCTTTGCGAGTTCCAAGTCGGCGCGGTTTTGTCTGAATCACTTTTGCCGTGAGCCACGGCGAGGTAAACAAAGGTCATTTTCTATAATGACCACAGACTTTCTATTGCTCTTTCTGCATAAATATTACTTATCTAAATGTTTAGACCGTCCAAATGTATGAATTGATTATCTTATCCTTCCCCACTCACAATAAACAAAATTTGAATCAAAATATAAAAAAGATGAGAAAAAATAAACAATGGCTCCGTCCATATCGGCCGGCTCTGTCTATATCAGCTGGCTCCGCGGTATGAGGGTGAGTTTTAGAAGCGATAGATATTTGTCGCTATTGGGAAGTGAGATTTTTTGAAAGTTATTTTTGGAATGGTGATGCTTTTCTCGAACCATCTATCATTTCAAAAAGTGCGGCCCCGTGGTTAAAGTGGTTGACTTCAGTGCTCTTGATCATTCGACCATATCACCCTGTGGGTGCAAGGCACTCTCGGGCAACGTGGACAAGCCAAGTTCTGCTTGCGGGTGTGTCGGGTGTTTTTCCCGGATACTTGCGTTTTCGTTCCACTTACCGATCCATTCGTCTCAATACCAGTGAAACAGCTTGGGGGACGCAAAACTGAATAAAACCAACATTTGAGAATAACCTTTGTAAAAGTTTGGCAGGTTTGTCTGAAGTTGACACTCCAGACTTAAGTACTTACTGCACGAAGTGCGAAAAGCTAGTCTTGTCACCTCGGTCGTCTGCGTTCCCGTGCGCGTCCGCGTTCCCGTCACACTGATGTATAGTTTTTATAAATCCAGATCATGGGAACAACTTAACATAGAGGATCCAAACTTGGACCATAGGTACTCAGTAGGGCTGGCTTTCATTCCATGACATGGGCCCCTGGGTCCTTGTCCGGGGGGTGGGGCTAGGGGTTAAAATCTAGAACACCTTAGAAAATTGACATTTCTGCGGTATAGTCATGGAATGAATGCCAACCCTACTGAGTACCTATGGTCCAAGTTTGGACCCTCTATGATAAGTTGTTCCCATGATCTGGACTTATAAAAACTATACATCAGTGTGACGGGAACGCGCACGGGAACGCAGACGACCGGGGTGACTACAATAGCTCTTCGCACTTCGTGCAGTAAATACTCAAGTCTGGAGTGTCAACTTCAGACAAACCTGCCAAACTTTTACAAAGGCTATTCTCAAATGTTGGTTTTATTCAGTTTTGCGTCCCCAAGCTGTTTCACTGGTATTGAGACGAATGGATCGGTAAGTGGGACAAATACGGGAGTACCCTGGTAAAAACACCCGACACACCCGCAAGCAGAACTTGGCTTGCACTTTTTGAAATGATAGATGGTTCGAGAAAAGCATCACCATTCCAAAAATAACTTTCAAAACATCTCACTTTTGACTGGTAAACCCAATAGCGACAAAAATCTATCGCTTCTAAAACTCACCCTCATACAGCGGAGCCAGCCGATATAAACAGAGCCGGCCGATATGGATGGAGCCATTGTTTATTTTTTCTCATTTTCTTTTTATTGTGATTCAAGTTTTGATTTTCGTGAGTGGGGAAGGATTAGATAATGAATTCATACATTCGGACTGTCTAAACATTTAAATAAGTAATATTTATCCAGAAAGAGCAATAGAAAATGACCTTTGTTTACCTGGCCGTGGCTCACGGCAAAAGTGATTTAGACAAAACCGCACAGACTTGGAACTCGCAAACAGACAAGGAAGTAAGTTGAAAGTCATGGGCCCCTCATACAATTCCCCTTTTCTCGCTAGTGTTCAGTATAAACTCAAATTTCGACAATAAATGGAAAACTTACGTTTTCGTGTCCACCGAAACAGCCGAGATTGACGGCGCCGCACGTGACCGGAAAAACCCACACAAGATTTCCTTAACAGAGCCAATGGCTCCGTCTATGTAGTTTCCTCACCGTGACAGCGGCTCATTGGTACAGTGTCAGACTCTGCAGTGACAGGTCAGGGGTCCTTCCACTGCTGTGTTGTGTCATTGCCCATGCACACACATTTACTTTATAAGGCTCTGTGGCATAGCGGTTAAGTCACTTGTCTTGGAAATGGGCCTTTGCATGAAAAAACCAACAATTTGAGTTCCGACCAGGTCTGACACAAACGAGGCTGTACAGTCACAGAAGATGGTTAGAGGCTGGAAATTTTAGATTCAAAAAGTAGAGGAATTGTACTAGCCATGTAGCGAAAACAAAGGCGCTGATCAGCTTCGCAGTAACTGCGAAGCTGATCTGCGCCTTTGTTTTCGCATATGCAGATTGTAGGTTTTCCCTTGCGGCGGCTCAAATGGTTGTTGGTTTGATCTAGGGCTTCTCCAGTCTTTCTGATGAGACTATAAACTAAGGACCTATCTCCATATGACTTAAGCTGTTGAGTCAGACATAAAACACAAAATCAACCAACCAAACAAACCACCATGATATTACATCCCAATATACAAATGATGGCTCTGTTGCAACATGACTGAAAAATTGTTGACTGGGATGTGAAGCAGTTTTTCTCATGCTGAAGCTCTAACCTGCACTAGCTGTTATATGAAACATAATATTTTTTCTTCTTTTTTTGCATTTATTTTTAGAAAAAAAAAATCACTTTAAATAAACCCCAAAATTTGATTAATAACAGCTAATTAAGCTGGTTGCCCTTGCATAACATTGTTTTGAAGTTTCATCTCATTTCTTACACCTGATTTAATGTTGGTTTTTCAAATTCATCAAAGGCTTTACCTGTCGTTAATATATTACCCACTCAGCGCCTTAATTAGAAATTCGCCCATATTAAAACAAACTTGAAGGAGGGTTTTATGGTCGCGGAACCATGGAAACGAAGGTTTTAATTGGCTGTTGTGTATATAACCTATTTAGATATTGTCTAAAACTTAATCCCTGATTTGTCATAACCGTAATAGTGCAGGTGAAAATTTGTAATTAGTTTGGGACAGTTGGAGTGTCAAGGTATGTTGTCTTGAAGCTTTATCTCCTCAGATTATGGCATAGTATGATAAAATTATGAGTTTGGTCGGAATATTCATTTGCTCTTGAGTGCCTGAACAGGTATGGCTCAAATCAGCTTGTGCAGCTTTATAGGTAATCCAGAGCAATTAGATGCTGCAGAACCATCCTTTGGAACTGCTGTATACATAGTTGTTGCTTTTACCTCAAGTTCTGCTTATTTCAGAAAATTTTGTGACAGTATCTGCTTATCACCCATAGAAATAAAGCAGACAGACCAGACCAGATCAGACAAACAGACAGACAGACAGACAGACAGACAATTCATGGAAAAACTAAATAATGATGGAGCATTGCTCCTGGTGTGCAAAAATATGTTTTCTACCATGGAACAGCCAGTTGGCATATCTAGGGTTAATTTTTTGCGGGTAGGTACAAATACATGTACATGTAGAAGGAAGAGCTTGGCCATTTAGGGGAGATTTTCTTTGTCCTTACAATTATGATTATTTTACTTTATTATCAGTTTTAATATAAATTATCTCTCTTATCTTTCCCATTTCCTGATCATCTTTGTCATAATTTAGTTCATTAGAATTCAAACTTTTGAAGTAGGAAGTGGCGGCATTAATCATACAATATTATGCAGTTTTAACTCACCTGAGAGCCAAATAAAAAGCCATTAAATGTTGTATTACACATGTTTTGGGCCTGTCTGCCAGACCATTGTCCGTGTTTCGTTCTTGTTGTTGTTGTTTCTGCAACTCATTTTAATTTTTATACCCCCCGCAAAACGAAGTTTTAGGGGGGTATACTGTTTTCAGCCTGTCCGTGATTCCGTGATTCCGTCATTCCGTGATTCCGTCATTCCGTCATTCCGTCATTCCGTCAACATTTGGACATCTTTGCTGAATAACTTGAGTAGCTTTTGCCTGATCTGTTTCAAATTTTCACCACACTTGCACCATCAGACAATACATGTGTGGTATGAATTTAGGGGCCAAAGGGTCAGTATTGCAAGAGTTATGGGACTTTTTAAGTCTTCCTATAACATGTTTGCCATAGTACTGAAAGTACATACTTTGTGAAATCAACTCCTCTTACAGCTTTCAATGTTTCCTTTTAATATTTTGCTGATATGTTTCAGATATATTGCAGATGTGCATGAACAATTGTGATGCTGAAAAAATCATTTTTGACAAATTTACAGCATTTTTAACTTAGCAAATTTTCTATAATTGCTTATATTCAATAATGGTTGGTAGTGCATACTTTGTGAAATCAACTCCTCCTAGGGCTTTCAGTGTTTCTTTTCAGTACTTTGCAGACATGTTACAGACATATTGAAGATGTGCATGAAGAATTATAATGCTGAAAAAATAATTTTTGACAAATTTACAGCATTTTTTAACTTTGCCATTTTTCGACTATTGCTTACATACATACGTTGTGAAATCAACTCCTCCTAGGGCTTTCAGTATTTCTTTTCAGTACTTTGCAGACATGTTATAGACATATTGAAGATGTGCATGAAGAATTATAATGCTGAAAAAATATTTTTTGACAAATTTACAGCATTTTTTAACTTTGGCATTTTTCGACTATTGCTTACATACATACTTTGTGAAATCAACTCCTCCTAGGGCTTTCAGTATTTCTTTTCAGTACTTTGCAGACATGTTACAGACATATTGAAGATGTGCATGAAGAATTATAATGCTGAAAAAATAGTTTTTGACAAATTTACAGCATTTTTAAACTTAGCCATTTTTCGACTATTGCTTACATACAATAATGGATGGAAGTGCATACTTTGTGAAATCAACTCCTCCTAGGGCTTTCATTGTTTCTTTTTAATTCTTTGCAGATTTGTTCCAGATATATTGAAGATGTGCATGAAGAATTTTTATGCTGAAAATTTTAGTTTTGACAAATTTACAGCTTTTTAAACTTAGCCAATTTTGACCATTTCTGCTTATATTCAATTATGGTTGATAGTACATACTTTGTGAAATCCAACTCCTCCTGGGGCTTTCAGTAATTCTTTTCAATACTTTGCAGACATGTTACAGACATGTTGAAGATGTGCATAAAGAATTTTATTGGTGAAAAAATATTTTTTGACAAATTTACAGCATTTTTCAACTTAGACATTTTTCAACCATCGCTAATATACAATACGGCTGGTAGAGCATACTTTATGAAATCAAGTCCTCCTAGTGCTTTCATTGTTTCATTTGAATTCTTTGCACACTTGTTCCAGATATATTTCAGATGTGCATGAATAATTCTTATGCTGAATAATTTATTTTTGACAAATTTACAGCTTTTTTTTAGCATAGCCAGTTTTTGACCATTTCTCATGATAAATAATGATCAACAGTGTACAGTGAAATCAACAATAATTTTACTCCCTGAGCTTTCAGTATATTATTTAATACCTTACAGACATGAGTCAGACATACGGAGGATTTTCATGAAGGATTATAATGCTGAAAAGATATTTTTGACAAATGTTTTGCATG
Organism: Rugalucina vietnamica; assembly: GCA_964017185.1. Lineage (NCBI taxonomy): Eukaryota > Metazoa > Mollusca > Bivalvia > Lucinida > Lucinidae > Rugalucina > Rugalucina vietnamica. The sequence goes on along the minus strand of OZ024877.1, from coordinate 7,698,919 downwards.
TTTGACTTAAAGGAAGTTATTAGCCTTAGATAATTTTGCGGGGGGTATACTGAAAGCCTTGCTTGCAGCCAATTTCTAGTTAGCTCTACTGAGCCGAAGGCTCACAGGTGAGGTTATAGGATAGGGAGGCACCCGGCGTCCGTCCGTCGTCGTCGTCCGTCGTCCACCATTTTCAAAGATCTTCTTCTCTGAAACCGCTTGGCCAATCAAAGCCAAATTTTATGTGAAGCATCAATAGGAAGGGGGAACCAATGTATATATAAGAAATCCAGGTCACATGACCAAGATGGATGGCCGCCATGCCCATATATGGTAAAAACCCTTCAAAAATCTTCTTCTCCAGAACCAGTGGACCGATTTCAACGAAACTTGGCATGAAGCATCGATGGCTCAAGCACTACAATGTGTATATAAATCGTGACCCTGTGATGACCTTGACATATTTTACGGCAAGGTCAACATAGGTCGCCAATGCATTTGAATGGGGAAAAATTTTAAAATGTCATTTAAAGTGAAAATCTTGCAGGAAATGGGCAGTAGGACTGAATATTGATGATTCTGAAAAAACCATTGACCCCAGGGGCTCATCTGCCCCCACCCCGGGGCAATATACCCGTACATTACCATAATATTCAAACATCATCTCCTCTGAAACCGCTTGGCGAATCAAAGCCAAATTTTATCTGAAGGATCAATAGGAAGGGGGAACCAATGTATAAATAAGAAATCTAGGTCACATTACCAAGATGGCCGCCATGCCCATATATGGTAAAAACCTTTCAAAAATCTTCTTCTCCAGAACCGATGGACCGATTTCAACAAAACTTGGCATGAAGCATCGATGGCTCAAGCACTACAATGTGTATATAAATCGTGACCCTGTGATGACCTTGACCTATTTTACGGCAAGGTCAACATAGGTCACCAATGCATTTGAATGGGGAAAAATTTCAAAATGTCATTTAAAGTAAAAATCTTGCAGGAAATGGGCAGTAGGACTGAATATTGATGATTCTGAAAAATTCTGACCCCAGGGGCTCATCTGCCCCCACCCAGGGGCAATATACCTGTACATTACCATCATATTCAAACATCATCTCCTCTGAAACCGCTTGGCCAATCAAAGCCAAATTTTATGTGAAGCATCAATAGGAAGGGGGAACCAATGTGTATATAAGAAATCCAGGTCACATGACCAAGATGGCCGCCATGCCCATATATGGTAAAAACCCTTCAAAATCTTCTTCTCCAGAACCGGTGGACCAATTTCAACGAAACTTGGCATGAAGCATTTATGGCTCAAGCACTACAATGTATTTATAAATCATGACCCTGTGATGACCTTGACCTTTTTTACGGCAAGGTCAACATAGGTCACCAATGCATTTGAATGGGGAGAACTTTAAAAATGTCATATAAAGTGAAAGTCTTACAGGAAATGGGCAGTAGGGCTGAATATTAATGATTCTGAAAAAAAATGGACCCCAGGGGCTCATCTTGCAGGAAATGGGCAGAAGGATTAAATATTAATGATTCTGAAAAAAACAAAAATGGACCCAACGGCTCATATGCCCCCACCCTGGGGCAATATACATGTATAATACCATAATATTCAAACTTATTCTCCTCTGAAACCACTTGGCCAATTAAAGCCAAATTTTATCTGAAGCATCTATAGGATGGGGGAACCAATGTGTTTATTAATAATCTAGGTCACATTACCAAGATGGCCGCCATGCCCATATAAATCTTTTTCTCTGAACCATTTGACAAATTTTCATGAACTTTGGAGTGAAGCATCGATGGCTAAAGTACTGCAATGTATATCTAAATCATGACCTGTGACAACCTTGACCCAGTTCATGGCAAGGTCAACATGGGTTGCCCATGAATTTGAATGGGAAAAACTGTTAAAATGTCATTTGAAGGGAAAAGCCAGCAGGATATTGGCAAATGTACAGTATATTGATTATTCTGAAAAAAGAAAATGGCCCTAGGGCTTCATCTGCCCTTACACTGGGGTTAAATACCATTATATTAAAACATGTTTATTGGTACACGTATATGCAGCAGATCTCAGGTGAGCGTTTACAGGACCATTGGTCCTCTGTTTTTTCTTGAAATTGGAAGCAGAAGACGTGGGGATTGAACTTTTATCAGCTTTTCACGATTCACAAGTTCATCTGGTTGTGAAAAAGCACAACAAGATGACTTCTGCTAGAGAACAGTGTAGAATAGTATAGAATGCTGTATGTGCTCATTTTGCCGCAACATGCTCTTAGGTTTTTATCAAAATGGCAGCAAAATACTTGATGAAATTTCTAGTATATATCCATATACAGATCAGAACAGAACAGAACTTTATTTAAGTATAACATCTCAGACTACTCGAGGTGGCATACTTAAATGGTCTTAGATGATTGAAGATGAAATTTTAGCATGCCTTCTTTGGTGATAAGACATTGGTGGTAGTTGACAGTTTTTTGTTCAGAACAGACATTGATGTACACTATTGGGGGATGTGTGGTGCGTTGAGCAAATACGGTAAATCTTTAATTGGTCATGTGACTTAGAAATTCATAAAAGTTGATTAGAATTCTTATCAGGCTGTGGGGCTTAATCATGGCTATTTTATAATCACTCTATCTTAGTTAGGGAGGAATGTAAGAGATTAGGTACCAAATTCAATGGTTTTATCAAAATATAGCTGCCAAACACTTCAAGTGTTAATTTGTAATATTTTTAGACAGATAGTTAAGATGGTAGATATAGACAAAAGAAGGTAGTCAGGTTTGGTTTGATTTTATCATTGAAGGTCTAGTTTGAAAGGCACATGTACCACATCACATTTCCATGTCTGTGAGTAGTTTGTTTAACTTTTTACATGCTCTGTAAGTTTGCATTTGATTTTCAATTACCTTATTCTAAGAAATTGATGTTAGATTTGATTGCATTTGTATATGAATTTGAAAGTGTGATTGGATGGACGGACTGATGCACGCATGGACAACAGCTCAAGTCCCATCCTATGTCTGCATGTTGGAACCTGTCCATTGTTTGGGCCTCGAAGTCCCCATTATGAAGGTAGCACGGAAAATACTGTAACTTGTTTCCATTTGAGCCTTGACGCGAGAAAACCGGTCTTCGGGGTTTCCTACCAGGTCCGACACAAACCGGCCTGTACAAGCTCAGAAAAGAGCTAGAAGCTTGAAATTTCGGATTTAGGTAGAAGAGGAATTGTACTATCCGAGTAGCGAAAACAAAGGCGCTGATCAGCTTCGCGGTTACCGCGAAGCTGATCTGCGCCTTTGTTTTCGCCTAGGCAAAAATCCGGTTTTCTCACGATGCGGCTGATGCCCAAAACAGTATAGTGGTCAAGTTGTAATGGATCTATTTGCGTAGTTTTCGTGCCACGAGGTGTGCCTAAAATGCGCACTGCATGCTCTTGTTTAAAAATCCTGCCTTAAACGGTGACAAAATCTTAACTTTTACTGGGGTTTAGAGGCGGTAGCCTGCATGAGTTATGGTCAACTAGTACTTTTAACCAACTCGTTCCAGGTCAACTTGTACTTTTTCAGTGGTCAACTCGTACTGTCGTCAACTTGTTCAAGTCAACTTTGTTATCAGTCAAATATTATCATCTATTTAATGTAAACACTAACTTTGAGGACATTTTTTCTCTGTATTTGGCATAAAAGCGGAGATTTTCTATCAATTACTCTATCTTTTGCAAATTGACAAGTCTTCGATTGTACAAAGGACTTTTGACCAATACATGTAAATACCATTTAAAGTTTCATAAGATATCAATCAGTTTATCATTTTCTTTAGCCTATGTAAAGTGTTTTTTGTTCACATCCTGTCAGCTCCAAGACTTCCGTTTCTTTAGAAGATTTTTGAAATATTTTGCTGTATGTAATGGTCATTTGACATAGGTCAAATTTCATTGACCATGTAGTTTCAAAGAAAAAAGATGTTTGAATATCATGGAAATGTATATGTATATAGCCCCTAGCAGCTACATACAACCACCCCATTCGGCCAATTTATTTCCTCATCATAAAACTACTGTCCATTTGTATCTACTTGACATAAACCAGACTAGCCCAAAACTTGGCTTCTTCAAGAAGCCAACTTGTATAATTCTCTTCTTTTAATGTCCCTTGTAATGATGGTAATTATGAAATTTCAATTATTTCTGAGACTGGTGTTTACAGATTTATTCTCTGACATAATTACTGGTTCGTTGTTGCTTCTTTGAGATGACAGAGATCCTGGTCACGTAAAATGTGTCAAAAACAGATTAGCCTGTGCGTGAGAAAACCAACAATTATGGTTTACTGCCAGGTCCGACACAAACCGGCCTGTACAATCTCAGAAGCAGGCTAGAAGCTTGAAATTTCGGATTTAAGAAGAAGAGGGATTGCACTATCCATGTAGCGAAAACAAAGGCGCTGATCAGCTTCACAGTTACTGCGAAGCTGATCTGCGTCTTTGTTTTCGCATATGCAGATTGTTGGTTTTCCCATGCGGCGGCTCAGATTAGAAATCTCGAGAGGGATGCGTCATGACTCTGATGGCTTGCCTGCTTTGTTAATGGAAATAAGACAGAAGTTGAATTAACTATTTTTGTGTCATTTGTTAATTATCAACATAAAAGGATCTTCTTTGACTACAGTTTGTGCAAGGGCATTTATGACTAGAAAATATACTGCAAACCCAATAAACATTGGAGAATGCAAGCACTGCTGTTCCTCGACATGCAGACCCCAAAAACATTGAAGAATGTTAGCATTCAGTGAGGAATATAAGTCCGATTTCAGAAAATTTGCTCCAAAATTACCACTTCATGTGATTGTTTTTCTAACTGTATCTGTATTGCCAAACATTTTCCTGACAAGGCTGGTTAAATGTTTATGAAGCATTTCAAGTGAAAGGTAATTTATACTAACTGACAAAACTGGCCAAAACTGACCAACATAATGCTATCTTCATGTGTTATGCGGCGTATACCATCAAATTCAACAAATTGAAACATTTTTGCTTCAGTAACGCTTAGTCCTTTTTATTTGTCACAACAAATATATACGAAAAGTGAAATGTGCAGGTTTTAAATATTAAAAGTAGTCACTTTGAAAGCAAGTTGTAGCTTCAACATAGAGAGGCTTAGCTTCTAGTATATACAATGTTTATGTTACTTTGGAACTGTCCAGAGAACATATAAACATGACCCTGCAATGCTGCAGAGATATGTTTTGATAGTGATTAAGAACCAAGATAACCTATGAAGCTGGCTGAACAAATTTTGTTCAATTTCTTGCCTTTATATTCCTCACTGCATTGATATTCCTGGACATACAGAACCAATAAACATTGGAGAATGCTAGCACTGATATTCCTAGACACGCAGACCCAACAAACATTGGAGAATGCTGGCATTGATATTCCTAGACACGCAGACCAGAATGCTAGCATTGATATTCCTTGACATGCAGAACCAATAAACATTGGAGAATGCTAGCATTGATATTCCTCGACATGCAGAACCAATAAACATTGGAGAATGCTAGCATGCAGACCCAATAAACATTGGAGAATGCTAGCATTGATATTACTCAATATGCAGAACCAGTAAACTTTAAGTGATCTTTGTTCAATTGCTATAGAGATGATAAACCCCTATTTGAGTGCTTGTTCTTTAAAATGCCGGAAAACCAAAGGTACAGCTCCGTTTCATAAGTTTAATACATACCGATTTGTTTCATAAGTAATGGCATAGCAGTGCCCGTACTTAAAGCTTGGCCAAATTTTATTGGGTGTTTGCAGATTAGAACAGACTTCGCTAAGTCGATCCCAATACATTGAATTATTCACTGATTGTAACAATTAAGATTTTGATCTATTTTGAAATAGATAATAACACATAAAATATGATAAACGAAATACCATACTGTAAATTCGGAAATTTTCGCGTGACTTTTATTTCACAAATTTTCGATTTCCGAATTATTAGCGAGTTCTTGAATTCGCGAGCGAGTACTTGTGCTGTCTATAAAGCTTATAATAATTCTTTATTAGCGAGAACTTTATTTTCGCGAGGCATCGAATTCGCGAATATTAGCGAAAATTAAGTTCTCGCGAAAATTTCCGGATTTACAGTAACTTCTGTGACACAAATATCAATGTTAATATTGATTTCTTGTATCACAGGACAGTTTGAACTAAAAATTTATTATTCCAATAAAATGACAGAGCGCCCAGGAGACTACACCTTACATAATATTTGGTCTACCCTATGTACAGTCGAGGTTATTGAAGCTTGAAATCTTGCATCCTACTAGACTGCCTTTGCATCCTACTAGACTGCCTTATCTTGTTTGGACTGTCGTTTCGCCATTTTGTGTCCCAGTACCTTTTTAGCGGGTTTCTTTGGATTAAATATTCATATTCAACTATTTGACCAGTGTTATTTGTAAAAACAAACGGTTGTATGTGTAATTATTTATCAAACGCTGACTGAATGTATAATTTGGTGTACCACGGCTATTTGGGTGCAATAGTTCAAGCTTCGATAAACTTGAATATAGACAGGGTAGACCAAATATTATATTAGGTGTAGTATGCCGGGAGATATGCCAATTAAACGGTGTAATCTGTTTTGGTTAAAACTTCCTTGAAGTGTATGAAATCAATGTGAAAGTTGATATTTGTAAATCTGAAGTTATGATATTTTGCTTGTCATTGTAATGTGTTAATTTTGATAAAATCAATCGATTAAAATCTAAAATGTAACAATCAGTGAATAGATTTATGTATTAAGTTTGACATAACGAAATCCGTTCAAATCTGCAAACACCCAATAATATTTGGTCAAGCTTCAAGTACGGGTACTGCTATGCCATTACTTATGAAACAAATCGGTATGTACGAAACTTATGAAACAGGGCTGTAGATGGTTTAAAATTCTGCAGAACCAATTAACATCTTAATCAAAACCAGTAAGCATCTAAGCTGGATGGTGTTCAAATGCTGCAGAGTCAATAAACATCTAAGCCGGATGATTTTCAATGCAGAACTAATAAACATTAAGCTGGATGGTGTTCAAATGCTGCAGAAGCAATAAACATGCTGCAGAAGCAATAAACATGTAAGCTGGATGGTGTTCAAATGCTGGAGAGCCAATAAACATCTAAGCTGGATGGTGTTCAAATGCTGCAGAGCCAATAAAATCTAAGCAGGATGGTATTCAAATGCTGCAAAGCCAATAAATATCTAAGCTGGCTGCAGAGCCTATAAACATCTAAGCTGGATTGTGTTCAAATGCTGCAGAGCCAATAAACATCTAAGGTGGATGGTGTTAAAATGCTGCAGAAGGAATAAACATCTAAGCTGGATGGTGTTCAAATGCTGCAGAGCCAATAAACAGATAAGCTGGATGGTGTTCAAATGCTGCAGAGCCAGTAAACATCTAAGATGGATGCTGTTCAAATGCTGCAGAGCCAATAAACATCTAGGATGGGTGATGTTCAAATGCTGCAGAGCCAATAAACATCTAAGCTGGATGGTGTTCAAATGCTGCAGAGCCAATAAAATCTAAGTTGGATGGTATTCAAATGCTGCAGAGCCAATAAATATCTAAGCTGGATGATGTTCAAATGCTGCAGAGCCAATAAACATCTAAGCTGGATTGTGTTCAAATGCTGCAGAGCCAATAAACATCTAAGGTGGATGGTGTTCAAATGCTGCAGAAGGAATAAACGTCCAAGCTGGGTGGCATTCAAATGCTGCAGAGCCAATAAACAGATAAGCTGGATGGTGTTCAAATGCTGCAGAGCCAATAAACATCTAAGGTGGATGGTGTTCAAATGCTGCAGAGCCAATAAACATCTAGGCTGGGTGGTGTTCAAATGCTGCAGAGCCAATAAACATCTAAGCTGGATGGTGTTCAAATGCTGCAGAACCAATAAACAGCTAAGCTAGATGGTGTTCAAATGCTGCAGAGCCAATAAACATCTAAGCTAAATGGTGTTCAAATGCTAATGCTGCAGAAGCAATAAACATCTAAGATGGTTGGTGTTCAAAAGCTGCAGGAGCAACAACCATCTTTAAAAGTTGGTGTTGCAGAAACAACAATCCTCTAAGGCAATTTATACATGTAGAATGGTGTTCAACAATTGCAGGACCAATTAATGTCTTAGGTTGGTGCAGAAGGCACAAGTGAATCTTTGGTACAGATTTTGTTGTTGCCCCTTTGCACCTCATTTACAACCCAACATATGCCATTGAAACAGTACGAAGACAAGATTTCGGAAAATCTGTGGGAACTGAAATGAAGACGGACCATTTTGCTTTGCGGAATTTTAATTTCTTACATCATAGAGAAAAAATTTAATTGCTTTAATTTCTATTCTGTTTCAAAGCGTTACTGCACCTATGTGTGTCATAACATTTTTTATGATCGGTAATTTACCTCATTATCTTTATGTGTTGATAATTGCAAAAATGTTGTCATATGACTTTAATATTGCAATAATTTGTAATGATACATAAAAGGACAAAAAATACATAGGTATAATTTGAGAACATGGTGACATAACAAAATCATCAACCAGAAAAACAAGAACCCTCAAACTCGGATCCAATAAACACATTATGGATCAGAGCCTCAAATCATGATCAGTGCCTAGACATTAAGAAAACATACACATGCAGTTATACAGAGATTTTTTCAGCTGAAAAAATGAAAAATTTCATAAGAAAAAATTTGATATTTTCAACATTGGTGCTCAAAATATTGATAGTGGGTACGTTAGAACTGCCTCGGCGAGGCGGTTCTAACGAGTACCCACAATCAATGTTTTAGAGCAAAAATAAGAAAAGTAGGCATACCCCTGCATACCCCAGTGTTACTATTATAAAAGTGGGGTTTACTGGGGTATACATAACACGGATATGTTTTCCTGATGTAAATCTTACAAAATAATGAGGACTTGAAATGTACTTCCAGTATCATACAAAATCGCGCCACACATAGTACATGCAGCAGTATTGTGCTTTGAATCTAACTATCACTTGTATTCTGTTTAGTATTTTGATCACCGCCTTAAACTGGTGTTGCGATAATAACAGGACTCCTAACTTTAGAAACTTTGCTTTTCTGTAGCAGTTTCATTGCAGGTGAGCATTTTTTGTTCATTTTCCTGCTACACATCATTGTTTTTAAAATTTTATATGAGTTTAAATTGTGGCTTATTAGCCCCGTTATTAGCCCGCCTTATCAAATAAATTTTCAAACAAGCGTTATCAAGTGACTGCCTGTTTTGTCCTCCTAAATAATCACCAATAGTCGACTTGTCATATAATGAAGAAATTTCTTAATTTGAAATCCTCAAAGTTTTATGAAAGCTTAAAGTAAACTTTAGATAAGAAGTTATCAATTTATACATGAACCAAATGAATTTCTTTGTTTAATGCGCTTCTCAATGTTAGACGCTGTAATAAACTGACGGAAATAGAAAGTTAAAAGTTTTGGAGGTTGTTGTTTTTTTGCTTGATTACAAGGTTTTTTCTACAGTGGGATGAGGACTAAGGTACTTTGTGAATTGTATTGTCATTTCTCCATAGAATATATAGAGCCACATCATTTGAAAATGTCCTTTATTTCATATGTGAAAAAAAAGAGCAGATAACTATGCTGCTAATAGAATAATTCAGGGAGATGTCAGTGTCAGCCGGAGAGCCTTGTGCAACAGTGTGCAGAATTCTTCCACCAGGCTTTGTGCACAAGAGACATTCACTCTGTATGGTACAGATACCTCCCAGTTAGCATTGACTCCAGCTCCATCTTGATATGACTGAAAAATTGTTGATTGGGGCATGAAGTATCAAAATACACACAACAACATCAGATTGTATGATGTTACAGTTGTATTTTCTCTTTTCAGAAATGGTGAGGCTTGATTCATTGACACTTGTATGATGTTAAAGTTGTATTTTTCTCTTAGGCTTGTTTCATTGAAACTTGTATGATGTTAAAGTTGTATTTTCTCTTTTCAGAAATGGTGAGGCTTGATTCATTGACACTTGTATGATGTTAAAGTTGTATTTTCTCTTTTCAGAAATGGTGAGGCTTGATTCATTGACACTTGTATGATGTTAAAGTTGTATTTTCTCTTTTCAGAAATGGTGAGGCTTGATTCATTTACACTTGTATGATGTTAAAGTTGTATTTTTCTCTTTTCAGAAATGGTGAGGCTTGATTCATTGACACTTGTATGATGTTAAAGTTATATTTTTCTCTTAGGCTTGCTTCATTGACCATGCGCGGATCCAGAGGGGGGGACCGGGGGTCCGGACCCCCCCCTGGAATTTGAAAATTTTACCTAAAAAAAGGTAATTCGGGGATTTTTTGGGGGTTGGACCCCCCCACGTCTGTGTCCAAAAATTACCATTTTCGTCGGACCCCCTCTCATGAAAATTTCTGGATCCGCGCATGTTGACACTTGTATGATGTTAAAGTTGTATTTTTCTCTTTTCAGAAATGGTAATGCTTGATTCATTGACACTTGTTGATATACAGAGCCAAAGTGATTGATCAAAGACTTACTGACAGGTAAAGCGTTCAGAAAATTTTATTTAACCATAAATAGTACACTACTATCATGACTATAGAAGGAAGCTATAATCAAGGTGGACAATCACGTTACTCAAATAGTTTCTTATTAACTAGTATTCTGACATAACCATGTAGCCAATTGGTCATATTTTTCTTAAAACTGAATGAAATTTCATGGGGTAAAGTGCACATACCCCGGAATGATACACTCTAAACTGCTGTGCAACAGTTAGTAGAATGTGTGCTTTTGTTTAATAGATAACCCGGAGCAACCTCAATGTTAAAATATAAATCCAGTTGCTGGAAGGAATCTATTACTGTCTGCACACCATCTTTCAGAAACTGCATTTTTCAAAATCTCACTTTTCTGAAACACCACAAGAAAAATATGACCATGTCATTTTTTGGCAACCCAAAGGTCCTAAAAAGTGCCGCAAAAATTTTGAAAATCGGTTCACGAAATGAATAATTATGCCCAAAAATTATTTTGAATAGGCCTTTTGCATGTGCAAGGGAGATAATCCAAACACCTTTAAAATAAAAATCAAGCAAATCTGTGGAATAATTTTAAGAGTTTGGCACTCAGCTATCCATACAATAGAATTTTGTTTTGGTTTGATGCATTTTTAATGAAAAATAACCAATTTAGATTTTTTCCGGGAAAATAGTTACTTCCCTTGCTGACATTTTTACATTTGGAAAAAGCCCTATTCAAAACTATTTTCTGGCATAAAATTTTTATTTGCTAACCGATTTTCAAAGTTTTTGTGGCACTTTTTAAGACTTTTGGAATGCAAAATGGTGACGTTGTAATATTTTTCTTGAGGTCTTTCAGAAAAGTGAGATTTTGAAAAATGCAGTTTCTGGAAGATGCTGTGCAGATAGTAGATTAAAGAGCACACTAAACTGACTGTTGTATAGCAGCAGTTTAGAGTGTACCGTTCCGGGGTATGTGCACTTTACCACGTGAAATTTCATTCAGTTCTAAGAAACTTATGGTGGATTTGCTTACTGGTTCTGTCCAAATACTAGTACACAGTAATTGATTTTTGTCAAGTGATTGTCCACCTTGATAATATTACCATTGCACATCTATTCACAAAAATGCTCACATATCTTGAAACCCTGTGCTTAAAGACCACCTGTCTTGAGAGACCATGTTTGATGCTTCCACCGAGTGATCTCTTAATGCAGGTTTAACTGTACTATGCAAAAACAAAAGGCTGATCATCTGGTGAGGATGCATGACAGATCTGGAGTTTCTTACCTAGCTTTCCAGTATGCAAAATACATGGTGTAACAGGTTTCTATTGAGCAGGATTTCTGCTTATGAGAATCACTTTACACCTGTGCAAAATCGCAGACTAATTGCTTGTACTAAAAGGCGGGAAAGAATGTATCAATTCATTTTACCTTAAATCAAACAATGAAAAATCTAATTGTTCTTAAGTGTGTATATCTTTGTATATATTACAACCCAATAAAACTGTATAAGCTTTTCATCTGGTAAATGTGGCTATTGTAAATACAAAATGGCTCATAAACATTACGAAAACTTGCCCATGCAATAAACAGAGATTTTTGAGCTTTGAAAATTGAAACTTTTCATCTGAAAAATTTTGTTATTTTTCTTATTTTTGCTCAAAACATAGATTGTGGGTACACGTTAGAACCGCCTCGGCGAGGCGGTTCTAACGAGTACCCACAGTCTATGTTTTGGAGCAAAAATAAGTAAAATATACCCCTGCTTACCCAAGTTTTGCTATATAAAAGTGGGGTTCAAGGGGGTATACATTGCATGGACATGTTTTCCTGATGATAATGCAAAAACCAATCAACTTCACAAAACACCTCTTAATTTCTGCAAATGTTCAGCAAATGGTTTGTCTTAGAATTTTTAAAAGAATTCTGATTCAACAGAATCCCTTGTTATCAGCATTGATTGCAAAATTATCATTTTGTAATAAACATGTGCGAAAAGATAAGTTGTAAATTCATTTGCCAAAATTCCGGGAATTTCTTGTATTGACAATAATCATAAATGAGGCAGCCTAATCCAGCCATCATCCCAGAAATCCATTGCGCTGATTCTTTACGCCTCAGTCTCATTATCGGTTAAATAAACAATTATCGCAAAATTCATTTTCAGTTATATATAGCCGGCTTTCTCGGTAAAAGGATAACTAATAATTATTTGACATTACAGGTCGATAATAGCCAAGATTGGTTCGGTAGACATTGTGCTAGGAAAACTTGGTGGTCATTCTGAAAATGATTAATGTAAACCAATTTATTTTTTGGAACAATTTATTTTTGCCACTATCATAAAAGACCAGAAATGGCCAATACATTTAGTTTTAAGTCCCTTTTAAGATTATTTTAGCTCATATGCTAATAAGCATGCTGGTCAAAAACTAGAGAACTTGAAGAAAATGTTCCTTGAGATCCCAGAATATAAATTTTATATTGTCGCAAAACGTCAATGGAGACAACAACATGAACATAATAGTACATGACTGTATACACAACGAGAATAGGTAGATGGACCATTGGCTCACCTGCATTATTACAGACATTGCTCATAGATGCAAAAATAAGTTTGTTTTTAAGAGATTCATGAAGATTTAATTTTGCTGAGTTTCTAGTTGAAAGTATAATGCAAAAACTCACTAAAATGACCTTTACCACCTTTGTTCATGCTACCTAGGCGGTGCATTATTTCTACTAAGTCTTCCTTAATCTGAAATATCATCAAGAAAACTAACCCATGCATTATAAGAGATGTTTTTGGCTGTGAAAATGAAAAATTTAAGTTGGAAATTTTTAATATTTTCTTTATTTTTGCTCAGAACATTGATTGTGGGTACACGAGAAGTGCGGTGAGGCAGTTCTGATGAGTACCCACAACCTATATTTTGGACTGAAATTAGGGAAAAAATGTAAACCCCTTTAAACCCGTTTTACTATATAAAGATGGGGTAGAATAGGGGTATATATATAAGATGGACACGTTATACTGATGAAGCTCCTAAACCCGCCCAGGTTAGCATCATAACTCATCAGAAAATCTTCTCACATTGTACATCATATTTCTTCATCATGATCCCAATATGTGAAAAAACGTGTTCATGACATAAGAATATACCGCATCAATTAAGTCCGACCCCCGTAATGAAACTGGGAATAAATTCTAGCACCTCTGCATGAAATACAGCTGGCGTAGGTCTGGCAATAGTGAAGTATCATCGAGCTTGTGACACTTCGGTAATTTTGTAAATGGTTTTGTGTTAAAATATGTATATGTTCTATTTATTTGCGGACAGTTTAATTATTTGCTGAAGGTTTTAGCATTGGGTCTTAACAGTCTTTACACTTGGAGAGAAAATTGTTTTCTTGAATTATGTAGGTGACATGGGGGATCATCTGTCTCACTCAGAAGTGAAAATTTTGTCATTCTTACATAATTTTTCATGACACATTTGGAATAAGAAATGTCTGCATTTTGATGGACTGCTATATTTATTCTAAGGCTAGGTCTTTGTTTCAGTATCATTATTGAGCCACTGCATAAGAAAACCAACAAAATGCTTGGGCGAAAACAAAGGCACAGATCAGCTTCGTGGTAACCACGAAGCTGATCAGCGCCTTTGTTTTCGCTACACGGATAGTACAATGATCCCTCTTCTTCTTAAAACCAAAATTTCAAGCTACTAGCCTGCTTCTGTGACTGTACAGCCCAGATTGTGTCAGACCTGGTCGGAACCCAAATTGTTAGTTTTCTCACGCACAGGCTCTAAGCATGATGTTTCTATTCTCATCATAGACACTCATTGACAGCTGCATGTTCAGCTACCCCTGTGTTGGGCTTGTTCAGCCACCCATGTTTTGGGACTGTCTCATAAGAATGCCCACTTTTTAATTTCACTTTGCCTGGAACAATTTGCTGTACATTGTCAGCCTTTAGTTGCAGTAGACTTTCTCAAATGGCTGTAGTCATCCTCAAATTATTGTAGTCCCCCTCAAATGGCTGTAGTCCCCCAGAAATGGTTGTAGTCACCCTCAAGTGGATGTGGTCACCCTGAAATAGCTGTGGTCACCCTCAAATACCTATAGTCATTCTCAAATTACTGTAGTCACCCTCATATGGCTGTAATCATCCCAAAGTGCTGTAGCCACCCTCAAATTGTTGTAGTCAACCACAAATGGCTGTAGTCACCCTTAAATGGCTTTAGTCATGTCAAGATAGTTATAACACATATAACCCAGCAGGCATATGACGTCAGATCAACTGACGTCGCATTGACGTTGATATGACGTCATTGTGACGTCATGTGCCCGCTGGGAACTCACTTATCCTCAATACCACAGTCAGGTTAGACAGCCTCTGTAGGTGTGTTCTTGTAGTAGTCTCTTGGTGTGGTGTCCTTGTCATGCAACTACAGATGTACCATGCTCAGTAAATTATTTCCAAATATGGGCATATTTTCAAAAATATGCACCCTATAAATGTACCCAAGTATAAGTCCTTTGTGTAGCTCTAGTTTCTGTATGACTGTTAATTAAGGTAATAAATCTCCAGATAACAGTGGGTTGTGAAATTAATGTAATTAAATAAGTTAATTAGGGTAATGAATATATTAATTACCCTAACACTGGCTGTATAATGAAGGTATGGATTGATTTTACTTGTTTAGAAGCTTAGACGCAACTGTTGCTGTACTTGCAAAATAGTACTTGTGAGGAGAGTGTTGTGTTCGATTGCGGATTTAATATGGTTGTAATATACTTGTAAGTTATTTACAGTATACTATGTTTTGGTCACAATATTTGTCAGAAAATTTCTTATTTTTGTACACTTTGAAACCAGTTGCTTCTGTCAAAGTTTTAGCAATCAGTACCCGTAGCTGGCTTTCTTTTTTTTTTGGTCCAAAACTTAGATTGTGGGTACTTGTTAGAACCGCCTCGGCGAGGTGAGGCGATTCTAACGTGTACCCACAATCTATGTTTTGAACAAATTTTTTCTGGTGAAATTTTCAATTTTTTACTGCTGAAAAAATCTCTGTATATTGCATGGGAAAGTTTTCATAATGTGGACAATTGTTAGATCTATTTTAGCTCTTCCACTACACCATGGGGGCTTCTTGGCCATAAGATGAAAATGGTATCCCATAATAGGAAACCAGGTAGATTTGATGCTGAAAAAGACACCTCTTTGACTTATCGTGGTTCGTTTCTTCAGTATTAAAACATTAGGTTTGAATCTTCTTTGTTCACTTGATAACCTCTGAAACGCAACGAGGATGCAAAAGAATGCCAGATAGAAAAGGAAAGCCAGTTCTCATGTGACTTCTGTTGACACATCCGTTGTTGTTTCTAGTGGCCTGTTTTCAATATTCTAAGCAATTATCATGAAATACAATAATGAATCAATTAATAATGCCTCCGGTAAAAGGGATCTTAAACCTGCTTTAATAAAGCTTATGGTAAGATCAGCTGTAATATCTGTCGAGCTTGTTAGCTTCTGCAAGACGTTAAAGCGGAAATTCATATAAGTGACAAATTTATCGCTTAAAATGATCATCCATTCTTGGTCTTTTGTGATTTTTGTCACAAATAGTGTAAAAACCCTTTACGTGTATCATAGCTTAATTAAGAAGCCGTCACTTGTAGCAGATTATATAAGGTTGCAAAATTGATTGTTCGACTAATTAAAACAGAGCAATCAATAGATTCTTTAGTTTCTGCGATTTAGAACTTTGGCCAGCTTTATTATACTGAATGCCGCTATAATGAGGCTTCATAGATCTAGAATAATGTAGAGTTAAATGAAAATGAAGCACTGCGGTTGCTTTAAAAGACTATAAATAATAAAGCTATGTTACAAGTGCTATCAGGACTGGTGGTGATTTTTGTGTTCTTGCTTTATTTTTGGTTGGTTGGTTATCTTTGTGTTTTGCATCACACTCAACATGGAGATGGGACCTCAGTTTTAAAGTCTCATCCAAAGGACCTTGGGAAGCCTTAGGGACCAAACTCATGACCTCTGGTTTACAAGGCTAGTGGCTTTACCACTAAGAGTCTTTTCTCACTTTAGTTTTGGGCTTTCATAGATGGAACACCTCCATTTTGTGATCAATTCAATTGGATTTTTTGAGGGTTAAAATGGCAATGTTGTCAGTAACATTTCAAATTGAGAATAACCTGCTGCTGATGATTTGAGCCTCGTCGCAAGAAAACCGGGCTTCGGGGTTTCCGACCAGGTCCGACACAAACCGGGCTGTACAAGCACAGAAAAGAGCTAGATGCTTGAAATTTTGGCTATAAGTAGAAGAGGAATTGTACTATCCAAGTAGCGAAAACAAAGGCACCTATCAGCTTCGCGGTTACCGTGAAGCTGATCTGCGCCTTTGTTTTCGCATAGGCAGAAATCCGGTTTTCTCACGATGCGGCTCATTTACCCTATATGCAGGGGGACGGCTGAGCTTAATTTGCTTGACTTTCTTATTGCCACACAAAATCGAAATTCACAATTAACGGAACATTCAGCCTCCGATAAGACACATTTTCAACTTGGATGACAAAAATCCATTTACTAATTCATTATTAATCTAATTGATGGGAGAAACATTAATCAGATTCTTTCTATGCTAATGGCATCAGCTTAAAATCTTATATCCTTGGGAAATAGTTTTAAGACATTTCCACAAATAGCATAATTTCGAAGTTTCCAAGCCAAAGGTGTTAGGAGATGACAACACTGCATTAGAAGACAATTTCTGTTGTGTCCTAATACAAGGAAACCTATCTTTGCGGCTTGTTAAAAGGTGTTACACGAACCTAGCTGTACAGTCATAAAGGATGGGGAGAGGTTTGCAACTCAGTTTGGGAAGAAGAGCGAATATACAACATGTGCAAATGTTGCAAAACGAAGCTGCATATCAGCTGTAGCTGATAGTGCATTGGTTTTTCGCAGATTTGTCATGATGTAACTTATTTGGTTTTATTGCATGAGTTTGTCTTTATTTTCCAAACTGAGCTGTCTTGAAGTGACACATCACATCTTTTGATATAACATGTTCATGAGCAAGCGGGGGCTATGTAATTAGGGTTGCATTTTTCAAGGGTAGCTGGGAGATCAGTTACCATCTAACAGAAGCTGCATGAGACTTAGGCAATCTCTGGCAGTCACTGCATCATCTTCATTCGACAGATGGTAGGATGTTCAAGGTGAGACTGCAATGTCAGGTAGATGTTTTTGAACATTATGGCGTATGAACTCCAAAAACTAGAATTCATATTGTGATATACAGTAGCATACAAGTTTAAGCTTTTACAAAGAGCTGAACCAGCCCAATTTTCAAAACTTATCAAAAGTCTTGTGGAAAAATGATCCAGTGGTAATAACAATAAAACAATGCCATAAGTTGAGGAAAGTTTTATATATTTTGTCTTTTATTAGCAACAGAAATCAATAATCACACAGACCTTTGATTGATTTTGACTGGAACTTGCATGTGCTAATGATGGTAATTAACGCGTTCGTCAATTGAGCCACCTCGTGGAAAAACCAACAATGTGGTTTCCAAACAGGTCTGATACAAACCGGCCTGTACAGCTTCAGAAGCAGGCTAAAAGCTTGAAATTTTGAAATTTAGTAGAGGAGGAATTGTACTATCTGAGTAGCGAAAACAAAGGCGCTGATCAGCTTCGCGGTTACCGCGAAGCTGGTCTGCGCCTTTGTTTTTGCCTATGCAGATTGTTGGTTTTCCCATGGGGCGGCTCAATTAGTTCTTTTTTTAGTCGATCCGATGGTGATTATCATCGGCAAATTAATGCCATCAGGAACCTGCCGCTAATTAAAACTCGATTCATGGGTAATTAGCGTGAATGAGATTGCATGAATCCTGTTACTAGGGATATTTACATTAATGAGTCGGCGATCTGCAGCGTTATATATGGCAATGTTTATAGTTTGATTGTTACACTATTGACAGTTGGCACAGATGGAATATGGACTTGTACTTTCTTTAAATTGTGAGTAGAATGCTTTTAAATGTAAACTGTTTGTTTAAAACGACATTTATCATAAGCACTCATATCTTGGTTCACTTTCAATCAATTTGATTCATTTTGATTAGAATCATTTTGATTGAATTCAGTTGTTTTGATACAATTTACTTTGGATAGATGTACAGATTGATTGATTGACTGATTGATTGATTGATTGATTGATTATGTTTGTTATGGTAGATTTACAGGTTTCTTACTGATACAGGAGTTTATTGTCTGTAACAGCTGTTTAAAGAGTCACAGCACAAGCAATTACCCCACAGTCAGTTTTGTAGTCAAATTGTTACAGAAGTCGAGGCATTGTTCACAATTAAGTTTTTAGGCAGCAAAAGCAAATGAACTAACTAGACTGATCTGTATAATCTGTATAGTTTTTTGGTAGTATTGTTTGTTGTGGCAGGGCTCATTTGACCCGCCATGCGAGAAAACCTGTCTTCTGGTTTTCGGACTAGGTATGACATAAACCGGCCTGTACAATATCAGAAGATGGTAGAGGAATGCATTGTACCATCTGTGTAGCAAAAACAAAGGCCCTGATCAGCTTCGCAGTTACTGTGAAGCTGATCTGCACCTTTTGTTTTGGCATAGGCAAAAATCTGTTTTTCTGGTGACGAAGCTCATACATTATTATCAGACAGTAATAAAATGCAGCACAATTGCTGTTATGAAAATATATAGGTCTGAAATACCACAAAAATGCTTGTGCATGTGAATATGTTTTTGTTATGAAACCTGCAAGCTCAGGTGAGCAGGTGGTTAGTGTAGGAATACAACAATGTAATGATTTCTAAACCCACATAATTTCTCATAATTCCCCTATTCTTATAAGCACTGTTATTTATTTATTTTTTTTTTTAAAAACAAAAAAACAAACAAAAAAAAAACAACAACAAAAAAAAAAAACAACAACAACAGATAAGACAATTTAGCTTTCAATCTTTGACATCAGTTTGTGTGACCAGTAATTCAGCAGCACAGTAATTGACTGCCCAAATGCATGAAAATGCCTACAGTTTTTTGCATGAAAAGTTCCATACAAGTTTCACAGTGTGTGACCCAGGGGACCATAGTCCGGGATGGTATTGTAAAAAAAAAAATCGCCATAAAAAATAAATAAAAGATAAATAAAAAGAACAACAACAACAAAAAAAAAACTACATGTAGAAAATCGCTTGGGGATTAGGATGTCCCAGAATCCGCCCATGGTATGAGATTGTAGGGTATATTACATTTTATACTTGTATAAAGAGTTCCATATCAATTAGAAGAACAAGCAATGACAAAGTAAAAACAAACAAAGACATATTAACAATCTTAATTAGCCAGATTTGCATAATATGAATGGTTTAATCCTATTAAACATTAGATTGTAAAATAAAAGCAAATAAAGATTAGGGAATGTGAAATCATAAATGCCCATCACAAAGTTAACATTGTATATATACATGTACACGTACCTGTTTTTGGTAAGAAGAAAAAGAAAAAAAAAGGAAATATGCTTTTACATTGATTGTCAGAGACTTATCAGCAAAGACTTGTATACCTTCCACGCATTTTGTCCATTTAGCAAAACACCATAAGCTTTCGATAGTACTAGTTATGTACCCAGGAAGTGGTGGCTTTTTCTAAGTGTATCTGAATCTGAATCTGAATAATTAACTGGTGACACGCCAAATGACATTATTTCACCAGGGGGTTCGGATGGGGGAGAAATTAGTCCCTTGAACGCACGAGTGAAGTGTATTCATGAGTTATCTAGGTTGCTGTGGCCTGAGTCTTTTATGCATGGTCATACTCTGATTAGTGCTTAGAGATAGCAAGCTTTTTCAAAAAGCAAAACTTGTAGTGTCCATTGGTAGATCTAGTCCAAGGGAGACAACCCAGTTCCTGGAAGTTTGGAGTCCAGCACAATTGAGATGCAAAAACTGTCGCCTTGTTTTCTTACTTGCCTTCAAATCATTATTAAGCTTAGTATACCACACAAAGAATATCTTGTCGTATTTACCCGTGTGTCGTTCTGAAAGTCGCATGCGTAAATATGATGGATATGTTTCATATTAGTCTTCAAACAGTCTTATTATGATCTTGTATCGCTAGCATGTCCAGATTAGTGCAGAATGGTTACCATCAGATATTTGTCTCTGTTCCGATTTTTTATAATATTTCGGACATTTGCGGCAATATCTTAACTGGTTTTCCTAGATCCAATTTTCCCAATAAGGGTTACTAATGAGTGATTTGTCTGTAGCCAGTAATTATGTTGTCTTTCTTCTGTGCTCGGAAAGATGGATTATTATTTTTTTCTTCTGCATTTAGAGTAATTTAGATGTGGATAATATTTGACTCCGCGCAGTCAGCTTCGTGATAGAGATCAAGTCAGAGTGGTATGTCATCTTTGTTTTAACTTAATTTGTCAAATATTGTTTTATGAACAATTAAGGTTTAGATAGTTTTCAAAAATTTGCTTGTATATATATCTGATTTAAGACAGCACCCGCTGTAAATGTATTTTATTTACTTTTTATGCAAAAGCAAAAGATGGTTGTGGAAAATAAGATTGTTTTATCGACGTGGACCACTGACAGTAGAATGATAGTTCTAGATTGGTTTCTGATTAATTTTGCATTTAGAAACAAGAAAATATTAAATTATATTAATAGGTGAAACAAAAACAAACAAACAAAAAAGCTTTTTTTTTTTTAGAAGATTATTTTTCTTCCCAGCTTTATCAATAACCTGTAGATTTTGAAAACATGCATCTTTTATAAGAAACATGCATCTTTTATAAGATGCACTTTGCCATGTGAAAAACAACAACAAAAAAAGCTGTCTTTGGCATTTCTAACAAGATCTAACACAAGCAGGTTCATACCACTGCAGAAGGTGACTAGAAACTCCAGATTTCTAATGGTTTTATACTATCAGATTCTGTTGAATGACACCAAGCAAGAGCTCATGACACCCTCATAAGCTGCTTGCACCAAGACACTAAAAGTCTGTATTTGGTCCTGATCTACCAGACATGGGAACAACATGTTTTCTCATGTCATGGCTCAGATATCTACACCATTACCAGATATGTACACCATTATAAGAAGTTAAATGCCCTAAGATCAACAAATCAACAGTTCAAGAAGTCTTGCCTAATCATTTATTATCTTGAAGAAATTTGCTTTTCTTCTTGCAGGCTAATATTCTAAAACCCATAAACCCTCAACACAAATTTATTTGCCCAGATAATTTGTATATTTCAAGATATTTTGCTTAATTTGTCTTCAAAACATTACTTGCGGGTACTCAATAAAAGCATCTCAATGAGGTGCTTTTAATGAGTACCCACAAGTTATGTTTTGAAGGCAAACTGACAAAAAATTCTCTACAAACGCCTCTAAATATGTGCATTATCTGTTCTCTCAAATTTTTTATCTTTGAGGGTCATATCGAACTAGTGATGGTTTGAAAAGCCATAATTAACAGCCAGGCCTGGGATAGTTAAATTCTCTATCAGTTTGAGAAAGGGATGTTAACGTGTTGGACCAAAATTGGCCCATTAACGTTTATGTTTTATTCTACACAATTTTCTTAATTTCGCTGTCTAATCCGAGGAAATACATTAGTTTTAGGGCAGTATTTTTGATAATAAGAGAGTGTCACTGTCAATAGACAACATTTGAAGGATTTAATAGCAATGTTTGTATGGGAAATAATTTCGGACACTGGATTAGATAGTGTCGGATAATCAGCTTAGAATTTTCGCAAATTTGTGGATCAGTTTTGCATAAGGGTAAGCTTTTGGTTTCTTTTGTAGTATAGATATTTGGAATTTCTCAATTAAATATAAAAAAGATGTATTACTTCCATTTGTTACAGAATCTTTAAAAATATTGACAATGATAGTGAATATAAATATATTTGTTAGGTGCTATGATTTTCCTAAAAAAAAATATTAAAAATATGTTTTGTTAAAAATCATCTGTATTAATGTTGCTTGTGAAAGTGTCAGACCCCCGAAAAAAGACTGACAAGGATGTAAAACCATCTGCAAACATTTTTTCTTAAAGAGCCGTTCCAGCATTTCTCCTTTAAGAGCGGTTCCAACTGTACATTGAAGTATGCCTGCCACATGCTATGCGTGATTGCCATTATTGTGCAGATTGATCTATCCAATAACTGCATAATACCTTTTCCCAATGTGATGGCTCGCACAGTATTTTGTCATTCATTCAGGTGATAGTATCTTACTACAGGTGCTTTAAAGGTGAAAAAAAAATATTACTGATCTTTTTATTGGAGACTCTTTGTTATTTAACACTTTTTATATGGGATATTTTATAAATAAGTATGAAGAATGTTTTGATACTCTGACAGAGCATCCAAACAAAGATTTTGGAGTTTTCATGAGCCAAAGTTTGTGACAAAGTAAGCTTATGTTTAGCATAAATCTTTTTGGAATTGTATTTCTTCTTTACTTAATATATGAGCCACTGCATGGGTAAACCAACAATCTGCATAGAAGAAGCTGCGCAGTAACTGCGAAGCGGATCAGCGTTTTTGGTTTCACTACACAGATAGTACAATTCCTCTACTTTCTAAATCCAAAATTTCCAGCCTCTAACCATCTTCTGTGACTGTACAGCCCGGTTTGTGTCGGACCTGGTCGGAATCTAAATTGAACCTCTATATGATACTGATGAAAGTTGGACCTAAGATCAAATGGTCGTTTTACACTATTTTTGCTATACATGTATTTCTATACACTTTACTCTGTTATAACTTGGATTGGATAGCTAACACAGAAATTAGCTAGGACCCCAAGTGAACGGTGTCATAAAGAGGTGGTGTACTAATCGATCACCGCACATTTGGCAGGTTAATTTCGGCTCAAATCATCCCAGTGCCTAGTGTCTTTGCCATATAGCTGTGGGCTCTGCTGTGGGCTCTGCTTTTGATAGGTGTCTGTAGCCTCTATGCTAATTGAGCCAACTAAATGTTGATTAGGATTACTTTTGAGTAGTACATGTATGTATTTTGGTGTTTATAGGCTCTGATTATTCGTCTGATTCCATGTTTTAGCTAAGGCTCGGTAAATTTGTTTAGTAAATTGACTTCAAGTGCTATTTCTAGGCAGTTGCAATCTCGGTGCTTTTGGCAGGTGACTATAGGCTCAATACTTATGGCTAAGGGCTTTTGGTAAGTTACTGAAGGCACATTGCTTTTGGCAAGTAACTGTAGGCTCATTGGTTTGGCAGGAAACTGTAGGGTCAATAACTGTAGGCTCAGTGCTTTTGGCAGGAAACTGTAGACTCAGTCCCTTTGGCAAGTAACTGTTGGCTCAGTGCTTTTGGTGGGTAACTGTAGCTCAGTGCTTTTGGAAAGTAACTTAATGTTCAGTGCTTTCGGCAAGTATCTGAATGATCAGTGCTTTTGCCAAGTAACTGTAGACTGAGTGCCTTTGGCAAGTTACTGAATGCTACATGCTTTTGGCAAATAACTGTAGGCTCAGTGCTTTCGTCAAGTAACTGTAGGCTCAGTGCTTCTGGCAGGTTAATTGGCAAGTAGGTAAATGAAGGCTCAGTGCTCTTTGCAAGTAACTTAAGACTTGGTGCTTTTGGTGGGTAACTGTAGTCTCGGTGCTTTTGTTGGCTCAGTGCCTTTGGCAAGAAATTGAAGGCTTACTGCCTTTGTCAAGTTACTGTAGTCTCTGCTTTTGGCAGATAACTGTAGGCTTGGTGCTTTTGACAACTAACTGAAATTCAGTGCTTTTGGCAAGTAACTGTAGGCTCAGTGTTTTTGACAAGTAACTGTAAGTTCAGTGCTTTTGGAAAGTAACTGTAGGCTCAGCACTTTTGACAAGTGACTGTAAGTTCAGTGCTTTTGGCAAGTAACTGTAGGCTCAGAGCTTTTGACAAGAAACAGCTTAAGTGCAGGGCAAGAAACAGCTTAAGTGCATGTTAACTGCATTTTGACAAGAAACAACTTTAGTGCATGTTAACTGGGCAGTTAACATGTTAACATTTGGCCCAGTGCTTTTGGAAGATAACTGTAGATTGACCAACTGTATTTAAGTTCAGTGCTTTTTGTCAAGTTACTGTAGGCAGGTAACTGTATTCATGTGTACATGTATGAATATAACTTTGCAAGACAGACACAATTGTGAACTTACAACTGGGAAGGGTCCCATCTATGTAGCTGTTGGTGAGACATTCAATCAGAAGACAACAAAGAAACAAATTTGTTTGGTATGGATTCTAGATATTAATAAGAATATTTGATAGATTACCAGAAAAATTGAACAATATAAGAACTGACAGGAGTTACAAGTCCTTAATTTTCTCATTTTGGACAGACAAAAATTATATTGACCTAGAAAACTTCTAGGTTCCAGGACCAAGTTTCATCAAGAATTTCATAAATCATATAAATTAATTGTAAATTGGAGACAAAGTATGTTGACACACATGCATTGGAAAATCTTATCTATGCATATGAAAAATAAAATGTCATGGATCAGCTGCACAGTAACGGCAAATCTGAGTGCCCTCCCCTTTTGTTTTAGCTACCAAGTTGGTACAATCCCTCTTTTTTTCTAAATCTGAAGTTTCAAACCTCTTAACCATAATCTGTGCTTCTGTCAGACCAGGTCAGAAACACCAAATATAGGTTTTCTTCTGACAAAGCTCATATGAGCCACCTCATAAGAAAACCAACAATCTGCATATGCGAAAACAAAGACGCAGATCAGCTTCGCGGTAACCGCGAAGCTGATCAGCGTCTTTGTTTTCGCCACACGGATAGTACAATTCCTCTACTTTCTAAATCCAAAATTTCCTGTCTCTAGCCATAGCCTGTGCGTGTACAGACCGGTTTGTGTTGGACCTGTTTGGAAACCACATTGTTGGTTTTCCCACGAGGCGGCTCATATTGTTGATGAAACTGGTCCTAGAGCTATAATCAGTGACTTATAAAACTTTTTCTTCTCTTTATAAGTATAAACAGCAAATATATTCATCAGTGTGGCCTAATTGAACTCCATAAAAGGCAATTAATAAATGCCTTCGTGTTTTACATATTAATGTGATTTTCACATTTTCCAATTAAAACCTTTTCTAAACTTTACAGATCGCTGACTTATCGCTACTTTCGCACAAAAAAGTCGCTGCAAGTCATGGGGCGAACTTTCACTACAATTAATGATTTTATCTTCTTTTCACATCCATACTGTATATTCTTAATTTATGTATAAACATAATTTCAATATATATTAATGTTTTATTTTATGCTGATCCACTTGCTCGTTGAAAAAAATAGATTATAAATTCGCATTAGCAATTATGATGGCATAATTATGCAAATGCTCATTTAGAAATCATACAGTTAAAATATACATGTACATTTGCCTGGGTATATGTTTGCCACAGTATTTTTGTTTTCAACAGGAATTAAACCTGACCATTTATCTTTCAAATGGTGTTTAATTGCAGATATTTGAAAGTTACAATAGTCAAACTATGCTCAATATAGTTTTATAGTCTGTTTGCATGAATTCACAAGAAGAGTTCATATCGTTGACCAGATGACTGTTGGTCATCTTCATTGCGGTGCATTATTTGGCCTTTTGATAGGCAAGTTTCACCATTGGGCAATACACTTGGAGAAGCCATGCCATCATGGTTCAGTCTCACATAAAGTAGCCTGTATTATGTGAACCTCACCATAAGAGAGTTAACAGTGCTGACCCTGTGGCCGAGTGGTTAAGAGCACTGATATTTTGTTACCACGCTTAACCATTCGACCATCTCACCAATGTGTCTGATGTGGGTTCGAGTCCCACACGGGACACATGTGAGACAAGCCAAGTTCTGCCTACGTTTCTTGCTCCTCCTGCTGATTGGCCCGTCTCATATGAGCTGAAATAATCTTGAAAGGAAAGTAAACTGAATAAAAATATTAATAATAATAATAGGGTTAACATTAGTGAACCACACTATTCCTCAGTACAGTAGCAGTCCAAATGCTTGGAATGTTCAAATAGAGTGTTTGGAAGAGTTCTTTCCCTTCATTTATCATGCTTCAAAGCGAACTTTGCCATTTATGACAAGCCATTATATTATTACACTTAGAATTGAAGGGGCCATAAAGCTTCAAGTAATGCAAGCCATACAGAAGCCTCATAAGCCTCCCAACTTATTCCTTTGTAGAGGCATGCCTCCTAATTTGCATAGAACATACTGAGATCAAAAGCTGCACATGAAGATAGCATTTCATTAGAGGCAATCTTTATGAGCCTTTATTGACCTGCTATAGTGTTTAGTAGGGATCCTTTTAATTAAACTAGTCTTTAATTGTCTCAGTTTTATTCTGTGCATGTTTCCTAATCAGATCAACGAGCTACAGAAACAACATTAATCTGATGTTATAAGCTGGGAAAAAAATCTCTGACTCACAGAATATGCTTCATTGTGGAAAAAAAATGTTGTATTCTCTATAATTATGTGATATGTTCCATTTGAAAAGTAAGATTTTATTTTTGAATTCTACAATTTTTAAGAGGCGTTACTAAAACTTGTCCATGCACTAAACAGGGATTTTTTTCGCTTGTAATTTTTTTTTTTTTTTTTTTTTTTTTTTTTGAGTTGATGCTTTACGTCCCAGTCAACAGCCCAGGTCATGTCGGGGACGCTGCCTCCACTTTTAAATATGGGACTTTTACCCAAAATGAGGATGTAATGACATCAAACAAGTGCTTGAAATATAACAACCATCCAACCAAGCCAAAAAAGCTTATGGGCGCAGATGGTTTGACTTGAAACCACTTTTCCTGGGCAAGCTCAGACCTGAGCAGTTAAACAGTAATCAGATCGTCAGTCAGCAGTGTAAAATTTGAAAATTTCATTAAAAAAATTGGATATTTTTCTTATTTTTGCTCAAAACATACATTGAGGGTACACGTTAGAACCGGCTCGACGAGGCGGTTCTAACAAGTACACACAATCTATGTTTTGGAGCAAAAATAAGAAAAATAGGTATACCCCTGCATACCCCATTTTCACTATATAAAAGTGGGGTTTAAGGGGGTATACATTTCACGAATATGTTTTCCTGACGGAACCAAGTAGGTCTAAAGGATTAAGCATGTGCCCCTTGTTTCCAAATGGCTAAACAGTCTTTTGGCACCATCATGTTTCCAAATGGTTAAATTCTCATCTAAGCTTTTCATTAGACACATAAAACTGTAATATTTCTTAGTTTTGATGGAATTTTTCAGCAGTTTTGTGAAAGAAATCAGTTTCAGTGATCACTTCTGTAATCAAAATTTACCATTTTATCTGTTAATCTTTCTATCCCATGGCTCAGCCATCACGAGAAAAAATGAGCCTCGACGTGAGAAAACCGGTCTTCGGGGTTTCCGACCAGGTCCGACACAAACCGGCCTGTACAGTTACAGACAAGGGCTAGTAGCTTGAAATTTCGGATTTAAGAAGAAGAGAAATTGTACTATCCGAGTAGCGAAAACAAAGGTGCTGATCAGCTTCGCGGTTACCGCGAAGCTGATCTGCGCCTTTGTTTTCGCCTAGGCAAAAATCCGGTTTTGTCATGGCGCGGCTCAAATAGTCTTTATCCAGGCAACAAACATGAAAACTGCTACCTTTGTGCACAAAAGTTGCAAATATAAAATATTGGATCTGCGAAAAACTTCTGTCTAGAAGTGTCGACGAGATCCTGTGAGTGCACAGGCTGATCTCCGCCGTGGTTGTTCCCACATAAGGAAAAGTCAATTCCCGTGTGATGTGGCTCACCAATTAAAGCAGGAGGGGAAAAAAGTTGTTATCTGCGTGATTTATGGCATCATGAAGCATGTGGCTTACATTAAAAGTAATCGGAGATGTCCTGAAAGGTTGTCTTGGGGTTTCCCTGAACCAGGTCCCACACAAACTGGTCTGTACGGTCAAGGAAGCAGGCTAGAAGCTTGGAATTTTGGAGTTATGAAGAAGAGGGATTGCACCATCTGTGTAGCGAAAACAAAGGCGCTGATCAGCTGTGCAGTTACTGCACAGCTGATCTGCGTCTTTGTTTTCGCATAGGCAAAAAATCCATTTTCTCATGATGTAGGATGTCCTGAAAGGTTGGGAGAAGCTGCTGCTGAGTCTGACCTCAGCATGCTCTATTTACTCTAATAAAGGTTTAGTTTCATTGTAATTATTGCTGATTTCATGTTAGTGAGAATAGCACAATCATTTTCTCCTTTGTATTAATGAGAAGTCTGCATGATGAAATGGTTAATTCACTCACCTTGTAAACCAAGAATCATGAGTTCAAGCCGAGGCTCCTCCTGCATTTTGGGCAAGCTGATGACTTAGCTGTTGAGTTGGATGTGAAAACAGACTTCTTCAGCCATTGAGTGGGATTTGGAAAATGAATAAAAATTTAATCATTTAACAATTCAAAGACCAACATGTTCCATTTAGAAGTGGTTTTATTCAAATGCATTAATTATAATATTGTCATTTGGAGTACATGTACCTGTAAACTGAAACTTGGTAGGGAAGAAATATGCACTAGAATATCCATATACCCTGCTAAGTGCATCCATATACTTTGTAATTATTCTCAGCAAGAGTCCAGCTTGAGCCACAGCATCAAGTGGAAGTTTACACTTGTAGCTAATTAGAACAAGTATGGTATTGGAGGCTTTCGCTGATTTAGCCACTTTATGAGAAAACCCGCTTTGGGGTTAAGGTCCAATATTAACAAGTCTGTACAACTGCAGATGGTGGCTAGAGGCTTGAAATTTCAGAGGATTGCACTATCCATATTACAAAAACAATGGTACTGATCAGCTGCACAGTCACTGTGCAGCTGATCTGTGCCTTTGTTTTTGCATATGCATAAAGTGGGATTTTTTATGGCATGGCTTATATTGTAGAGCAGCTTCACTAATTATAGTGTATGGGTCAGGAAATTCAAAATTAATGAAAAATTTTGGGAATGTCATTTATTAGACAGGATATGAGAATTAAACACTAATGAAGCATGTGGTTTGCTTTTGTGCAAGTGGATTAAATGTTTTCTCTTTTCCCTCAGAATGTTGAAGAAAATGCAGCAGCATTGTGCTAGAATCAGGTCAGATGCAGGTTTCTTTTTTCTCGAAATTTGGGCTTACTTTTGTACATACTGTTTGAGCATACCATAATTGCCTTTGATTTTTACAATACCAACCCTCAGCGACTCTGTGGTTCAGCCATTTGCCTTTTAAAGCAGGGGTCACAGGTTCAATTCCATGCTTCATGACTTCAAACCAAGGTCCTGTCTCCATATTTACCTTTGCTTTTTGTGCATGGACTGTAAAATAAACAGATAATCTGAGCAGTCATTGTTTCAGTGTCACATTATTGGGTGGACGAACTGTGCTGAGGTGTTCTAAAAGTCTTTTAAAAGCTGATATTATGGTTAAAAAGGTGGTTTAACTGCAAACTTATATCAGAATCTTGTCTGCCCAGCAGATTTTGACAAGAATCACCATTGAAGTTGAAGTGAACAGATATGACCAAAAACATACAGGTAGCTGAGGAATTAAGCATTTTTAGCTCACCTGAGTGTCCGTCAGTCGTCCGTCGTCCGTCCACAATTTCAAAGATCTTCTCCTCTGAAACCACTGGGCCAATCAAAGCCAAACTTCATGTGGAGCATCCTTAGGAAGGGGGAACGAAAGTTTATATAAATGATCCAGGTCACATGACCAAGATGGCCGCCATGCCCATATATGGTAAATACCATAAAAAAAATCTTCTTCTCTGCAACCGGTGAACGGATTTCAACAAAACTTGGTATGTAGCATTGGGGACTCTGACCCATTATAATTTATATAAATCATGACCTTGGGTTGACCTTGACCTATTTTACGGCAAGCTCAATTTTGGTTATAGGCTTTTAAATGGAAAAAGTGAAAACATTGAATTTTTCAGGAAGTTTTGTAGCCTGTGAAAGTTGGTAGATACAGACAACATGTTGAGCTTATGAAGGGATGTAAGTATTAAAGGTTAAGGTCATTTCTGGACCTTGGCCAAAGGTCATTTACAAATTAATGTTAAACTTAATTTTCTCAGTAACCACTCAACCAATCTAAGCCAAATTTTATATGTAGTATCCTTAGGATGGGGGAATGAAAGTTAATATAAATAGTCAAGGTCACATGACCAAGATGGCGGCCAATGGCTATAAATAGCAAAAACCTTTAAAAAATCTTCTTCTCCAGAACCAGAAGGCCTATGATTTTGAAACCTGGCATGAAGCATCAGGGGGAGGAGCTCTACAAAGTTTATATACATCATGACCCTGGGATGACCTTGACCTATTTTACGGCAAGGTCAACATAGGTCGCCCATGCATTTTAATGGGGAAAATTTTCAAAATGTCATTTGACAGGAAAAACTTTATGGAAATGGGCAAATGGACTGAATATTTATGATTCTGAAAAAAAAGGACCCCAGGGGCAAGTCTGCCCCCACCCCGGGCCAATATACATGTATATTACCATAATATTCAAAGATCTTTTTCTCTGAAACCGTTTGGCTAATCAAAGCCAAAAGTTTTGGTGAGTATTCTTAGGAAGAGAGAATGAAGGTTATATAAATGGTCAAGGTCACATGACCAAGATGTCTGCCATGGCTATAAATAGCAAAAACCATTATAGATCTTCTTCTTCAGAACCAGAAGGCCTTTGAAACTTGGCCTGAAGCATCAATGAATACAGCTCTACAAAGTTTGTATAAATCATGACCCTTGGATGGCCTTGACCTATTTTACGGCAAGGTCAGCTTAGGTTGCATATCCCAGTTCTCAGGTGAGCGTTTACAGGACCATTGGTCCTCTTGTTTATCTTTTGATTGGTAGGAATTCAAAGGTATACAGAATGTTACTTTCTTGGTGAAATAACTAAAAAAACGTATCATCAGATATTTTGCATCGACAATACATTATGAAAACATGCCCATGCAATATACAGAGATTTTTAAAGTTGTAAAAAATGAAAATTGTCAGTTGAAAAAATTTTGATATTTTTCTTATTTTTGCTCGGTGAGGCGGTTCTAACGTGTACCCACAATCTATGTAAAAGAGCAAAAATAAGAAAAATAGGTATACCCCTGCGTAGCTCAATTTTGCTATATAAAAGTGGGGTATAAGGGGTATACATTATGCGGACATGTTATCATGATGATGCAAGTACATGTATATAGGACATGCACACTTGAAGAGATGTTATATGATATGTCATTTAGTGCTGTTTGTTTGAGGAAGACACACCATTTTTTTAAAATTGGGCGTCAAAAATTTGAGCTATCGCAATATTTCTTTAAATATATTGTTATTTATTGCCAAATTATATTATTTTAATAACATTTAAAAGGAGTATCTATTAGGTTCAAAATTGTCCAAATTAGCGATATTATTTCATGTAAACTTAATAGGATGAAAAGCGAATTCAAATTATTTGACAGTTTATTTTGCTTGGTATAATTCTTTTTGTAAGTTTACATTTGTAATGTAATAAACGTTTTGTAATATGAGTGAGAAATTGTGTATGATATAACATAATCAATTGGAAATAAAAATAATGATCACCTGTTGATTTCGTTACAAGTTTTTAAAAACGCATGTCACATTTTGAAGATGCATATTTAATCACTTCAATGCAACCTGTTGAAATGATGGAGCATAGTACTAAGAGAAATGAAGGGAAATAAGCTATTTTGCAAGGGGAGTTAATAAATATTAAAGTTAACTGCTTGATTATGCTGCTCTGAAAATAACATGAGTCGCAACATGAGAAAACCTGTCTTTGGTATTTCAAGCCATTGAGTATGAAACTCCAATAACATGTTACTATAACATTCCCATGTGATAATACAGATTTTTCCTAAGTTGAAAAAATTGGATTTTCTTATTTTTGCTCAAAAGATACATTGTGGGTACACATTAGAACCGCCTCGGCAAGGCGGTTCTAACGGGAACCCACAATCTATATTTTGGAGCTAAAATAAGAAAAATAGGTATATCCTTGTGTACCCCAGTTTTGCTATATAAAAGTGGAGTATAATGGGGTATATATTACACGGAAATGTTATCCTAATATCCAAAACGACAATGAAATTTGGATCCTGAATGTCACAAGCTGCTTTTCGTGACAGTAAAGATTGAAGAATGCCTCATTTTCAGAAACAGTCTGAATATGTCTTCTGACGACTAATTTGATTAACCTCCGCAGACTTGAAGAAAAAAATCTAAGTAAATTAGTTGACTGTTTGTGATTTATCTTCAAAATCAAATTTCAGTGCAAAATGTTAAAAGAAAAGGAGGAAAACAGATGATTTTGAAATCAATTTTGAATATTTCAGGCTTAACAATTTTGCTTAAATATAATGCACCAGTCATTTGTGTCTTCGGCTCCCCTAGGGCCGGGGAATAGCGGGGCCTTTAACTTTTCAATTTTTAAAGTCCTGGTAAAAGCCCGGCACTGCGGGGTCAGATTTGTGGTAAAATTCCTGCTAAAAGCCCGCAGATGACAATAATGTGGAACAAGAGCTGGGAGTTGTTCTGATGAAACTGAAATATGAGAGGGGCTTGAATTTATGCATGCAAATGTACAGGTACATTTGCAAATTAAAAAAGGACCTTACAAATAATCAAATGTTAAAAAAAGAATTAATATTTAATTTGAATTAATGTGACCTAATATATTGGCGGGAATTTAAAAACCTGGTACATCCCTGGCACTACCGCGACTTATCATAGGTTAAAACCTGGCACTTTAGCCCCGCTGAGCACCGCTATCCCCTGCCCTACGTGGGCCGGGGATACAAATGACTGGTGCATAACATCTGATTGGTGGTAACATGAAAGTCTTACGTTGTGAGTACGCAACCTAGAATAAAAGCCACTTACATGCGTAACCAGAGGACAGGAGTTTGATCCCAAGCTTCAGATGAAACTTTAAACAGAGGTCACATCTTTAAATGACCTTTGCTGTTGTGTGGGATGTAAAAATGGGTGCCACCAGCACCAACATAAGCACTAAGCAGCAAGCCAGATGACCTCTTGACATTACTCAAATGATGTTGTATTTGTCTCATTGCAGGTCCAGCATCCAGAACCTCTAGACCAGTCCAGTAGTCCTGAAAGTGGTGAATAGATTGAAGATTGAATAGCCAAAGACCATTCCCGCAGTCGATGACCATCAAAAGGTAACATTAAATTTTAGAAATAGTTCTTTCAATGGCTTTCTGAACAGATCAAGCTCAAAATCTAGTGATTAAGCCACTTGCCTCTGATGAGACTAACTTTGTTGTGCCAAATGTTTAAAAGTTCCAAGGGACCTAAATCTTTAACCCGAACTATACTAACACAAGACTTGGAACTTAAGCTGTTTTTTGTGACGTAATTCGAAACATGAGAATCCAGCCAGCCTACCAATTTTCTAATGTTGTGGCAACAATAAAAATCTTCATACATGTATTATAGACATTGTGTGCATGTACATGCAGCATCAGAAGACAAAAAAAAATTGAAAGCTGAAAGTTTCATTAATTCCTAAATCCTATTAATTTGTGTATTTCTAGCAGTTGGACTGGAAATTGAAACTGGTTAATGAGCTCTTCTGCTCTTTGTCTAATTATAATAGAGCCACCAACAATCTGCATAGGCGAAAACAAAGGCGCAGATCAGCTTCGCGATAACCGCGAAGCTGATCAGCGCCTTTGTTTTCGCTACCCGGATAGTACAATTCCTCTTCTACTTAAATCCAAAATTTCAAGCTTCTAGCTCTTTTCTGTGACTGTACAGCCCAGTTTGTGTCGGACCTGTTCGGAAACCACATTGTTGGTTTTCCCACGAGGTGGCTCAATTATAATTGCCTGCCCAGATTAATTAGTTTTTCTCTCTGACTCACTGCCTAATTAATGGCTTGATAGAAATTTGTTTGGTCAGATTCTGAAGCAAGTGTAGCTTTGTTCAGTTGTATTTAGATGTGTAAAGATGTAGAAGGGTAATTGTGTTTTAAAGTATGATTACTTGTAGTACTACAAGGAATGCTTTGGAATTTTAATATATTAAACGATTTAGATTTTTTTCCTGCATGGTATGATATATCAGGTGTGATGAAAGTCTTGTGATAGATAGCTGAAAGAGGTAAAGGATTTAGTTTTTGGATTATATTGTGGTGTAAGGGAGACAAATCTGTGTGCTGAATTTGACCAGATAGGAATATTAGAACATTAAGTGTTGATGATAGCAACCAACCAACCGAGTTGTTGTCGCGCAGCGACAACAACGAGGTGTTGGTTGCTTTACGATTAGAAGTTCTGTTCTGTTCTATTCTGTTTTGCAGTATGAAGACGTCGATTTTTGTGAGTCATTCAACTTCCGGAAATTTTTACCGCAGTCGAATTCCGCCAAGCGAAACCATTTAATCTTACAAATAAAAATATGCTAGACTTGTGATAGTTGAAAATAAAATTACACAAGAACATACAAACGCTCGAAACTGCGTTTGAAATGCAAAACCTGTTTTTCTTTACTTTCGTTTTATCATTATTTTTCCTGTACAAGCTGTGGTTCATTCTCACCGTAATTGTTGCATAGCAACAGAAATCGTTCTTTGCTAGTTGGATGGCGGGAGGCAGTTGAAATGAGATATGCTTCTGAAATGCATGGAAATGGTTCATTGAAACTAATTCATTCATGCTGACTTAGCCAATGTTAAGCCCTGTTTAACAGCCTGAACCGGTATGACATTACTTGGTACCGCTGATTAGCACTTCGGTGTTTAGTTGTCTCAAAGATAACTTTGTCAAGCGAAGAAGGACTCGAAATTTCACTACCTGATTCGGTTTCCTCTATGATTATTTGAATCTGCACCTTGTTTACTGCGAGTAGGTGGACATTGGCGATTGCACATGTTAAACATCGTCAACAAAATATTTATAGTCTTTAAGGTGTAAATTTAACAGATTAAAAACAATCCGAACCACCGCCACCAGTGGGTGGGGTAGCGTAAGACGACAAGTGATCGATCAAGGACCAGTGATCGATCATCTAGTGGTTCTCAAAGGATACGTGAAGTAAATCTTATGCTTACAAACATTAATTGGAAAGGTCCTAATTAGGTTGGATTCAGTAAAATTTGAGCCGGTTTTGTTTTACATCTGTAGATTGTCCATCGCCGACATCGAAAAAAGATCTGATACGAGAAAAGCTAGTTACTAAGTATCTCACTGGCATGCAAATTTTGTCGTGGACTTTCGCACTACATTTGTGCGAGTGTCGCACGAGTGTCGTGAGAATATTCATGTGTCGTGCGCTTGTCGCCAACTGGTCCCGAAGGTTTTAAACATGTTTTAAAATTTTATGCAAATTTTTTAAAGTTGTTCCAAAATATTTCGCAAGAATGTCATGCAACAGTCGTGCAAGTGTCGCGAACCTGTCGCCGCGAAATTTTGGCAAATTTACAACGCCAAATTTTCGTGACACTCGTAACAATGTCCTGCGAGTGTCTCACGATGGTTGCGCGACAGTCTTATGAAAAATGCGAAAAACCTCACAACTATCTGGCGAGAAAATAAAACTAAGCGACATTCGTACGAATGTCGTGCAGCACTCGCACGAATGTTGTGCAACTGTCGTACGAATTAAAATGAAAATAAGCTACATTCCCGGGAAAGTCGTGCGACTATTGCATGACAGTCGCAAGATTTATTTTCAAAATTAGACCGAAATTTGCGAATTTGTCGCATAAATGTCTGTTCAATGAGACTGCAACGTGAAACGGTGAAAGTTGTGTTTATATTGTCAGTCTTTGTCGCGAAATAGTCTCCAGTTGTCGCATTCCAGTGAGACAGGGCTAAACCAGTCCAAATTCAATACGCAGCAATACTGTAAACAATCAAGATAAGACAGTTTGCCAACAAGCCGCACCACTGACCCTGTATCATTTCTGATAGATTCGGAGTGATTTTTAAACAACGACAGTTAAAAGTCTTGGTTTTAAATCTGCCTATTGTATACTAAATTAATCATCAGGAAAACATGTCCATGAAAAGTATACCCCCTCATACCCCACTTTTATATAGAAAAACTGGGGAATGCAGGGGCATACGTATTTTTCTTAGTTTTGCTCCCAAACATAGATTGTGGGTACTCGTTAGAACCGCTTCGGTGAGGCGTTCCAGTGTGTACCCACAATCTAGCAAAAATAAGAAAAATATCAAAGCTTTTCTGATGAAATTTTCAATTTTTAAAGCTGACAATTTTCTTTTCCTTTTTTTTTTTTCTTTTTTCTTCAAACCCACACAGATGCTTGAATGGTTAAGTGCGGTAATAAAATATCAGCGCTCTTAACCACTCGGCCACTAGGGCCACCCCCAATATTTCAAAGTTCTGGTTACACAATCAAATGCAAATATTAGTAAATCAAAAGTATGCCTGGCTTCTATGACACTTTTGCAAACGTCTCTACCAAGGCAATTGATGCAAAACTGTTTCAAGTTTTGAAAATAATTGGGTAATTATTTTTGTCTATCTTGTGACAAAACAAACTTAACAAACTTATTGTGAATGAAGTGAGATTGAGGCACTTTTACAAATTTATGTCTCATGAATATTGTAAGAGTATCTTGCAAATAATCCAAATATTGCATAACATCCCAGAACTTTTACAATAGTATTGATCCCAGGAAATTGGAGACCCCTACCACTTGGTCAAAGAGCTTGCCTGTCTGAACTTAATTAATTCATAAATGTTCAAGAACATCATGGATAGTGAAACTTGTTCTCTTTTTCTAAACCTACTTTTTACGCCCTTACAAGTTACAAGATTCTTTCAGCTCATATGAGATGGGCATATCAGTAGGCGGGGCGAAAACTGAAGTACTCTAAGACAAAATACTTTGTACACCCATAAGCACACTACCCAAGACAAAGGGGCCTTGAACCCACATACACTGGACACAGTGGTGAGACAAAGGAATGATTATGAGCAGTATAAATGGAAAAAAAAGTTGAAAAGATGATATGAACCGCTTTTCATGTGAAATTGTTCTGCCAATACTCTATTGTCTGACAGACTGACACACTATGGTCAATTTCATTTGAGGTGGCTCCGTGTTTCTTAATCACTCGATCATTTCACCGCTGTGTCTGGTGTGGGTTCGAGTCCCGCTCTGGCCACATGTGA
Source organism: Rugalucina vietnamica (assembly GCA_964017185.1). Taxonomy (NCBI): domain Eukaryota; kingdom Metazoa; phylum Mollusca; class Bivalvia; order Lucinida; family Lucinidae; genus Rugalucina; species Rugalucina vietnamica. The sequence continues at coordinate 7,661,009 of OZ024877.1, read as the reverse complement.
GACAAGCCAAGTTCTGCTTGCGGGTGTGCCAGGTGGTTTTTCTAGCGGTTCTCCCGTTTTCGCACCACCTATTGATTGGCCCGTCTCATATGAGCTGAAATAATCTTGAAAGGGACGTTAAATTGAATTAGAAAAAAAAAAAAAAAAAAAAAACACTTTCATTTGAATAAGTTTTACTGTTTCTTTGAACTGTATACATGTACACTGTTTTATTTTCAGGTAAAAAACCAGCAGTGTGGTCATGAATCCATGGTCATTGAGGTGTTCTAAATTAGCCTTGGGTAAGACAAATAAAGTTTCTGTCTTTCTTGCAAATACTTATTCAGGGTGTCCATGGTCAGGGAAAAAGTTAGAGAGAAATCACTTTTTTCAAAGCCAAGGAATTGTCAGGGATTTTTGACATCAGTCAGGGAATTTTTCAATTTAAGCCAAAATCAGGAAATTTTGAAAAACAGGTTTATAAAATGCCAAACTACAATGAACACAAACATTCTTTCACCTGTTGCTTGTCCTTATGAACACAAAACTGAAGTAAAGTAACTAGGATAAGCAAACTTGATGTAGAAATTCAATATGTAGATCATAATAAGACTTAAAGTTGATATTATTATTTTCAGCAACTGTAGATATTCATGGTGCTGTCCTGGACTGTGACCTTTGGACCAGGAGGAGCATTAATTTCTGTTATATCTGACCATCCTAATAACACAGCAATTGTCTACGAATGTAAAACATTAAGTCAAGCAAATATGCATCTAATAACTGTGTACTTATACATCTATGATTAAAACTTAATCATAAGTATAAAGTTTTGGAATATCCATCTTAATTGCTAAAATATGAAATCTTTTACAGAATTAATTATTATGAATATAGATTGAATTTATAGGCACTTTACTCTTATAGAAGTTGATGCGTTTTCCTTGATAAGGTTTCATGTAATTTATTAGAGGTGTTTAAATCTGTTTCAGATTTATTTACGGTTTGATCTTTGAAGTGGGAATACAGTATTGACCAGTGTCAGATGCATCATTGACCATGGAAACTGGAACATTGTTAACACATTACCAGAGAAATTTATGCCCAGTCAGCATAAACATTATGGACCGATTTAGATTCAATTCTGGGACTCCCCATCTTGCGGAGTTCTGTTAAATAAAATATTTCAGAAATGTAATAGACTATTAAATGAGCCATGACACCAGAAAATTGGTCTTCAGGGTTTCCGACCAGGTCTTACACAAACCGGTCTGTTGAGTCACAGGAAAAGGAAAGAAGCTAGAAAGTTTAAGTAGAAAAGAGCTTGTACTATATGTGTAGGGAAAACAAGGGCGCTAATCAGATGTACAGTTACTACTCAGCTGATCTGCGGCTTTGTTTTCACATTTGCAAAAATCCTGTTTTTCTCATGTGGCTCAAATTATAAATGTTACATTTTAAAAGAATAAATTCTACACACCCATATACTTGCTGTGTTTATATACAGTTTGTACATGTGACTCTGTGCCAGATATTTAACCCAAAATCATTTCCATTATGTTGACATACATGTACTTGTACATGTAGCTTAGCTCGATAGAAAGGTTGTAGTTCAAATCCTGCTTCTAAGACATAAGTACTAGGATGTGTTGTTGAACAACGCTTTTGTAACCATCAAGTATCCAAAAAATGTGGCCTGTCTTGTAATAATGAAAAATGGTTGACTGTACTGTTCAGCCTGAATGCAAACAAAACTGAAACATGGCTTCTGTGAACACTGATGACGGATTTAAAATGGGAAGTAAAATAAATGGGAGGCCTGGTGGCGTATAGGCTCAATTTACAACTTTTTAAGAGATCTATAAGTGTCTTGGAACAGAAAAGCTATAGAATTGCAGACCGGTTATTTAATAATACATTTATTGATGCCTTGTTGAAAACTTCTGGTGCATATGATGCATATCCGTAATCTGGTCACGTAAACCAGTTTGAAAGTCCATTTTGCATACAGTTCAATGATGAGAGCCATACGTTTTTGTAAGTAAAGGTATCTAAGTTATGTTTACAAAAGGAAATTTGATGCACAGATATGGCCATTGACCAAAGTTGTTCATTTAGTTAAGCAACAAAAACAAAAACAAACAATGTACACACAAAAATCATGAATTCAAGCGTGCGGTATCCTGATAGATTGGTTGGTTGCCCATTAGGTGTGCCTATTTCATATTAGTTGGGTAGAGAAGGGATGGATATCAGAATCTGAGCAACACGTGGTATTGTATACATACAAACCGATAAATGATCGGGTGACACACAATGAAATTCTGTACAAAGTTGAGATGAGAAATTCAAGTTTTCTCATATTTATTCGTTTCACGTTTATTCTATTGACTGATAGATAGGCGCAGTCAATGCAGAAATTGAGCTTTTATTGAATAAGGAATCCAGGATATTTCTTTTTCGCAAACACTTCTGCCCATTAAACATATAGTACTTCCCAAACAGTAACATTGAAGTGTTTGCGAAAACGAAATAACCAGGATTTCTTATGTTACTTTCTTTCAATAAATGTTCAATTTCTGTATTGACTGCACCTATCTATCAGTCAGTAGAAGAAACGCTGTAGGAGAAAACTCGAAAATCTAACCTCAACTTCGTTCTCATTGTAGTGTGTGTCACCCAATCATTTATCCGTTTGTATGTAAACAATACCATGTGATTGTCAGTAGTGAGAATGCAATCACAACTTTTTGTTCTTACCATTTTACACTTGCATCCTTTGTTAGAAATAGACAAGGAACTTTAGCAAGCTTGCATATGTGACCACAGTGCAGTTTTGACAGATCCAGTAGTGAAGGATGGACGTTGACAGACCAGATTTTAACAAAATGAATCTCTAACAGAATTGGATGGCTTTTAACATGCATGTTCAAGTAGTCTGTTTGAAAAATGACTGATTCAGCTCTTCATATAATCAAGAGTTATTGCCCCTCATTATGGCTGCTGCTTATGGTGTACCTGCATAAATTTTGCTAAATTTAATTTTGCAAACCAGACCAATTAAACATATTTTGTGGGATTAACAACAAAGCTGACAATTTATTAGGATTTTATTTCGCTCAAATAATGGAGTCTTGCAAATAATTTCTCACCCAGATGTGACTTCCTGTCTAAAACTTCAATTTGAAGAGCTTAAAAACTATTCAATAAAGATTCCAAACAAAAGGGAGGGATTAGGTTTTGGATGAGAGTTGCTACTTTTGTCTTATTCACATTTGAGCCGCCTCATGAGAAAACCAACAATCTGCATATGCGAAAACAAAGATCGCGGTAACCGCGAAGCTGATCACGCCTTTGTTTTCGCTACATGGATAGTACACTCCCTCTTCTTCTTAAATCCAAAATTTCAAGCTTCTAGCCTGTATCTGTTACTGCACAGACCGGTTTGTGTCAGACCTGTTCGAAAACCACATTGTTGGTTTTCCCAAGAGGCGGCTCATTTGCTTTCATCTTAAAACATGGTAATTAGAAAGACCTTGTTGAATACTGTCAGAGCACCTGATTTGGCGCATCAGGAAAACATGGCCGTGAAAAATATACCCCTTTAAACCCCACTTTTTAGCTCACCTGAGCCGAAGTCTCACAGGTGAGCTTATAGTATACCCATGCTCCGGCGTCCGTCCGTCGTCGTTTGTCCGTCCGTCCGTTGTCCGTCCGTCCGTTGTCCGTCGTCCGTCGTCCACAATTTCAAAGATCTTCTCCTCTGAAACCGCTTGGCCAATCAAAGCCAAACTTCATGTGGAGCATCCTTAGGAAGAGGGAACGGAAGTTTATATAAATGGTCCAGGTCACATGACCAAGATGGCCGCCATGGCTATAAATAGCAAAAACCTTTAAAAATCTTCTCCTCCAGAACCAGTGGGCCGATTTCCACGAAACTTGGTATGTAGCATCGGGGACGCGGGCCCATTATAGTTTATATAAATCATGACCCTAGGATGACCGTGACCTATTTTACGGCAAGGTCAACTTAGGTCGCCAATGCATTTGAATGGGAAAAAAATGGTAAAATGCTATTTAATGGGTAAAACATACTGGGAATAGGCAAATGGACAGAAGATTAATATTAATGGAAAATTTTAGCCCCTAGGGGGTTGTCTGCCCCTGCCCCGTGGCTATATACATGTATATTTCCATAATAATGAAACATCTTCTCCCCTGAAACCGCTTGGCCAATCAAAGCCAAACTTCATATGGAGCATCCTTGGGAAGGGGGAAAGAAAGTTTATATAAATGGTCAAGGTCACATGACCAAGATGGCTGCCATGGCTATAAATAGAAAAAAAACCTTTAAAAATCTTCTTCTCCAGAACCAGAAGGCCAATGATTTTGAAACTTGGTGTGAAGCATCAGGCAATGGAGCTCTACAAAGTTTATATAAATCATGACCATGGGATGACCTTGACCTTTTTTTACGGGAAGGTCAACTTAGGTCACCCATGCATTTGAATGGGAAAAATAGGAAAATTTCATTTAATGGCAGAAAACTTGCTAGGAATGAGCAAATGGACAGAAAATTTATGTTTATGAAAATATTTTGGGCCCAGGGGGTTGTCTGCCCCTGCCCTGGGGCTTTATACATGTATATGACCATAATATTCAAACATCTTCTTCTCTGAAACCGCTTGGCCAATCAAAGCCAAACTTTATGTGGAGCATCCTTAGAAAGAGGGAATGAAAGTTTGTATAAATGGTCAAGGTCACATGACCAAGATGGCCGCCATGGCCATAAATAGCAAAAACCTTTGAAAATCTTCTTCTCCAGCACCGGAAGGCCTATGATTTTGAAACTTGGCATGAAGCAGCAGGCAATGGAGCTCTACAAAGTTTGTATAAATCATGATCCTGGGATGACGTTGACCTATTTTACAGCAAGGTCAACTTAGTTCACTAATGCATTCGAATGGGAAAAAATAGTAAAATGGAATTAAATGGGAGTATGCAAATGGACAGAAAATTTATGTTTATGGAAAAAATTTGACCCCAGGAGGTTGTCTGCCCCTGCCCTGGGGCTATATACATGTATATGACCATAATATTCAAACATCTACTTCTCTGAAACCGCTATACCAATAAAAGCCAAACTTTAAGTGGAGCATTGTTAGGAAGAGGGAATGAAAATTTATATAAAAGGTCAAGGTCACATGACCAAGATGGCTGCCATGGCTATAAATAGCAAAAACCTTTAAAAATCTTTTTCTCCAGAACCAGAAGGCCTATGATTTTGAAACTTGGCATGAAGCATCAGGCAATAGAGCTTTATAAAGTATATATAAATCATGACCCTTGGATGACCTTGACCCATTTTATGGCAAGGTCAACTTAAGTCACATATCCCAGTTCTCAGGTGAGCGTTTATAGGACCATTGGTCCTCTGGTATATAGCAAAACAGGGACATGCAAGGGTATACCTATTTTTCTTATTTTTGCTCCGAAACATAGATTGTGGGTACTCATTAGAACCGCCTCGGCTTCTAACGTGTTCCCACAATCTATGTTTTGAGGAAAAATAAGGAAAAATATCACAAATTTTCTACTGAAAATTTTCAATTATTACAGCCTAAAAAATCTGGACATGTATTCGTAATGACTAGATGCAGGGTATGGGAGCAACAACTTCTGAGCCTTTGTATGAGAAAACCAACAATTTGCATATGCCTATAAAACAAAGACAGTAACTGCACAGCTGATCAGCTCCCTTGTTTTCGCCACACGGATAGTACAATCCCTCTTCTACTTATATCCAAAGTTTCAAGCTTCTAACTTTATTCTGTGACTGTACAGCCTGGTTTGTGTCGAACCTGGTCAGAAACTCAAATTGTTGGTTTTCTCATGCACAGGCTCTTGTTTTATCAACAGAACCATACAAATTTTTCATTAAATATTGCCCGAAATCATGACCTCTGTAAACCACAACCAATAATTACTCCTTACAGTTTCGAAAATCCGCAACAAACAAAAACGGAGGCTGGGATCGTAAACTTGAATTTCAAATTGGAATCATTTTAATGTTGTTTTAATTGAAACCCTCATCAACCGAAAAGGGTAATATTTCACATACTTAACGTTTCAACGAGTATCTGAAGTGGAAGTGAATCTTTGTGGTGTTTTTGCTTGCTTTATATGGGCTTAATTATACGTTGTCACCAGGATGCTTCTGGTTTGCAAGCTGGGGCTCAATAGTTTGGGAAATTCTTTAACATTGCAACAAACCTTAATTAAGGAAGCAGAACCACAAAGGGTTACTGGGTATTCTATATTTTCTGTCAAAAAAATCTACATTTTATACACAAAAAACAAGTTGATAAATCTACATTTTCATAGAATTAATTTCATCCCGTACAGGAGTAACATCATTTACACCTAACGTTAAAGTAAAGTATGTTAGGGAGGGGAGGGGGAATCTGGATTTCAGATTTTCAGAATCTGAGATGGTCAAAGGAAGATAACTCTGTATCCTTAAATAGAACTTCTTTGCAATCGATGATTGAATTCAGATTTCATGAAAGTATATATGGGAAAAGGTTATTTAGATGATAAATCATTAGCTTTGATTGATGATTCTACCCCCTACCCCCACCGCCAACTCTACCGAAAGGATATGTAAAAAAGAATTCCAAAACATCTAAAAAATTGAAGCTAAATGGCTTGTACTAGTCTGTTCTTTGGCCCATCTATCTAACAAAAGACACATTTTCGTATGTAAGTTTCTTTAATTAACCTGAATTGATCAGGTTTAATTAACGTTAGACCTTTGAAAATGAAGTAATTAAAGCCCCAGACACGATAATGTATTTCCTTTTCGCCCATTTAAAATACTGCCGATATTTCTCATTACGGCTGAGAGTTAAATTGTTCATTTAAAGGTGATTTCAGCGACACAGGAGGATTTCAAGCTATTGTTACTTTGTCTGCGACTGATCAGATGAGCCGGTCTTCGGGATGTCAGAACGGGTCCGACACAAACTGGCCTGTACAGTCGAAGAAGAAGGCTAGAAGCATGAAATTTCGGATTTAAGAAAAACAGGTATTTTACTATCTTTGTAGCGAAAACAAAGGCGCTGATCTGCACCTTTGTTTTCGCATCGGCAAAAATCTGGTTTTCTCATGACATGGCTCATAATGTCTACGTAAACTGAGTAGTGTCATTGAATGAAGAAGCTGTACATACATAGGGTGACATTCCGTGTGTTTATACGTACTGCTCCGGGGTTGTATGTTTGTCCTTGGCTTAAACAGCAGTGGTTGTCACCTCTGCAGTCAAGGTTCAAAACCTGCCAGTGCATGTGGCAAGGTATTGGTCACCCATTAATGCTTGGTGCTTTTTTTTGCATTTTCTGGTTTCTTCCGCTAATTGTTATGGCCACCGTGACAAAGCCAACATATGCACCTTCAAGAATGCAGTAAAATATATGATGTTTAAGCTTAAAACTTGTTGATTGTTGCAAAATGATAATTGCAGTAGATACAAACATCGAAACAGAAGAGGAAATTCGATCGGAATTTGCATTTACGATGGCCTTTTAACAGTTTTGGGGGTTCCGAACGGTAAAGACGTACAGACAGACTTACGTCACCTAAACTGATAACCAATGCTTCAAAGATTTCTGATTTTTCACTCTCATAACGAAACCTTGCCTAAAATTGTTTGAGCTTTAAAAATTTTCAGCTGAATTTTTTTTATATTTTTCTTATTTTTGCTCAAAACACAGATTGTTGGTACACGTTAGAACCGCCTCGCAGAGGCGGTTCTAACGAGTACCCACAATCTATGTTTTGGAGCAAAAATAAGAAAAATAGGTATACCCTTGCATACCCCAGTTTTGCTATATATACAAGTGGGGTATGAGGGGGCATATATTACACAGACATGTTTTCCTGACGTGAAAGCAAGGAAGAGATACTGGTGCTACTGCACTGCATGAATTTCCAGACTGACCTACGCATGAGCAGATTTTGTCTTGTGAATTTTGTCGATATTGCATCCAATTAAAATATTTGTAAATTAAAGAGCCAGACTAAATGAATGCACCAAAAAGCCTAATGAGAGCTTTATCTTTTTGGAATAGTAATTGGAGTCATTTAGATATGAGCCGCGCCATGAGAAAACCAACAATGTGGTTTCCGAAAAGGTCCGACACAAACAGAGCTGTACAAGCACAGAAGATGGTTAGGGACTGGAAATTTTTGGATTTAGAAAGTAGAGGAATTGTACTATCCTAGTAGCAAAAACAAAGGCGCTAATCACCGCAAAGCTGGTCTGCCCCTTTGTTTTTGCATATGCAGATTGTTGGTTTTCTTGTGATGTGGCTCAATTGTAGTCATTTAGATATTCTTCACTTTAATTACAGTCTGAATAGTATGGAAATTTTGTGGAATTTTCTTCCTTTCCATGGGGGGCTCCTGAATAGGTGGACCTGCAGCAGATGTCGGGCTGTCTAAAGACTCGGATGTTATGTTTAGAACTCTGAAATTCTGCAACCCAAGTGAAGCAGTTCCTAAGTGATCTCAAACAAGCACAATGTGAAGTTAAGGTTGATTTTCCTGTTATTGATCTAAATATTGGTGGTTTTATACAATTTCACATCACAATATGATCTGATGTAAACAGCATAATGTTATATCATAAAAAGAATATCATGTGCTCTCATGTAAACAATACAATGCAGTCTTGCATAAAATTATACTGTTTACATGAGATCACAATATGCTGTTTACACAATATCATACTGTATTGTTTATTAAACAACACAGTATGATATTGTGTAAACAGCATAATGTGATCTCATGTAAACAGTATAATATGATCTCATCTTAGCTGCACAATATGATCTCATGTTTTACAATGCAATGCAATCTCATATAAACAATATGATATGATATCATGTAAACAGCACAATGTGATCTCATGTAAACAGCACAATATGATCTCATGTAAACAGCACATTGTGATCTCATGTAAACAGCACATTGTGATCTCATGTAAACAGCACATTGTGATCTCATGTAAACAACACAATGTGATCTCGTAAACAGCACAATGTGATCTTGTAAACAGCACATTGTGATCTCATGTAAACAGCACAATGTGATCTTATGTAAACAGCACATTGTGATCTCATGTAAACAGCACAATGTGGTCTCATGTATATAAACAGTATAATGTAAACAACACAATATTGTGATCTCATGTAAACAATACAATATAAACAGTATAATGCAATCCCATGTAAACAACAAAATTTCAGGCAACAGAATGTGGTTCTTTCCATTTCCCAATGCACCTTTTTTGCCATTTCCCAAAGCACCACAACACATTGCCCCTATAGCCAATTCCCATACATATTCTGGGGATGATATGTGTGTTTTATGGTATCACACTTATCTTTTTGATGCCACACAATGTTTCTCTTGATGTTTCCATATAAGGAAGAAATTTGGAGAGAAATTAAGGCTTGAGAGAAGCTAATTGCCATATTTATCTTGATGTTAGGGTCCTAAGTTGGCTAACAAACATATCTAAATGTAAATATAATTTAATGCTTTATTAACTATGCTTAAAAGACATTAGTGTTCCATCCTTAAGTACTGAATTTGATTGTGGAGGGGAATGCTAGCTTGATCATGGAATAGATGAGGTTCTTATTTCCTTGTAATTTTGAGCTTTTTTTTTTTTTTTTTTTTTATTCAGTTTTACGTCCCTTTCAAGCTTTTTCACTCATATCGAGACGAATCAATCGGTAGGTGGGGCGAAAACCGGAGTACCCGGAGAAAAACCACCTAACACACCCGCAAGCAGAACATTGCTTGTCTCACATATGAATTCGTGCCCCATGTGAGGCGCGAACCCACATCGGTGTGATGATCGAATGATCAAGAGCACTGAAGTCAGCGACCTTAACCACTCGGCCACGGGGGCCGCCAATTTTGAGCTTTGTAGTTAAAAGTAAAACTATAGTTTTCTCATTAGAGGAGCTGTGCTGACATAAAGTATGGTCAATTGATGAAAGATTTTTTTGTTTGCTTGTACTTGATGTTTTCAGGCAACATGTGATGGAGCCACCACTTTATTTGAGCCATCCCATGGGAAAACCAACAATCTGCATAGGCGAAAACAAAGACGCAGATCAGCTTCGCGGTAACCGCGAAGCTGATCAGCGCCTTTGTTTTCGCTACATGGATAGTACTATTCTTCTTCTACTTAAATCTGAAATTTCAAGCTTCTAGCTTGCTTCTGTGCTTGTACAGGCTGGTTTGTGTCGGACCTGGTCGGAAACCACATTGTTGGTTTTTCCACGAGGCGGCTCATTTATATAGGGTGGTGAAAATGTCATGCATGGTGACAAAACATGGCAGCAAAGGTTTCAGATCTGCTAGCCTTGCTCCAGTGTCTCAAGCTTTACCACTGAGCCAGCTGCTGCTGCCCAAAGTGGTCAAAGAACGATTTTAAAACCTGTAGTTATTCACCATTTTTGCATTATCGGCTGGTTTCCAGCTGACTAAAAATTAATATTGGAAATACAGGTAACCAAAACCACCCTGACCTCAAAGTCAGGGTGGTTTTGGTTACCTGTATTTTCAATATTGATTGTTATTCCTAAGCTGGGAACCAGCCTATAATGCAAAAATGGTCATTTTAATAAGATGGTGGTTGAGCAATATGAAAATGGTGATGATATTTTAATTTTTCTCTCTTGCAGTATGATGTATCTTCTCCACAACTGAGATGCTTGGGCTAACTGGTAGACTACTCCTGATCTAACTTGGTCCATCCATTCCAACTGAAAAGATCGCCCAATTGGTGAAAGGGGAAAGAAGCCTTGGTTCCAACTGGTAGAGCAATCTTTGTCCAATATCACAGAAGATTTCTTGGACTTCCCTTTATCAGGTATAGGTGCTCTTTCGCATTACAAAAACTTGCCCATGTCATATACAGAATTATTTTCAGCTGTAAAAATTGAAAATTCCATTAAAAACATTGAAGGCATGACAACAACAATAAGCTCCGTGTAATTCCATCACATCATGAAAACACGCCCGTATACAGAATTTTTTTTTGTGAAAATGAAAATTTTCAGTAGGAAAATTTTGACATGTTTCTTATTTTTGCTCAAAACCTAGATTGTGGGTAGAACCGCCTCACAGAGGCAGTTCTAACGAGTACCCACAATCTATGTTTTGGAGCAAAAATAAGAAAAATTGGTATACCCCAGTTTTACTATATAAAAGTGGGGTTTAAGTGGTATACATTGCACAGACATGTTTTCCTGATGATATGGCTAGTCTTCGGAGGGTTCGTCATTGTCGTTCCACCATTCCGATGACAGTTATTATCATTGATAGCGTAATCAGCCAAGCTGTTCCGAAACTTTTATTGCTTTTCACCACAAACACATTTTAACGAAAATATAATTAAAGTTTACAAAGAAGATTTAAATCGCATGACTTGGTAGCAACTTTGACTGTCAGTGAAAAATGATCCTGTCCAATTTCGGAGGCTTCTCCTTAAATGAGGTCCGTCGGGTGTAAATCTGTCGCTGAGGTTTCGCAACATGTAAGACTCTAACTGGCCTACAGCAATACTTCAAAGCGTGAAGCTCAAATTTCGATGAATTGAAACTTATGTGAGGTTACCGTTTGGGAAGTTAACAAGGAAACAAGGATCACACTGAGCAGATCTAGGCTGATCTTCGCTAATGATCCGGGCATATGCTCAAAACAGGATTTGTTATGATGAGTCTCATATTGTTTTACGCATGAAAGGACTGTTTAATTTTCTCAAATTGACGATTTGTAGTTTTGATTCAGTGTGAATAATTGTGTTGGGTTGCTGAAAGTGATGTTCAACTGAATTGAAAAATTTTGGATTCTTACTTAATATATCTTGTATGTAGGTTTTTCATCATTTCGCAATTGAGCAGCGTTAAGAGAAAAGCTGTGTTTGGGGTCTCCAACCAGGTACGCCGCCACAGAAAATGATTACAATTTGAGCGTTCGTGTGAGAAAACCAACAATTTGGGTTTCCAACCAGGTCCGACACAAACCGGGCTGTACAGCAACAGAAGACAACTAGCGGCTGGAAATTTCTGATTTAGAAAGTGGAAGAATTGCACTATCCTTACGGTAGCTAAAACAAAGGTGATGATCAGCTTCGCAGTTACTGTGAAGCTGATCTGTGTCTTTGTTTTCGCATATGCAAATTGTTGGTATTCTGATGTGGCGGCTCACTTGGTCTTGTGAGGAGGAATTGTCCTATCTCTTATATAGGTGGTATGTACTTGGTATGGCCATTTCTTTTGTTTTCACACAATATCGGTTTACTATTGACAAACAGTGCGTATTTCTCATTACTATACATGTACTTCTGTATGATGTAAGGTTCATTTTTGATAATAATTGTTACATGATTTTGCAAAACTATTGTGGGTACTGTTGTGTCTGGTGTGGGTTTGAGCCCTGCACTGGCCACAAGTGAGACAAACCAAGTTCTGCTTGTGGATGTGCCAGGTGTTTTTTCTCGGGGTTCTTCCGTTTTTGCCCCACCTACTGATTGGCCCATCTCATATGAGCTGAAATAATCTTGAAAGGGGCGTAAAACTGAATTTGAAAAAAAAAATATCTGTTTCAATTCTTTTAGGTAAATTGCATACATACTTGTTTTCATGCTTATAGAGAAAGTATCAAGAATTTTTTATTCTATTCATCCCTTTGTCTATCTTTTCTGAAGTCTGCTGCTATGTTGATTTGATATTAACATTCATAATTCAAGGCACAGGTGTGCAGACTTTAAACCCAGAAAATCATTTATGAGCCGCGACGCGAGAAAACCGGTCTTCGGTGTTTCCGACCAGGTCCGACACAAACCGGGCTGTACAGTCACAGAAGATGGCTAGAAGCTTGAAATTTCGGATTTAGGAAGAAGAGGAATTGTACTATCCGAGTGGCGAAAACAAAGGCGCTGAACAGCTTCGCAGTTACTGCGAAGCTGATCTGCGCCTTTGTTTTCGCATAGGCAAAAATCCGGTTTTCTCTTATAATGCCAGACCATCGTCTTCTTTGAGCTTTATTTTGAAAATGAACCAATTTGAACATTTATAAATATTTTAACATCAAAGACCCTGATCATCTTGCAACTTCAAGCACTTTCTTTGATTGCTAGGTTTAAAGTGTAAAGACAGATCTTGATCTAGTTGGACTGCCAAGCTTACAAGAGGTTTTCCTATGACACGGCTCATATACCATATAGGTATACTAGATAAAATATGAGCCGCATCATGAGAAAACCAACATGTATAGCATATGCGAAAAACAAGGGCACAGATCAGCTTTGCAGTAATTGCGAAGCCAATCATCACCTTTGTTTTCGCTACACGGATAGTACAATTCCTCTACTTTCGAAATCCAAAATTTTCAGCCTACAGCTGTCTTTTGTGCTTGTTCAGCTAGATTGTGTCAGACCTGTTCAGAAACCACATTGTTGGTTTTCACATAACACGGCTCATATTACATGGCGAGTACTCAATTTACAACCACAAAAAACAGACAAAACACCTTTTTTTCAAATATTACATCACAATGCTTAGTTTATTTCTTTAATTTCCTCTAATGAAATACACATAAAAATGGTAAATTGTGAGACATTTTTTGAAAGAAAAAATTACAATATAAATCCTAAATTTTTAAACTTTTCAAAATATATGTAATGGTGTAATTGTTGAACCAGTAGCCTAATATCAATTGCATGGTTAAAACTAAGACCCTCACAGTCTATTTTTGGAGGGGCACTCGAACAAGGTTCTGAACTATTCATCAGGAAAACATATCAGTGTAATGTATACCCCCTTAAACCCCACTTTCTTATAGCAAAACTGGGGTATGCACGGGTGTACCTATTTTTCTTACTTTTGCTCCAAAACATAGATTGTGGGTACTTGTTAGAACCGCCTCGACGAGGCGGTTCTAACATGTACCCACGATCTATGTTTTGAGCAAAAATAAGAAAAATATTGAATATTTTCAGCTGAAAATTTTTAAAGCTCAAAATCTCTGTTTATTGCATGGGCAAGTTTTCGTTATGTTTGCCCATGGCAGTCATATCATTCCCTCCCTTTTGATGACTAGCGTTAATTCTTAAAAAAAAAATTAGCATCACTTTTTTTTCTGTCTGTGAACGCCAATTTACTTGGTCTAATGCTTTTAATGGATTTATAAATCTCTCTTAATTCTGATTGATAAGTTAAAAGACAGTAATTAGCAATTAGGGGTATGTCAAAACAACTTGATTGCAGTGACAAGAGTCAAGGCCAAAGATTTTACAAGCAATTAGTGGAAATATATCAGAAAATGTGATTTGATGAAGGCGCAGACCAGCATGTGCATCCATAGTCTGCATTTTACGTTACATGCTTGTTATATTACTGCCAACTTGGTAATATTAATCTATTTAAAGTCTATATACTTGTCAGTATGCATGCTGGAAGTATTTCCCTTGAAATGCATAAAAGATGCATTATTTGATAACACCCATGTCCAATTTCAGAAAAAAATGGCCAAAGTTAAAACTTTTCTAAATTTTCTCTAGCTTCTGAAAAAAAGCCAATACTTGTTTGGGAAAAAATTGCTCCCAATGGTTTCGATTTAGAAATCAGTATAAGGGAGATAACTAGAAATTAAACACCTGTATGATTGACAGTCAGGTAGATGAATTACAGGTAAGCCCTGTCATGAGAAAAACAGCTTTTTTGCACATGCGAAAAACAAAGATGTGAATCAGCTGTACAATAATTACATAACTGATCATCAGTATGCAGATAGTGCAATTCCACTTTTTATTAAATCAAAAATTTCAAGCTTCTAGATTTCTTCTGTGACTGTACCACATGCGCGGATCCAGAAATTTTCATGAGAGGGGGTCCAACGAAAATGGTAATTTTTGGTCACAGACGAGGGGGGGTCCAACCCCCCAAAAATCCCGAAATTACCTTTTTTTAGGTAAAATTTTCAAATTCCAGGGGGGGGGGTCCGGACCCCCGGTCCTCCCCTCTGGATCCGCGCATAAACCAGCCGGTTTGTGTCGGACCTGGCCAGAATCCCCCCAAAATGTGTTTTCTCATGTCACAACTCAGGTAAGCAGTTGTGAATGAAAGATAAGCTGAAGGTATTCTCAATAAATTGATAAACAGAAAAGAGAGAGAAAAAAATGAATTTGCTGTTTGTTTAAATATTTTGGTTTGTTGTCTGAATTTTGAGCCTATCATGTATTTAACTTGCCACATTTGAAAAAAAAAAATGACGCTTTAAAATAAGCATTACTGTAAGATTTCTTATGATACAGTGGCTTTATATGCCACTCACTACAGATGATTCTTCAAAACTATGCTAACAGTTGGTTGTCTGTCAAAAGGCTGAGGCTCAAACATTCACCAACATCCATACAGTAAACAGCAAACTACTGCTTTTGTGTAGATTCAAAGAAAATGATGTTAATTCCTTATATTTCACAATACATGTATAGGATTCAATTAAATGCAATTAAAATGATTTCTGGCGTTTTTATAGGGTTACATAGTGCTCCGATAGGGAGGCAAATTGCTAAAAAAGAAATTTTAATTGCTAAATCAGTGAACACAGTAGAAATTAAATTCTATGTTTTTGTTAATTGATTAAGATTAATTAGCATAATTAAGATACATGGCCATGATGAAAAGAGCTGTGATACAAGAAAACCAGTATTTGAGATTTCCGACCAGGTCTGACACAAACCGGCCTGTACAGACTCAGAAAAAGGCTAGAAGCTTCAAATTTTGGCTATAAGAAGTAGAGGAATTATATTGTCTGTGTAGTGAAAAAAAAACAACAAATATATACAGTTACTGCACAGCTGATCTGCGCCTTTGTTTTCGCATTGGCAAACATCAGATTTTCTCATGAAATGGCTCAAAAAAGTTTTAATTTAATGGTTGTTGGGCATATTTAACTTGTTTTAGACAATAAAAATATGACCTTAATTAGTTAATTGTCCTACATGTAATACTACATCTTCATTAATTGAGCCGCCTTGTGGGAAAACCAACAATGTGGTTTCCGAACAGGTCCGACACAAACCGGTCTGTACAAGCACAGAAAAGAGCTAGAAGCTTGAAATTTCAGATTTAAGTAGAAGAGGAATTGTACTATCCGATCAGCGAAAACAAAGGCGCTGATCAGCTTCGCGGTTACCGCGAAGCTGATCTGCGTCTTTGTTTTCGCCTATGCAGATTGTTGGTTTTCCCATGAGGCGGCTCATTTTTTAACTTCAGACAAAAAACAAAATTGAGATGAACAAACTAATTGGGAAAATGGAAAATTGTTTCCGTTACCATAGTTTCTGCAGTATTTTCATTTTGGCTTTTTACTGAAAAATGGTCATGGTAATGCAGTGCTAGAGCATCAGACTCCGAATCAAGAGGTCCTGAGTTTGATCCCCAATAGTGGCACCGTGTTGTGTCCTTGAGCAAGATACATTAACTCCCTGCAGTACTGGTTAAATCCCAGGAAGGGGTGACTGTCCCGACATGACTGAAAAATTGTTGACTGCGACGTTAAACCTCAAAACAAATAATAGAGAGGTTGAGAAAATAAACTTGTAACGTGTACATGTACTTGTAGCTTTATTTACCCGTACACGATCGTTTTGAGTGTAAAATCGTTTGAGAAAATCGAACGTGTACGTGTAGATTTCATAAAGTATATACAGCTGAATTTTTATTGTTTATACATGTGTTGATATATGAAAGTAAATATGGATGATTGATTGTTAGCCGGACTTTTAGACAACGATGATGAGTTAATTTTATGGCTCCGATGTGCCCTCTTTTGAAAAGGGTTTCTGCTTGGACCTACCTGACCTATATCGATGGAAACATATAAAGAAAACTTACAAGTCGCAAATTTATTTCATTCACAGCCTAACTGATTCTCAACGTGTAGCGAGTATTTTGAACTTGTAATAAATGACGAAGTTTGGGGATAAAACTGTTCTACACGTACACGTACAAGTTACAAGTTCATTTTCTCAACCTCTCTATTAATGAGAAAATGGATAAAGAAAGGAAGTGAAAACCAACAGATAGTCTTTTTGACTTTTTGAGAGAGCATTTTACTGGAGCAAAATGGGGCAAATACTTACAATTTTGGATAGGCCCACATAAATAAATTTTCTTTGACTTATCATTTAAAAATGTTCACATGGCTGGTTTAACACACAAAAGTACACATTACACGGCTTATGGGTTTGCAAATTAAAATAACCATCTAGAAAAACAACCATAGTTAGTCTCGCTCCAAGATGTTATTTTTTCTGATCTACGTCTATATACTAATTACGCGTCTTAAAGGTTAGAGAAAATCCAATTATATCAGATCAAATGAATCGTGAAGTACTTTTGTGAGAACACAATTAGTCGGTCCTTCCTTTTCAAACTTGGCCTTATATTGGCCGCAATTAACATGAAATACTTCTAATTACATCACATAAATTTCTAATTCAATTGCCGGGTAATTATCGTCGCTATGGCGACTACATTCCTCTCTGCTAATTACGTTGGTCAAACTGAGTGGTCAGTCTTTGTCAGTTGTAGAAAGTCGTTAAAAACTGTCACTTTTTCAAAGTGTCACCAGTATTATTGGAGTGGAGCTACTAATTCTCTATTATTCGGTGATCACACCTACAGGGGTTACAATGCAATCAATTTAGATGGTCATTTTTTTTGTCCCAGGTTGTGTGAAAATAAGTTTTTGGGGGTTTAACCCCATTTTGTTTTTGCATAACAAAAATCTTTTGGATTGCCTTGCAAACTGTTATTTCAATATTTCTGGGCATCACTCGTATTTCAAAAACTAAAATTTGCAGTTCCCTTAACATTGCTCATATTTTTATAATACAAATAATTAATATCAATCGTAAGGCGACACCACATAATCTGTTGTCTACAGTGATGCAATGCCTATGTAGGTTATCGCGATCTCGCCATGGCAAGAGCGCATATATAATTGAACAGGGTTGGAATCTTGTTGTTAATCGACCACCGACTTCCGGTCGTATGAACAAGGCATCTCCGATTGTGTCACACTAAATATGGCATGCCGGCCTGGGTATGAAAGCTCAAGTTGAACCAAGTCTTTTCGGCCTGTGTTTGTCGCTGTGTGTTTATACATGGTCATACAGTGAAACTAGAGCTGAGAGATTGCAAGCGTTTTGAAAACGCTTATACTTGTATAGCACAATAGTTAAGCAATTTGCCTAGGGGTCTCAACTCAAGTATGAGCCTGAGCTGCTCCTCCTGTCTTTCTGAAGAGACTCTTTAATTGAGGTTTGGTCATAATGAGACCAAAGCTATTAAGTGGGACATAACGCACACATATCTTTTTTTTTTTTTTTTTTTTTTTTTTTTTTACAATAACTATGAAAAACACCATGAAAACCAACTATAATTCACCCCGTGTAACCCCTGCATTATTCGGTGATCACACCTCAGGTCTATGACAATTGTCTAGGTATTGATAATACTTTCTCAGTTTTTGGTTGCTAATTTTGTCCCCAGGGTCTAGATGTGTACAGTTTTATCAAGTTTGAATCTATAAAGAAATTTGTACCATGATTATCATCCTTGAATGACAGATTGGTGAAATTAGTGGGTGTAGAAGCTGGTTAGTCTTGTTCATAGAATACATGTATAGTTGTGTCTTTGGATGTAGAGATTTCAGTTGTTGAGGTTGAAACTTTTTCTCATACTTTGTTAATTTTAAAATCAATTATTTTTAGGTGATACAGATATATTTTTGATAAAAATTAGCTGTGTCATGAGAAAATGTTTTCAGGGTTTTCGACCAGGTCCGACACTCACTGTTTGCATCTTGCTTATCTTTTAAAAAAGGTTCTTAATTAGCGCCCTATGTTTGTGCAGATAATACCAGTATTTGGTGTTGTTGGCTGGATGGCAACATTTTGGGAAAGAGCTTCTTACTTTACCATTACCTCTTTTTCATGTATTTACCTTTTTAGGTATTTTTCGATGGTGTTATTATGCATTTTACTATGGATGATGCAAATGACCTATCAGGGTTGATTTGTCGTTAAACAACAAACAAACAAATCTACGGTGAAGTGGATAAGGATTTTGGTTCTGAATGTGCATGTTTCTGGCCATTGCTGTTTTACTTTCGCAAATGTCATGCTCAAGCTATTGGACCTGTTACGTGATCACGGCATGTACAGAGCCAATGGTCTTTCTGTTTTATATTAGACAATTCCATTTTAAGTAAAATTTCAATATAAGTTCCGTCTCGGGTATCTTGGTCATATACTTTGAACTGAAAACTAATTATTTTGCGACCAACCTTGGGCTTGACAGTGCAAAATGGTTATTTTTTCGAAACATTTGATTGGATAATCTGACTGTCTGCTAATGATTACGTCTTTTAAGTGACATTGGTCCCGGCATTCGCAGCTCAAGTCAAAGTCACTAGACTGTGCAGTATTTCTTGCTATGTCCAGGCCGGCTTGTTGGTGTTTATAACATGTTGCATTTTCCGGTTCCCGGCTCAATTATTTTGCAGACGGTTCCTAAATCTGAAGCGAAGAAGCTGTTCAAAATTGATCAGTCTTCATTTGAGCAGCAACACGAGAAAACCAACATTGTGGTTTCTGACCAGTCCCAACACAAACCAGCCTGTACAGTCACAGAAGCAGGCTAGAGGCTGGAAATTTTGGATTTAGAAAGAAGAATAATTGTGCTATCCCTTTAGTGAAAACAAAGGCGCTGATCAGCTTAGCAGTTACTGCGAAGCTGATCTGCGTCTTTGCTTTTGCATATGCAAAATGTTGGTTTTCTCATGATGTGGCTCATTTTCTTTCGTTTTATTAAGCAGACAATAACGCCGAAGGGACTGGTCTTATAAGACAACTATTTAATTAGTAGTGAGATTAGAAAAAAAGCCAACATATAGAAAACAAATATGAGCCACCGCATAAGAAAACCAAAAATCTGCAGATTACTTCGCAGTCAGTAACTGAAGCTGATCAGCGCCTTTGTTTTCACTACACTGATAGTACAAGTCCTCTTCTTTCTAAATCTAAAATTTCCAGCCTCTAGCCATCTTCTGTGCTTGTACACCTTGATTTGTGCCGGACCTTTTCAGAAACCACATTGTTGGTTTTCTCATGTGGCTGCTCATATGTGATTTTGGTCATGAATGCCGGTTGTTGGCGTATTAAATAAGATGTCATTCTGTGAGTCGGTGATACTATCAATGTTTGCTCGTATGTCTTGCATTACGAAAACTTGCCCATGCAATATACAGAGATTTTTTAATGTGTAAAAATTGAAAATTTCATCAGAAAAATTTTGATGTTTTTAGTATGTTTGCTCAAAACATTGATTGTGGGTACAAGTTAGAACCGCCTCAGCGAGGCGGTTCTAACGAGTACCCACAATCTATGTTTTGGATTAAAAATAAGAAAAATAGGTATACCCCTGCATACCCCAGTTTTGCTGTATAAAAGTGGGGTTCAGGGGGTATGAGAAAATGTTTTCCTGATGTATGAGAAATTCCTGTAGCTCCGTTTGTGTAATTTCAAAGGCGCTATACTTTTCTTGCTGCAAGGCAGTTCTGTGTAGGTTGAGGTAGGAAATAAGTTTATGAAAAACTAAATCCATTTTAATTTATTACCATAGAAATATTTCTTTCATATCTATACTTTTTATTTCGTATTTTCAATGAAACAAAAAACAACTCATTGTATTAAAGCCTTTAAAAACATATTGTCTTTAATAATGTACAATATCAGAATCTTTATAATTAAGATTTTTTGGGAGCTCAGTTGTACATGAAACATTAGAAGGGATCATTTCATTAAAGTATGTATCAGACCACCTGTGTCATCCAGAATATTGCTAGAGATGAGGAAAATGACAGTCTTTCTATCATTTAAACAGATATGTATGTAGCTAGTTGCAGGATTCTTATTTATTTTGTCGTGACTGTTACCGTAACGCAGGAAGCAAATCTGAAAGTGCACTAAGGCTAAAGCAACCCTTTACCTATATATATAGCTAGGCATCATAGTAAAATCAGGGAATATAACAACTCATCTCTATTTGCAGTAATGAATTGGTGTATGCTCATCTATTCAGTACTGCAACTGCAATTTTTGCAATTTTTATGGTTGTCAGTTTGGACAATTTTCCATTGAAAAAAGTGGCTTCAAAATCGCTTTTGGGTACCAATCATGAGTACTCATTATTGACGTAGAAAAAAGTTTGTTTTTCTTGTCCACATATTTACAATATAAAACTTGTGCTCATTGCAGTCTAAAATACATTGGCACATTAGTGTGATTAAGCGTTATTCAACTAACACACTTTTCTGTATTTTTCAGGTGTTGATTTCCATGGTAACCAGAGTATTATGATGGAGCCAGTCAGGTCATGGACATCCCACCCTCTCTGACAGTACCACTGAATAATGGTATCGCCGCCACAATGGCACTCGAGTCATCAAAACCCTTCGGGGTCGCCGAAAACCCAGTCCAGAAAGGAAGAAATTTATTTGTGGAAAACAACGAGCCTGCTTCAGCTTACATGTACCCGTTCAATGCTAGTCGTAACTTCACCTCAGTGTTCAATAACGTCTCCTACGCAAATTCCGTGTACAGTAATACCAACCATGTAGCGGGATCAAATGAGCAGAATAAACTACAGACTTGCTTTAACTCTGGTGTAGGATCAGGCTATGAACTGAATGAAATGGATGGTGTGGACTCGGAATCAGGGAATGATGATGGGACTAGTGATGATGATAATAATGGTAATGATAATGATGAAAAAGAGGACAATGTAGATAAAACTGACGCTAGAGGATATAGTTTCCCACAAACACAAGTCAGAATGAATGAAAGGGTGAAAGAAAAAACTGAAGGACAGTCCAAGACTGCAATTGAAAGGGAATTTGATGATTTTTCTGACAGTAATGATGAGCCGGTAGAATGTGGTAATTGTGATGCTGAATTCCGAACATTGCAGGATTATATGGACCATTCTTGTGCTGGGAATAAGAGTATAGAGAGTATGCATGACTCAGGTACTGTGTTGAACAAGACTGGTGATAATCAGTCAAGTGATGTTGAAAGTTTTGATGGTAAAATTGTCTACAATCCTGATGGTTCAGCTTACATCATAGAAGGAGATTCAGACAGTGAGCTTGAATCTATCATTGATATACCTCAAAAAGAAGGTTTGATTATAGACAGGAAAGGAAAACATGATGAACTCATTGAAAAACCTATACCACAGATAGACAATGCTTTCTTTGTACCTAAAAATCCAAATTCTTTCATGAACTCTATGTATATGTTACCTCAGAAACAGCAAACTCCTATCATGCACAGCTATCGGGTATATGATCTTAAGTCTCAGAAAATCAGTCCATCATCTTCATTGTCCACACCATCTAAAGGCACGCCAGACACCTCTGATTCAGCGGCAGATATGAAATCACCATCATCTCATGCAGATATATCATCTACCTCAGCTTCTGTGTTTTCACCGTCGTTAAAATCATCAATTGTGACTTCAGTCCCTACCAAACCTATTCTGATGTGTTTTATATGTAAACTGTCCTTTGGTTTTGCAAAGTCTTTCACCTCACATGCCATAAATGAACATTCAATGGTTCTTTCTCCAGAGGAGCAGGAAATAATGTCCCAGAAGAATTCTTCAGCCATAATTCAAGGAATCGGTAAGGAGAAAGAACCTCTGATGTCTTTCCTGGAGCCAATCAAATCATCAGGCAAACCCATGTCCTCAGGTTTAGATCAGATTAGATCATTCTCAGATGAGTCTCCGACTGATAGTGCAACTGATAGTCAGTTGACATTAAAGGAATCTACCAATGTTAGTTGGGTCAACACGAAACCAAAACTTTCAGACTCATTCAAGGGAGCTTACTCTGAATCCTTCAAGGAACCTAACTCTAAAGGACCAGATACATTAAGTGTTGAGAATAGAAAAGACAGTGATTCTCCTGCTGCTGCTTTGCTACATGCTCTGCAGCACAAGACATTGAACTATGTCAAACCCGAAACTAGTGTCTCAGTTACCGATAAAAAGAAACTAGGTCTTGATATACCGGAAGATTCAAACTCATCCTCGAGTTTATTTATGAATCATACGTCAGGGTTTATGCAAGATGAACTGTTAACAACCAGTGCAACATATTCCTCAAAATCCTACGCACCTCATTTACCATCACCAATGATGACTCGACCAAATTTCTTCGGAGGTTGTGAAGAGCATCCTCACGGACGCGCGGCTGGAGTAGAATGTCCGAACTGCGACATGATTCTTAGTTCGTCTCAGTCCCTTGGTGGTCACATGACCATGATGCATTCGCGAAACTCATGCAAGACATTGAAATGTCCCAAATGCAACTGGCATTACAAATATCAGGAAACATTAGAAATCCATATGAAGGAAAAACATCCTGAAGGTGACCAAAAGTGTATGTACTGTTTAACGAACCAATCACACCCACGGTTAGCGCGCGGGGAGAGTTACTCGTGTGGATATAAACCATATCGGTGTGAAGTCTGTAATTATTCAACGACGACGAAAGGAAATCTCAGTATTCACATGCAGTCAGACAAACATTTGAATAATGTGCAGGATCTTGCTAATGGGGGTGGGGAAATGAAAGTGCATCAACAGCAACATCCGCCACACACTCAGCTTGCCCAGCATTCCCAACCGCCGACTCCGACCCCGCAACCACCTCAGACGCCACAACAACCTCCGACAAAAACGCCACCTCATCAACAGTTGCTGCAACAATCACAACAACAACAACAACAACAACAGCAACAACAACAGCAGGCTATCAATGATAGCCTGAAGAAAGCAAAGCCAAAACCAACCTGGCGATGTGATGTTTGTAACTATGAAACTAATGTGGCAAGAAATCTGCGAATTCACATGACAAGTGAAAAACACACCCACAACATGATGGTCCTGCAGCAGAACATGAAGCACATGCAGAGGGACATGCAGCTGCACCAGATGAACCAGTTAGTCATGTTGCAGCAGGACCCGTCATTCCTGGGACTCGGTGGACCTATCCCCGGTGGGGTCACCTTTCCATATGATGGATCTCTAATGATGGGAGGGATTCCAACAGGGTTTGGGGAAGCCCCAATGGACTTGAGTAAAGAAAATGGGGTTGGTTTAGGGGCCAATGAGGGAGAGCTTCGTGATGTTGCGAAATTATTCCAATGTTGTGTATGCAGTGTGTACGGGTCAGACTCGTTAGAAAATCTTCTTCAGCACCTTCAACAGGACAGAACAAAACAGAATGAAAGTGAGCATATCGTCATTGCTACTGGGACATACGTCTGCAATCTGTGTTCGTACAAAACAAACCTAAAAGCCAACTTTCAGCTTCATTGTAAAACTGATAAACACTTGCAAAGACTTCAGCTAGTCAATCATATAAAAGAGGGTGGCGATAATAATGAATGGCGCCTGAAATACTTGAACGTCAGTAATCCTATTCAGGTTCGGTGCAATGCTTGTGACTACTACACAAACAGCATAAACAAACTTCAGATCCACACCGGCAACCCCCGCCATGAAGCTAGTTCCCAGTTGTTCCGCCATCTACAAATGCAGGAGTCCAAGCTTGGTCCGACAGAGAAGTACTACCACTGCGTACTCTGCAAGTTCAATGCACGGTCGAAGCTGGGTCTGATGCAGCATGTGCACTCTATGCAGCATCTACACAATGAAAGCCTCAAACAGATTGAGATGAAGGAGACTGGACAGATGGAGATCGACATTGGCGATATCTTCGTTGTCAAGGAGATTGAAGACCCTAGCAACCTCAAGTTTGATGATGAAGGTAAGATCACATGATCATGTCACATGACTGGTTTAAGAAACTATTGTTTATGACCTACACAACACTATTTCAGCTATAAACCACAACTTGTGTCTTCTGATAGGAGCAGAAAAAAGAAGCCACATAATAAAACCTGTAAGCAAACCATAATGTATGGTTAAAAGTTTTGCGATTGTATGCAGACACTGATTGTGGATATGCATGGATAAAATGAGCCGCGCCATGAAAAAACCGGATTTTGCCTGGGCGAAAACAAAGGCAAAGATCAGCTTCATAGTAATTGCAAAGCTGATCAGTGCCTTTGTTTTCGCTATTCGGATAGTACAATCCCTCATCTTCTTCATCCAAAATTTCAAGCTTCTAGCCTGCTTCTGTGATTGTACAAGCCGGTTTGTGTCGGACCTGATGGGAACCCAAATTGTTGGTTTTCTCGCGCACAGGCTCATTTTTCTCAGATCACTACTGTAGTTGTCAGTTAGTGGTGACAAGATGAGCATTGAGAGCTAGATAAAAGTAGACAGTTGACATTGGATATCTGGCATAATATGGTCTGCAGAAAAAATTAGATCCATAGCCATCCTGATTAGTTTTCTTAGACATATGGCACCATCAAAGGTTTAGACAATACTGCACTTCTGTACAGTTAGGATTGATGTGCCATGTCTGCATCTTTATATTTGTTTTCATTTATCTTTATGCATGTCATTTAGGGTGTTTAAACAGATATGGGACTAGTTTCTGCTCCCCATATTTTTTGTTTAAATGTGTTATGATGTGAAGGTAAGTTGCATCACATGTCACAAAAATTTCTAGAGCTGGAGAAGAAAGCGCCATGGAGAGACAAAAGATGCACAGCTAAGATACATCATGAAGACATGTCCATGTAATGTATACCCCCTTGAACCCTACCTTTCTTATTTTTGCTTCAAGACATAGATTGTGGGTACTCAGCGAGGCGGTTCTAATGTGCACCCACAATGTATGTTTTGGAGCAAAAATAAGAAAAATAGGTATACCCCTGCATACCCCATTTTTGCTATATAAAAGTGGGGTTCAAGGGGTTATACATTACACGTACATGTTTTCATGATGAAGAAAGGTAAAGTTATGATATATTGAAATCAACATTTCATGTAATTTGTATGCTGCATATCAGCATCCCAAGTTGGCTTTCTGGTTCTGTCCAGTCCAGTAGGCAGTGAAGTTCTTGATCAGTCACCATGTTCTGTGACATTTATGTACCATTTGACAATGTCCCAATGTGTTTGAGTAAGAGAAAATGTCTGTCTCTTGTTTGGTGGAATCTTTCCATGGCTAACATTACGAAAACTTGCCCGTGCAATACATAGAGATTTTTTGAGTTTTAAAAATTGAAAATTTTCAGCTGAAATTTTTTGATATTTTTCTTATTTTTGCTCAAAACATAGATTGTGGGTACACGCTGAGGCGGTTCTAACGAGTACCCACAATCTATGTTTTAGAGCAAAAATAAGAAAAATAGGTATACCCCTGCATACCCCAGTTTTGCTATATAAAAGTGGGGTTCAAGGGGGTATACATTACACGGACATGTTTTCCTGATGGCAGGCAAACAAGTGCAATGAGGGGGCTATTCAAGAGCCAAATAAAAGTGATTTCAAAATTGAAATCTAAGTTTTTTGAGCTTTCAGAAATATTAAAAATCAGTCCAATTCATTTTAGACAGACAGACATATGAAAAAATTAGAATTAATTTCATTTTTTCTTCTCAAATTTAAATGAGTGTCTTGACAACTTATCTGTAAAAAATTTAAATTCTTCCTCGTTTCATTTCAAAACATAAAAGCACGTAATCTCATAATTGGTAATTCTTTGTCTGAGCTTCGAAAGTCTGAGCAAAAATAGTATGGACAGAATGGCGCTTGAAATTAACGAAGCTGACTAAAATTTTGCTAAATCTGACATGTCTGGTGCTTGTAAAATGGGACAGAACTGAAAAACAGACAAGACCTGTACTTTACTTGAACTAATATTATTTCGCTAATTCTTCGTGAAAACATAAGGTGTGGGTACTCATTAGATGTGTCTCATTGAGGCACTCCCAACAAATACCCACAACTTATGTTTTCGTGGATCTCGACAAAAAATATTTTTCAATTATTGTCAAATAAGCACCATGGCTGTTGTTCTGACTGAATCAATATTTAAATCTTTGAAACACCGCAATAATTCCCAAATCACATGCTTTTGTCTATATGCAAATATCTAGACTGAATTTAATATATATCACATCTTGACAAAGTCTGCTTTATGCCGTTTGCACCAAGCGATAGTGTGCCTCTCTTTGTAGATGGGACAAATATGTTTGAAATTCAAAATAATGCATTATTCATTGATCATTCCACTACGCTTCTGGGTGTCATTTTTCTTGGTCTGCACAGACCGCTAGTATGTTTCATTAAATTGTCTTTATTAACGCGTGGCTCGTTTATCGTTTTATTTCCCCCATAAAGAAGGCATCAAATATTTGGGACAGACATTATCAAAAAACCAATTCTAGTGTTATTAGAATTTCTTTTTTTATTTCTACTTACCAAATAAAGTTTGGTTGCCATGGAAATGAAGCAGTTATTGTCAAAACTTACATAGCAGACAAGTGATTATATAGCAGAAGCATTACAGACCGTTTTAGGCAAGCACCTTAATTGACATATAATTCTTTGAATGTAGATTGCAGATGGAACTTTATTCCATTATTAAAATTCTGATGCCGACTATAATATTTTGTTTTTACTTCTCTGTACTTCAGCGGCAATGAATAACATATTAAGATGCGTTTTACGGCAAGATACAATTTGATATATTCAAAACATGAAATTATGTATAGATCGTAAGTCTGCTTTCTCGAAAGAAATGACAGCATAAGCATAATTCAATTTAAGTGACACTCAACATAACACTGCAGTCGCTAGAATCTTAGCATATTTTGATATTTAGCATCTATTTTGAAAAAATGATTTCTGAACTTTGGTGTATGTTGTCAGAATATTTTATGTGTATTTTCTGATTTGTTTTCAAATACTCAGACTATTACATTGTATGTATAATGTGCATGTACCCCTGTAACTGAAAAAGGAAGTTTGAAATGGTTCTGTTGCAGTCTAAATGCTTTATGCACATTAGTGAATGACACTGAATCATGTTTTGCCTTTTTGACGGTAAGCATGTGGGGCTGCTTTCTCTTAAAGAGTTCTTTCTCACATTATGATAATAGCATCAGATAATTTTTTTATATTCATTATTATCACCTGAGGAAGCTGTGAGATATATTTTCATTCATATCTATATCAGCCGCCTCATGGGAAAACCAACAATCTGCCTAGGCGAAAACAAAGACG
Source organism: Rugalucina vietnamica (assembly GCA_964017185.1). Classification (NCBI taxonomy): domain Eukaryota; kingdom Metazoa; phylum Mollusca; class Bivalvia; order Lucinida; family Lucinidae; genus Rugalucina; species Rugalucina vietnamica. The sequence goes on along the minus strand of OZ024877.1, from coordinate 7,632,663 downwards.
CAGATCAGCTTCGCGGTAACCGCGAAGCTGATCAGTGCCTTTGTTTTCGCTCCTCGGATAGTACAATTCCTCTTCTACTTAAATCTGAAATTTCAAGCTTCTAGCTCTTTTCTGTGACTGTACAGGCCGGTGTGTGTCAGACCTGTTCGGAAACCACATTGTTGGTTTTTCCACGAGACGGCTCACATCATTAAAACATCATCATTACTATTGTTATCTGTTGTATCTTTGTTGAAATTTCTTCTGCTAGTCTGCTGCTTCTTATAATGCTTTTTGGATTTTTTTTTTCTCTTTTGGATTAATCAGCCTATGCCGTGTGAAAAAATGGTTTAAGTATATAGTCAGTTTCAGCCTGCTCTTGTGGTGTCTTGTTCTGAGGGTGTATATTATTTGGAATAATTTTGAGTTGCCTCCCTTGGACCATTGATTTGAAGAATGCTACTGTTCTAGTTTCCTCCCTTTATTATTTGCCGCTAGAATTATCTTGTTGCAGTTAAAGAACCAGCAGTTTCATCAGGATGGCCTTGTGGATTAGAGATCACAGGTTCGAGATCCCAGTTTCTCATCTCAGATGAAACTAAGGTCCTGTCATCTATTATGACCTTAGCTGTTGGTGGGGTGTTAAACCCAAACTAAATTTAACATATTTTTCATCAGGTCAGCATCTTTTGGAAGCATTTCACTTCTTAGGGTGATTCTAACAAAAGTTTAATCATCCAAAAATTTAGAACTCGTATGGTACGCATAAATGTTCTATTAACAATATCTAGCTGATTGTTTATCATCAAGTAGCAGTTTTTTCAACAGTTTTTCACATGTCTGCCTCTGGTTTGATCATTAATTTGATAAAATCTCACTTCCTAAACAGAAACAAACTTATCTGGAAAATTGATTTTCCAAAAAGCTTTCTTGATTTGAGATTTGGCTGTGTGCCTGATTAACAGAAGGCCACATAATAAAAATGATAATGGTGATAGAGTTGTTCTTACTTGAACTGAGTTTATGAGAAATCTGCACTTTCAATGAAATTTTAGTGCCCAGTATGTCACGTTTGCTTTCCGTCTGCCTCAGTGTATTTCACTGGATTGTATTCCTGTCTCTGTTCGCCACCCTATATCTGATTCTTCCTGCATAGATTAATGCATTATCACACATTCATGTGACAAAATGGAGTGGGGGGTGACTGGAAGCTGAATAGATTGGGAAGCAACAGACAGCGAAGAGGTCATTGCTGATCCATCTTTCAATCACCATATAGTTATAGGTGGTTTCTGGTGTTAAAGAATTTATTATATAAAAGACTTAGTATTGACTGGCTAAATTTTCGGTTAGGCTATTAACAGTCAGACTTAGCTTGTATGGTGTGCTAGTAATAATAATTTACCAGGAAGTCATAATTTTACTGATATATATAATCAATTGTTGCGTAATTCATAAAATGCTACAGAAATTATTGATGTCCCAGAAGTGAGAATTTACAATAATTTGATCTCGACCTAGACAAAGATAGCTGATTAAACATCGCTAGCGTGTCCCAAATTTCTGCCTGTATGATATAAAATTGTAAATCATAAGAGTTTTTTCAAATCGATAAGCCATATTTATGACTTTTGATAATGAATTGTTGCTCATTTCTAGTGTTTGAGGAACTTGATTGGTATTTCTATCTCTGCACGTCATGCATGGGCTGTCAATAATCTTTTTGATGTGTAAATACTCTAAAGGATTCATTCACATGTGAACAGCAGCTTTGCAAACCAAAAGGCACAGGTCAGCTTATTGATGCCTTTGTTACCTCTACTGGCAGATATGAGCCGCCTCATGGGAAAACCAACAATCTGCATATGCGAAAACAAAGACGCAGATCAGCTTCGCGGTGACCGCGAAGCTGATCAGCGTCTTTGTTTTCGCTACTCGGATAGTACAATTCCTCTTCTACTTAAATCCGAAATTTCAAGCTTCTAGCTATCTTCTGTGCTTGTACAGGCCGGTTTGTGTCGGACCTGTTTGAAAACCACATTGTTGTTTTTCCCACGAGGCGGCAGATATTTGTTGCCATTTATGTCATACTGGGAATGCCAAGCCTTCTTTTGATATAGCTTAATAACAAAAGTTTTGTTAGTTACTGTAAATTTGGAAATGTTTGCAAGAGCTTGATTTTCACTAATAGTCAAGATCTTCAAAGTTCTTTCTTATAAATAGTTACTATAAGCTTTATAGACTGCAAGAGTATAGATTCCTGAAACCATTAATTCGGAAATAGAAAAATCGCGAAATAAAAGTCATGCGAAACTTTCTGAACTTACAGTAATTTCTAGTGTGTCATAAGCATTAATGAATGGCTGAAGTAATTGAAGAATGTGACTCTCTCATTGTTGTTAAATTATTTGTGCCGCCTTGTGGGAAAACTGACAATGTGGTTTCTGAACAGGTCTGACACAAACTGGCCTGTACAGCTACAGAAGCAGGCTAGAAGCTTGAAATTTTGGAGTTAAGTAGAGGAGGAATTGTACTATCCGAGTAGCGAAAACAAAGGCGCTAATACTATGCAGATTGTTGGTTTTCCCATGAGGCGGCTCATTTCATTTTGAAGAAAATGATGAAAATCCTTCCAATCTGAAACTTGACGTGCAATAAAAGTATTAATTGAAAACATAAAAGTAAGCAAAATTAAAGAATATATGAAGGATAGGTAAAAATCACTGTCTGTAGACAATGTAATGGCTCCGTTTTTGTCTTTAATGACGCAAACTAGTCTACAGCAGGGCTTGATTAAAACATAAAAATCAGCTTTTTTAATCAGGGTTTTTTCTTATCACTGGGATTATTAGGGTTCTGATTGTACCAAATCCTGGTCACCACTTTTTACTGTTAAAAATTTTATGAAGATTTGTGTGCTCCTAATCTGGGGGTTATTGTAAAATACATGTTTGTCATACCCAGGTTAATTTGGGCTGTATCAATGCATGAGGCATGGAGGTAGTTACCCTTTCATGTATAGGCTTCGCTAAGCACCGTTTGCAATTCTCGTTTTGAGTAAGTATATGCAAAAGTTTTGATACAAACAGTTTGCAAAGGTTTATATAAAGCAAAGGGAATGTTGAACTTTCACGTTTAGCATGAAGATCAGGCTGCGCAATCTGCTGTTTGAATGCTGCCTCTAGATTATTTATATACTTTCTGTGCCATCAATGAGCATTATGACCAAAGAGGGACAACTCTGACAAGTACTTTTGTTTTTGTTGTTCACTCTCTTACCTCATTGAAGCTAGTACACTTATGGGCTTCAAATATGGCTTTAAAACATAAGTTGTAGTTCAGTCTGTGACACAGACTTGCTGATCAGCCTGTGCTATCCACACAACACTAAGTAAAGTAACTTGTTGCAAAGCAGTTCTTAAAGAACCAAGGACAAATGCAAGGGATGACATGATAACATGCATTTTTAGTTTTAATAAACATGAGGAAATTTTATCTTCTACATTTAAATGATCACAACTTGAGCCATTTTGTCAAACATGTATTTTTTTCTGGAATAAAGTTTAGAATTTAAGTAAAATGATCGTGGAATGGCCAATTGCCTTCAGTAATTAATACAAAGAAACAGATTAGATTTAAAATATGACCAGGGTCTTCATGTATCAAGGATCAGATACTGGCTAATTTCAAGAATTATTAGATTTTATCCTTCATTGAAACTTTATTGGAATTTTTGGTGTAGATTACCTTGGAATTAAAAGACCAGAATCCTGGAAGTTTGAGCCTCTGTTTGAGACAACCTGCTGTTGCCTTGATATTATGATCTACAGGGTTACAATTTTCGGCATCATCTCATCGGCACTTTCAGCATTCCCTACAACTTAAATATATGATTTTAAACATTGTCTCATCTAATTTTTGAATGCCATTGTCAATCTTACCTAGTTGAAGACTCTTCAACAGGGTTTTCATGGTGATGCTCCTGATTTCAAACTCATTATTGTTTCTATTAGAGAAAACTTCTCCAAACTGTAATCTTGGAATTTCAGATTAAAGGACAAGGAACCATTTTCAGTTCTTTCATTTTAATGAAAATGTAAAATGTATAAATCTTAATTTTCTTTAAAAGTTTTGAAACCACATTCTTCAACATTAGACAAACCCCTGGATGAGGCAAATCAAAGGGACTGAGAGGAAGCTCTGTTATTTAACATTATTTATCTAGCAACACGGTCTTTGTCCAAACGTGAAAAGTAAACTTTCGAAAATAATGCTAATGATAGTTCCCAGGGTTCAAGCTCGATTCTATTAAGCGATAATTGTCGATAATTGTCCCCCATATGATTAATTTATTCAATTTCAATACAAAGGAAGAGGCTCTTGTTTGGGAAAGTTTGGATAAAGATTGGCTTTATTTACTTGGAGAATAAGAACAAGAAAAGATTTGATGAAAATGAAAAATCAATGAATTAGTATGGTAATACCCAGGGTGAGAAAAACTGTTTGATGCTTGTGAAGAAGACCCAGTGCACAAATTAGTCAGGCAGTCTGTAAATGAGCATGATGTTTGAAAATTTTATCATTTTAGCAGTCAATATATAATATGTTCCAACTTTAAAGTTTTAAAACTTTCAGTGCAATTTATATTTTGTATAAATTGTTATTAAGCAAATATATTTCAAATTATTAATCATACATCGTCGACCTTTGGTCTCGAACACAAATTGTAGTGTTTTAATGCCAGACATTGATGTGCAACAAAAGACAAAATGAGTGATTGTGTTTCTTGTTTGAGATCGCAGTTTTTCAGTGTTTATTTTGCAAATTATGTACATTTTGTATCAGTTTGCTTTTATATGAGCTGCCGCATGGGAAAACCAACAATCTGCATAGGCGAAAACAAAGGCGCAGATCAGCTTCGCAGTAACTGCGAAGCTGATCAGCGCCTTTGTTTTCGCTACATTGATAGTACAATTTCTCTTGTTCTTAAATCCGAAATTTCAAGCTTCTAGCCTGCTTCAGTGACTGTACAGGCCGGTTTGTGCCGGACCTGGTCGGAAAACCCAAAGACCGGTTTTCTTGTGTTGCGGCTCATATGAGCTTTGTCCATAGAAAAGAAGCCATATTAACATTTGTTCAAACAGCAAAGATGCAGACCTGCTTAAGCATCTGCACAATCTGATCATCTCTGTGTTTGTTCACAGCCTTGGCCGCATCCTTTATGGCGAAGCAGCAGTTTTCAGTAATGATTTCTAATGCCGAGGCTTATAATGTAAACACTGTTGTTTTGATGCGTGGAGACGCCAGGACGATTCTTAATGAAATAGACGTAAAGATCCGTCTTTGAAGACAATGGCACTGTTGTCTTGATTCTTGGAAAAGATTGATCAATGTTTATAAGCTTTACATGTATCAATAATAGCTGCAACTTGATTGAAATGAGAGGCGTTCACAATATAGATATCATAAAGACTGCTTTCAATGATAATGATAGTTATTTGGGATGTTTCAAATACATTTTTTGTTGTAAAAACACAATGCATGATGGAAAAAAGCAATATAACACTTTATGAATTCAACCTGGTATGAACAGCCAAGACTATACATTTTGAGTTGAACAATAATTATTTCCCTTTGATTAATTTTTGATACTAAGATAGGACAAAAATTTAGATGAGTGAAAGACATCATGCCATGCAACGGAGCTGCTGTTCGGATGAAACAATAGAATTATAAAATGCAAGAAAAAGCATGTATGATAGAATGCAAGGGAACAATAGTTTGTAGAAGATGACACAGACAGTAAGAATGTAAGATAAAGCATCTTGAAAAGTGCAACAGAATGCAAGGGAGGAAAGGTTTGCAAAAGATAATAGAATTTATCTTTGAGAGAGAAAACCTGTTGCAAAGTGTAACAGAATGCAAGCGAAGAAAAGTTTGCAAAACGTGATGGAATTTATGTTTGCAAGAGAAACTTGTTGCAAAGTGCAACAGAATGCAAGCAAAGAAAGGTTTGCATTAAGATTACAGAATTTATGTTTTAAAGAGAAAACTTGTTGCAAAGAGTCACAGAACGAAAGTGAAGAGAATTTCGCAAGAGATGATATGCAAGCAAAGAAGAGTTTTGTTACAAGACATAACAGAATTTAAGAATGCAAAAGAAATACATGTACTAGCATGTTGCAATGGATTACAGAATGTAAGAAGAAACATAGCAAAATGTGCAATTGGAGAAGAGTTTGCTCGCAAAATGCAAATGAAAGCATGATAGAATGCAAGTGAAGAGACAAGAATGATGAACATGATGCATGTTGCAAAGTATGATAGAATGCAAGTGAAAATGAGTTTGCAAGAGATGACAGGATGTAAGAATGCAAGAGAAAACATATTGAAACATACAACGGAATGCAGTGAATAATTTAATTGACAGAACTGAAGAATATGAGAGAAACTTTCTGCAAAGTGTGACAAGATGCAAGTGAAGAAACATTTGAAAGAGGTGACAATGTAAGAATGCAAGAGAATGCATGATGCAAAGTTGAGCACAATGCAGGTGAAGAAGGTTTTGCATGAGTTGACAGAATCAAAAGAATGCAAGAGGAAACATGTTATAATGTGTGATAGAATGCAAGTGAAGAAGAGTTTCAAGACATAACAGAATGCGAGTGAGTGTGCATAATACTTTGAATCGAGTTTGAAGTTTTGTAAAAGATAAAAGCATATTGATGGAACACAGCCCATGTTAAACATAATTGTGAATGTAAATGCTGCTACGGTTATGTTCAACATTTTTCATCTTCTGTCATTTGCAAGAATGCAAGTGAAACTGTCCTAAACTTTAATTAAGTTTATGGAAGTCACATTCTGAAACATATAAACGGAGGGGGTCGTGTAGAAACATAGCAATTTAGCTGTCTTCATTTTCATTGTAACCATTGTGTTGACTTTTAATTTTCAACCATTTATACCCTCATCAAAAATCTCTGCTTGATAAATTAGATTCATTTTATCTGCCTATTAAGGAAGATCCGATTTAAAGAAAAGAATGTGTTGCCAATGACAACCAGGTGTAGCTTTTTGTCTAACTTTCTACCTTTATGGCCTGAGGTTGAAATCAGCTTTTATCTATTCATATTCTAATCCTAATTGTTCGGAGGTGATCACATATTTTATTTAGATATTGTAATGAATGAACGCTTGTGAGTCATTTCACGTTTTTATCTTAAATTGTAAAGTTTTTTTCCTCACTTAAGATTCATTTCTTTTTATATCTTGATGGGTATGAATGCCTCATTTGCATTTTCATTTATACCCGTTTTTATATTACTTTACTGTATTAAGCACTAATATTTGTGTATATGCTTAATAAACAACAGCGCTCTCTCTTAATTGAAATTATATACCCTACGGTGACCCTCGTCTTCTATAGTAGTAACAATAGCTGATTGGGAGACTACACCAAATTTCTATTGGTATTTGATGTATGGATTTTATTGTCACTCTAGTATAGGAAATTAAAATAAGAAAGTGACTCGATTTGGTAATGAAGACTGGGTGAGGTCGGAATGACGGGTCATGTATTGGCTTACGCTGGAATTAATGGTAAGAGGACATATTGTTACTTGATATTTGTTATTTTTAACAGATGTTAGTTTTTGTAACTCCAGCTTTCCGTGTCAACTTTCTATTGTTTTTTCTCATTTTTCGAACATATTTGTTTCTTCAGCGTGCCCAGCTGCGGTAATTTCATCTATAAGTAGCGCAGTACACAATGTCATAATTGGCTATCAGATAAGTCGTCTGCTAGTTTGTGTGTAATATGGCGTACTGTTCTGTCAAGATATATCGGCCTAGATGGCTGCACTTGATTTTACTCTCTTTTTACCGTATGCTGATTGACTAAACATCTACATGTTGTCGTCTGCTGCCATTTGGTTGGAACTGAAGAAGGTGACATTTAATTAAACTGGTGTAAAGAGGAAATATATCAAGTGACGGCGAGGAATAATGGCGGAGGACATTTTGGTACAGGTACTATATATAGTATACCAGTCTCATTTTCATCTGCTGAATAGAAATCGGGTCAAATTGATTTTAGCAGACGTCTTTTCTTATTGGTGTTTTAACGCGCTTCTATCTTATTTTAAGCAAAATAACACCATATGTCATTGAATTTAACAGATGTAAGCCTTTTAATTTACATGTACAATTTCTTTTATCTTGAGAAAATTAAGAAGCTTAAGTTGTGGGTTTTCTTTCGCAAATATTGTATGACTCTTATGCATTATTGATATTTCGTGATTAATTGGGGGGTCATAAAGTTTGTTTTACTTTCTTAAGTGCTATTGACATTTTTATGCTGAGACTTTTGATTAGCATTTTAAGACCAGCAATTAGCTTTCGTAATTACATACACCTCCGTGTAACAAGTGTAGGCTTTCCAAACATTGGAAAACTGTATATGCTTCAGATATTTAGAGCTGCATTGCGAAAAAAAAATACTGTTCTGACAAGGTCAGTGAAGAATATAGCTTCAAAACCAAAGGAGACTTGAGAATATCAGATTTCGGCCCTTCAGCAATACACATAAACTCTCCACAATATCAAGAAAGTGGTGGCTTCATCGCAACATGACTGAAAAGTGGTTAACTGGGACATTTAACCACATAAATACATTTTAACAAATAATCTATGTATGGAAAACAAAAAAAATAATGTGGCTGTTAAAATGCTATTACTTAACTGCATCTTTGTTTTTGCATTATGCCAGAAAAGCAGGCAGATTGTTTTGTGACGATTCTCGCAGGATTGTTTCCCCTGGGTGATATAATAAAGTGTGCTATTATTGATATCCTGACAGCTAACAATGATATATTTGAGTTGTGAAAATGGTAATTAGAAATTTTTCATTGATGATTTAGCAACTATTGTAGGTTCTTGAATTTCTGATATTTCCATCACCCTCCTAGGAAAAAAAATGATGTGCGCATTTGATGCTGTATTAAACTGACAAAATGAAAATCACAGTCAACAAGTTTGAGCTTAACAGGTGGAAAGTCATCTTTTTTGCACAAATATTGCATGCTCTTGAAGCCTTGATAGCCCAATATAAAGTAGCATTGCAGCCTTTATTTATCACAGACTTGGCCCCAAGGTTATAAAACTTTTTTCAAGCTCAGCTTAGCTGAGCATGAAATTTCAATTGCTCATTAGTGTTAAAATAGTCAAAATTAGTGGAAAATCAAAACTAGAAATGTATGCTACTAATAAAGGTTGAAATGCCAACAATTGTTGGCATTTTAACATTTATGAGCAGCATAAATTTCAGTCTCAGCTGAGTTGAGCATGAAAAAAGTTTTATAACCTCTGGACCTGGTTGAAAACTGTTTTTGTCACATGGTGTCAGAGGTGATTTATCCAGTTTTTGTGCTTTTGGTGTACCAAAATCAGACACAATTAATGTTAAGTATACCTATTACGCACACAACAAGACCAACTTTCATAATGAGCATGGCCCATTGGAACATATTGAGCATGGCCCATTGGAACATAATGAGCAGGCCCATTGTAACATAATGAGCATGGCCCATTGGAACATGATTATCCTTCTAGATGGCTAGATATAGACAAAACAGTGCGGATTGATGCTGTACGATATCACAATCTTACAAGCATCCTCAGTACTTTTAAGTTTTGGTTTTGTGTAAACAAGTACACAGATTGAAAACTCAAAGTGCACAACCACCATGAAAATGATGAAGCTAGAAATGTATGTTAAGAAGAGAGTATGGAAATGATGATTGCTTGTATGAACGAGAAATATAGATGGCGTGACTCCTAATTATTATTAAACTTGTCGCTAAGACTGAAAATTGAATGCCTTTGACAAGACTATAGATTGTTAGCCCCCACTAATTGTGCAATTTCGGTATGCCTTTTAATGGCATTAGAAGAAAAAGTATATGAAAACATTATAGAATGAGATCTTTTGTTCGCCACAATTTATTATTAAGTTTGTAATCAGCTATATATACAAGGACAAGGGACTCTTTGTTCGTTTCTCTTCAAGATAATGCTTCTTTAGATTTCAATATTAGAAGATAAATTAAGCGACTTTGAATTCAATAGAAATTTGGGCAAAGGCAATCCTGTTTAATTTCCACTTTTAGACGCTATCTAAACAAAAGCTGTTGAATTGTTTGTTCCTTGTAGGTCCATAATCAATAGGCAAATTTTAAATTTTTATAGTTTATACAAATTGAATGAAAAATTATAATTGTTCCATGGATAAAATTCATTATTTGTTCTGCCGAAAGTGGTTCCCATTTACCCGATGATTTATTGAAAAGGTGTTCATTATTTCGACAACGATCTCATTTCTTCCATACAAGATTTTGTTCTAACTTAAATATGAGATTGAATAATAAGGAACATTAGCTATTGTATACACAGTTATATGGTTTTAAGAACTACATAGACAAATGTCTTTTTCTCCTTGAAAAACGCTGGTTATCAAAAGTGTCCTCAAAAAAGCTTAAATTACCATTTTATGAATTCATTTCTCTCTCTGAAAGAGTATAAATGTTCTTTTATCCAATTTCCTATCTAATTAAAATAATACTTATATGGCATTTAGTTTAGTATCTCAGTTTCTTGATTGCTAAAATCCATGTCATAAGTATAATGTATTCTTCTCTTTTCCAGAAATAACTTTATTGATATGTACCCCACTACTTGATCTAAAGACGAAGCTGCTTTAGATGATGCAGTACTGTTGCATAGTATGGTGTAGTTACAGCTGTACTTAATGCTGCAATACTGTAGCAATTACAGATATACTTGAAGCTGCAATACTGTTACATAATCTAATGCAGTTATAGCTGTATAAAATGCTGCAATACTGTAACAGTTACAGATTATACTTGAAGCTGCAATACTGTTACGCATAATCTAATGCAGTTGCACCTGTATAAAATGCTGCAATACTGTAACAGTTACAGATATACTTGAAGGTGCAATACTGTTACATAATATAATGCAGTTACAACTGTACTTACAGCTATAATATGTTACAGTTACAGCTATACTTGATGATGTAGTACTGTTACATAATCTGATGCAGTTACAGCTTTACTTAATGTTGCAATACTGTAGCAATTACAGATATACTTGAAGCTGCAATAATCTAATGCAGTTTTACAGCTGTACTTAATGTTGTAATACAGTTACAGTTACAGCTATACTTGATACTTAATGTTGCAATACTGTTACAGTTAAAACTGTTGCATAATCTGATGCAGTTACAGCTGTACTTAATGCTGCAATGCTGTTGCAGTTACAGCTGTATTTGAAGCTGCAATACTGTTGCAAAATCTGATGCAGTTACAGCTGTACTTAATGCTGCAATACTGTTACAGTTACAGCAATACTTTTAGTCTATTACATAGTCTAATGCAGTTGCAGGTATTTCTGATGCATTCCCCCATATCATGCTGGCACGAAAACCAAGAGAAAGCCAAAAAAAACAACCACATGTAATCTTTCAGATTAATTTTAATCTAATTTCTAAATAAGGTAATGTTACAAAACAAAAGATAACTTAGCTGTCTGTCATAAACTCATGTAAAACAAAACCAAGATTAGCGGATATCTCATTGTTTAAAACCGGAGATTAGGGGATAGCTCATTGTTTAAAGTTTTCAACCTTTGGCGATAAGCTGATTTAAAAATAAAGGATTTTAGATGAAGATTAGCTAATTGTTAACAAATTGAAAGAAATCACTGATTAGGTGAGAGAACAAGAAACAAATGGTGTCAGTTGTACAGGAAGCATGTCAAGACACACGCAATATGATACCCATATCAGATAGGATCATTTCAGTGGCATATTGTTTTTTAAATTAATTATTGTTGTATTTTGTAGTCTTTGATAGAAGGCTGTATTTTTTTGGACTTTGGCACTTTTAAATGTTTTAATACATATGAGCCGCCTAGTGGGAAAACCAACAATCTGCATAGGCGAAAACAAAGACGCAGATCAGCTTCGCGGTAACCGCGAAGCTGATCAGCGCCTTTGTTTTCGCTACTCGGATAGTACAATTCTTCTTCTACTTAAATCCAAAATTTCAAGCTTCTAGCTCTTTTCTGTGCATGTACAGGTTGGTTTGTGTCGGACCTGTTCGGGAACCACATTGTTGGTTTTCCCACGAGGCGGCTCATATCTTGTACATGTATTATTGGTTTCCAAATTTTGCTTTCCCCACCACCACCTACTGCGCTTTTGGACTTCATAGCAGAATCAGTGTTAAGTATATTTGCCTTTGCACTGTTTGCCATGGCATACCCATCCCAAAATTATTCTTTAAATGAGCCGCCTCGTGGGAAAACCAACAATGTGGTTCCCGACCAGGTCCGACACAAACCGGCCTGTACAGCTACAGAAGCAGGCTAGAAGCTTGAATTTTTGGAGTTAAGTAGAGGAGAAATTGTACTATCCGAGTAGCGAAAACAAAGGCGCTGATCAGCTTCGCGGTTACTGCGAAGCTGATCTGCGTCTTTGTTTTCGCCTATGCAGATTGTTGGTTTTCCCATGAGGCAGCTCAAATATTTGATAGTTAAGGTAATTGAGATTCATACTTTTCATTAAACCTGTCAAGAATTTAATGGACCGAAATTCAAATTCCAACACAGATGCAGGTCACATAAACAACGCTATACATGCAAATTAAAATTCATTTTGTTCCACCTTGAAAAACATCATTAATTTCACCCGTATAATGAGTAACATTAAGACCAGCCAACCGTTGCACATTATTTAAAAAAAAAAGAATTCAAATAATCTTCCTCTCTCAGGTGTCATCAGATGTGGCTATTTGAGCATCGTCAAAAGAGAATTTGTCTTCTTACCGGTAGCTTTTACAAGGTATGACAATCAAACTAGCCTTTTCGGCTGTACCAAAGATAAGTACTGTTAGGCTTGGAGTGAGTATTGACAGGCATCAGATTTGACCATTGTACACATTGGTCGGTTGAAGGCAGTATTTTTATTTAATGAATGATCTATCAATTTTACAAAATCTCAAATTTTAGAGAAAATTGAATGCATGAAGAAAAAGTTATAATAATAGTGCTGCATCATGAGAAAACCAACAATGTGGTTTACGACCAGGTCTGACACAAATCCAGCTGTACAACCACAGAAGATGGCTAGAGACTGGAAATTTTGGATTTAGAAAGAAGGGAAATTGTACTATGCGTGTAGCGGATCAGCTTCACAGATGCCGTGAAGCTGGTCTGCACCTTTGTTATTGCATATGCAGATTGTTAATTTTCTGATGCAGTGGCTCATATGTTGATGAATGAGATGGTTGTTATAATGAATGTGGATAGAATTATATGAAAAACTGAAAAAAGAAGCTTTAAAAAAATAGTCATTAGTGTATTTTGAAAATTAACACAAAATGAAAGATTACCACAAACTTAAAAATGTATGATTCATAGTAAAAGGGAAAGTTTATAGTGATGAAACATTAGTTAAAATGTTAATTGCCAATTAATGACTTACAGTCTCAAAGTCTACTTAAAGCAAAATTTATGAAGAGAAAAAAATTACATTGTGGTAATAATTTTTATTCAGGCCTTTCAAACTTTTGCTGCATGTTTCCTATTCGAAGTCCTCACATGGGTGATGTATAGCAGAATCTGGACTAGCTATATTTGATTGGACTTGCAGTTGCAGATATAGAAAAGTTGTTTCTAATAAGAGTTGTCATACCATACTGTTGTTTCATTTGCAGACAATGCTGCAGGAAATTATTGAGTGGCTGTGAATGATTTTACTGAAATAAGAGCTCATAATATATTTTAATTTTTGCTGCATTCTTTTTGATACAATTTCAATGTAGCAAGATAAAAAAGTTTTTTGAAATGTTAATGATGTTAATTTAATGTGAGACAGCAGTTTTTTCTTTCATTTAATGCAATTTAATGAGGTATGTTAACAAAGGAATTCAACCCATCCTTGCCCTTGCTCTTTATTTTCATTTGCAAAAGCAATGAATTGTATACATAAACTACCTGTTCGAGTTTTAATTGTGTCAACTTCAAAATGAGACAAAGGAGCGCATCGTTTTCACCTGCCAAATTAGATCTTGATTCGTGTTGCAGCAAACAAAACATTGTTTTCTTGCATATTGTTGGATGCACTTTTGTGCATGTTTTAAGTTGATTTTCTTTGGTTTCATTTTCTTCTAGTCATTCATCTACATTTACATGTACTTCATTTGGTCTACCATTAAGTCCAATGTTCCTTTTGGTCTACTCCTGGTCCATAAGTCTGTTGTCTTAACCATTTTCTCTCATTTGGTCTACAAACTGGCTGGAAATGGAAAGACCTTTTTCAGAGCAAGATAATAGCGGTGCACGACACTTTGCCGAAAACCACTTCGCCGAAAAGACATTTCGCCGAAACGACACAATGCTGACATCCATGCCGAAATCTTCACAGGTGCGACACTTCGCCGAAAGTTTTAAATGGTTAACAATGAGTCATGCTTGAGGGAAATTAACGTTAGTAGATGAGCCTTAATTGTCTTTATAAGTTCCTTATAATTAAGTTTTATGTTTGTTTTACCTTGTTTGTTTATTTATGAAGTAAAATATGCTCATGTCAATTATAATATGATTAATTTATTAGGTTTATCGCCATGTTTTGAATTGGTCATATATTAATTAGTTGATCGCCATAATTGGTCATTGATGTACCTAATCATTTCTTAATTACTTAAGAATTTAGAATGCCTCTTTTTATAGATTTATACAAATTTAATTGTTAAAATCGTTATAATGCTGTGGATTCAAGTAAAAGTTATAAAAAATCACATTGTATGAAATACTCTTAAAAACATCTTTTTCGACATTTTTGCCGAATTTCGGCAATATTTCGGCGAAGTGTCGCATTCGGCAAAGTGTCGCATCGGCGAAGTGTCTTTTCGGCAAAGTGGTTTTCGGCGAAGTGTCACGGACCCGATAATAGATGCAATTTACATAATCCTTCATATTTGATGAACTGTGGAAACCCAACGTTGTGTGTGAGGCACATTAGGTATGGTCCCACAATTATTATCTACTAAGGAGGACAAAATAGTGCTTGCAACCATTCCTGTAGGTTATAATTACTGATAGGCAGATTACCGACATATTCAATTTCCTGTCACCTAAAAAGTTGTTCACATTTAGCCTAATTAGAGGGGTGAAAGGTCGTAACATGAGCTGGGTGTCATATTGCCACATTGCTGTAAGCAGCTGCATATGTTTGGGTATCAAGTTTATCACGGCCTTGATTGTGGGGACATTGTGAATGAGCTGAGAGATTGCTGAAAAGGTATAGGAAAATGTTACCCTTTTGAGATTTTGTGCGGTCTGACCGAGAAACTGCATTGTGCGATATAGATACGAGTTTCTCCAGCCCTACAAATATGTTGTGGTTGTGTATTATGACCTGTTTGAGATGGTTCCAATGAGCATCCTCCCCACAGCCATACAGAAACAAGGAAAATTGCTTTACAACAAAACGCAAGTGCCCCACCTATCTTTTCTCTGATCTCAAACAGTTGCTCATTAAACCGGCTTAAGTTTTGAGTGTTTTTTCGGTTTCAAATGGTCATTTCTAGTGGCTGACCTACTAAAATAATTATGGTCATTTTAGCGAAATGTTTAAATAAGATTTGCTGATGACTGCCATCTTTTGTTTTCTGAATAAAATAGCTCCTGGGTAGTTTTGTCACACTGAGGGTCATGGCTAGGATTAGGCAACCTTCTATTTAATGGAAACAATGGACAGGAAACCGGCTATTGTTGTAAAGAATTATGGGATATTTACCATACACTTTAATTAGTAAATTGGCAAATAAATTTGTAAGAGACAAACTGCCAAAGCTGGCCTGGGGCACAATTGTGTAATTTCAATCCTGAATTACAGCAAGACAATACCTGACCAACCAAAGCTACCTGGGGGTGTTAAGAAAATTACTCCAATTTGAGAATTTTGGCCATTGTTTGAATGACCAGTTTAATTGTGTTAGAATGTTATAGAAATGTTCTCTCATCAAACAAGAGGGGAGATTAGGTGTACTCTAGGTTATGCAACTTTTTGTTAATAGGTTTTATGAAGTTTTATGCTATTGACTGATAACGATTGTATGATTTATATTAGTTGAAAAACACAGTTTGGCTAAACACAGGTGTAAAATTGAAAGCATTCATCGTAAATGAAAGGATGTGTTTTGATGAATTTATACAGATATACATGTAGGCGCTTGATTAAGAGTGTAGCATAAAGATAAAAATCAACTCATGAAATTCGAAAGCAGATAATTGGCTTAAATATGAAAAAACGTTTCGTTTGGCATGTGATTATAATGGTTGTGTTTTAGCAATATTGTTTATGCTTGATATCTCTCTAAAGTAAAAACATAAAGCCAATAATCATCATTCATTTTAATTGGCTAAAACCTTGCTTTTTCTCATAAAACTTGTTTGTATAAGCTCGAATATTAGAAAGGATTATTAGCGACTGAGTGGAAAGTGGATAAACAAAGCAGACGAAGACTTAATGTCAATAAAGATTTGATAAAAGAATGCCTGAATGTTAAAACACTTAATCAAAATCTAGGACTTTTTGTCATTGTTGATACTTAAATTGAAAATCGTGAACACAATTATCTTGATAGTTGTGTAAGGTTTCAAATCAAGAGACGGAGCAGCTATTTTTAGGGAAATTAAACCAGTTTTGAGAGACAGTCTTATCTGTTAATGAACTTCGGTGAAAATTGTGAAAGGATCTTGTGTATAGGTGAGTGTCTTATACATGTATAGTTTTGAAATTCTTTAGAAATAAAGCCTGCTATCTACGCAGAGTTGATCAGTCTGTGCTGTTTGATCAGCCTGCTTTATTAGTTATGTAGACAGTTGTTGTTTTTTTTTCATAATTTAAATTGTAGAATTTTTTTGTTGGATGCAGTTACTTTCTATATTGTCACTGAATTTATGGGTAGCTTCCCTTTAACAGATTGTTGATCCATTTGAATGTGAGCATAATGCAGATGGCAGAAATGAATGTCAACATTATGCAGATGGCAGATATGCATGTCAGCATCATGCATATGACAAATATGAATGTCAGCATTATTCACATAGCAGATATGAATGTCAGTAATTTGCAGATGGCAGATTTTAATAATAGCAAATATATATGCAGATGACAGATATGCATGTCAGCATTATGCAGATGGCAGAAAAGAATGTCAGTATTATGTAGGTGGCAGGTATGCATGTCAGCATAATGTAGATGACAGTTATGAATACCAACATTATGCTTGTCGCAGATATGCATGTCAGCATTATGCAGATGGCAGTTATGAATGTCAGCATTATGCATATGACAGATATCAATGTCAGCATAATACAGATGGCAGTTATGAATGCCAACATTATGCATGTCGCAGATATGCATGTCAGCATTATGCAGATGGTAGTTATGAATGTCAGCATTATGCAGATGGTAGATATGAATGTCAGCATTATGCATATGACAGATATGAATGTCAGCATAATGCAGGTGGCAGTTATGAATGGCAGCATTATGCATATGACATATATGAATGTCAGCATAATGCACAATCTGCTTGATGTGACAGCTTTTTGTAGATGACATGAATGTCAGCATTATGCAGATGGCAGTTAAGAATGTCAGCATAATGTAAATGGCAGATATGAATGTTAGCATTATGCAGATAACAGATTTTAATGTCAGCATTATGCAGATGGCAGATATGGTCATATGGATGTCATCATTATACAGGTGGCAGTTATGCATGTCAGCACAATGCAGATGGCAGATATTAATGTCAGCATTATGCAGATGACATATGAATGTCAGCATTATGTAGATGGCAGATATGAAGGTTAGCATTATGCAGATGGCAGTTATGAATGTCAGCATAATGCATATGACAGATATAAATGTCAGTGTTATGCAGATGGCAGATAATGCAGATGGCATATGACAGATATGAATGTCAGCATTGTGCAGATGACAGATATGAATGTCAGCATTATGCAGATGACAGATATGCATGTCAGCATTATGCAGATGACAGATATGCATGTCAGCATTATGTAGATGACAGATATTAATGTCAGCATTATGCAGATGGCAGTTATGAATGTCAGCATAATGTATATGACAGGTATGAGTGTCAGCATTATGCAGATGGCAGATATGAATGTCAGCATAAAGTATATGACAGATATGGATGTCAGCATTATGCAGATGGCAGATATGAATGCCAGCATAATTATGACAGATATGAATGTCAACATTATGCATATGACAGATACTAATGTCATCCTTATGCAGATGGTAGATAATGCTGATGGCAATTATGAATGTCAGCATAATGCATATGACAGATATGGATGATATGAATGTCAGCATAATGCACAATCTGCTTGATGTGACAGTGTTTTGTAGCTGACATGAATGTCAGCATTATGCAGATGGCAGATATGAATGTAAGCATAATGCAATTGGCAGTTATGAATGTCAGCTTAATGCATATGACAGATATAAATGTCAGCATAATGCAGATGGCAGATATGAATGTCAGCATTATGCAGATGGCAGATATGAATTAAGCATAATGCACAATCTGCTTGATGTGCCATTTGAGTTATTTAAGAATTTTTCGACATTCTTGCCATCAGAAAATATGCAGGCTTTGAGGTTTTGCTAGTGTTTATCATTCAGGCTCTACAAGGGACCTGGTTGATTACTCGAAAGACAGGTTTTCTTGCTTTAAAGGAGAAAATGATTATTCTGGTTATAATGCCAGAAAATATGAGCCGCATCATGACAAAACCGGATTTTTGCCTATGCGAAAACAAAGGCGCAGATCAGCTTCGCGGTAACCGCGAAGCTGATCAGCGCCTTTGTTTTCGCTACTCGGATAGTACAATTCCTCTTCTACTTAAATCCGAAATTTCAAGCTTCTAGCTCTTTTCTGAGCTTGTACAGCCCGGTTTGTGTCGGACCTGGTCGGAAACCTCGAAGACCGGTTTTCTCGCGTCGCGGCTCATATGAGACATGACACAACCAAAACCTGTCTTCCAGGCTTCAAACAATTGCTGGAGGCTTGAAATTGCATATAAGGATATAGATGGATATATTGTCAGCATCCATGTGATGAAAATAAAGACCCAGGTCATCTTCCTCATTACTGCACTTTTTTGCATACATGGAAAAACCAGGTTTTCTGCAATGTCGCCTGAGCATTCTAATGATAGATTAGTTTCTTAGGAATCCTTTGAATCATCCAAATCTTGGAATTAATTCTCTGTTTCATAATTACAATGCCCAATAAATCATATATACTGATGTTTTCTATCACAGAAATGGATCACCCTTTTAAATGATCTTGCTCTTTGCAAATAGATCATTTTAAGGATGGAATTATTGTGACCCAGTGATGTCATTAACCTATCATGCCCATCCTTGCTACAAAACATGGAGTTGTCCTTATTAAGAAAAGTTTGCATTTGTGCTTATTATTAAATTGCAAATTAAGAGGGTCTGATGGAGTTGTCTTTATTTAAAATATTTGGAGTTTTTCTAGTTATAAATACTTAGAGGTGTAGTTATTACAAACACTTTGAGCTGTCCTTGTTTCAAATACTTCGAGTTGTCCTTATTACAACTACACATATTTGGA
The DNA here is from genome assembly GCA_964017185.1 of Rugalucina vietnamica. Lineage (NCBI taxonomy): Eukaryota > Metazoa > Mollusca > Bivalvia > Lucinida > Lucinidae > Rugalucina > Rugalucina vietnamica. The sequence goes on along the minus strand of OZ024877.1, from coordinate 7,612,915 downwards.
ATTATTCTTAGTTCAAATACTTTTTATTGGCATTATTACAAATATTTTGGAGTTGTCCTAATTATATTTCGGGCTAACTTAAATAAAATACTTGGAGTTGTCCTTATTACAAATACTTTTGAGTTATCCATATTACAAAGTTTGGGGAGTTGTCCTTATTGCAAATACTCTGAGTGATCCATGGGTGTTAGAGACTTGTAGTGTCTCCTGGATTAAGCAGAGGAGTCTCTTTTTGATGCCAATATAATAATATCATTCTGCAAAGTCTGTCTTGGTCACTTGGTCTACCTGCTTACTATGTCACCAAAACTAATTTAACTTTTCACTTATAAGGTTGAAATAAATGAAGCTAATTTTCTTTTCCTTTCATTTTCCATGTAGGTTTAATAAGGCACCAGTAGAAGTTATGATAAATGTTACTTTCGAAGATGATTTTGTATTTATTTCTGGGTACATAGATATTCAGTATCGAGTTTAAACATATAAGCAGTAACTTGGCTACTGGGAGTTGCAACTTGAGTTTCATTTAGAAACAAAAAAGAAAATGTCTTGAAATTATTCTGCCCAAAAGAGGGTATTCTCTGGAGTCCTGTCACAAAATTAAAGCCTATCATTTATAGACAAAGAAGCGAGAGAAAAAAGATTTTAATAATAGCAGGTGGGATTGAAACTCTTGTTAGATTGCCGAAAATCAATAGATGTGTCTGGCTTAGTTAATTACTATACAAAAGAAGAATATATGAATTCTTTTTATGGAAATTAGGAAAATTTCTATAATGAACCTTATCTTACTGGGTTGTCTTTGTTCTTACATTATTAACACTGCATAAAATATACACTCATCGAAGAGCCTGCAAAGGGAAGTAACAAAGTCAACTGAGGAATTACAAAAAAAAAAAGTAAGTTAAAAGAGAAAATTCTTGTGGATGTCATTTGTATATACATCAGACCTGGGATATTCGTAATCTGTAGTCATAATAAGAAGTAATCAGTATTTTATGATTACACATAATTTGATTACATTTGAAAAATGATGTAATCATGATTACATTCTAGTTACATCTGATTACAATTGTTATATAAATTTTGACTGGTTTTAGGCATCAAAGTGTAATTTAATTACTTATATTTCAAAATCTGAAGTAATCAGTTGTTTTCAATTATTTTTTTTAGATACAGTTGTTATTAATTTAATTAATTCCTTTCTTGTGTAATTGCCCCCTGGTCTGAAATACATATGTTTATATATGCTTATTTCTGTAAAGTTCCCTCACTCTAATTCTTTTGAAATAAAAGAACAATGAACATTAAATGACATCAGGAAAACATGTCCGTGCAATGACTACCCCCTTAAACCCATTTTTTACATAGCAAAACTGGGGTATGCAGGGGTATACCTATTTTTCTTATTTTTGCTCCAAAACATAGATTGTGGGTACTCGTTAGAACCGCCTCAGAGAGGCGGTTCTAACGTGTACCCACAATCTATGTTTTGAGCAAAAATAAGAAAAATATCAAAATTTTTTCAGCTAAAAATTTTCAATTTTTAAAGCTAAAAAAATCTCTGTTTATTGCATGGGCAAGTTTTCGTAAATGATATAGAAAATAAAACTTCTACAATGATGACAGTGGTCAGCACAGTAGACAATGACGTGACAATGAACAAGAGTCTGACGGATCAGAGACCTTCCAGAAATTCCATTATCTTTTGCAGAAACATTAACCCAAAGTCAATAATATAATATGAGACTGTGAGTGAGAAAACCAACAATTTGGGTTTCCGACCAGGTCCGCCGACACAAACCGGGCTGTACAGTCACAGAAGATGGCTAGAGGCTGGAAATTTTGGATTTAGAAAGTAGGGGAACTGTACTATCCGTGTAGCGAAAACAAAGGCGCTGATCAGCTTCGCAGTTACTGCAAATCTGATCTGCGCCTTTGTTTTCGCATATGCAAATTTTGGGTTTTCCCATGCGGCGGTTTATATAATATATATCCAGCGTATAACTGCGCTATTGATTTTTATGAGTTAATTTTCCTTTTGCTGATCCGTAATTGTCAAGTCGACTGTTTATTTGATTATGTCTGTAACATGTTTTCTTTCTCTTGCAGCCTTAGATATTAATTATTATTGATTGCTTCATGTGTCTTTGACCAGCCATCTTTAACAATTGAGCCCCGACGCGAGAATTTTTAAGCTTGAGGGTTTCAGACCAGGTCCGACACAAACCGGCCTGTATGCTCATAGAAGGAGGCTAGAAGCTTGAAATTTTTTATCTAAGTAGAAGAGGTAGTTTACTGTCTGTGTAGCCAAAACAATGTCGCTGATCAGCTGTGCAGTTACTGCACAGCTGATCTGCGTCTTTGTTTTCGCATATTTAGAAAACCGGTTTCATTTGTCTTGGGCCAACCATCTTTAACACTTAGAGGCAGCGGCTGTATTGTTTTATGAATCAATATAGATTACTGTCTGGATCATATTGAAAAATTATATGGAGTCCTACATTGTAAGTCTCGGCTTTTCTGACAAAACAGATTTTTTGAATTCACTGGGCACCAAGTTTTGAGTTACTTTTTTTAAATTCCGTTTTACAGAAATTAAGTAGTAAACTCTTAAAACAGCAGCTAATGCTTATCATAGGCACAATTCTAATTATCTTAGAAAGCAAAAGCCTCTTTATGAATTGCACAGCTCGTATCATATATTGCCTTTTATAGGAGGCACTTTATGTGAAAACCTGTTTTTTGCGTACGCGAAAACAAAAGCAAAGATTGGCGCCTTTGTTTTTGCGACAAGGATAGTACAATCCCTCTTCTTTCTAAGTACAATATTTCTAGCTTCCAGCCACCTTTTGTGGTCACACAGCCTGGATTGCGTCAAACCTTGTCGGAAACACTGAACATATTTTCCCACAACTGGGCTCATTATATTGCCTTTTATAGACTAGTTAGCTGATAATGGATAAAAGTAAAAACCAAAGAATAAGTTGCACATCTGTTTGGTGTGTGAAAAAATACATGATTGTATTCTACATTTATGTAAGTGTGTTTGATTTTATTTTTTTGTTTTGTTTCTTGTTTATACATGGAGTTTTAAGGGAGGCTTATAGTTTAGCTTACATGTGAGCTGCGACTAGAGAAAACTGGTCTTCAGGGTTTCCGACCAGGTCCGACACAAACCGGCCTATATACAGTCACAGACAAAAGCTAGAATCTTGACATTTTGCATTTAAGTAGAAGAGGAATTGTACAGTCCGATCAGTGAAAACAAAGGCGCTGATCAGCTGTGCAGTTACTGCACAGCTGATCTGCGTCTTTGTTTTCGCATAGGCAAAATTCCGGTTTTCTTGCGTCGCGGCTCATGTGGTTCTAGTATTGGGGTGCTCTGTCATGGTCGGTGCCCAGGTTTTTAAAGAGGCAGTTCAGGTCAGGTGGAGACCTCAACCTCAGTTCAACCTCATTATAACACTATTTTTGAGCTTCAAAGAAAAGCAGACCCTGTTATAGGTGAATATATGATGAAGTTATTTATTTATATCAAAATGATGTAGGAAGCCAGTTGACATTGTTGTGTTATATTTATTTGTTTCAGTTTTACATCCCTTTCAAGATTATTTCAGCTCATATGAGACGGGCCAATCTGTAGGTGGGGCATAAAACGGGAGAACCCCGAGAAAAACCACCTGACAAACACGCAAGCAGGACTTGGCTTGTCTCATATGTGGCCAGTGCGGGGCTCGAATCCACACCAGACACAGCGGTGAGATGATCGAGTGATTAAGAAACAGTGCTCTTAACTGCTCGGCCACAGGGGCCGTGTGTTATATTGAAAACTGCATTTAAGTGAGGCAGGTTATAATGAGGTTGAAGTGCAATTGTAAACGTGTAAGTAAGCACTGAAAATATAAATGTCAGGAGACCTTGCAGACTTATATGAGCCATGTCATGAGTAAACCAGATTTTTGCCTATGCGAAAACAAAGGCACAGATCAGCTTGGCAGTAACTGCAAAGCTGATCAGGGCCTTTGTTTTCGCTACATGTGAAGTACAATTCCTCCCCTACTTATGTCCAAAATTTCTAACATCTAACTTTCTTCTGGGACTGTACAGGTCAGTTTGTGTCGGGCCGGGTCGAAACTTTCAAAGGTTTTCTCGCATTGCGGCTCATATAATGTTTGGCCCTTTTGAAGCAACATTTAAACAATAAATCATTTTCAAAAAGTTTAATCCACAACCATATTACGTAACAGTGAATTGCTTTTGGAAATCAAAATAATGCCATATTCACATGATTGGAGCATAAATATATACAATATCTACCAAAGTTATCGTAATAAAACGGGGGAAAATACTTTGCATCATTTTGGATCCCGATATTTTAATGGAACAAAAGATTTTAAGAAATCCCTCGAGAGTTGAATCCAGACGAATAAATGAGTGATATAATGTAAAATAATGGCTTTCTGGCGTGTTAGATCTATATTGCTCATCGAAATGACAGCATCACAGAACATGGAACTAGATTTTTTGGAGCAATTGTTTAAACAATTACAAAAGAATATGTTTTGAAGAATATGTTTTGGACTATCTTTCAATCTGGGCCCAAGGTTATAAAACTTTTTTCATGCTCAGCTCAGCTGAGCTGGAAATTTAAAGTGCTCATAAATACTGAAATAGCCAAAATAAATCAACATTTCAGGTTTAGATCACCAAATCCTGTAATTTATCCTGCTAATAAATGTTAAAATGCAAAAATTGTTGGCATTTTAACATTTATGCCAACAATTGTTGGCATTTTAACATTTATGAGCAGGATAAATTTAAGTCTCAGCTGAGCTGAGCATGAAAAAAGTTTTATAACCTCTGGGCCTGGTTGAAAAAAATACATTCCTATTGTACATTGATGAGTATTGCCAATTTCATTTGAGCGAGAACAATATCCTATGACTAATTTTTGGGGGGCATCATGGGAACGCAATAATAGTTGATCAGGTTTGAGAACTTGTACTGAAACACATCACCCCTTGCGTCAGAAGATGTCATAGCTATTCTTAAGACTTAAAAGGATCCACAGTTCACTCTAGGCCTCGGCACCACATTTGGAATAACTAAATGAATAATTTTTGATCAGACATATTACCCAGTCAGAGTGTACCTCAAAGAAATTGAATAAAGGGAACAATGCCCTCTAATTACGGAATGTCAACCAGAGGACACTAATTGTTAAGGACATGCCTTATTTTTACAGACAGACTAGAAATTTTGTCTTTCAGTTTTTTAAAAGCAAGAACGACAGAAGCCGACAGTATCATTACCAGCAGACAAAATTCATTTCCTTAATTGCTATAGAAGATTTTCTTGTAAATTAATGACCGCCATATTGATCAAGAAATATCTGTCAGTTTCTTAGATTAATATGACTTTTTTCTCCCTAGAACATTAGTCGTGTGGCTACAGGCTTCTTTTGGCGAAAATGTTGAAAATTATATGGTTTGATTATCATATAAGCTTTTAGTATAGTCCTAGGTGTGTCTTCATACAGCTTTCATATCAGACATTAATGTCCTTGGACACTCAAAAGCAGTGTTTGGGTGTGAGAAACAGTGCAAGAGGTTTTGCAAATATCTGGATCGGAACTGTGTTTTGGAGTACTTTCACTTGTCATGAATTAATAGAAAATGAGCATTTTCGACCCATCAGATTTGTAATTTTTGTTTTGTCCCGATAGCAATCTTTTGCTATGTTGTACAGTGCTGCCATTTCTAACTAATTGTCCTAATTAAGTTAAAAGCATTCAAAACGAGCGGATAGAATAATGCACATTATCATTAGGCCACGTCATGAGGAACCCAATATTTTGCATATGCAAAAACAAAGGTGCATATCAGCTTCGCAGTAATTGCGAAGCTGATCAGTGCCTTTGTTTTTGCTATCCGGATAGTACAATTACTCTACTTTCCAAATCCAAAAATTTTCAGTCTCTAGCCAGCTTCTGTGCTTGTACAGCTCGGTTTGTGTCGAACCTGGTCGGAAGTCCTGAAGACCGGTTTTCTTGCATGGTGGTTCACATTATAATTAGTGACAGAATTCAAACATCGTCAGAGATATAGACAAAGAACAAAATTCACTTGAAACAGTAGAAGCAAATTATACTCATTGTCTTTCAAAATTTTGAACTAATTTTCAAGATGGCAGACAATTGTAGGTTTCGAAAATATTCTATAGTAATTAAGGATAACTAGATACGGAAAGTTAAGACAATGCCATAGAAAATTAAGGTTGCATTGAACTTTGAAGCAAAATTTTGAAAACAATGAAAAAGAAATTATTATTTAGCTATCGGTATTGTTTTTTGGCATTTCAATTTCTGCCTAAACAATACTAAAAAAGAGACCAAAAATAGCAATGATTATTTTTAATGAAGCCATTTTTCAGTACCTTTTGTTCTACATGCTTTGAATGCTTATATTATGACAATGGTGGAGAACCATTCCATCGATACTGGGTTTTTCGTAAGATGTAGGGAGCACAGTCCAGAATACAGGATGATGGGTTTCAGGGCTTGAAATTTGGCTTGTTTGAAGTACAGACTGTCAAACAGTACAATCATGTAGTACTTTTACTGTATGGTCAAAGTTTAATATATGAAATGCCATCGGGATGCTGATTAAATATGGTATGGTTAAACCATATTTTAAAGTATGATTTTCTGTTTTCAAGGTCTAATTGATATAAATATTAAGCCAATTCAGTTTCCCTATCAGTGGCCTCATTAAAATAAAAAACGCTGCATAAAGAATAACTCATTTCGGGTACAATAATACAGGGTCACGCTTTCTGCAGCTGATATTAAAAACAAGATACTAAAACTATTTAATGTCTTACGGTAATGTTCATCATTAAATTTCCATTTCACACATTAATAAACATTCTCAATTCATCGTCAGGTGATATGTATAAATTAAACTTGATTCTAATTTAGAAATGTAATGTACGCTGAAATTTGACTATCCTCTAAAAGAAAGGAAGTTTTGAAGGCGATTTAAGGTGAATCAAAGAATAGGAAAGGAATTGACAACTGACAGTCAGCCACTTGACAAAATTTGCTGGTGACAGTCAGCTTTCATTAGCACCATTAATGACTATATTAACCCCTGTAAATCCCAGAGAGGAGATCTGCCTGTAGGTCTCAAATGGAAAAAAATGCAACAAAAGTTACTTTTAGTTCCCTTTTACTTAGCATGTAGCGAGAATACATGGATAAAACTAAAAAAATGCAAATTTTGACCCAATTTGTTTTTCTTGGGTGCATGCTTAATATGAATTTCTATACCATCTATTCAAATTTAAAACAACTTTCACATAAAATTTATCACTATATCTAAATTTTGCTTAATGAGCAACGCCTTAATAAAACATGGTCTAAACATTTACGAAGAATAAAGGGGTGTATGTGTGTGCATGGTGGTGGTGGGGTGGGGGAGTGGGAGAGAGTATCCTTCCAATTTTTAGTACAGGGCAAATCATCTATCTAGTTTTGAAAATATAGCCGAGCTGACAGATTGGAGTAAAACCTGGTTGGACTCGAAATTTTATTGACTGGTGGTGTCACCCTCAAATGAGCCGCCTCGTGGGAAAACCAACAATGTGGTTTCCGAACAGGTCGGACACAAACCGGCCTGTACAAGCACAGAAAAGAGCTAGAAGCTTGAAATTTTGGAGTTAAGTAGAGGAGGAATTGTACTATCCGAGTAGCGAAAACAAAGTCGCTGATCAGCTTCGCGGTTACCGCGAAGCTGATCTGCGTCTTTGTTTTCGCCCATGCAGATTGTTGGTTTTCCCACGTGGCGGCTCAAATAGTAATCAGGATGTGAAAATTGGTCACGCCATTTGATTCTAAAAAGAAAAGAATGGGCGGAAGGTATGTCACCGACGGAGGGCTCGATTTCGTTTAATTTTTCTCATTTATTAGAAATCTTAGCCCGAGACTCATTATGTCTAATTATCTAAATAATTTCAGCCAATTATGTCATGTGAGCCACGGCTTGGGAAAACCAACAATCTGCATAGGCGAAAGCAAATCGCAGATCAGCTTTGCAGTAACTGGGAAGCTGATCAGCACCTTTGTTTTCGCTACACAAATAGTACAATTCCTCTACTTTCTAAATCCAAAATTTCCAGCCTCTAACCATCTTCTGTCTCTGTACAGCCCGGTTTGTGTCGGGCCTGGTCGGAACCCAAATTGTTGGTTTTCTCACGCACAGGCTCATGTGGTTGAAACAAATAATAATAACCTGTCAGACAAGCTAATTAAAATCAATACCTTACGTCCATGGCATGGAGACACTACTCGCAGATAACCTTGACCTTATATATAGTACCAACATTTTTTATTTGAACGCTTGGATATTATTCTAGCTTTGATTCTATTATTTGAGCCACCTCGTGGGAAAACCAACAACGTGGTTTCTGAACAGATCTGACACAAACCGGCCTGTACAGCTACAGAAGCAGGCTAGAAGCTTGAAATTTTGTAGTTAGGTAGAGGAGGAAATGTACTATCCGAGAAGCGAAAACAAAGGCGCTGATCAGCTTCGCGGAAAACTGCATCTTTGTTTTCGTCTATGTAGATTGTTGGTTTTCCCATGGGGCGGCTCATTTTATGCAAAAAGTGAATAGGACACACTTGACAAAATAATACATGCTTACTTCCCTTTTGTTTCGTGGAAGGCTTGCTGCTCGTTTTAGGCGGATAACGACTGTTTCGTCCCTAGAGTCACTTTTAATTTGTCTGAATAGGAAATAATACGAAATAATTGCGATCTACATTTTTGGGTCCGTAATATGGGAAAACCAGCCCTGTCCAAGTGTCATTTGGCTAGCAAAGATAAATTTTTAGTTCTTGTTTACGATTTTATGTTATTATGTTATGACTTTCACTTGTTCCTATTCGGGTCTTACCTATGCGTTAAAATGATGTCTTATCTATGCGTAAAAATGATTGACAAATTTTTAAAAGACCGGCTCATGCTGCACTCAGATGTCACCTAACAGGGATCAACGAGGCGTTAAGACACCACAAAGTAAAATGCATTCAACGTCGGCACAGATACTATTGAGTTTGCGCAGTTTTGTAGCAATAGTAAAGCTTCATGGGTCAGTCGGGCTTAAATTTATGGCTAAACTTAAATCTGGGTTAGTTTGAGTTTCGCTGCATATTGAAAATTAGTGAAAAGTAATGGTAGCCATTTAAGGACGTTTAACTCATGATATACCTAAATTGATACTGATATAGGAAAAATCATTGTTGTCTTTGGGTGAAAATAGCGCTGCACAATGAGAAAACCAAGCATTGTATATTTTGAAAAACAAGATACAGATCAGCTGTGCTATCGTGCAGGCCAATCAGCAGTTATGGGGCTTCACTGCCTGTATAGTAAAACTGCTTGTAACATCTGGTAAGCTCAAATTAGCGACCTGCCGCAAGTATGTCTGACATAGTCTGAATCCCAGTAGACAGATTTCATCGAGACAAGGCTCTATTAAGAAAGTAAATGAGATTGTGACACTCATGTACACATGCTATTGGCTTATGGGACTGAATTAAGCGGCAATAAGACAGCAGCCGTTGATGAGGTTTTATAATATAAAAGAAGAAACGATTATACGTTGTTTAACTTTAGCATTGAAACAAGATATTGAATACCTTCAGTGTTAGGGCCTTCGAGAAATGTGACAGAAAGTTGATAAAGTGAAATACAGTTTAATTAACACTTACAAGATATTTGCTGATTGCTCTAACGATTTTAGGAGTGTATTTACGCAAAGTTATAGAAATTGATCGAGAACAATAAAAATAGTGGAAAAGACGTCAAATAAGTGATAATATGAAAATGGAGCTAATGATACCATGTGAAAACTCAAAAGGCTTGTGTTGTGATTCCTTTAAAACTCATAAAAGTTAATCATAAATTACTGGAAAGTCTTTGGAGAAGGATGTTTGTACCATTCCAAAGATTGGAGTCTGGAATAAGGATGTATGGGGATGTTGACTCTTTACACTATCTACCGTACAGTAACTTTCGTGAAGTTAATTTGAAACCATCATGCAAAGGTTAGCTTCTGTAAATTGTAAAAAATTATTGAGTGTGTGCGTGTGTGCGTTTGTGTTTGTCTGCGTGAGTGAGTGAGTGAATGAGCTGTTGAAATAGACTATTACAGTGTAATGAATGAATGAATGAATGAATGAATGAATGAATGAATGAATGAATGAATGAATGAATGAATGAATGAATGAATGAGCAATGGCAGTGGTAAGGCAGAATGGATCAGATGAAGAGGGGTGAAACTTTGCATCCTGTCAGGCAACTTCCACAGAGTGAGCCCTCGGAAGTTAAGGAAATTGATGTTTGTCTGATAATTGCATGCATTAAGAGTTTTTTTTGTGTGTGTACATTTTGTGTTTTGATTTTTTTTTTTTTTTTTTTTTCTAGCTGTGTGATTTTTTTTTTTTTTTTTTTTTTTGTTCTAGCTGTTTCACACAGTCTGTGAGAAACCTACAGTTACTTATCTAACCATTAACTTATCAGTGATGAAAAAATTCTTGATATTGCTTCTCTTTATCATTAGCAGCTACTGTTTCTGTGTGGTCAAAGGGAGATAATTTCAAATTACTTTTACAAGTACTGGCTTTAGTTATCAATATAAGTGCAAACTGATTCACAATACTTATTGCACCCAAGTTTCTATAGAATCAATTCACTTATTGTTGCTGCAAAATAACTGAAGATATTATCTTAATTAAGGCAGAAGTTATTTGAAATATTTTGCAGAAGCATTATTTTTGATGAAGAGAGGTGTTAAATCTGTGTTTAGAAAAATCTCTTGAAAAATAATTAAGGTTTTGATAAGATCTGTCTTAATGCAAACTTTGCCAAGTTTCACTTAAATTAAATAAATGTCAAAATTCAGTGTACCAAAAACATAATTAAAACATAATTAGAAATGTCTGCATTGAACTGTGTTAAGATCCATCAATTGTGAATTATTTCACCTCTTTTGTTTGAGCCGCATCGTGAGAAAACCGGATTTTTGCCTAGGCGAAAACAAAGGAGCAGATCAGCTTCGCGGTAACCGCGAAGCTGATCAGCGCCTTTGTTTTCGCTACTCGGATAGTACAATTCCTCTTCTACTTAAATCCGAAATTTCAAGCTTCTAGCTCTTTTCTAAACTTGTACAGGCCGGTTTGTGTCGGACCTGGTCGGAAACCCCGAAGACCGGTTTTCTCGGGTCGAGGCTCATTTATTGTTTTATAGTATTTTGTTCAAATTCTGCCAAACAATAGGTCACACCATGTACAATTAAATTGTTTAAACAAAACTTTGGAAAACTGGGAAAGTATTTGACATACTCCAAATAAATTAATTAATTTGGCTGTAAATAACCTAAGAATCTTATGTGATATAGAACTGACCATTCTTTAGTAGACATTGATCAGAAATGTTTTTGCTAATGCAGGCTGAACATGTATCATACCACTTAAACTAAGCATTGTTGTTAAAATCACATGAGGTGTCATTAGAGTAAATACAGTCTGCACTAAGTGGTGTGGTGCTGTGTTTAGAGTAATTATGGTAATTAAATTAGCTTGGATTATTTGTTCAAGTGAGTTGTTGTTGATTAATCAGTACTGGCAGTATTTGACATGTGAATAGTTTTAGTGGTTTATGCTGGTATATGCTGATTAAAACATTCAAGGAGGGTAGCAGACATACAGTTGGATGGATTAATGTCTATTGTGTGTATGTAAGAAAAGTTTTTATATTGTTTTTGAAAATTTTTGATTGCTTTGGATGGAAGAAATTTATTTTCATTTCGCTCTGGGTGCTGGGAAAGTTTGGATTCTTCAGAAAGGATAGATAGAATACTGGATAGGGTTTAAATAGGTTGGATAGTAATATTTTGGAGGCCTTGTGGCACAGTATTACAAGGTTATTAGAATCAAAATTGCTCAGCCAAAAGGGACAGTCTGGGTACGAAAAGGTAGTAAATACCGATTCTGTATGGAAGTGACCAATAGTTTCATATCGGGCTACATGCTTTCACAAATGCTTAGGGTAGTTATTCCTATGATGCACCACATTGGCTGGTCATTGTCTACCTGAAAAAGGTAAGTTTATTTTAGTTTAGTACTAAAGTACCACTTTGTCTTCTTTCAGAGGTAAGTTCACGCGTCTCCCCACTATTTCTTTTTTGGTTGAAATAAGAACATGAAATGTACCTTTCTGTAGTTCTGAAATGAGCGGCCGCATCAGAAAAGCAACAATTTGCCTATGCGAAAACAAAGGCGCAGATCAGCTGTGCAGTAACTGCACAGCTGATCAGCGCCTTTGTTTTCGCTACAAAGATAGTACCATTCCTCTGCTTCCAAAGTTTCAAGCCTCTAGCCTGCTTTTGTGACTGTACAGTCTGATTCGTGTCAGACCTTGTCGAAAACCCCAATTTGTTAGTTTTCCCATGCAAAAGCCTCATATATTTTTGGTCATATTAATACATATAATGTGTGTTTTTTTGTCATTTTTCACCAAACTTTTTCTTTCTATTCCACAGATGGAGAGACTGAGGAAGAGAGAAATTTTGTTGACCGTGGTGCTGTAGACCAGAGTGGCGTAGACCGGGGCAGTATCGAGGACAAAGAGAGAACCCCTGGCCCCCATAAGATCAATAACAACACAATCAGCAACAACAACAACATCAGTAGTAGTAGTAGCGGCATCAGCACCAATGCCAGTAACAAGAGTAACAGTGTCAGAGAGGATCTGCTAAATAATAAAGGTAAATAGGAAATAAGTGATATTCAAAACACCTACTTTATATGGAAGTGGAACTATGTGGGTTTTATTACCTTTTAAGATTATTCCACTGATTTTGAGAATCACCAAACATTAGAATGATAGAGCCAAAGATAAAATGAGACTGCAGCAGATCAAGCAGACATTGTGTGTGTCTCATATGAATCAAGCTTCAAGGCTCACACAGTCCACATCATTGAGATAGAGAGTTCCGAAAGACTGGAGAAGCCTGGGATCAAATCAAGGACTTCTGGTTTACAAGACTGCCACAGAGACTTCTATTATAACAAAGAGAAAGGCAGTTGAACAAAGGAAAACATTTCTGTACTTAACATGTACACCACTATCGCTTGATCTAAAAGATAATGTAATGAGCAATGATATTAAAGTACTTATCTCATGGGGTGAAAAAATGAATGTGCTGAAGACCTGAAGCCCTACTAAATGATGGGAAAGATTAAAACATTGATTATTTGATGGTGCAGATTGATGATGATGATGATGATGATGATGATGATGATGATGATGATGATGATGATGATGATGTGTAAGAAAGATCAGGATGAATATACTTTAAATCAATTAAGATATAACAATATGTATAAAGAGCAAGGTGACTAGCTCTTTACCATTAAGGTTGTCATCCAGGTAGCTTGAGCTCAAAACAAAGATGGCATGCACCATGAAGCCACTGTTTTAGCAATATAATATTATGTAGCAATTGTTATGGTGGGCACTGGAAGGGTTAATGTCTTTTATAAATGATAAATCAGATAGGATTATCAAAAGAGAAAGCGCCTCTCAGAAGAAATTTAAAGTAGTGGGACTTCGATCAGACTGTGTCTTCCATTACAAATCGGTCTCCGATCATTTTCATTTCAAAGTTTAGAGCTTCCAAAGCTTTTGAATGAGCCATTTTCAGTGATCACTTTCAGACCCAAGAAGATCAGGATTATTTTATACATTTGTATATTACTTCCTATAATTATTATAAATATATTTTGCATGGCCTAAATCCTGCAGACTTCTCTGTTTTTGATGTAAAAAGAATTTTGATAGCTTTAACATAAATTGTTATTGTGATTCAGAGCTCTCTTAATTACAAGTAATTTATCAAAACCCCAAGAAATGTCAATTTAGAAATTCTTCTTATACACTTAGTCAGTTGATGAAAAAAACTAACAAAATCACCTGTGGCCCTGTGATAGTACTGATCGGCACTGGTATTGGCCTCTTCTGATCAGTTTCCTGTGGCACTGAAATGGTACTTCAGGACCTCAACTTTCAGCATATAGACAGTGAAGGCTTTGATCAGAATTGCTTCATGTCCATGCTCAGCAGAACCTCGATAACAGCCCTGTTGGTATGCTCGGTTTTGTCAGACAGCGGCCCACACTTTCTTATAGATCTAGATGGAATTGATTGCTCTGGGAAGATTGAGCATTTTCCTAATTACAAAAGAGAAAAGTTTGAGAATTTCGAGGTGAAAGCACTCATTTCAAGATTGACTGGAACAATTTAATTTCGAAATATACATAAAACCTATCTTGAGATTGTCTTCTAGATGTCACTCAGTAGTTGCACTGGGGTTATAGTCTGGCAGTTGAAGAACTTAAGATTTCCAGGAATAAATCTATTTCTGGGAAATTAATGAATCTATCATTAAAGTCTTGAAAAAAAAATGTCACAGAAAACTGCATATTTGCTGAAAGCACAACTACAAGACAAGTCTGCTTGAGTAATGCTACGTAAATGGTTTGAAAATATGGAGTTCAGTTGAAGAATGCATTTAAAGAGTACAGAACAGTTGAAGAATGCATGAAAGGAGTACAGACAGATGAAGAATGCATGAAAAGAGCATAAATGCTTGAAGAACGCATGAATTGGTGAAGATAGTGGTAGAATGCATGAAATGAGCATAGATAGTTTATAGTTGAACAATGCGTGAAATGAGCATAGATAGTTGAAGAATGGATGAAAGGAGCATAGATAGTTGAAGAATGCATGAAAGGAGCATAGATAGTTGAAGAATGCATGAAAGGAGTACAGATAGTTGTAGAATGCATAATGGATTACAGACTGCCAAAGAATGCATGGAAGGAGTACTGACAGTTGCAGAATGCATGAAAGGAGCACAGACAGTCAAAGATTGCATGAAAGCTGCATGAAAGGACTATAGACAGTTGAAAATGTATGAATCTGCATGAAAAAAGTACAGACAGTTAAAGAATGCATGAAAGCAGCATGAAAGGACTACTGGAAGGTTACATATGCATGTAAGTGACAAAATACTGAAGACAACTTGCATACGAGAAATTAGAGACCATGTTGTTTGATGCTTCATATCAACTGTTGAACAAACTCTAAAAACCACTGGTATGCATAATGATGGACAATGGCAGATTGAAGAACACATGAAAGGATTGAATCAGACTGTTGAGAATTTAAGTAGAAGAGGAATTGTACTATCCGAGTAGCGAAAACAAAGGCGCTGATCAGCTTCGCAGTTACTGCGAAGCTGATCTGCGCCTTTGTTTTCGCCTATGCAGATTGTTGGTTTTCCCACGTTGCAGCTCATATATGAACAGGGACTGTGACGAATGTCTGAGTTTTTCAAGGAGTGTTGTGACTGGGCATCTGAGTTAGAGCATTATGTCTACACCGCTTACTGTTTACTTCTTCATTTTTAATTTGATTAAAAAGTGACATTTAGATTTCCTGCTATAGGCATTCAGATATGATTCCAGAAAGATAATTAAATATAAATAGGCTAATAAAAGCAGAATAAACATATTATTCCATATAACAAGGCCGTCAGTAATTACTATTTTCCTCCATTAATTGATTTTTGTGAGTGTAGATAATTATTTGCTGGATGTCTGCCACTGACTGGCAGAAAATATATGAGGGCCAACAAACTAGAATGTGCTCAAAACTAAAGACGAAGATTATCAGCCTTCAGCCAGGCTTTCTGGTAGTAGATTCCTTTGGTACCCATTTGCTTCAGCCCCATCACACACTCATGATCAAATGGTGACAAAAATGGCATTATTGACGGTTGTGTTCACAGGTTGTGCTGTTGTTTTGTCTTGCAAAGGCTCAAATTTTAGTCTAGGGAAAAAAAGCTACTTGTTTATATTTCACTCTTAATGAATCTGAATACAGGAAGCTATGGCTAATTTATCTTTAGGAAGCTAGAAAATACATGGCAGGATTTAATGGGCGCTATTCTCTGAGCGTAAGTACGCTGCATAATTAATTGTAATTGTGGTGCGTGGATATGTTCACTAGGTAATTAGCGTAATTTTTGAGTGGTGCAAGTTTGGGTCTGGTTGTCTGGCAAACTGTATAGTGGCATCATTGTTTAATTTTCGATTAATTGCGAGCTCATTTCTTAACGTTTGTTTATACATATGGTGGTAGTGTTAAGTCAGAATTAATTTAGATGAAGTCTTCATGAATGCTTTGTTGTGAAGAAATGATGGTATCTATGAAGCTCTTAATGTGATGCTTAAACTAACATTGTTCTATGTGAGTTTTGGTGTGTTTTTGTCTTAATTCGGTCATTGCTTTGTTTACTGTTTTAAAGTTTTCAGATGAACTCAACTGAAATTGGTCATATTGAAAAGTAGGTCACCCATGAAAATATGACCAGTTTCATAAGACTGAGAACATAACGAAAATCTTTATGTTTGCTTTGTTCAAAAATTTTGAATTTAATTTCTGTATGAATGCATCTTCTGCAAGTTTAACATTTTTTTTATTGCGTAAAACTTGTTTGCTTAAAAGTATGTATATGAAGTTAATTACAAAAACTAGGATGTGGTGTTGGGTATGCTTTTATTTAACAAAAATTAAGGTGTTGAATTTCTACATTCTAAATTAGTAGGGAAGAATAGTTGTTTTTATATTAAATAGATATTTGATACCTGTTAGGATGGTGAAGAAAATTAGCTGATACCTTTAAGGATGTTTTCAAACTGAGTTTTTTGTTAAATAATACCCAAGAATGCCAATTTTGAAATAAAATACAAAAAATGACAGTGAAAATCAAGATTAGTTTTCAAACTTAAAACGTAAATTAGAAACATAAGATAATGAGATAAAATGTGGCATTAATTATGTTACAAGGAAAATTTTAGCAACAAATACCACTCATGTCACTGTAGGGATCAAATGAACCCTCATTATTGTAAGAAAATCAAAATGAAAAAATGACTGTAATTATCTTATGAAATGAAATGTATGGAGTAAAACTGGTTGCTCCTACTGTAGAGCTTAAGTTTGCATGTCCAAGTTCCTTGGCTTGTGTGAGCTAGGAATGCTCAGAATTAGAGCCTCTGTTTGGTGATTTTTCAGATTCAGTCATGGGACTTTGGCTTTACGCCCATTTGGAAAGGCCGGAGAAGCCAAAAATTTGCATGTTAAAATTGGCTTTCATGGGGAGCCCTATGGCTCAGGTGAAGATTGTCTGATTGGTTTAATCATATTTATTTGATCTATTAATAAACATACACATTTACATATGTAAATACACAAACAGTACAATAGGATTTGAACGGAAGCTGTAAAAGCTTATTAAGTTCATCTCCCCTGATTCTAGTGGGAAAGGGTGGCAGTCCGAAATCTGCTCTTTTCTCTCTCTCCAAAATTCTGACTCTGACATTAGAACCGTACAACAAATAACTGTTTATGTGCAGTTACAGGGCCATTGCACCAGTTTATTTAGGGTGTGTTTAAACCTGTTAAAAACAAGCATTTTCAGGTTGTTGACAGTTTTTCTCCATGGTAACAAGACAATTATGAGAATTTATCAGAATCAGTAATTAACATGATTTCAATATTTTTATCATTTGCGTCAATCATTAATTTACACTTTTATGAGGTGTGTTGTTGTTTTCTCTTTCATTGGTTGTATATCTATTTGATAATGGTTGGATAATTTGTGGCAACTTGTTGGTTCTTGACCAACTGGTTATTAACTCCGTCAAGATGGAGTTGCTGCTAATTGTAACAAATATAACATTACAAAATCATGCCCATGCAATATAAAGGGAATTTTTGAGCTTTAAAAATTGAAAATTTTTTGCTGAAAAATTTTGATATTTTTCTTATTTTTGCTCAAAACATAGATTGTGGTACATGTTAGAACCGCCTCGCCGAGGCGGTTCTAACGAGTACCCACAATCTATGTTTTGGAGCAAAAATAAGAAAAATAGGTATACCCCTGCATACCCCAGTTTTTGCTTTATAAAAGTGGGGTTCAAGGGGGTATACATTACACGGACATGTTTTCATGATGATATAGTAAAAACTCACTTCAATGAAAAATTTTTATTTTGAATTTTACACATTTGTCTGACAATATTTTTGTTCAGTGACAATAAATTGGTCGTTGTACGTATGATAAAACATCTGTGTTGTGGATTTAATTGCTGAAATTTTGAAATACCATAGGTTATGTCAATTTTCTGAAATTTAATTGCTGCGCTGTTGTTTTAAGTGCATGTCGGCCTCGACAGTTTAATGCACAGTGGTGAGAAAACATACCTAACTTGTTGCATTCTTGCGAAGAACATGTATTAGCCCAGTCTGCTGAGACACATTTGTGACACTCACATTCTATAAAAAAGTATATGTACTTTTTTTCTGCCTGCGATAATGCACTATATGGGCATGTGCTAAGTCTTCGGATTATTGGATATGAATGACATTGAACATGCTTATGTATTGTCACAATGTGACTCAATTTGGGCCATTTCACTTCATATGGCTTTTACATTTCAATGAATTCATTTTTAACTGCATATCAAGCAAATGTAAGAGTAACCTAATATCTAAATTTTGATTATACACTCTGTCAGCAGCCATACATCTTTGTTATAGGAACAGTGATTGAACAAAAGAAACCCACATTAATTGGGCAGACATGCACATGCCAATGCAGTAAGGATCTTTATCGTATGCACTGCCTCATTATTTGAGCTGCCATATAGGAAAACCAACAATCTGCCTAGGCAAAAACAAAGGCGCAGATCAGCTTCGCAGTAACTGCCAGAAATTTCAAGATTCTAGCCCTTTTCTGTGACTGTACGGCTCGGTTTGTGTCTGACCTATTCGTAAACCACATTGTTAGTTTTCCCACAAGGCGGCTCATTTTGTTGCAAAATGTAATGAAGATAAAATAGATTTGACATTAAAATGAAAACCTAGTCAGCTTGATACTAATGAAAAATGAACAATTAGCATTTGGTGTGCAATTTGATGCAGAACACTTGAAATTAAAATAAATTGTTAATTAGCAAGTTGTTTCTTGGGGACTTGGGTACATTTTGTTTAATAAGAAGGCAAGATTTTGTTTGGGGATGGCTCCGCTCACACCGTCCCAACCATGAAAGATTCTAAAACCAAACAGTTGTAAATGAATGAAGAACACTAGCTATATAGTTCCTGTAGTTGCTCAGACATTTTGTGCCTATGCTGATCATATGGTATTCCTTTTTTGGCCCAATTCCATGTACACATGTGTCATCTGCCAATGACCTTTGCAAACAGTCTGGATGCAGATAAGACTGGGCCAGTGGAACTTGGTTTTGCCTCTGAGATAGTGTTTAAAAATTGTTAAGAATAAATCACTGAAAAATAAAAACAGCCATGCAAACATGAAAATTATTCACCATGCAATGATTTTATGTGCTATCGTTGTATATTTCAGGTGAGGGTAGGACACTGGATGCTGATGCCCATGTTTGTCCGTTCTGTAACTACAGCAGTGTGAATGAGATGCACATAAAGACCCACCTCCTTACGCACCACGCCCAGTCAACTTCCACGCCACACCCCGCCACTTGTCCCCTGTGCCAAGAAGCCCTGCCGGAGAAATCCCGGATAGAAGCTCACCTCAAATCTGTGCATAACGTGAATGCAGAGGGCCTGCATAGATTGTTACAGCTCGTCGAAGATACAAAACTGAAAATGCCGCCAACGACAAAGGAGACGCTGTCGCCAAGCCCGACGCCGATGTTACCAGAAATGACAGATATAAATATGGATGCTCTCGAGGAAGAGTTTGCCAGAATAGCCGCTGAAGATGGTGAGTATTCTAACGAAATATTGGATCATTTAATAAAGAAGCTTAAATTTATTACCTTTAATCAGCATATGTTTCATATGAATTGGCCTTGCTGCACATGTCTCTAGAAGATGAGGATGGTTCATTAGTCGTGTGTTTCATTTAATCCCACTGGCATGACATGAAGATATGCATGATTATAATGAATATGTAATTATCTCAAAAAACAGAATAATAAATGAATTCTACATCTAAGCATTGATATTTCTTTGATAATAATTATCTTGTCTTTCAAGAATTGTTACAAGTTCATTTTCAAAGCACCATTGTCACTTAAGGGAGTTCAAGAGCATGATTCTCAATGGGCATGTCCTAACAAGTACCCACAACTTTGTATGGAGAAAAGAAGAGAAAACTGTTTTGACTCAGCTGAAAATAGCCCAGTCATGTTAATGTAATGGTATTTGTCTGTTTCAGCTATTGACACATCCATCAACATAGAGAAGGAGCTTGAGGAGGCTTTCCGGTGTCAAACATGCTCCAAGGTCTTCTCAAACATCGACCAACTGTACGCTCATCAGAACGAGCTAGGACATCTCGAGCTGAAGCAGACCCCAAGGGGACCAGGATATTTGTGCTGGAAGAAGGGCTGTAACCAGTACTTCAAGACAGCACAAGCGGTTCAGATGCATTTCCGGGAAATTCATGCCAAAAGAATGAGTTTACAAGACAGAAGTGTGTATAAGTATCAGTGTGGACAGTGTACCCTAGCATTCTTAAATCCTGAAAAACTTCAGCTACATGCTCATATACATCTCATTATGTCTGCATTGGTCTGTAATTTTTGTACCAAGTCGTTCCAGTCAATCTTGGCCATGAAGAAGCATGTTGCTGTTACACATGATTTAAATGATGCTGAATTAGAACAATACAATGCCAAAGTGAATGTCAATGTGATGGCTCTAGCTACCTTGCTGAGTAACTCAGGACTGAACACTAAACTGTTTATAAACTCAGAAACTCCTAGACAAAATGGTATGGATAGTTCAAAATCAGATATCGCAAAAGACAGTGAAAGAATGGACACTGACGATTCTGATGAAATGCCAGGAATGAATTCTGAATATTCATCAAAAGACAATTCCTTGTCCTCGACACCTGTTTCTATGGAAAATGGTATTGATAAAGTGACAAATTCTGATGGATTAGACAAGGACATGAATGATATGAACTCCACTGAGCAAATAATGTTTGAAGACTATATAAATAGCCAAGCATTTGCTGAAGGTGCTTATGAGGATCCTAATAGAAAGTATAAATGCCACAGGTGTAAAGTTGCTTTCACAAAACAGAACTACCTTTATGCCCACAATAAGACATTGCTACATAAACAAGGAGAACGCCTAAGCTACCCTATGGAGAAATACCTCGATCCTAATCGGCCATATAAGTGTGACGTTTGCCTGGAATCTTTTACTCAGAAGAATATTCTGCTTGTTCACTACAACTCTGTCTCTCATCTCCACAAAGTTAAACAGACGTCACAGTCAGAGACTTCATCATCGTCATCATCATTGTCATCATCTGCTCCTCCATTGGTATCAGCTCCTTCAGTGATCTCAGCAACTTCATCTCCTAGCATGGCTTCAACTTCAGAAAAGAAAGAGAGACCAGTCAAAAGTTCAGATGCTGGCTCAGCAGAGGATGACATTCTTAGACCTTACAAATGTAATATTTGCAAGGTATCCTACAGTCAGGGTTCTACATTAGATATCCATATACGCTCAGTCGGGCACCAGACCAAAGCTTCTAAACTACAAGAGCTCGCCATTACAGGAGAGATAGATTTATCCAAGCCCCTGATTGAAGAACCTTCGACTCAGGCTCAACAACAGAAGCTGATCAATGAATTCCTCAGCATGCAGACCTCAATGGCGCAGATGACGCAGGCATCCATGTTGTTCCAGGGCTTGCCCAGTGGGTTGCCAGGGTTACCGGGTATCCCCTCAATACCGGGCCTTCCACTCATTCCAGGGTTGCCACCATTACTACCGATGTCGCTACCAAACCAAATGATTCCACTGTCGTCAAGTAACACTAGTCACTCATCTTCAACATCAAAATCATCATTGTCATCACTGAGTGAAGTTTCGTCGCCAGCTAATAAATCTCTGGATAAGAATTCTCAGAATCACACGCCTCAGAGGTCCATTCCATCCTCAGAAACTTCTTCATCCATCAAAGGTTCCTCAGCCATGTCGGCATCAACACAATCCCAGAATGCAATCTCAGGAAATGTACATGTGTGTCAGTTCTGCTGTTCGGTGTTTGGGAGTCAGGAAGCATTTAATCAACATCATCCATACTGCTCAGTTACCTCGCCCAGTCCATCAATGTTGAATCAACAGTTGAATACTCCGGCCAAAGGTCGAGTAATATGGCGGATTAAACCCCATGTTCAGAGAAACCTGCTTGAAAATTTTGGCTTTGAATGTGTCATGCAGTTCAATGAATTTAATCAACCAACTGTTAAGAAAGAAGGAATGAAAATTGAAGATGATGATTCCACAGACAGTGAGAGTGATGATGAGGAAAATCCAGGGGATAAGAAACAAAATAACCCTGCAAATGATGACAGAAAGGAGGAAGATATGGATACTGAAGATGCACCAAAGTTGGTAATTGATGAAAATAATGACAAGGTTAAAGAAGAGGCCCAGGATGAGGATAAAGTTGATCTACCAGAGATGAACAAATGTGTGTGTAGTACCTGTAGTAAACAATTCTCTAGTGTTTGGGTTCTGAAAGCTCACCAAGAAGAAGTGCATAAAGACATTGTACCTCTTGAAATGGTTGAAGATGTCGGGGATCAATTCAAAACAGATTTAGAGAGTAGGATTCCAAAGGAACCTGAATTACCCCCAGTACCGCCTACGCCAAGCACACCAGTAGAGGAGCCTGTTGTAAAGCAAGAGATGCCCCCACCCCCTATACCCCAGCCCCAGGTACAGATGGACATGCTTCAGATGATGGGAATGTTTGGGATGATGCCGATGCCAATGCCAGGACTGATGATGAATACACAGCACCCAATGATGCCAATGATGGTCCCACCCCCCAGTATGGACCAGGGTCTCAAATCACCTAATCTACCTGGCCTGGATTCATCCGCTGCTGCCCAGTTGAGTGCTCAACATAAGCAACAGCTTGCGGCTCAACAGGCTGCTATGGCAAACCAGAAGAGAGCAAGGACGAGGATCAATGATGAACAACTGAAGGTCTTGAGAGGCTATTTTGACATCAATAACTCCCCAAGTGAAGAACAGATACAAGCGATGTCAGAACAAACCACACTGCCAATGAAAGTCATCAAACACTGGTTTAGAAATACTTTATTCAAAGAGAGACAAAGAAATAAAGATTCACCCTACAACTTCAATAACCCACCCTCAACTACACTGGACCTGGAGGAATATGAAAAGACTGGAAAACTGTCTATTATAGAGAATCCTCAGGAACTGGAAGCACTGAATTCTGACAGCCCAGCTCTTAAAACTGAAGATCTTGAGCCAAAAGTCAAAATGGAAGAGATGAAAGAAGAATTGAAAGTTCAGCCTAAACAGGATCTACCAGTACCTGTTCCGAAGGAATTATCAAATCCACATGCTTCAAATCCTCACAATCCAGGGCACAATGAAGGAAATCCACATTCTAACCCACATTCAAATCCTACATCAACTCCTACCAATCCACAGCCAAATCCCCACCCTGTGCCAAATCCAGCTCCACCAAAGGAAAGACACGAAAGTCAGCCTTCATCTTCGAGAAGCCCTTCACCGACAACTCATGATAGTCTCATGGATAGCATGGGGTCACTATCCTCCCAGGGTGGAGGGCCTTTGATGCCCAGTTATCCCCCAGCTTCGACCACGCCTGTAATGCCACCACTGTATGAACATCACAACTATTCACCACCAGGCGGTGCTTCTGGCCGGAGGGCCAATCGCACAAGGTTCACCGACTACCAAGTCAGAGTTCTACAGGAATATTTTGAGCAGAATGCCTATCCCAAAGATGATGAGCTGGAACATCTGTCCAAAATGCTGAAACTGAGTCCAAGGGTGATTGTTGTCTGGTTCCAGAATGCAAGACAAAAAGCAAGGAAAATATATGAGAACCAGCCTGCTGATAATAGAGAAGGACAGCAGTCCAGTTCAGGTACAGCTCCGTTCCAGAAAACTTCAGGGCTGAATTATCAGTGTAAGAAGTGTTCAGATGTGTTCCATCGCTACTACGACCTGATACGTCACCAGAAACGTTCCTGCTTCACCGATGCAGAGAGACAAGAATCGCACATGTCAGATGATAGTGACTCACTGTCACATACTACATCTCTTGACGATATGTATTTCTCTGATCATGAGTCAGAAGCCTCCTCCCATGTCAGTAAAACAACAACACCTGCGGCAACAGTTGTGACTGAAAGTGGACCAGAACCTCCAAAATATACCTGCGAGAAGTGTGACATGTCCTTCAACAGACTAGAACTGTGGCGGGAACATCAGAACGTTCACAGCATGAATCCTGGCCTGTTCATGAACTTCCCATCTAACAGTGCATTTGATGTTCTTCAGAACATGGCTGCTGCACAACAACAGCACGGCCTTGAAGCATCACTGAAGAGGAAGTATGAAGAAGAGAGAGATGATGACCCAGACCAGCCACGTGACAAACGTCTACGTACTACAATCCTCCCAGAACAGTTGGACTACCTGTATCAGAAATACCAGATTGATTGTAATCCAAGTAGGAAGCAACTAGAGGCAATCTCTAAAGATGTTGGTTTGAAGAAGAGAGTGGTGCAGGTCTGGTTCCAGAACACCAGAGCACGGGAACGCAAGGGACAATATAGAGCCCATCAGCAACTGATTCACAAGAGATGTCCCATCTGTAGAGCACTGTTTAGAGCAAAATCAGCCTTGGAGTCTCATCTTGCTACAAAGCATCCTGATGAGATGGCTAAAGGAGAGATTAATGTTGACGCAATACCTGATGCTGCAATAGAAAGTCCAGGCCCAGGTGGCGGTGGATCATACCCTTCATCTATATCACCTCCAGAGTTTAACCCATTAATGACTCCTCCAGGTATGCAGGGCCTGCTGCCTCTCCTACCCCCGGGCAACATGCCAGGGATGACATTCCCACCCATGGCGGACCCCATACAGATGTCGATGAAGCAGTTCTATGAGGACTCATTCAAGAAATACATCAATGAACTCAGCTCAACTCCAATCCAGAAGGGAGGTCATCCACTGATGCCACCAGAAATCAACTCTACTCCAATCAAACCTGACCGTCTCCCGGAAGAAGACGATGCTCCTCTAGACCTCAGTAAGCCAGTGAAGAAAGAAAATAGAAGTGAAAGTAAGCACAGAGAATCGACGTCAACCTCCTCAGCATTAGGAAATCCACTGCCACAGCTGGACCAAAGTAGCATGATGCCCAGGTTCGGGCATAGTTCAATGTCAGACTCAGTTCACAGTATGGACTACCGTGATGATGAATCCTCAAACATCAGTAGTAATCCAGCATCCCCTGGCCAATCCCACCATCATCTGAGTTCAGCAAACAAGCGCTACAGGACACAGATGACTAGTCTACAAGTCAGAATCATGAAGAGTATCTTTGTGGATTACAAAACACCAACGATGGCAGAATGTGAAATGCTGGGTCGTATAATTGGTCTACAGAAGAGGGTGGTACAGGTTTGGTTCCAGAACGCTAGAGCCAAGGAAAAGAAGGCAAAACTAAACATGGCAAAGTCTTATGGACAGTCTGACATGGATTTTCCTAAACCACCAGAGGAGTGTACTCTCTGCAACTTCAAATATTCCCACAAGTATACAATCCAGGACCACATCTTCACCAAGAAACACATTGACAAGCTGAGAGCCTACATTCAGACCCAGTCCGATGCTGAACGGGAGCTGACTCACTCATCCATGGCAATGTCAGGAGCATCAGGGTTACTGAGGTCACAACAGTCGACAGAGTCTGAGGCTGAGAATATGATGAAGTTGATGGAGAAGGCCGGGTCGTCTCAGTCACAGATGGCTCAGTTACAGTCTCTGGGTCTACCACTAGGCTTACCACCAGGACCTCTACCAGGTATAGTTGCTTTCATTATTATTTTGAGCAAACAAAACCAAACTTTTCTAAATCCGAGAAAAAACAACAACAAAAACAATAGCAACAACTGATTTTCCTATAATAAAAGACACATACATATATGCTCATCAGTCAAATACTAAAGATTTAACATAGAAAGCAATTATATATAGTATCCCCTTTTATGTTTTATCGAAAATAAATTTGTAGTAGAGATGAATTTAATGAGTGGCTGGAACTAGATTTTTACATCTTGATCAAAGTGTTCTATGTCCGCCAGTTTTATGTAACAAATGTATATTTATGTATTGTATGTATAGGTATGGGACCACTGTTGAACCCTGCTGACTTCCTTGGTGAGATGAAAAAAGAAAGCTCAGGTTCTAGAGAGAAAGACAGAAAAGAGGAGGAGAAAAAATCTGAAAGTATGAAAAAAAACTTTGATTGCTTTCCTCTTTTCATACCCACTTACCCTTATGTTATTTAACTTTTGGTCTTAATTGAATTTTGTCTTCTTATGATTCATTTTGTTCCATGGTTATAGAAATTTTCTTATATTTAGTTTTGTTCTGATTAGTATTTAGATTTCTGAGACATTATAATTCAGTCTAGTAATGGCTTTGGGGATCTTCTTGCTCTAGAGATAGGTTTTGAGAATAGAGGGTTGTACAAATTGACAGTTTTAACCTTAGAAATATTCATAGTGATCCAGTATTAACAATATCCTTACCCAATTTAACAAAATCCCAAAACATAACATTTTGAGAAAAAAATCTTGTTTTATCTTGATCAGACATTAGAGAAATTTAAACATTCAAATCAGCATATGATTCACCATGTTTTGGCATTTTCCGTTGTCACAACCAAAAACGTTGGTTAACAATGTTTAGCACGTTATGCAAAGTTATTGTGCCAGACATGACTTGTTTTGAAAATGACATCATTCCTAAAAATTTAATTGAATCGTTTTAAAAGGAACATTTGTGATCAAAATTGGGTATGGAATATTTTTTCTCCATCTTTACTTATTTTACTGTCTTGTGTGTGTCTAACACTACTTACCTCCCTTTCTAGGCTCGAGCAAGAAAGATTCTCACGGAGTGACTCCCCTTGATGCCTCACAGCTCAACAGTCTCAACTTCCTCTCCCCGTTTGGCGGGTTCATGCCAGGCATGGACCCTGGCCTCCTGCCCCTCATGTACCCTGGGATGCCTGGGCTGATGGGACCAGGGATGCCCCCTATGCCCCCAGGATTAATGCCAGGTCAGTTGTCATTATAGTGTGCACACTGGTTATCTGGAGACACCCAACAACAATGGAGACCAGCAATGTAGATGTTATCAGTAAGCAATGAGAGGGAGTATATATCTGTCTGGAAAGAACTTGGCATAGATCAGAAAGTTGTACCCAGACAGGTATCTTCATCATATAGTGTTATTGATTCCATCTGTGTTAGCTGTTCTTGGTTGCATCGGTTGTGACAGAATGTCAGT
This sequence comes from Rugalucina vietnamica, assembly GCA_964017185.1. Classification (NCBI taxonomy): domain Eukaryota; kingdom Metazoa; phylum Mollusca; class Bivalvia; order Lucinida; family Lucinidae; genus Rugalucina; species Rugalucina vietnamica. The sequence continues at coordinate 7,585,331 of OZ024877.1, read as the reverse complement.
GTTGCTTTGAGCTGACACCTAACACTTTGGTAGTGTTTCTCAAAGCTATGTATTTGAATATACCATATTTTTCTATTAAAAAAAGTAGATGTTTTTAAAGCTTGTAAAATAACACCAAATTTAGTTAATCTCTTGGAGAGTGGTTTAAATTCTTTTCAAAATCTTTAGACATCCATTGCTATCTAGGTGGTGTTATTCTAGAACAGAACACTGCTATTCTCACCCATTTGAAATTAATAATGGAAAAAATGCCTAGCAGATAGGTATGAGGCAATTGAAAGCACTAAATGAACTTTTTGGAACACTGGCTTCCAGCAATCAAAAATTCTTGGAAATAGACTCTTCATCACAATTAAAACTAAAAATGCACTCAGTCATTGATTGCTTTTATTGCCCTCGTCTGGTGTGAAAACTAATATGAAATGAGCCGCCGCATCATGAAACTGGTCTTCGGGGTTTCCGACCAGGTCCGACAAAAACTGGTATGTACACTCACAAGCTTGAAATTTGGTTTACAAGTAGTGATTACTAGTGAAGGAATTGTACTATACGTGTAGTGAAAACAAAAGCGCTGATCAGCTGTGCAGTTACTACAATGCTGATCTGCACCTTTGTTTTCGCATAGGCAAAGATATGTTTTTCCCATGATGTGGCTCAAATAGAAAAAACAAAAACTATAAGACACCAGATGTTTTGCTTTCATTCACTTATTATTTTATTATATTTGCATCTATATGTATCATATTGTAAAACTTATATCTCTCCAATTTCATTTACTTGATGAGTTTGTTAGGTTGAATTTCGATAAAAAACATGCTTTTGCGTAGTTTCTGATATTTATTAAGACATAATAACATGAAATTATAGGCTAAAATCAGTTCATATTGTTAATTTCATCATGTTTTGCTTTTTATATGTCTGCGCAAGTGTCTGATATTCAGTTTAATTCCTACTCCTTACGAAAACAATGTTGCCCATGTTATTTTACAGATTTTTCTTAAGTTCCAAAAATTGAAAATTTACAGTAGAATTTTTTTTTATTTTTTTTTTTTTTTGTTATTTTTGCTCAAAACATTAATTGCGGATACACGTTAGAACCGCCTCGCCAAAGTGGTTCTAACGAGTACCCACAGTCCATGTTTTGGAGCAAAAATAAGAAAAATGGGCATTCCCCTGCATACCCCAGTTTTGCTATATAAAAGTGGGGTTTAAGGGGGTATAATTTCACGGATATGTATTCCTGATGCTCCTCCTCAGAACACAATGCTTTTAGAATAAGGCATCTTTCAACACTTCAAATCAAGTGGCCTAGTGATAGAGCTTCAGAGGTCCTACTGTCACTGGGTTGTGTTCCTAAGCAAGACGCATTAGCTCCCCATTGCACTGGTTAACTCATATAAGCCCGGTGGTCATTTTGTGGGACATAGGCAAACAGCATAGCCCCAGATGTGACGCCGCACAACACGGCGTCCCATCTGGGGCTATGTTTGCACAGAGAAATTTCATCAAAAAATCAGATAAAAATAAAAATCACTCCCAACACCCCTAAAAAATGAAAGTGGACTCATTCAATTGATAATGATGGGAGAATCCATTCGTCAAATATGGGTTAATACTCAGGAAGCAGTGGCTCTGTCTGATCGTTATTGGATCTCCAAAGCATTTACTAAGTTGCTCTAGAGCCTAAACTGTTTGCTCACATCGCACAGGTCGAAAAAAAACTCATTGCCTTTTTCCTCACAACCTAATACAATGTACATGTACAATGTCTTTAATAAAATTTCTACTGTAACAAGCAAAATACTCTTAGACTAATTAACAATTTTTTATGCTCTTTGTTTCAACTTCAGAGCCTAGTGTTCATTAATATTAGAAAATTAATGCTTTATAATGTGAGATTTCTCTCATTATGTGTCTTTTAACATGTGTAATTTAAGACAAAAACAAGAAATTACTTTGTAGCTTAATTAAGTATGCTTGTAATGGAAAAGAAAGATAATAGCAATACAGTGTAGCATGTATACCTTTAAATCTGACTAAATAAACCTTTCATGACTGGAAAACGTGTTTAGGGAGAAGGGCAAAACTGTTGCCTAGATGAAAGAAGCCACATTAAGCCTTTTTACTGAGTTGTTGATGGATCCGTCCCGTAGTATCATGAGAAATCATGATAAGCTTAGTTGAATACAACACTGCAAATTATAACCAAGATGTCTTTTCAATTAAAGCTATATCTCCTGGTTTGTGTTGCTCCTGGCAATAAAATCCTAAAGTTATTCCCTATATTCCTTCAACAACTATTTCATTGACAATTTTTGTCTTCTATTTATAGGTACAGAGCATCTCCTTGGTTACGACCCCATGACCTTTGGTACTCCCCTCCCTCTGCTCCAGATCCCTCAGCAGGCTATCAGAGACGTCAGTTCCAAACTCATGGATCCTAAGGCGGCAGTCGGACAGTATACCCAGGACTGTAAATCAATATCGAGTCTTAAATCCCTGGTACGCAGTGCCGACTATAACTGTGCAAGGGAGGCGACTGTTGATGTTGGTTATATCTGTAAACGGTGTCAGATGGTCTATCCCGCAAAAGACGCTTGTGTGACTCATCAGCGCATGATCTGTTTCCCTGGTGGAAAAATTCCGGAGGGCATCATTCCTATTCTGAAACTGGAGCAGATACAATACGAGTGTAAGCTGTGTTCAGACAAGGTCTCGTCAGTTCAGGAATTCAAATCTCACTGTCAGAGTGAATCACATAATTTGAAACTCACAAAGTATCAACAGCAGAAATCTGCTCATGGCGGTAGCAGCATGAAATCCCCGGGTACCAATATACCATCGGCTACCGTCACGTCTGATACCGGAACCCACAGAAATGAACACTCGGTGACCCCGACAAAGACACATATGATTGGCTCATTTGCTGAGGTACTGGACCAATCAATTGAACAGAAAATTTCATCAGAAAGTAGCAGGGATGAAATGGACAGGAAAAGCGGTGCTGATTAATGGAACGTTGAAGTTAGGACACAAACAGTATTCTAATATAGCTTAAAAAGTTGAATTTGCATAGATTTAATCATTCATTTTCATTGTGCGTAATTTTCCATTTCTTTAAGTGCTACATGCTAGAGAAGTTTATTTTTTAGCAATGTGTACAGTGTTGTGAATGAAAGTGAATAGAAATGACAAGACATTGTGATCATTAAATCCAGATTCACTTGGTAATTTTTCATTTCATTTTTGACATTTTTGTTCAAGTTTAGATCTGTTTGATCTTTGTTTTCTATGGTTACCAAGGTAATAGTGGTTTCTGTGAATTCCATGCTTTGTGTTCACAAAACGTAACTGGCCAATGGATACGGATATAGTCTGACAGCAGTGCAGGTATAGATCAGGGTGCTTCTTTAGGAGAATGACTCTTCTGAATCTGCACTGTTTACCAGCCAAAAGCAACAGAAACACTGTTACTGATCTATAGCATAATTTGGTTGAAATCCAAGGATATACACGTTAAACTAGCCCCACGGAAACTTATAGAATGCATTTACGCATTATTGTTAATAGATTTTTTGTTTAGCAAACAGTCTATATATTCTATACTATATTTTGTATATATACTTTGTACATCAATACAATTTTTTGTTGTTAAAGACTATTTACTGGTTATTTTTCATGTCATTTTGTTGCATATCTTCTTAAGTCTAGGTGTTGCCCGTGACAACAAGTCAGGGAAAATGGAGATTTTCTAAAACCTGATTGAACAAGAGCTTGTCATGTGACAGTATATGTCTGAATATATGAATATGTTCAGTTTTTGTATAGTTAGTTGTTTGAAATTGTTGATGTATATATTGAAAAATCTACATGCATGACTAATCAGCATTTACAAAAAGAAATGTATGCTCTAGAATCTTTTGTTCAATTTTATCGCATTTATGCCAAATATGATTTGGTAAATTTAGAATCATACATCATCTTGTAATTGTTGTTACTTTTGACCATGCCCTTTTAGTGGGCTTTCATTACTACTTCATATATACAGTACTTTTTGAATCTGTAAATGTATATTTCAGTCTTACTTGTGTAATGAGCAGTTGTGTACACATATGTTGAACAGTTGTGTACATGCAAACATGGTTAACGGCATATAGATTAGGTGGAGAGTATTCAATGTTAGTGATAGGATTGCTTTTGCCATAATCATTTGTTATGAGAACCTTTAGGATCACCAGGACGATTCTATTGTGTTATCACTACATGTGATTATGGACAAATAGCGGGACTATCCCTGAATAATAGTCAAGTACTACTGTATAACTATCTTTTGTAAATGTAGAAAGAATGTGCTTGTATTTATGTTATCCAATTTAGAATATGAGACATCACAGATATAAATTTCCTACGATGTATAGTTGAATATTGAACGATCTGGCTTACTACACGTACATACAAAGATGAAGTGTATCATAAAAGGATCTGACCAGAAGCAACTCAGAGACCTGTCATGACACCATTATGAATACATGCCCATGTACTATACATATTTTTGGTATGTTGTTAAAATTGAAAATTTTCATCAGATAATGTTTGATATTTTTGTTATTTTTGCTCGAAACATAGATTGTGGGTACACGATAGAACCGCCTCAGCTCTTAACGAGTACCCACAACCTACGTTTTGGAGCAAAAATGAGAAAAATAGGTATACCCCTGCATACCCCAGTTTTGCTATATAAAAGTGTGGTATTAGGGGGTATACATTACACGGACATGTTTTCTTGATGCTTACAGGCCAGGCTTTGAAAACAGACTTGTTTTTTTTTTCATATTGTGGTATAGGAACCACATACCAATTCTTAAAAGGTTAAACTTGTTGCAATGGACCTTGAAACTTACAGACTCTCTGTAAACTTACATGTGAAAGAATGTCCTTGATTTTGTCTGTTGATCTTATGAAATTCTCTTTTAGTTTAAAAATTACATAAATTTTGTGATAAACCATTGTGATTAAGTGTAAGGTTTGTGTAAAAATGTGTAAAATCCAGCTTTTTTGGAATAACTTGCATTTATTGCATTCTACATGGTAATATACCTCAATCTTAATGTTTGTGAAGTGTTTGCTGATTAGTTACATCAGGAAAACATGTCTGTGAAATAAATACCCCCTGATATCCCACTTTTATACAGTAAAACTGGGGTATGCAGGGGTATACCTATTTTTCTTATTTTTGCTCCAAAACATAGATTGTGGGTACTCGTTAGAACCGCCTTGTCAAGGCGGTTCTAACACTCGTTAGAACCGCCTCGTCGTACCCACAATCTTTGTTTTGAGCAAAAATAAGAAAAATATCGAAACGTTTCTACTGAAAATTTTCATTTTTTACAACTTTAAAAATCTCTTGATATTGAATGGGCGTGTTTTCGTAATGTCTGCGTAGTTCTTCAACAAGTTAGATGGAAATTTGATGATAGTCAACAGTTAACTTTGTTGGTTTCTGTATAAAAATATTTTGTGGGTACTCATGAGGAGAACCTTGCCAAAACATGTTCTGGTCTCTAATGAGAAATACAACACATTTTAATAGAGAAACAACAAAACTGAGTTTTCATCAAATCACCAAGGTTCCTCTTCAAGTTAGTAAAACATTGTGATAGTTGTTACGTATAGTTTAACACATTTTCAGTTTGCATTTAAGATTCTGGGCCCAGTTGTTCAAAACTTAACGACGTTGTTAGTTAACGTTTCGTTAAAATTTCAAACATTAATATTACAAATACACTGTTATTTTTTGTTGAAAAAATGTGAGAATCCTTTGCACTGCAAAGGATTCTCACATTTTTTCAACAAAAATAACAGTGTATTTGTTACTTTAGCTGATATTTGCTTAACAAATTTATGTCTTAACGATATCGTTAAGCTAACGATGCTTTGAACAACTGGGTCCTGATCTTTTTGAGTTTGCATTTTCTGAAGAAATGCAGTCACTTTACATGAAGCTTTAATTAATACTTGCATCTTGGCTTTTAAAATATAATTTCCAAAGCATTTAATGCATGATTTCTTTTTTTTTTCTTCAAAGATACAGTGAAAATTATGCTTTGAAACGTGCAACAGTCATGTTGTGACGCATTATAAAACTTACTTTTGTGCATCATTTACGTGTATTTTTTCAAAGATTTACATAATAAATCTGTTCTGCTTTAGTTTTGTAATACTTTTTGCAGTTTAAATAGATATATGATTTATATACATGTTTACTTAAAATGTTCAAAGAACAGGAAAAAGTCCCTATTTTGTTCATATTGTAAAGTGTTCAATTAAAATCTCATAATTTCTCATGGTGCTTTATCGTTTCTGTTAACATTGTTATTACTTGAAAATTCTGTTCAACTTTATATGACCTTCACCTTGCCAGCATAATTATACAGTCATGTTCCTGAAAATTTTTAACACTGACTTGAATGAAAACACAATAAGCAATCAAAGTATCCATGTGTCAATCAAAGGTTCAGGACCGTTACCATTGACTACAAGGACACAAGGATTTCATGTTCAAGGTCAAAGAAGCAAGATGAAGGTCATTGAGTCAGACCGAATTTCTGTCTTTATTCTTTATATGACCAAATGTTGGTATTATTCTCCACTTTGACTTCAGGACACATTTCTGTTAATGGTAAAAATGGCAAAAGTGAGGAAGAAAGGGTTCAAGAGAGATCATAGCAAAGTGTGAGCAAAGATTGATACCTTACAAGCTTGCTTTTCTTTCCTCATGCATTTTAGTAATGATGAGAAAACATTTGTAACAAAGTGGAAAGAGCCCCACTCTGGCCACGCATGACAACCCAAGTTCTGCTTGCGGGTGTGTCAGGTGGTTTTTCTCGGGGTTCTCCCCCCACCTACTGATTGGCCCGTCTCATATGAGCTGAAATAATCTTGAAAAGGACGTAAAACTGAATTAAAAAAAAAAAAGAAGTGGAATTTAAAACAAGCATTTGGTCATCTCTATCTTTCTAGTCCTTATTCTTTAATGATTGAGAAGTTTTGTTATAGCCAAAATTTCTAACCTGCTTCAGCAACGGCGCAGTCTGATCATTATTCGCCCTCGCCATTTGAAGGTAGGAGGCCTGCATCTAAAGCTACCATTTATTATGAAATAAAATCTGCTTCCAAATTGGCTGGATATTGTTCTTATCTCTAGATAGGATGAAATTTGGACTCTTCAACTACTGATAAAGCAAATAGAGAAAATGTTATTAAATAAGACTGGGCAGATGTTGATGCTGATTTGAGCCTTTGCTGATAGTTCTTGCAGTTTCTTTTTCTTTGTTAAGCAAATATTTAAAATGTTTTAAAGTGTACTGTTAGTCTGTCTGTATATGATTTGGATTAAAATCACTATGGAGCGAAGAATATTAGCAAACCCATGGTCAGGCCATTTCACATACTCTCTTTAATTCTTATCTTTCATTTCACTGCTTTAGGGGCCAAACTTACTACATTAAACTATGCTTTGAAATAAAACTGAATTTTGCACAGTCATTTTGTTACCAAGATATTGTCTCTGTTTAATCATGTATTGATTCATTTAATTAAGCATCTGTTAAACAAGATGTGACTTACGAGAAAAATGTTGAAATCAGAACATAGAAATGTCATTATTACCGCGAAAAAGTAATTTGTCATTTAAGAAGCAAACAAATCCAACCACTTGTTTGCCTGAAGGTTCGTTTTAAGACAATTATTTTCAAGTAATTACCTTCATTTACTAGGCAAAAAATGTCGTACTGAAATTAATTAAAATAACTGCTAGATTTTACTACTGTTGTTCATGCAGAAAAAGCGTTTAATTGTCAGAGCTAGTCTTGGAGGCTTTCGTAGAGTCATTTCAACAACTTATTAACCAGATATTTGAATTTAAATGAGTTGCCTCGTGGGAAAAACATTAATGTGGTTTCAGAACAGGTCTGACACAAACCAACCTGCACAAGCACAGAAAAGAGCTAGAAGCTTGAAATTTTGGATTTAAGTAGAAGAGGAATTGTACTATCTGAGTAGCGAAAACAAAGGCGCTGATCAGCCTCTCATTCACTGCGAAGCTGATCTGCGCCTTTGTTTTCGCCTACGCAGATTGTTGGTTTTCCCATGTGTTGGCACAAATGTTGGGAAATGTAATGAGCCACATTAAGAGAAAGAGCCGTTGTGGCATCAGATCTAATATAGTTTGATACCATTTTGGCATCTATAATGGTTCAGATCAGCATGTGCGGCTGTGCAGTCTCACCAGGCTCTCTTTCTGCTTGAAATATGAATAAGGAAGAAGACATATATTTACAATTTTACTAGCTTCTTTTCGTAATGAGATTTACCCATAATGTGACTCGGTCTCCTTGCAACTGATCTGGTAAAAATGACTTGCGCTCATCTGCTACAAACCACATAATTACAGTCTTAAGCCACACAATCTCATAAATCAGGCCATTATTGCATGGATATTTATTTAATTTTTACAGGCACTGAGTTTTATTACCTCATCATTAAAACTTTATGGAATAATTTAGATTTTGATAGCTTTGGAACATCCTTTACTTTAATAAGAGCAATGTTTCTTTAATTTGATTTCCATGTATGCACAAGCAACCTCTTATGATAATGTTTTATAGATTCCAACTTCCAAGTAATTTTCTGCATTAACTATTGAGAGTGCAGCGCTGTAATGTAAGTAAAATGTATAAGCTAAAGTGTATTTTTCTAATTACAGAAGGTAAAGTGTGATTCATAGTAGTATGCCATAATTTCTCTTATCTTATTGCATCCAGAAGCATTGATTAGTTCTACAGTATTCAGAGTGAACATTCCAGCAATTTAGTGTTCTTGTTAGTCATTACTTATGTTGACGTCCAAACAGTCTTCTCACTTCTGTGTGTGGCTTGTGTTCTGTTAGGGGAACTTGTAATTGCCACTAAGCCCTCAATTTTTTCATCAGGAAAACATGCCCGTGCAATGAATACCCCCTTAAATCCCCCCACTTTTATATAGTAAAACTGGAGTATGCAGTGGTATACCTGTTTTTCTTATTTTTGCTCCAAAACATAGATTGTGGGTACTTGTTAGAACCGCCTCGGTGAGGCGGTTCTAACATGTGCCCACAATCTATGTTTTGAGCAAAAATAAGAAAAACATAAAAAATGTTCTGATGAAAATTTTCACTTTTTGCAACTTAAGAAAAATCTTTTTATTTCATGGGCATGTTTTCGAAATGGAAAACTCCCTAAGTCTTTATACATGATAGCATAATACAATTCGAAAGAAATCCAAGTTTTATGACACAAAGATTAAAAAGCAGGCAGTACCTGTTGTCCAAGAACAACTGGAAATGATTCGGTTTATCTGTGAGAAAAGTGCTCAAGCTATGTTTTCATCAGTGAATTATCACTGTTCTTTTATTGATAGCAGTTTAAGTTGAATTTTTTTTCTTTTTTTCAAATTTCATTTTGAGATCAGTACCAAAGTATTGCCATAAATCGGAGCATTGTCTTCCATGAAAAAAATTAACGACATGTATATAATGAATAACTGATATATAGATATACAGTAGTTTATGAATGTAGAATTTACATAAATTTTCTGTTAATGCTTAAAGATATATTTTAGCAATTATCCTTTTCAATGATGTTGAGAAAATTATACATGTACTCAAAAAGTCTGACACTTTCATGTTACATGTCTGTACATGTACTTACATTGCCTGATGATGCACTTTTCATTGTTTATATAAATGGCATGATTTTTCTATGATTTTGTGCAATGTTTCAAGAAGTAAAAGTTTAAAATCTAGAACACTCTTTCATTTAAAATGTCTAGGTGCAATAATTATCCAGCATGCAGTGATGAAACTTTTGAATCTTTTGTTACTTAGGCTGAGTTAATGCAAATTGCAATTGTTACATGTATCATGCGCGGATCCTGAGGGGTGACCGGGGGTCCGGACCCGGCCTGGAATTTGAAAATTTTACCTAAAAAAAAGGTAATTTCGGGATTTTGGGGGGGGGGGGGGGGGTTGGACCCCCCCTCGTCTGTGACTAAAAATTACCATTTTCGTTGGACCCCCTCTCATGAAAATTTCTGGATCCGCGCATGCATGTATGGAGGAAAAATGTCTGAAGACATTTTCTCTTTGTTTTTTTTTTTTCCTTCAAAAATGATATATTATTATCATAGATACAAACTTTTTGTATTGATTGAAATATGATGTGCACACATTTAGCTTACTTCCGTTGATAAATTATTTTGTGTTCTGGCAACACTACTTACTGCAATGATGTTATATATGAGCAATGTTGTCTTTTAGCATTGTTTGTTTAATATACACTTAGTAATTAATAATTTCTCGAAAGTGAGACTCACTTATATCTGTCTATTATGGTTCTCTTACATATAATCTCATACAAACAGATATACTGCCTTAGAAAACCTGGAAACTTACAATAACATCATTTCAAAACATTTCACTCTTGAAAGTGGTCAAAAGAACCAGTTTTCTCAAAGCAAAATTAGGAAACGTAGCCATGCAGTGTAAAAAGATTTACAGTTGATGAAAGAATGTTTGAAATGGTGTCTTTGTAAAAATGTGTGTTTACTAGGCGTTTTGATCACTGATCAATGCAGTGACCTATAATGTTGATGATTGTCTATAGTTCTCTTGGTTTAACCAAATATTTTAGACTTTTTGAAGACTATATTGTAGTAAGCTTCGCAAATGAATAAATAATTGTATTTACCATATTGTTGTGTTGTGTTTCTCTTTAAACCCATTTTAGATCAAGCTGTAAATAATCTTAGTTCTAATATTTTGGCATTATTTATGACTGGTTTAAACATGACTGCATGGCTGGTTTTGGTAGCATTGACCACTCGACCCTAACTCCTCATGTCTGTTTCTTGTTGAAGGATACATGAGATCGACCCATTCTTCCAGCATATTTCTTTGATGAAGATTTGGTCATGAAAATATTTATGCTACTGTTTTTAGCTCACCTGAGCCGTTAGGCTCACAAGGTGAGCTTATAGGATGGCCATGATCCGGCGTCCGTCCGTCCGTCGTCCGTCCGTCGGCGTCCGTCCGTCGTCCGTCCACAATTTCAAAGATCTTCTTCTCTGAAACCGCTAGGCCAACCAAAGCCAAATTTTATATGAAACATCTATAGGAAGGGGGAACCAATGTGTATATAAGAAATCCAGGTCACATGACCAAGATGGCTGCCATGCCCATATATGGTAAAAATCCTTCAAAAATCTTCTTCTCCAGAACCGGTGGACTGATTTCAACGAAACTTGGCATGAAGCATCGATGGCTCAAGCACTACAATGTGTATATAAATCATGACCCTGTAATGACCTTGACCTATTTTACGGCAAGGTCAACATAGGTCGCCAATGCATTTGAATGGGGATAACTTCTAAAATGTCATTTAAAGTCATTTAAAGTGAAAGTCTTGCAGGAAATGGGCAGTAGGACTGAATATTAATGATTCTGAAAAAAAAATGGACCCCAGGGGCTCATATGCCCCCACCCCGGGGCAATATACATGTATATTACCATAATATTCAAACATCATCTCCTCTGAAACCGCTTGGCCAATCAAAGCCAAATTTTATGTGAAGCATCAATAGGAAGGGGTAATCAATTTGTATATAAATAATCCAGGTCACATGACCAAGATGGCCGCAATGCCCATATATAGTAAAAACCCTTCAAAAATCTTCTTCTCCAGAACCGGTGGATCGATTTCAAAGAAACTTGGCATGAAGCATCGATGGCTTAAGTACTACAATGTGAATATAAATCATGACCCTGTAATGACCTTGACCTTTTTTAATGGCACGGTCAACATAGGTCGCCAATGCAATTGAATAGGGAAAACTTTTAAAATGTCATTTAAAGTGAAAGTCTTGCAGGAAATGGGCAGTAGGACTGAATATTAATGATTCTGAAAAAAACTGGACTCCAGGGGCTCATCTACCCCCACCCCGGGGCAATATACATGTATATTAGCATAATATTCAAACATCTTCTCCTCTGAAACCGCTTGGCGAATCAAAGCCAAATTTTATGTGAAGCATCTATGGAATGGGGGGATTAATGTTTATATAAATTATCTAGTTCACATGACCAAGATGGCTGCCATGCCCATATATGATAAAAACCCTTCAAAAATCTTCTTCTCCGAATCTAGTGGACCGATTTCAAAGAAACTTGGCATGAACCACCAATGGCTGAAGTACTACAATGTATTTATAAATCATGACCCTGGGTGACCTTGACCTATTTTACAACAAGGTCAACATAGGTCGCCAATGCATTGGAATGGGGAAAACTTTTAAAAAGTCATTTGAGGTGAAAATCTTGCAGGAAATGGGTAGTAGGACTAAATATTAATGATCCTGAAAAATAAAATGGACCTAAGGGCTCATATGCCCACACCCCGGGGCAATATACATGTATATTACCATAATATTCAAACATCATCTCCTCTGAAACCACTTGGCCAATTGAAGCCAAATTTTATGTGAAGTATCTATAGGATGGGGTAACCAATGTGTATATTAATAATCTAGGTCACATGACCAAGATGGCCACCATGCCCTTATATGGTAAAAAACCTTCAAATATCTTCTTCTCTGAAACCAGTAGATTGATTGAAACTTGGCGTGAAGCATCCATGGCTAAAGTATTACTATGTATATATAAATCATGACCCTGTGATGACCTTGACCAAGTTTATGGCAAGGTCAACATGGGTTGCCCATGCATTTGAATGGGAAAAACTGTTAAAATGTCATTTGAAGGGAAAAGCCAGCAAAAGCCAAGAAATTGGCAAATGGACAGAATATTGATTATTCTGAAAAAAGAAAACGGCCCAAGGGCTTCATCTGCCCCTGCACTGGGGTTAAATACCATAATATTCAAACATGTTTATTGGTATATGCAGCAGACTCAGGTGAGCGTTTACAGGACCATTGGTCCTCTGGTTTTTTTGTTGTTTTTTCTCTTTCATTGATTTAAAACATGTAGTTGTCTGTTAATACTGATTGACAGCTACAAATGTACACTGAGTACTGGTAATCTTCCTCTGGTAGGCTTGTGCAAAGACATTGTGGCTACTGGGTAACATCTGACATGATCGAAGCTGTTTAATAGGAACATAAAACATCAATTCAAACAGCCTTGCAGGCGGCCCCGATGGCAGAGCGGTTAAGAGCGCTGTTTCTTAAGCACTCGATCATCTCACCGTTGTGTCTGGCGTGGGTTGCAGCAAGTTCTGCTTGCGGGTGTGCCAGGTGTTTTTTCTTGGGGGTTCTCCCAGTTTTGCCCTACCAACTGATTGGCCCGTCTCATATGAGCTGAAATAATCTTGAAAGGGACGTAAAACTGAATTGAAAAAAAAAAAAAAAAAAAAAAAAAAAAAAAAACAGCCTTGCGTCAATGATCCTAGTATAACTAATCAACCATTATACTCAGATGGGTCAAAACTACTGTAGAAAAGATTAAAGTAAGCAATGATCAGTAAATGGTGCAATAAGAGCCAGAGTTCCACTCCAAAAACAGAAATTGGGAAAAAAATAAATTGACGATCAGGTATAAAAGGAGAACAAGTCAAGTGAGCAGCCATTTCCCAATAGATGGCCACTCAGTTACCTATACTTGACTAGAAATATGAAAATGTACGTAAGAAATGCAAATACCGGTAGCACAATAATTCAACACCAAAACATAAAACAATTAGACCCACAACAGCAGTATGGCGCCATAGAATGGTATCACAAAATCACTGTGGCACATAAACCAGTTTTACAGGCACCAAACCTTAGCTGGCTCATTTATGCACATAAAACAAGAAATAAGGTAGTTTATGTTGAAAAATACATGTATTTCAACATTTAATATGTAATCAGAAAGTAGATTGGGCTCTCTTTAAGTATGAGGTGGTCAGTATGATATTGTATCAGATAATGTGTTTGCATGAAGCATGTGAAAAGGACACCTGCCGTGCAAGGTATAAGTGTTACTAAGAAGCACACTTGATTGCTACAATTAATGCAAAACATTCCAAAATCAACGAAAAGTGAAATGGGCACTCGATCAGACAGTATGAAGGACTTTTTTGTGCAAGGGTCAATTCAGAATTCCAGCTAATAGGTGCAGAGAAACACGCTTTAATAAGATTTGATGTCAGAGTCAATAAGGCAATGCCACCGGGGTCACTGTGTGCATGCTGCAAGATATGTCAAGGGTGGACTCAGGGTAAATATTGGCTTAGTCAATGAAACATGATTCACAGTGACCACACTGGTAAATGTAAAAGTACTGGAGCTGGTTGCAACGAACTGGTGCAGTCTAAATTACGCACTGGAGTAAGATTAAAATGGCAAAAAAGGTAAATAAATCTTATACCTCTTTTCATTACCATTCCCTTATAAACTTGTGCGCACTTCATTTGTCATGTCGCCTAGCGCAGAGAAGGGCGGAAGCCTTGTAGTTTATGATTTTATCACGCAATATGCGATTTATTTCGTGGGTTAGAAGCCAAATCCGTTACAGTTCTACCAGCATGACCAGTGGCGTGTGTTTTCGAGCCAAAAACGAGGGGGAAACGCATGTTTGAGCATTGTTTTGTTATATTATCATATATGTATGAATAAACATTCAAGAAACACGATTTCCGATCGCCAATTTTTTTCTTGGCATCGAAACAAACGTTTTATAGTTGATTTTCTATTACAACGCACTGGGAGCATTTTTTGAAGCATTTGTACAACGCACTGGTCGTTGCATAAACTTGCTTCAAGGTTGCTGATTTCACATAGGCAAAACATCTAACTCGCCCAGAGACATTATTTTACAGTGATCAATTATATAAAAAAAAAACGTTACATTGAACGTACGTACAGTGATGGCAGTGACCACAACTGTGTTGTACTTTTTTTTTCTAACACCATTAGATTGTGGTTACATGTTAGAGGCGATTCTTAGAGTATACACAATCTATGTGTCGATCAAATATAAGAAAAAAATATTACCCATGTACCACCCGTTTAACTATATAATGTGGAGTCTAAGGTTCATGGGCATAATTTTATAAGGCATTTTCTTGCTTTAATTTCCATGTTTTCTAAACTAGATCCCCGTTTATCATATCATTAACCTGTGCACTAGATCAATCAGAACAAAATAATACGGCTGTAACAGCTTTAACGCTTTATAAATGTTAAAATGTGAAGTCAATATATTTGTTAAATGTGCGAATTCAGTTTGATAGCTGCATGTCTGAAAAATATGACACCATTATTCCATTATTTTTGTATCTATATTAATTTCGTAAAAATAAGACCCACAAAAACAATAAAAGACTTTTTGCAAAACAAAAACATACATATAGTTTTACAGTTGTATTATTCTGTTACACTTGGGTACTTCGTACCACTTCCATGAGATACAACAAAACAACTATGGAGCTACATGTACATCTGTTTGACCGGCTTTAGTAGTTTAAATTGGATTATAGCACTATTCTCATCGTAAAGAATCTGTATAAATAAGCGTAAAGCAACCAGGGCATCTGCAGATCAACCAAAATCCCCAAAATAAGAAGCTAGTTGTAACTTGTAAGAATTAATAAAAAAGGCACAGTCTTCACCATATCCAGCTAAATAAACTCTTTAAAAACTTGGGTGGACTCATTTAATTAAAAAAATAGGACATTTGTACATACTCGTACCTTTCTTTTCTGGCTGATTGGGCACGGATTGTTGAGATGATAAGCAGGATCTAGGTTTGATAACATGGAAAGTAATGCAAGAAAATGTTTTATAACATTATGTCCATAAACCTTAGACCCCATGTTATATAGCAAAACGAGTGGTACACGGGTAGACATTTTTAACTTCTACACATAGAGTGTGTGTACTCTAAGAATCGCCTCTAAACATATAACAACTACTATGTTTTTGCAAAAATAGAACAAAAATCAAAATTTCGTCAAACAAATATCATTTTTACGGTCTAAAGTCTTTGTGTATATGATTGCGTAATGACTGGGCGAGTTACTGATGTTTTGCCTATGTGAAATCAGCAACCCTGTAGCAAGTTTGTGCAACCACCAGTGCGTTGTACCAGTGCTTCAAAAAATGCTCCCAGTGCATTGTATTAGAAAATCCTCAATAAAACATTTTCATCGATACCAAGAAAAAAATTGGCGATCGGAAATCATGTTTCTTGAATATTTATTCATGAATATATGATAACATAACATTTTTTTTTCTCAAACATGCATTTTCTCCTTAATTTGGCACGAAAACACATGCCACCGGTCAAGCTGGTAGAACTGTATCGGATTTGGCTTCTAACCCATGAAATAAATCGCATATTGCGTGATAAAATCATAAACGGCAATGCTTCTGTCCTTCTCTGCGCTAGGCGACATGACAAATATAGTGCTCACAAATTTATAAGGGAATGGTAATGAAGAGAGATATAGCGTAAGGCGACCAGTGATCGATCATGGACCAGTGATCGATCAGCTAGTGGTTATCGGCTATTAATTCTCAAAGGATACCTGAAGTAAATCTTATGCTAGTCTCAACTTAAAGTGCATTATATTACCTTACAAACATGTATTAAAATTTATTTGGAAAGCTTTTCTATCTTGCATTTTCTTGCACTTTATGAAGAGGAGGGTCTTAGTTGTACTGCTTAAAAGTGGTGATTGTTCAATAAATTCTCCAAGATGAAACAACCTGCATTCGTTCCGACTGGCTAAACTTTTTAACTTTACTGCATACTAAACGAATCTTATCCACATTCCAAATTGTAATAGATAACGCTGCGATTAATGGACGATTTCTGTGATTTTCGAGCTATTTTTTTAACAGTTTTCCATTGTTTCTATGGGCGTTTATGCTTTTCGACCTCCTCATTTCGCTGCCTTATTTCTTTTAACTCACTGAAAATTTCCAAACTGTGTTTCGTGACTAGTGTAAACAATAATTATTCTTTCTAAAAATGTACATACCTTCCAAGTTAGCCGCGGTTTTGGAGAGAAAAAGAAGGTGATCGATCACTGGTCCACCAGACCCTGATTCACGCTGTATGATGGTGGGTGTGTTAAAATGACGTCACTGAGAAAGTGACGTGATCACGTCATAAATTGACATATTGAAAAATATGGCGAAGGTTCAAGCTTGGATATGGTATGTACACATGCATTCTCCAATGCATTTCTGATCCGCAAATTTATCAAACATAGCAATTTTTGATCGATCACTGGTCCCTTTACGCTACGATTTATTTACCTTTCCCGCCATTTTAATCTTACTCCAGTGCGTAATTTAGACTGCACCAGTTCGTTGTAACCAGCTCCAGTACTTTTACATTTACCAGTGTGGTGACACGTACGTCAACGAATCCATGTCAAGTTGTAATATTAAGTTCATGCATGGTCCAATAGCTAGGCTTGAATTAAGATTTCAAGTTTGAGGATTTAGACTAATAATTCTAGACATAACAAGACAACACAAGACTTATTTTGAGCAGACATACATAACATAGAACATTGTCTTCATCTCCTCCTTCATCATTCATGATCATTCATGATGTCTGAGGCTTATTATGGTGTTGAGTATTCATAATAATAATCTTAATTTAGGTCCAATAGCTAGTCTTGAATTAAGATTTCAAGTTTGAGGATTTAGACTAATAATTTTGACATAACAAGACAACACAAGACTTATTTTGAGCAGACATACATAACATAGAACATTATCTTCATCTCCGCCTTCATCATTCATGATCATTCATAAAGTCTGAGGCTTATTATGGTGTTGAGTATTCATAATAATAATCTTAATTTAAAGTCGCTTACATGTATTAATAATCAAACAAGCTTTAAAGAGCTTTTTATTGTGACTAGTGGAAATGTGACTTGCTCAAGGCCACAAGAGATGATGCCTCTGACGAGGATCGAAGCGGGGACCCCTCGGCATAAAGTCTACAGTACAATGTTATATGAATGAATTTGAAGTCTCAAGTTCACAGTGAACCTCAAGAGTACCTAAATTTATTTTGTAGTCTGAATCTGAATCTAAATAGTTTCTGTGTGATTTTCAAAATGACAGTAGTGTATGGGGTGCCGTTTTACTATTTATTTCCTATTTATGGATATCCATAATTCATTTTTGGATATTCAAAATTCATTTTGGATATCCATAATTCACTTTTGGATATCCATAATTCATTTTTGGATATCCTAAAATCGATTTATGGATATCCTTAATACGGCTGAATATTGGATATCCATAAATTGATTTTAGGATATCCTAACATCTAATTATGGATATCCTAAAATACAATCCTATTTTTGGATTTCCATAATTCGATTTAAGGATATCCTAAAATCTGGCTAATATTGGATATCCTTAATTCGATTTATGGATATCCATAAATGAATTATGGATATTCTAAAATAGGACTATATTTTAGGATATCCATAATTCAGTTAAGGATATCCTTAAATCACAAAAAATGATGTACGTGCCTAAGGGATACAATGTAAAAATGAATTATGGATATCCTAATATCGATTTATGGATATCCTTAAATAGATCATTTAAGGATATCCTAAAATAGATTTATGGATATCCAAAAATCGAATTATGGACATCCTAAATTCAAGATTATTTTTGGATATTCTAAAATATGGGGTGCCGTTTTACTATTTATTACCTATTTATGGATATCCCAAATTCATTTTAGGATATCCATAATTCATTTATGGATATCCATAAATGAATTAAGGATATCCATAATTCATTTATGGATATCCTTAAATCAATTTATGGATATCCTTAATTCTGCTGAATTATGGATATCCATAATTTGATTTTAGGATATCCTTAAATGAATTATGGATATCCTAAAATACAACACTATTTAAGGATATCCATAATTCTATTTAAGGATATCCTTAAATCGTATGAATATTGGATATCCATAATTCGATTTAAGGATATCCATAAATGAATTATGGATATCCTTAAATAAGATTGTATTTATGGATATCCATTATTCATTTTAGGATATCCTAAAATCAAAAAAAAATAATATAGGGAGAAATCATTATTTAAAAGAAATATTTTTAAAATTGAATTATGGATATCCTTAAATCGAATTATGGATATCCTTAAATCGGCCTATTTAAGGATATCCATTATTGAATTATGGATATCCATAAATCGAATAACGGATATCCTTAATTCCAGATTATTTCTGGATATCCTTAAATACATTTAAGGATATCCTTAAATAGGCTGATTTAAGGATATCCATAATTCGATTTAAGGATATCCTTAAATCGAATTTTGGATATCCAGAATTCAGCATGATTTAAGGATATCCTTAAATGCATTTATGGATATCCTAAATTCAATTATGGATATCCTATATTCATTTATGGATATCCATAATTCATTTATGGATATCCTTAAATCAATATAGGATATCCTAAAATAATTAAGGATATCCATAATTATTTAAGGATATCCTAAAATGAATTAAGGATATCCATAAATAAATTATGGATATCCATAAATGAATTATGGATATCCATAAATAAGGAATAAATAATAAAACGGCACCCCATACTAAAATACATTTAAGGATATCCTTAAATAAGCTGATTTATGGATATCCAAAAATTGAATTATGGATATCCTAAATTCAAGATTATTTTTGGATATTCTAAAATACATTTAAGGATATCCTTAAATAAGCTGATTTATGGATATCCAAAAATTGAATTATGGATATCCTAAATTCAAGATTATTTTTGGATATTCTAAAATACATTTAAGGATATCCTTAAATAAGCTGATCTAGGATATCCATAATTCATCGTGATTTTTGGATATCCAAAAATGTGTTTTAGGATATCCATAATTCAATTAAGGATATCCATAATTCATTTAAGGATATCCATAATTCATTTATGGATATCCATAATTCATTTAAAAAATGAATTTCATTTTTCTGGTGTTCATGGAGCTATGAACCGCAGTGGGTCGCGTGCAAAGTGAATGAACCCCGAAGGGGTTCATGTAAGCTTTGCTAGCGACCCACTGCGGTTCATAGCTCCATGAACAACAGAAAAATTAAACTCATAGCTTATATTTACATTCATTTCTCTCTATCGCTTGTTGAAAAATCACCAAGGCGGTCACATTTACCAGCAAACAGAGAATCTACACACAGTGTGTGTTCAAACATCGGAACGGCGTCGACGTATACAACGTCCAATCAGATTGGCGAGATTCATGTTTTTTGACGTCAAGTTTGGATTACGTCACGTCGCGTGACACAATGTTGTTCATGGAATTATGAACACAGATGAACATCTAATGGTTCATCTAAGGAGGTTTTAGAAAAATGTAAATATTTATGGATATCCATTATTCATTTTAGGATATCCAAAAATGTTAATGGATATCCTTAATTATTTTAGGATATCCATAAATGAATTAAGGATATCCATAAATGAATTATGGATATCCTGAAATAGATTATGGATATCCAATAGGGAACAGATAGTAAAACGGCCCGGTAAAACGGCACCCCACTGAACTGAACCTCAAGAGGATGGGATCATCTACAGGTTCCGGATTTTAGACCAGACGATACCGGCTCACAAAAAAATGGCCGCCTCTTGTCAGAATGATGTGGTCTTGTAAACTTTAGGGTTTACAGCTTAAAAGTGTGATTTGCACGTGGAATTCGATCTGATTTGTAAGTTCCCATTTATCTGCCTTGTTCTATCGTCGATTTTTAGTGGAACTTTTACCCTACTTTTATGGAAACGGCTCTTTTTTGAGGTACTTGAAATTCAAGTATTCGGGTGTAACATTATTTCGACACAGCTTTACAGACCCATGTCAATACTTCATCTTAGAATCAGAATAGGTCAGACATCACAATGAGGGTGTAACCAATGTGTGTTAAGGTAATTATTGATTGAATCCCTCAACTTTGTTCTAACCAGTGACTGGATCACTGTGGATTATCATTACTAAATATAATGAATAGTTATACACAGGTACAAACAATACGTCACAAACAACGTGGTCTATAAAATACAGGTAAGTCATGTGACTATCACATGACCTTTTCTCACTTCCGGGTGGCAAAAAAGCGACCTCAGGTCAATGAATGTGTAATGAACTGGTAATGTTTTGATGTATAAAAGTGTAAAATCATGTCGAAATATTACTCATTTATAACTTACGGTTAACTTACGGTTCCCGAGACCTTATTTTAAGCAATACTGCTTGTAGAGGTCCATCACAGCAGCTGATCAATCTTCTTGGTTAAAATCATTAAAACTTGTTTGCCGGGGTGCGCAAATATTACAATTACACATAGCTGAATTTCTCGGGGTGATCCTTCCAGGCGTCGTTTAGAGATGACTTGAACTTGTTGAGAGTTTCACTGTTGACACATTCAATAGGTAGAGAATTCCAAGGATTGATTACACGTTGGGAAAACACATTAGCCCTTTGCCTAGTTCTGTTGTGTTGTTTAGCGATCTTGAAGTTATGTCCTCTCGTCCGCGTATCCGTTGACATCTTGAAAAAGGTGTTCACATCCAATTTATCGATACCATGCATGATCTTAAAAACTTGAATTACGTCATTACGATCACGTCTGTATTTCAGTGTGGGTAATCCTAGGTGTTTCAACCTGTCCTCATAACTCATCCTACATATTGATTTTACTATTTTCGTTGCTCTACGTTGCACGTTCTCGATTAGGAATATGTCCTTTTTCAGAAATGGCGACCACACAACTGTAGCGTATTCTAAGTGGGGTCGGATTAGCGACTTGAAAAGAGGAAGAAACATCTCCTTGTCCATATATGTGAATGTGCGTTTAATCAATCCGAGCATTCTATTGGCCTTGTTGACACAGTTAAGGATATGATTGTCAAATCTTAATGTATTCTCGAAAGTTACTCCTAAGTCTTTTTCACTGTCAACTTGCTCAATGGGTATTTGTTCACCAGATTCATACATGAAATACAAGTGTCGTGGATTGTCTTTACCGATATGTAAAGATTTACACTTCTTTGCATTGAACCGTAATTCCCAGATATCTGACCAATCTGAAGACTGAATCAAGTCCCCTTGAAGTTTATTACAGTCACTGTCACTTATGGTGCTTATTGTGGAGTAAACTTTTGTGTCATCCGCAAAGATTTTCACGAAGTTAGCAATTGAATCCGGAAGATCGTTTATAAATATCAAAAACAAGGCAGGTCCCAGTAAGCTACCCTGACGAATTCCGGAGAGTACATCTGCCCACGCCGACTCTTCACCATTTATAATTACTTTCTGCTTTCTGTCTTTCAAGAAACTTTTAATCCAGTTCAGTAAATTACCTCTTATTCCGTATACATAAAGTTTATTTGCTAAACGTGCATGTGCCACAGTATCGAAAGCTTTACGAAAATCGAGGTAAATAACGTCAATACTTTGTTGCGAATCAAGAGCTTTCGACCATTCTTCAAGGACATGTAATAATTGAGTGACACAAGAGTAACCACTTCTAAAACCAAACTGATCCTTTGAAAACAGGTTGTTGGATTCCATATGAAACATAAGCTTGTCTCTGACAATAGATTCCAAGACTTTACAAACTACACACGTGAGACTAACAGGACGATAATTCTCCGCTTGTTTCTTATCTCCTTTTTTAAATATGGGTGACACATGTGCTTGACGCCACTGAGTTGGTACTTCCCCGGCTTGCAATGACCTATTGAAGAAACTAGCCAATGGTTCACAGAGAATGTCACGAAGCTCGTAAAGAAATTTACAGTGGAGACCGTCAGGGCCAGCTGCTTTTGAGGGGTTCAGGTTACTCAGTTTTTTAAACACATCTTCAGGCGTCACTATAATATAGTCCAAAGCATGATCAAACTGTCTAATTGGCAGAACAGGTACATTACTTGTGTCCTCGCGAGTAAAAACGCTCGAAAAGAATTTGTTCAATACATCGGCTTTTTCTTTGTTATTAACTGTCAATGAACCATCTTCCTGAATAAGGTCACAAACCTTATCCCTGGTTTTACTTTTTGACTTTATATAACTCCAGAATACTTTTGGCTTGTCTTTGACATTAAAACAAATGCTTTTTTCATACTGCTGCTTCGCTGTTCTAATAACATTAGTGCACATATTACGTTTACTTTTGTAGTTATCACAGTTTTCAGTGTTATTACAGTTTCTCAACTTTGTCCAAGCTCTTCTCTTTCTATCAATTGCTTCAGCTGTGTCTTTGTTCATCCAGGATTGCTTATACGAATGAATACGCAATGACTCAGGTACAAAGTCCGTTATAATCTGACATAATCTATCACTTATCATGTTCCAAATGTCATCAATTGACTCCATAGTGTCAAAATCCCACGTCGACTCAAGAAGAACCTCCCTCATAGCTTCATAGTCACCCTTAAAAAAATTTCGCCTCGGAGGACCCTGAGTATCTGGAGGAATGTAACAAATAAAGTCAAAAACTAACACAAGGTGATCACTGGCCCCCAAACTTGATTTATATTGTAAATTGTCAATCATTAAGTCCTCGTTTGTGAATATTAGGTCTAAGCAACTGTCCTGCTGATTCTCCCTATACCTTGTTGCTTTGGTTACATGCTGAATTAAGTATGTATCTCGAATATTTTCAAGAAAAATGGAAGCTTCGTGTTCAATGTTGACTGTAGTGTCAAGGTTATGCCAGTTTATCTCTTTGTAGTTAAAATCACCACAGATTAAAATGTGCGAGTGTTCAAGTTCCACAGCTTTCTTCATTAGACTATTCAACTTCAAATTGTTCTCGTTTGAGCTGTTCGGGCTACGGTAAACACATCCAGCTAAAAGTTTATCATTGTTGGCTAAACGTATACTACACCAAACAGATTCAGAATAATTACATAGAGTTAATGACTCGATTAGCACAGATTCTAATGTTTCATGTACGTAAATTGCCACACCACGTCCGTGAACAAAAGAAGGTATATAACATTCATACCCCACTATGTTAAATTCACATTTCTCAGGTGTATTCAAACTGTTTTTTGGTAAAATTTCAGTTAATAACACGATTTGTGGTTTATGACTACAAATAAGTACATCGAGTTCATCCCTTTTATTCAAAAGTGAGTCACAGTTTGTATACAAGATGCTTATTGAACTTTTTTCACTGTCTTTAAAAACTTTAAAATTTCCATTATTTACATGATTAAAATGATTTAAAGTTTGTGCACTAAAAGGGCTCAGACAATGCCTGTGTAAGGGAGCTACTTAGCTGCCCCTCACCGTCTGAATCACTCCCAGAATCATTAACTTTTATAATTCTTCTTCCCTTCAGTTTAATGTTCTTTTCTCCCTTGCTTACTCTATCCTCGTATTCTTTCCGTACTGCCTCCCTGGCTTTTTTACTTTCGTTTCTTTGTGCAATAGTTAAGTCTTTTGTTATGGAAATGTTCTTAAATTCATTGCCACAAGACTGAATATTTTTGCTACCGCGTAACATATCCCTTCTCTGGCCCTTATTCGTGAATTTGACCAAGATACCACGTGGTTTCACCTCAGTTTCTGGCATTGATGCAATTTTGGGTCTCTGCCCTATCCGTATGACCTGTACAATGTTAACGTCTTGGACACCGATCGCCTGACCTATGCGGAGGACATATTCACTATCATGACTTCGCCTTAAACTGTTATCATCACTGGTGCTTTCAGGCACACCCCAAAAAATAAGATTCAGTTCACGCTTGGCAACCTCATCCCGTTCTTTAAGTTTTTTCTCAAGTATTTTCTCAAAATCGGCCGCTGCCTCATCCTTCAACAAATTAACAAATTAATTTCCAAATATGTTTGTTGTTCATTAATTGATGCTTGTTTCTAATTTAGTATTTTAAGTTTTTAGCGCTTCTTCACGTGCGGAATTAGAAAATATGAATTTAAAGGGTTTGCATCTCGGTGAAAAGATGAAGTATTCCCACGGTATAAATCATAAAGCAATGTTCAATAATTTCCGTATTTGAATCATTTTTTTTTAAGTTTTATTAATACAAAAATAAACGGGAATATCTTTAAGCCGTCATTTGGTCTCTCTCTCTCTCTCTCTCTCTCTCTCTCTCTCTGAAGAGCACATGATTTAAATTTGTTTCGCATGTTAAAAAAAACAAAACAAAACAAAAAAAAAAAAAAAAAAAAAAAAAAAACAAAAAAAAAAAAACACTTACATTATCTTCATTCCGTGAAATAAATCTAATTTATTCACAAATTAAAATTTCTCTATGTGTAGTGTATCCATTTTTATCTACGACATTGGAATCATAATTATCTTTTACTAATCCAAGCGATGTCAACACGTGTGATGATAATTAATCGACTGACCACACAAGCCGGCTGCCCCGGGGGACTAACTACATTAATCCCTTATCATTCATATTGTACCCCAAGAATGTGTCGTTTCTTTGAAGAAGGTGTCATAAAAATAATTAAAGAAGCCGATTATCATGATTATGGGCATCGTAATTTGAGATAGTGTGTCATAAAACTGTCTTCAATAGATGAAACCGCCCTTCTTTCCGGCAAATTGATTATTACCTTTGAATAGTTTGACATGTATCTAAACTGGATTAAGTTATATTTCAATGGGATTATTTAATATAATATGAGCAAGAGTTGATGTTCTGAAGAGATGGATTAAAAGAAGAAACTTTCATTCATAAAAAAGCGCTAAGATGAATGCACTTTTATTTGTAGTTTCGCTACAAATAAGGTAAGAACTATTTATTTGTTTAATTGTTTATTACTTTTTTTTTTATTTTTCCATTATGAAATATTTTTAGTCTGATTGCAGATATGTGGCCGCGTGGTTGGCGCAAATTGTTAAAATTTTTAACTATAAAAAAAATATCTAAGTAAAACATATTTTTGTTCGCGCGGTTGAAACATCTGAGACACCCAAGAAGGTGTGAAAAGTGAAATTATTTATAAAAATTAATACAAATGCCAAAAATTATAAGTAATTTTGTATTTAGAGGTCATTATCGTTCACTGATTGAAATGGCATTACACATTTCAATTTAATTCTAACTAATGTATGCAAACAACATTGAACCGGAAACGGTTTTGCCACCCGGAAGTGAAAGTTTCAACCACAATGCAACGCGCACTACGTCATCGAGGTCAAGGTCAAATAATGTAAACAATAATACTGTATGTGTCTATACTGACTTGGAGTAAGGGGACATGATTTCGCCACTGGCGTTTGACCTTAAATAAATGCACTATTAAAACATTAGTATTTAAGCATTTTACAGTTAATTATGAAAAAATCTTACCCTGGATAAAATAATGGTGGGGCAATGTATATTGACACAAAATATGTTTGTGTTGTTTTCTTGTCCAAGACGGAATGTCATTTGCACGCCACTTCGCCGTTTCATACAGCTAGTGTCCATTTACAAAACACGAAAAGCAGAAATCCTGTACTCTCCGAACTCCTGAGAAAATCGCACTTTTATAGTCCAAAATGAACAGTCCAACATCCAAAGTACCCCCTCGACACCGCCCGACGCCATTATTTTTGGGAACATGGGTAACTTCATTCTCGCGAGATCAGAATGGGGTAACTTTGGTTCCGGGTCATCTCGACCCAAAACCAATTCGAATTTCAATTTCCGCCGCACCTCGTTTTAATCATCAGTAAGTGTACTTCTCCCACCAGGCAAAGGTGCAAATACATTTCTTTATGTCAATATCTATTGTTTTAACCATAATTTATCATACAGAAATGTCTTTGTATCTTTAAATGTTGAAAAAAGGTACCCTTACTGATGGTTAAAGAGAGGTGTGACGGAAGATGGAGTGCAAATTAGTTTTGGGTCGAGATGACCCCGATCCAAAGTTTCCCGTATCATTCTCGCGAGATCAGACGATACCAGAAATAACAACAACAATGGCGTCTGGCGTTGTCGAGGGGGTACTTTGGATTGTCTACTGCTGGATACATTACAGAAATTACGATTTTCTCCGGAGTTCAAAGAGGACAAGAATTCTGATTTCTGCATTTTAATTACGGACATTAGATGTAAGAAACCGCGAAGTGTCGTGTTCGGGAAATTTCGTTCAGGATAAGAAAACAACAGAAACTTATTTTCAGTCAAAATCATATTGTCCACCATGTTTGTATTGTTTACAATAATAAACATACAAGTACTAGCTTTTATGAAATATACAAAAATATAGTGCATTTAGTAAAGATCAGACGCCAGTGGATTTCGCATAGGGCATGGCTTTGCGCACCAAAATGACTTTGCATAAGAATATTCTAATTGTATTGCTTAGTTGCTCACTAACCTGTTTAGGATAAAAGCATTCATATGGTATAAGTTACGACATTTGAATGTGGCGTGCAATCTGGTGCCATAATTTTTTACATTTTTTAGTCTCAAGAATTTTTCAAAAGAACTTTCTTTTCGAAGAAAATCTCGGGTTTGTAAACATTGTATTGCATTTATTATAAGTTTATATCTTTCTATAAGCTCTTTGCTTTATCTGACTTCGCTTGCTATCAGTATCTATCTATCTGTATCTTTAAAATAGTTGCTTATTTTTAGGGATTTGGGGAGAAAGCATAACTTTTTGGGGTTTTAGGGAGCAGGGGGCTGAGGAAAAACATTTTAGTGAGCTGGGGAGAAAGGTCATTTTTCTTTCAGGGAGCAAGGAGCAAAGACCCCCTCTGGAAGGGGCCTCAAATATTTCCTATTTTAAGGTGAATTATGAATTAAATAAACAATTGGTATGTCATAATGAAAATCAGTTAAATCTCTATAGACCTATAATGCTTCTTCTAATTAAGACTTCATTTCTTCTGCCTTTTCCCCCCTGTCATTTTACTGTTTTACTGTAAGCCAGATGTTACGGATTGATCACAGGTTTCTCCAGTCTATAAGATGACTTCAATGACGAGACTTTTAGCTATTGTCATTGAAGGCCCATCTCCATATCTATGACCTTATCTCCATATATGACCTTAGCTGTTGGTGGGACCTTATTTTTACGACAGATTTCCTGCAAATTTTAATTTTCAGATGCATATAGCATCTTCTATTCTTTTCTCCCATTTCAGTTTTATCTTTCAGTGTAAAGTTTTCATCAAGAGTGACAATGACAGCACTACCGGAAGCTTCCCAGCCAAGTGATGGTGCATTGTCAGACACCGCTGACACAGATCAGACAGTGACTGCCCAGCTTGACTATGCCAACAAGGTTATCCTCGCCCCAATGGTGAGGGTGTGCACACTGCCTATGAGGTTACTGGCCCTGGACTATGGGGCTGATATTGTTTACTGTGAGGTGAGTGTAGTTAACTGGCAAGGGTGTATGATTACTGGCCCTGGACTATGGGGCTGATATTGTTTACTGTGAGGTGAGTGTAGTTTACTGGCAAGGGTGTATGATTACTGGCCCTGGACTATGGGGCTGATATTGTTTACTGTGAGGTGAGTGTAGTTTACTGGCAAGGGTGTATGATTACTGGCCCTGGACTATGGGGCTGATATTGTTTACTGTGAGGTGAGTGTAGTTTACTGGCAAGGGTGTATGATTACTGGCCCAGGACTATGGGGCTGATATTGTTTACTGTGAGGTGAGTGTAGTTTACTGGCAAGGGTGTATGATTACTGGCCCAGGACTATGGGGCTGATATTGTTTACTGTGAGGTGAGTGTAGTTTACTGGCAAGGGTGTATGATTACTGGCCCTGGGCTATGGGGCTGATATTGTTTACTGTGAGGTGAGTGTAGTTTACTGGCAAGGGTGTATGATTACTGGCCCTGGACTATGGGGCTGATATTGTTTACTGTGAGGTGAGTGTAGTTTACTGGCAAGGGTGTATGATTACTGGCCCAGGACTATGGGGCTGATATTGTTTACTGTGAGGTGAGTGTAGTTTACTGGCAAGGGTGTATGATTACTGGCCCTGGACTATGGGGCTGATATTGTTTACTGTGAGGTGAGTGTAGTTTACTGGCAAGGGTGTATGATTACTGGCCCAGGACTATGGGGCTGATATTGTTTACTGTGAGGTGAGTGTAGTTTACTGGCAAGGGTGTATGATTACTGGCCCTGGACTATGGGGCTGATATTGTTTACTGTGAGGTGAGTGTAGTTTACTGGCAAGGGTGTATGATTACTGGCCCAGGACTATGGGGCTGATATTGTTTACTGTGAGGTGAGTGTAGTTTACTGGCAAGGGTGTATGATTACTGGCCCTGGACTATGGGGCTGATATTGTTTACTGTGAGGTATGTGGAATTTGATTTTGATCAGCGGCTTTAGAAAATTTCTTTTTGATTTCTAACCAGGGCTGATAAAAATCGGGTTGATCAGCCAAAGATTGGAGTACAAGTACTCCATCCCTGTCTGATTTGCAGTTCACTATGTATGTAAAGCAATAAATCTTTGGTTGGGTTACTGCTTAACATCCCAGTCAACAATTTTTCAGTCATGTCGAGACAAAGACTCTTAAGCAGGTTTAGATTGAGGTCTTATACTTAAACTCTAATATACCATTTATTTCTTTCTACAGGGGAGTTCTGTGTCCTGGTGGTAGAGCGTCACACTCCAAATCAAGAGGGCCTGGGTTTGATCCCCACTGGGGGGCACTGAGTTGTGACCGTGAGCAAGACATTAATTCTCTAGAGTACTGGTTTATACCCAGGAAGCTGTGGCATGGCTGAAAAATTGTTGACTATAACATAGTAATAATAAACCTCAATGGAAACAAATGAGCCTGTGCATGAGAAAACCAACAATTTGCATAGGCGAAAACAAAGCCGCAGATCAGCTTCGCGGTAACCGCGAAGCTGATCAGCGCCTTTCTTTTCGCTACACGGATAGTACAATTCCTCTCCTACTTAAATCCAAAATTTCAAGCCTCTAACCATCTTCTGTGACTGTACAGGCCGGTTTGTGTCGGACCTGGTCGGAAACCCAAATTGTTGGTTTTCTCACGCACAGACACAAAATTTCTTTCTTCATTTGTAGGAGATCATTGATTTCAAGGTGTTGAGTTCAAGAAGAATAGTGAACAGTAAGTAGATTTGCAGTCTTGGACCCTGACATAATTAATGTTTTGTTTAGATTTCATCCTGTGTATTTTACAAACTCATACATTGCAACTTTTTGTCAAAATAAGGGAAATCATCAAAGTCCCCATTATTCACTGGTGCTTGGAAGCCTGGGGTTGCCAAGTTCTCAATTTCTACTTTCTGCTTTATCACAGTACTTCTAGTTGTTGTTCTCTGTGATTCCACATTAATGGGCTATAGAAAGCTTCTGTTTTTAGCTCACCTGAGCCGAAGGCTCACAGGTGAGCTTATAGTATACCCATGCTCTGGCGTCCGTCCGTCAGTCGTCTGTCATTCACATTTTCAAAGATCTTCTCCTCTGAAACCGCTTGGCCAATCAAAGCTAAACTTCATGTGGAGCATCCTTAGGAAGGGGAAACGAAAGTTTATATAAATGGTCCAGGTCACATGGTCAAGATGGCCGCCATGGCTATAAATAGCAAAAACCTTTAAAAATCTTCTTCTCCAGAACTAGTTGGCCGATTTCCACGAAACTTGGTATGTAGCATCGGGGACGTGGGCCCATCATAGTTTATATAAATCATGCCCCGAGGATGACCTTGACCTATTTTACGGCAAGGTCAACTTAATTCTCCAATGCATTTGAATGGGAAAAAATGGTAAATTGCTATTGAATGGGTAAAACTTACTGGGAATAGGCAAATGGACAGAAGATTAATGTTAATGGAAAATTTTAGCCCCTGGGGGGTTGTCTGCCCCTGCCCCGGGGCTATATACATGTATATTTCCATAATAATGAAACATCTTCTCCCTTGAAACCGCATGGCCAATCAAAGCCAAACTTCATATGGAGCATCCTTGGGAAGGGGGAAAGAAAGTTTATATAAATGGTCAAGGTCACATGACCAAGGCCAACATTAGAAATATTCTTGTTTCCCCTTTCCCGACCCTGTATCTCAGGTATGAGTCGGTCGGTCGGATTTTTTTTTTTATCCATACATACCCTTATCAATGAATTACCTGTTCTAATATAAGTAAAACATCTATATAAAGGTACACAAATGAGTTTACAATTGAAGATGCAATTTATCTGTGTTCTTCAAGGATAGAAATGTTAGCAATTTAAGTCAATTCTTCCTTCTGGAGCATATTTCTGTTTTGGTCATGCAGTTAAAAAAATCTTGAAGGAAAAAATGCAATAAAATTTTTTGGGTCGGGGCAAATTTTTAGGGTCGTTCGGGGAAGGGGAAACAAATGTAATTTTATTTTTGGCCCAAGATGGCCGCCATGGCTATAAATAGAAAAAACCTTTAAAAATCTTCTTCTCCAGAACCAGAAGGCCAATGATTTTGAAACTTGGTGTGAAGCCTCAGTGACTGGAGCTCTACAAAGTTTATATAAATCATGAGCCTGGGATGACCTTGACCTATTTTACGGCAAGGTCAATATAGGTTGCTCATGCATTTGAATGGGGAAAAGTGTTAAAATGTCATTTGTAGGGAAAAACTTGCAGGAAACTTGCTAGAAATGGACAGAAGATTGATGAATCTGAAAAAATTTGGACCCCAGGGGTATGTCAGCCCCCACCCCGGGGCAATATACATGTATATTACAGTGATATTCAAAGATCTTCTTCTCTGAAACTGCTGGGCCAATCAAAGCCAAACTTTATGAGGAGCATTTTTAGGAAGTGGGAATGAAAGTGTATATAAATGGTTATGGTCACATGACCAAGATGGCTGCCATGGCTATAAATAGCAAAAACCTTGAAAAATCCAGAAGGCCTATGATTTTGAAATTTGGCATGAAGCACCAGGCAATGGAGCTCTACAAAATTTATTAGCTCACCTGAGCCGAAGGCTCACAAGGTGAGCTTATAGGATGGCCATGATCCGGCGTCCGTCCGTCCGTCGTCCACAATTTCAAAGATCTTCTTCTCTGAAACCGCTTGGCCAATCAAAGTGAAATTTTATGTGGAGCATCCATGGGTAGGGGGAACTGAAGTTTGATCGCGAGATCCGGGTCACATGACCAAGATGGCTGCCACGCCCATATATGGTAAAAACACTTCAAAAATCTTCTTCTCCAGAACCGGTGGGCCGATTTCCACGAAACTTGGTATGTAGCATCGGGGACTTCAACCAATCATAGTTTGATAAAATGATGACCCTTGGATGACCTTGACCTATTTAACGGCAAGGTCAAATTTGGAAACATAGGCTTTTACATGGGAAAAAGTGAAAACTATGAATTTTTTGAAAACTATTGCAGCCTGAGGCCTGAAAAGTGGTAGATGAAAACAACTAATGAAGTAGATGAAGGTATGTGATTAATTTAGGTCAAGGTCATCTCTTGACCTTGGCCAGTCTGTCGTCCATACACACTTTTTAAAGATCTTCTCCTCTGAAACCGCTTGGCCAATCAAAGTGAAATTTTATGTGGAGCATCCATGGGTAGGGGTGACGAAAATTTGATCGCGAAATCCAGGTCACATGACCAAGATGGCCGCCACGCCCATATATGGTAAAAACCACTCAAAAATCTTCTTCTCCTGAACCGGAAGGTCGATTTTCACGAAACTTGGTATGTAGCATATTGGACTACAGCCCATCATAGTTTGATCAAATGATGACCCTAGCATGACCTTGACTTATTTTACGGCAAGGTCAATTTTGCAAACATAGGCTTTTACATGGAAAAAAGTGAAAATTATGGATTTTTTGAAAACTATTGCAGCCTGAGGCGTGAAAAGTGATAGATGCAAAACAACTAATGAAAGTATGTGATTAATTTTTAGGTCAAGGTCATTTCTTGACCTTGACCAGTCTGTCGTCCATACACACTTTTCAAAGATCTTCTTCTCTGAAACTGCATGGCCAATCAAACTGAAATTTTATGTGGAGCATCCATGGGTAGAGATGATGAAAGTTTGATCGCAAAATCCAGGTCACATGACCAAGATGGCCGCCACGCCCATATATGGTAAAAACCACTCAAAAATCTTCTTCTCCAGAACCGGCTGGCCGATTTTCATGAAACTTCGTATGTATAATTTGGGACTCCAGACCATCATAGTTTGATAAAATGATGACCCTAGGATGACCTTGACATATTTTATGGAGTAGATGAAGGGATATGATTAATTTAGGTCAAGGTCATCTCTTGACCTTGGAGGGTCTGTCGTCCATACACACTTTTCAAAGATCTTCTTTTCTGAAACTGCTTGGCCAGTCAAAGTGAAATTTTATGTGGAGTATCCATGGATAGAGGGAATGAAAGTTTGATTGCGAAATCAGGGTCAAATGACCAAGATGGCCGCCACGCCCATATATGGTAAAAAACACTAAAAAATCTTCTTCTCCAGAACCGGTAGGCCGATTTCCACGAAACTTGGTATGAAGCATCAGAGACTCTAGCCCATCATATTTTGATAAAATGATGACCCTGGAATGAACTTGACCTATTTTATGGCAAGGTCAATTTTGTAAACATAGGCTTTAACATGGGAAAAGGCATAAACAATGGATATTATGGAAACTATAGCAGCCCGAGACATGAAAGTTGCTACATACAGACAACTAATAGTCAGTGAAGGTATATAATAATTAATTTAGGTCAAGGTCTTTTTTTTACCTTGACCATAGTCTGTCTTCATCCACTATTCCAAAGGTCTTCTTCTCTGAAACCATTTGGTCTATGAAAGTGAAATTGTATGTGGAGCCTCCATGGACAGGGGGAAGGAAAGTTTAATCGCGAAATCCAGGTCACATGCTCAACATGGCTGCCATGTTTAAACGTGTGCAAAATGCTCAAAAATGTTATTCTCAAGAACCAGTGGGCTGATTTTTACGAAACTTGGTATGTATCATTTGGAGCTCCAGTCCATTTTAGTTTGAACAAATGACCACCCTAGGATGACCTTGTCCTATTTTATGGCAAGGTCAACTTTGGAAACTTAAGCTTTTGCATGGGAAAATGTGTGAAAATCAGAGTTTTTGAAATCTATTGCAGCCTGAAACGTGGCAGATGCAGAGAACTAGTGTAAGGTATGTGATTAATTAACGTCAAGGTGAAATCCAGGTCACATGCTCAACATGACATTCATGGCATTCATTCATTCTCTTTTCACGAAACTTGGTTTGTAGCATTTGGAACTACAGCCTATCAAAAGTTGAACAAATTATGACCCTAGGATGACCTTGTCCAGTTTTATGGAACGGTCAGTTATGGATATTTATGCTTTAACATGGGTAAAAATAAAACAATGAATTTTTTGAAGTCTATTATGAAAATTATGCTTTACAACTAGATCTCAAGTGAGCGTTAACAGGACCAATGGTTTGCAGCCTGAGACCTGAAAAGTTGTAGAAGCAGACAACTAATGCACTTAATTTAGGTGATTAAGGTCATTGTGTTTTACCTTCAAAGATGATCTTCACTGAAACCGATTTAATGATGAAAGCCAAATTTTATGCAGAGCATCTATAGGTAGACAAAACAAAAAGTTTGTTCACTAAATCATTTCAAAAATATTCAGAACTGATATTGTCCTATTTTCATGAATCTTGTTCAAGTTTTTCCTAAGGTTAAAACATTCTTAACCTGTTTTTTTTTTTTCTTTTTTTGCAGGATCACTGATGCTGGTATCCCAAGCTCACTCACAAAATCAGGAGCCAACGAGCTGGTTCTTACTTTTAACCAGAATGTTTTAGAGCAAAGAGAAAAAAAAAAAAAAAAAAAAAGAAACATATGCGTACCCGGTACACCCTAGTTTGACCGTATAAAAGTTGGGTGTAAGAGGTTGTACATAACACAAACATTTTAGCATGATGTGATAAATTCTTTTTAAAAAAGTATTTTTAACGTAGGCGTCAACCTGTACCAGGTAAGTCTTATCTGGTGAAAACAGCATGTATAGGTTTTTATTTATTTATTTTTTTTTTTGTTCATTTATTTAGCATGCAATGATGGAATAAAACAAAATTCTGAATATTATTATTCAATTAGAGAATCACCAGACTTTATGGAGGGCCTCTTCCTTTGGGAGCTTTACCGCCTTTTTGATCAAACCGGATTTTTATAATTACTTTCCTATTATGCTTGTCATTGATTTCATTGACATTGATTGATCATTGCTATTTTGAATTTTCATTGATGATTGTTCTTGTCTTATGAAAATTGACTCTACATTTTTTATTCTAGGTTGAATTCTGAGCGAATCGATACATATACACCTTGGACATTGTTTTTGTGGATTTAAACATGCTATAAAAATTGAAGTGCTATGTGACAGTGAATAATTTTAATATTACTTTCTGTGTTTAAAGTGTTCTAATAGTGAATTAGTGTGTGTATAGTGCCGTGTGACACTGTGTTTATAATTGCCTACAGTGTTCCTTTTCAGGCAATTTTGGGGCCGAAATTCGGCCCCATTCCCAATGGCAAAACGCCACCATTTTTCCCAATTGACCCAGAAAAATTCCCAATCAAAAATTCCAAAAAAATCAGAACTTGAAAGTTCGTTTTTGATAGCCACGAAAACTAATGACTATTATATTTTTACCTTTGTTGAAGTTAATACTGTAAGTAATTGTAGTCTAACTTCCTCTGATATCAAATCCAATGTAATTGAAACATGATTAGTGTAAAATTCCTCATTATAATCAGTTTTAGCTGCTCTAATTTCACCTAATTGTAGAGCATATCTTCCGACTTTGTGCCAAATTTTCGACAGCACTAGTAATCAACACAAAAAGAAATCTAGGTCAGACATGTGTTAGGTTGAATGTGAAAAAGCATCCAGACACCAAATTGTGCACTGGAGAATGAACTTGACACTTAACATCCACATAATATTGTTCTACAAGTATTGACTTTTAGAAAAAATAATTTTACAAGTGCTTATAGTATACCCATGCTCTGGCGTCCGTCCGTCAGTCGTCTGTCATTCACATTTTCAAAGATCTTCTCCTCTGAAACCGCTTGGCCAATCAAAGCTAAACTTCATGTGGAGCATCCTTAGGAAGGGGAAACGAAAGTTTATATAAATGGTCCAGGTCACATGGTCAAGATGGCCGCCATGGCTATAAATAGCAAAAACCTTTAAAAATCTTCTTCTCCAGAACTAGTTGGCCGATTTCCACGAAACTTGGTATGTAGCATCGGGGACGTGGGCCCATCATAGTTTATATAAATCATGCCCCGAGGATGACCTTGACCTATTTTACGGCAAGGTCAACTTAATTCTCCAATGCATTTGAATGGGAAAAAATGGTAAATTGCTATTGAATGGGTAAAACTTACTGGGAATAGGCAAATGGACAGAAGATTAATGTTAATGGAAAATTTTAGCCCCTGGGGGGTTGTCTGCCCCTGCCCCGGGGCTATATACATGTATATTTCCATAATAATGAAACATCTTCTCCCTTGAAACCGCATGGCCAATCAAAGCCAAACTTCATATGGAGCATCCTTGGGAAGGGGGAAAGAAAGTTTATATAAATGGTCAAGGTCACATGACCAAGGCCAACATTAGAAATATTCTTGTTTCCCCTTTCCCGACCCTGTATCTCAGGTATGAGTCGGTCGGTCGGATTTTTTTTTTTATCCATACAACATACCCTTATCAATGAATTACCTGTTCTAATATAAGTAAAACATCTATATAAAGGTACACAAATGAGTTTACAATTGAAGATGCAATTTATCTGTGTTCTTCAAGGATAGAAATGTTAGCAATTTAAGTCAATTCTTCCTTCTGGAGCATATTTCTGTTTTGGTCATGCAGTTAAAAAAATCTTGAAGGAAAAAATGCAATAAAATTTTTTGGGTCGGGGCAAATTTTTAGGGTCGTTCGGGGAAGGGGAAACAAATGTAATTTTATTTTTGGCCCAAGATGGCCGCCATGGCTATAAATAGAAAAAACCTTTAAAAATCTTCTTCTCCAGAACCAGAAGGCCAATGATTTTGAAACTTGGTGTGAAGCCTCAGTGACTGGAGCTCTACAAAGTTTATATAAATCATGAGCCTGGGATGACCTTGACCTATTTTACGGCAAGGTCAATATAGGTTGCTCATGCATTTGAATGGGGAAAAGTGTTAAAATGTCATTTGTAGGGAAAAACTTGCAGGAAACTTGCTAGAAATGGACAGAAGATTGATGAATCTGAAAAAATTTGGACCCCAGGGGTATGTCAGCCCCCACCCCGGGGCAATATACATGTATATTACAGTGATATTCAAAGATCTTCTTCTCTGAAACTGCTGGGCCAATCAAAGCCAAACTTTATGAGGAGCATTTTTAGGAAGTGGGAATGAAAGTGTATATAAATGGTTATGGTCACATGACCAAGATGGCTGCCATGGCTATAAATAGCAAAAACCTTGAAAAATCCAGAAGGCCTATGATTTTGAAATTTGGCATGAAGCACCAGGCAATGGAGCTCTACAAAATTTATTAGCTCACCTGAGCCGAAGGCTCACAAGGTGAGCTTATAGGATGGCCATGATCCGGCGTCCGTCCGTCCGTCGTCCACAATTTCAAAGATCTTCTTCTCTGAAACCGCTTGGCCAATCAAAGTGAAATTTTATGTGGAGCATCCATGGGTAGGGGGAACTGAAGTTTGATCGCGAGATCCGGGTCACATGACCAAGATGGCTGCCACGCCCATATATGGTAAAAACACTTCAAAAATCTTCTTCTCCAGAACCGGTGGGCCGATTTCCACGAAACTTGGTATGTAGCATCGGGGACTTCAACCAATCATAGTTTGATAAAATGATGACCCTTGGATGACCTTGACCTATTTAACGGCAAGGTCAAATTTGGAAACATAGGCTTTTACATGGGAAAAAGTGAAAACTATGAATTTTTTGAAAACTATTGCAGCCTGAGGCCTGAAAAGTGGTAGATGAAAACAACTAATGAAGTAGATGAAGGTATGTGATTAATTTAGGTCAAGGTCATCTCTTGACCTTGGCCAGTCTGTCGTCCATACACACTTTTTAAAGATCTTCTCCTCTGAAACCGCTTGGCCAATCAAAGTGAAATTTTATGTGGAGCATCCATGGGTAGGGGTGACGAAAATTTGATCGCGAAATCCAGGTCACATGACCAAGATGGCCGCCACGCCCATATATGGTAAAAACCACTCAAAAATCTTCTTCTCCAGAACCGGCTGGCCGATTTTCATGAAACTTCGTATGTATAATTTGGGACTCCAGACCATCATAGTTTGATAAAATGATGACCCTAGGATGACCTTGACATATTTTATGGCAAGGTCAATTTTGGAAGCATAGGCTTTTACATGGGAAAAAGTGAAAATTATGGATTTTTTGAAAACTATTGCAGCCTGAGGCCTGAAAAATGGTAGATGCAAACAACTAATGGAGTAGATGAAGGGATATGATTAATTTAGGTCAAGGTCATCTCTTGACCTTGGAGGGTCTGTCGTCCATACACACTTTTCAAAGATCTTCTTTTCTGAAACTGCTTGGCCAGTCAAAGTGAAATTTTATGTGGAGTATCCATGGATAGAGGGAATGAAAGTTTGATTGCGAAATCAGGGTCAAATGACCAAGATGGCCGCCACGCCCATATATGGTAAAAAACACTAAAAAATCTTCTTCTCCAGAACCGGTAGGCCGATTTCCACGAAACTTGGTATGAAGCATCAGAGACTCTAGCCCATCATATTTTGATAAAATGATGACCCTGGAATGAACTTGACCTATTTTATGGCAAGGTCAATTTTGTAAACATAGGCTTTAACATGGGAAAAGGCATAAACAATGGATATTATGGAAACTATAGCAGCCCGAGACATGAAAGTTGCTACATACAGACAACTAATAGTCAGTGAAGGTATATAATAATTAATTTAGGTCAAGGTCTTTTTTTTACCTTGACCATAGTCTGTCTTCATCCACTATTCCAAAGGTCTTCTTCTCTGAAACCATTTGGCCTATGAAAGTGAAATTGTATGTGGAGCCTCCATGGACAGGGGGAAGGAAAGTTTAATCGCGAAATCCAGGTCACATGCTCAACATGGCTGCCATGTTTAAACGTGTGCAAAATGCTCAAAAATGTTATTCTCAAGAACCAGTGGGCTGATTTTTACGAAACTTGGTATGTATCATTTGGAGCTCCAGTCCATTTTAGTTTGAACAAATGACCACCCTAGGATGACCTTGTCCTATTTTATGGCAAGGTCAACTTTGGAAACTTAAGCTTTTGCATGGGAAAATGTGTGAAAATCAGAGTTTTTGAAATCTATTGCAGCCTGAAACGTGGCAGATGCAGAGAACTAGTGTAAGGTATGTGATTAATTAACGTCAAGGTGAAATCCAGGTCACATGCTCAACATGACATTCATGGCATTCATTCATTCTCTTTTCACGAAACTTGGTTTGTAGCATTTGGAACTACAGCCTATCAAAAGTTGAACAAATTATGACCCTAGGATGACCTTGTCCAGTTTTATGGAACGGTCAGTTATGGATATTTATGCTTTAACATGGGTAAAAATAAAACAATGAATTTTTTGAAGTCTATTATGAAAATTATGCTTTACAACTAGATCTCAAGTGAGCGTTAACAGGACCAATGGTTTGCAGCCTGAGACCTGAAAAGTTGTAGAAGCAGACAACTAATGCACTTAATTTAGGTGATTAAGGTCATTGTGTTTTACCTTCAAAGATGATCTTCACTGAAACCGATTTAATGATGAAAGCCAAATTTTATGCAGAGCATCTATAGGTAGACAAAACAAAAAGTTTGTTCACTAAATCATTTCAAAAATATTCAGAACTGATATTGTCCTATTTTCATGAATCTTGTTCAAGTTTTTCCTAAGGTTAAAACATTCTTAACCTGTTTTTTTTTTTCTTTTTTTGCAGGATCACTGATGCTGGTATCCCAAGCTCACTCACAAAATCAGGAGCCAACGAGCTGGTTCTTACTTTTAACCAGAATGTTTTAGAGC
Source organism: Rugalucina vietnamica (assembly GCA_964017185.1). Taxonomy (NCBI): domain Eukaryota; kingdom Metazoa; phylum Mollusca; class Bivalvia; order Lucinida; family Lucinidae; genus Rugalucina; species Rugalucina vietnamica. Next base: position 7,545,131 of record OZ024877.1, on the reverse strand, counting down.
AAAGAGAAAAAAAAAAAGAAAAAAAAGAAAAAGAAACATATGCGTACCCGGTACACCCTAGTTTGACCGTATAAAAGTTGGGTGTAAGAGGTTGTACATAACACAAACATTTTAGCATGATGTGATAAATTCTTTTTAAAAAAGTATTTTTAACGTAGGCGTCAACCTGTACCGGGTAAGTCTTATCTGGTGAAAACAGCATGTATAGGTTTTTATTTATTTTTTTTTTTTTTGTTCATTTATTTAGCATGCAATGATGGAATAAAACAAAATTCTGAATATTATTATTCAATTAGAGAATCACCAGACTTTATGGAGGGCCTCTTCCTTTGGGAGCTTTACCGCCTTTTTGATCAAACCGGATTTTTATAATTACTTTCCTATTATGCTTGTCATTGATTTCATTGACATTGATTGATCATTGCTATTTTGAATTTTCATTGATGATTGTTCTTGTCTTATGAAAATTGACTCTACATTTTTTATTCTAGGTTGAATTCTGAGCGAATCGATACATATACACCTTGGACATTGTTTTTGTGGATTTAAACATGCTATAAAAATTGAAGTGCTATGTGACAGTGAATAATTTTAATATTACTTTCTGTGTTTAAAGTGTTCTAATAGTGAATTAGTGTGTGTATAGTGCCGTGTGACACTGTGTTTATAATTGCCTACAGTGTTCCTTTTCAGGCAATTTTGGGGCCGAAATTCGGCCCCATTCCCAATGGCCAAACGCCACCATTTTTCCCAATTGACCCAGAAAAATTCCCAATCAAAAATTCCAAAAAAATCAGAACTTGAAAGTTCGTTTTTGATAGCCACGAAAACTAATGACTATTATATTTTTACCTTTGTTGAAGTTAATACTGTAAGTAATTGTAGTCTAACTTCCTCTGATATCAAATCCAATGTAATTGAAACATGATTAGTGTAAAATTCCTCATTATAATCAGTTTTAGCTGCTCTAATTTCACCTAATTGTAGAGCATATCTTCCGACTTTGTGCCAAATTTTCGACAGCACTAGTAATCAACACAAAAAGAAATCTAGGTCAGACATGTGTTAGGTTGAATGTGAAAAAGCATCCAGACACCAAATTGTGCACTGGAGAATGAACTTGACACTTAACATCCACATAATATTGTTCTACAAGTATTGACTTTTAGAAAAAATAATTTTACAAGTACTGGCTTATGGAAAAATAAATATAAAAAGTTTGAGAAAAAGTAAGTTTATTGGTGCCATTGTAACTCAGTGTTGCTTAGTATACATAGAGATATTTTATCTATGTTATCAAATTAAACAAGGAATCACTTTACTTAAAAAATTTTACGCCGCAACTTTTTCCCAATTTGGGCATTTTGCGCGTAATTTTTCCCAATTGCAAGGGCCCCGCCCCCATTCCCAAAAAGGTGAAAAGGAACACTGGCCTATAGTGTTTTGTGTGGCAAGTACTTTGTGAATACTGAACATTGAATGCTGGATGACTGATAGACAATGCCTCGTAGAAAGTATTGGAAGAAAGGCAAGGCACATCAAAGTTTGGAGGACAAGAATGAAACGAGACAGACAGATAAGAAAGAGAAAGATGATTTGTTGACTGGAAATGAAAGAAAAGGGTTAAACTTCCCCAAAAAGGCTGAGAATGGGTTAAACTTCCCTAAAAAGGCTAAAAATGGGTTAAACTTTCCTAAAAAGGCTGAGAATGGGTTAAACTTCCCGAAAAAGGCTGAGAATGGGTTAAACTTCCCCAAAAAGGCTGAGAATGGGTTAAACTTCCCGAAAAAGGCTGATTCTGTTGCCAATATGCCATATACTGATAGTGTTGCCAAAAAGCCTTGTACTGATTGTGTTGCCAAAAAGCATTGTACTGAAACTGTTGCCCAAATGCCTTGTACTGAGACTGCTGCCAAACATATTACAGATACCATTGCCAATCATTTTGCCAATTCTGTTTCTGAAACAAATTCTATGACTAGCTCAAACAATACTGGAACTAAACTTTTGCCTGATACTTTGGTTAATACAAATATAAGTCCGTTCAAACAGATAATTGCTGATATCAAAGAAAATATTAGCACAACCATGCACACAGATTTTGATACAGTGATTCTGGAATCTTTTCCTGATGTGGATGCCAAATCTCAATCAAGAGTCATTGAAAAAACATCTGAAAGAAAAGATGAAGCTTCTTCTCCTCAAAATACAATGCTGCAACAGCATACACAGAATAATAAAGAAATTACTGCTCAGCATCATTTTAACAGTGATTCATCAGAAACATGTTTAGACGATGACATGGTTTGTTATCAAGCATTAAAATCATCTGAACAGTTGTGGAATGCAAGTGATTTGGTCTTTGGAAGTTTTCTTCAAAATGATGTCAGATTTTCTGAGCAATCAAGAGGATATCAGTGCACATGCAATGCATTATGTATGTTGTCATACTCACTTTGTCATAATGTGTTCGAAAGCTTGATATTAGATGAAGTGCTTTGTGAAGGAGATGTTGTCTATCAAACTGTAATCAACAGATTAAAGTCAGATGGAAAATTTGTTCATCACCTGTTGAGCTTGGAAGAAATCCCAGATAATTTTGAAGTAAATATGGGAAAATTCAGATTAGAAAAAATGCCTATATTATGTGGCCCTCTCATTGATACTCAAAATTTTGGCTTGCCAACACTTCATGATACCTTGCAGTTAGCCTTCAAGTATGTATCATCAGGTCTTATCACTATTGGGGCCATATGCTCTGCTGTTTTTAGAAATAATGACATGTATGTGTTTTTTGATTCTCATTCCCATGGTGAAAATGGACTTTCATCAAGTGACGGGTCATCCTGTTTAATAGCATTTTCAAGTATAGATGATCTAGTTACATACATGTATGCATTCTATGATAGTTTAAATCTAAATACTGACTTACAGTTTGACTTCTTGCCTATCAAGATTAAGAAGACTGAAGAAACACAGAGCTATAAAGATCAAATGGATAGTAATATGGAAGCCTACTTCAGGGATCAAAGACTGAGACAAGCTAACAAAGCACAAAGTAAAGTACAAACCCTGTCCAATAATACGTCAAACACATTAATTGAAGAATCAATGAAAGAATTAAGGACCAGCAAATTTAAGCATCGCACTGATTATTATAAAAATTACAAAAGAAAATGTAGACAAAATGAAGCATTTCGAAGAAAAGAAAGAGAATAAAAAAAATCATCCAGAAAAGACCCTGGTTTTAAGGCCAAAGAAACTTTGTATCAGAAAGAATCAAAGCAATCTGCTAGAAAAGACCCAGTGTTTCAAACAAAAGAAAGAGAATCAAAACAATCTGCCAGAAAAAACCCTAGTTTTAAGGCCAAAGAAGCTGTGTATCAGAAAGAATCAAAGCAATCTGCTAGAAAAGACCCAGTGTTTCAAACAAAAGAAAGAGAATCAAAACAATCTGCCAGAAAAAAACCCTAGTTTTAAGGCCAAAGAAGCTGTATATCAGAAAGAATCAAAGCAATCTGCAAGAAAAGACCCAGTGTTTCAAACAAAAGAAAGAGAATCAAAACAATCTGCCAGAAAAAAACCCTAGTTTTAAGGCCAAAGAAGCTGTGTATCAGAAAGAATCAAAGCAATCTGCCAGAAAAGACCCTAGTTTTAAGGCCAAAGAAACTGTGTATCAGAAAGAATCAAAGCAATCTGCAAGAAAAGACCCAGTGTTTCAAACAAAAGAAAGGGAATCAAAACAAGCTGCCAGAAAAAACCCTAGTTTTAAGGCCAAAGAAGCTGTGTATCAGAAAGAATCAAAGCAATCTGCAAGAAAAGACCCAGTGTTTCAAACAAAAGAAAGAGAATCAAAACAATCTGCCAGAAAAAACCCTAGTTTTAAGGCCAAAGAAGCTGTGTATCAGAAAGAATCAAAGCAATCTGCCAGAAAAGACCCTAGTTTTAAGGCCAAAGAAACTGTGTATCAGAAAGAATCAAAGCAGATAGCAAGAGCAAATCAGGCTTTAAAAACACAAGAGAAAGTATACCAGAATAAATCAAAAAAGAAGGCCAGGGAAAATGCTTATGTTCGCGAATGCGAGAGAATCAAGAAGCAGCAAGTAAGGCAGGAAAAAAAAATTTGATGACAGTTTGGAAATCATTACTCCTAGAAAAAGATATAAGCATGACACAGATAATTTTCCAGAAACTCACAAGAAAGATTTAAAAACTATTGAAGAAGCTATTAAACAATTCCATTCAGATATTTCTATTGGACCTTTGTATATTTGTTCATGTTGTCACCAGACATGGTTCAGGAAAAGTGTTTCTATGTTAAAGAATACCCATATTCCAGCAGAAAGTAAAAGACTGCATTGTACAGACTTCATATCTGTCAATAGTGAAGAATGGATATGTCATACTTGCTTAATTGCCTTAAGAGAAAGTAAAATTCCAAAGCTATCAGTAACTAATGGTATGAAGTGGCCAGTCAAGCCACCAGAGTTAAACTTACATCAGTTAGAAGAAAGGTTAATAGCACTGCGTATTCTATTTATGCAGATAAGAGAATTACCACGTGGTGGCCAGTACTCCTTGAAAGGAAATGTAATTAATGTACCTGTTGATATTCAGCCTACAATAAACTGTCTGCCAAGGCCAATGGATGAAAATTTTACAGTTGCTATCCAGCTGAAAAAGAAACTTTCCTATAAAACGGTTGACTTTAAGGAAAATGTAAGACCATTAAGAGTTTTGACTGCTCTACATTGGCTTATGAACAACAGCAAGCTATACAAGAACTCTGGCATAGTAATTGATGATGGCTGGTTTAAGGAAGTTACTGAGAGTGCAGAGGAAACAGTCAGAGAATTTTTAGGAGTTTCAAGAGAACAAACTAATGACAAACATAATTTAAAAAATGATAAGCAGGAAGAAATTTTAAGTAAAAAGGACACTGATGCAACAACTGACTATGATTCTGATCATTACAGTGAGATAGATGCTAATGACCATGTTGGCAATATAGATACATTAGTGGATGATGCTGATATTGACAATAAGTGTGACAAAGTTTTCACATTTGCACCAGGTGAAGGACAACACCCTTTAAGTCTATATAATGATAAAGATGCAGAGTATTTGTGCTTCCCATCCATATTCTGTGGACAAACACCACCTAGTAAGGAAGAACGAATTGTTCCAGTTCATTATAGTGACATTGTTAAATGGGAATTGAGAAGTGTTGACAGGAGAGCTGCACAGTCAGTTCCAAATATATTCTTTAAACACAAAAAACTACAGATGAAACAAATCAGTGATAAAGTCAACTTAGCTGTTAGAAGATGTAAAAAGCAAGGTCAAAAAATAACAGCAGCTGAAGCTATATATATATAGAGATTCAAATTATCTGGACAAACTTGTAAATCTTGATGAAGGCTATTATATATTTCGCCAACTGAGAAATTCACCTGCCTATTTAGAAATGCGCAAGAAAGACATTTTTGCAATGATTAGGCAGCTTTCCTTGCCTACTTGGTTTATGTCATTGTCAGCTGCCGATACTAGATGGACAGATCTGTTGAAAATGTTAGCAAAGTTGAATGATGGTATTGAATATTCTGAAACAGAATTAGAAAGGCTTACTTGGCAAGAGAAAACGAAGCTAGTACAGAAAGACCCAGTTACATGTGCAAGATACTTTGATCATAGGGTTCAAGAGTTCCTCAATACAATTCTCAAAAGTAGTTCTGAGCCTATTGGAAAGGTGCTTGACTATTTTTATAGAGTTGAGTTTCAGCAACGTGGCTCCCCTCATATTCACATGCTTGTTTGGGTAGAAAATGCTCCAACTTTAGAAACAAAGTCAGAAGAGGAAATAATTGAATTTGTTGATCAATATCTCACATGCAGTAGTGATAATGAGAAAACAGCAAATCTTGTTAACCTTCAAAGTCACAAACATTCTAGAACCTGCAGAAAAAGGGGGAAACCAATATGTAGGTTTGGATTTCCATTGCCACCATTGCCGAAAACTATGTTGCTGTATCCTCTTGAAGAAAACATTGACAAGTACAAGAAAAAGAATGCAGAGCTCCAAAAATCAATGAGTGTAAAGAAGATGAAAATATGCCATTTGAGGAGTTTCTAGAAAAAATTGCTAAAATGAACTTAGAAGATTATATTTGTTGCATAAGAAGCTCCATGAAAGCACCAAAGGTTTTCTTAAAGAGAAAAATGAAGGAAATGAGAATAAATCCATTTAATGAAAACATACTTCTTGCCTGGAAGCCAATCTTGACATTCAGATTGTTCTTGAACCATATGGTTGTGCTTCATATATAGTTGGTTATATAAGCAAATCACAGAGAGGGATGAGTGCACAACTTGATGCAGCAGCAAAAGAGGCTAGAAGAGGAAATCTTGACCTAAAGAAACAAGTCAGGCATATTGGGAATGTATTTTCTAACTGTGTTGAGGTCAGTGCTCAAGAGGCTGTTTATCTTGATCTGCAAATTCCTTTGACAAAATGTACCAGGGATATTGTTTTCATCAACACATCTATACCAGAAGAAAGGATCTTTCTGTTAAAGCCAAAAGCTGCTCTTGATGAACTTCCTGCTGAATCCACAGATGTAGAATCTGACAATGTTATACAGAGGTATTCTAAAAGACCCAGGCAGCTTGGGAAATTTTGTTTAGCTGATTATGTCTCTAGGGTTGACATTATTTACCCAAAAGGAAATAAGTTTCCAGAGAAAGATGATGGCAAAAATGAAGATGACAGTTTTGTCAGTAGCTCTGGTGATGAAAGTGATGACTGCTTTGATGACGATAATAGTCGAAGTTCAGGCCTGTTGTTCAAAGCAAAAAATGGAACAAAATACCAGAAAAGAAAAGTACCAAGAATAATAAGGTATGTCAAATACAACAAAAAAAGGGATCCAGAAAATTACTTCAGAGAGCAGCTAATGCTTTTTGTACCTTGGCGAAATGAACAGAAGGATTTGATAGGTTCTTTTGGCACATATGAAGCTCGTTATAACTCTGTGCAGACATCCTTGGTGTCCAAAAGAAACGAGTATGAGCATCATGCTGAAGAGCTTGAGATTGCAAGACAAATGATGGAAAATGAGGAAAGAGACTATGATCAAATTGCACCAAATGCAGAGCAAGAAAATAGAGAGACTGAAGAAGAAGGGCCAGCAGAATCTGAAAAATTTGTTTGTTTCAATCCAAGCAGAGTTGTAGAGCAAAGGCATTATGACATTGGAATAGAATTACAGCCAACTTGCTCAGTACCACCAGTAGAAACAAGTGGTATTTTATTACCAGATGATGAATACTTACAACTACTCAGAAGTCTTAATTTGAGACAAAGAGAATTCTTTAACCACATTGTGCACTGGATTAAATCCAAAGATGAACCAGTCTATGCTTTCCTAACAGAAGGAGCAGGTGTTGGTAAATCAGTTGTCATTCAAGCACTTTATCAAAGTCTTTATAGAATGTGGAATTTGAAAGATGGAGAAAATCCAGATGATAAAAGAATTTTACTATGTGCTTACATGGGCTTTGCTGCTTTTAATATAAGTGGCCAAACCATTTCCTCTGCATTCCACAGGAAAATTTTTCAAAAGGGGACCAATCATCTTTCAGCTGATGAATTAAACACATTCAGAATTAAGTATAGACATCTGAAACTTGTCATTATTGATGAAATATCAATGGTAGGGAACATGACATTAAGTTTTATCAACATTCGCTTACAGCAGCTCATGGGAACAAAAGTTTTTGGTGGTTTAAGTGTTATTGCTGTGGGTGACCTGTACCAGCTTAAGCCAGTAGGGGATTACTTGATAAGTCTAGATTTGACAAAGGGAGCATCATCATTAGGGCAGAACTTATGGAAAAGGCTCTTTACGATGTATGAATTGGTTGATATCATGAGACAGAAAGATGATCTTGCATTTGCACAGCTATTAAACCGACTTCGGTTGAATGAAATGACAGATGAAGACAAACAAAAGCTGCAGACACGTGTTGTTGACCATGAAACTGGTGTCTATCCAAAGGATGCCCTGCATTTGTTTGCAGAGAATTGTTATGTAGACCAACACAATGACACTATTCTGAGTCAGTTGCCAGGAGAAAAGTTTGTGATACAGTGCCATGACATTGTTGTCTCAGCAAACATTCCTGCTAAAAGGCACCAGTCCCTGATTGATGGGCTTCCAATGGTGCTACGGGTGTGGTGAAACACATTGACTTCAGGTGGATGGAAGGAACAAATCGACCTAGCATTATTTGGGTATTGTTTGATGACCCTCGGGTTGGTAAGGCAACACGTGAAAAAAAAACAGGAAATTCTACAACTCAAGCATTCATTCAGACTGGACACCTGTATTTGAAACACAACAAACATTTATAGTGAACTACAAAACGTTTCAAAGAAGCCAATTTCCACTGACACCAGCTTCAGGTAAAACAGTCTACAAAGCTGAAGGAGCTACAGTAGAATGCCACATATGCACTATGTTGAATTTAGTTGAGTGAAAAAGCTTGAGGATTTATATATATTGAATATGAATGAAGCTGCTCTGGCTGTAGATAATGATGTGAATATAGAGATGGAAAGGCTACGCAGAGAAGCTGTCTTAGAACTGTGTTATGTTCCTCTGTATAAAATCGGATCAGACAAAACCAAAATCGAATTTAACAATGCTAGATCCTTGCATAAACATTTCAAGGATGTTGAATTTGAACCAAATGTGTTGGCAGCAGATGTAATTGGATTTTCTGAAACAAGATTATGTAGTAGAGATGAAAATGTACATTTTGCTCTCAGACGGTTCAGACTTATAAGACTTGATGATACAGTAAAAGAGGCAAACAACAGGCCATATCATGGACTTGCATTATATGTTAAAGAATACTTACATATTCAGAAAGTTGTGAAATTACAATGTAAGTCATTTGAATTCATATTGGCTGACATATTCAATGCTCAAAGAAGTTGTGTTCAAGTTGTTGTATTGTACAAATACCCCAAAAGTTCACAGGCTGATTTTAGAAAGGATATTCACTGTCATCTTAGGCCAGTTGTTGATCTGAATGTTAAATTAGTCATATTAGGTGACTTCAACATACAGGTAGATGGTGCCAATACAAGGTTTGTGGATTTTGTGGAAACATTATTTGGGTGTATGCAGCAAATCAAACAATGTACAACTGACTCTGGATCAATGCTAGACTTGATTTTTTCAAATTCTGAAGGGTTTTGTGATGTTATTGAGGCTTATTGGTCTGATCATAAACTTATATATTGTGCCTTAGACAAATAGATATTCAAATGATGTGATGCAAATGATGAATAAAGTATAAAAGAAATCAGTGTGAAGACATGACCCATTCCTGAGAAAGATAATAATGTTATTTGTATATAGTTGACACCTTCGCAACCAAACATAGCTGCAAAGCTGAATTTGAAATGAGCTTAATATTTTTGCTTACCAAGATTTGCTTCTAAAAGTGTTGCTTGATTCAGATTAATATATATATATATATATATAACATGTAAAGTCGATTTTTATTTTAGTATATATATATATATATATATATATATATATATATATATATATATATATATATACAGGTCCGTTTCATTAATAACATACCCCTGCAATGTCGCAAAATAAATTGACCCCGCACCCTGCATTGCATGGCTCATTGCTGGATGGTTATTAGTCTGGACTGGATGAAACTTCTACAATTTGTGTATACATTTATGTGTGTTAAACTGGTAGTTTGTTTATATTGATCGTGAGCAGTCCGATTGGACAGGAAGCTGTTTTCGGCATGTACCAAAATTCCGACAGAATTAATGTCAAGTTTTCAACGGTCGGCGATTGGTATTATGTAAGTACTGTGAATACTGCCACTTTCTGACCTGAATGTTATTCATTGACATCTATTTGATATACATTAAAACTTGCACCGCATTCGCAATACATATAAGGTTCAGAAATAATGATTAAATAGACGCTATTTCCTTCATTACAGACATATTAACTGCTCTTAATGTCTACTTCCATCTTAGTGTGCTCTCGCGCGTTTAATATTTGATTCGTTGAAGTTTCTCTTGGATGATTACTAATATAAGCCGTCTTGTTAAAATCGCCAGTCACACTATTTCAATCAATTGTATTCAAAAACCATCAAATGTCCTTAATAAATATATGTTAAAGAATGTCATTACATAACTTAAAACATTGTCATAGGCAGGTACACATTGCATTAGATACAAGGCTATCGTAACTCTCTTTAAATAATCATGTCAACTGTTAATGATATTCTCAGACGTCCAGTTTTTAAATTTGATAAACTTTCAGACAATTTATGCGCTGAAAACATGCATTTGCATGGTAGCATTATACAGGGTAGTAGGTATAGTTAGATATTCCATTTCTACTTCAGTACTTTAGCGAATGTGATGTAAGTTTTAAGGTATCTACAATAGATGCCAATGAACAACATTCATGTCAGAAACTGGCAATATTCACAGTACTTACATAATACCAATCGCCGAAAGTTGAAAACTTGACATTAAATCTACCAGAATTTTGGTACACGCCGAAAGCAGCGTCCTGTCCAATCTGACTGCTCACGATCAATATAAACAAACTACCAGTTTAACACACATAAATATATACACAAATTGTAGAAGTTTCATCCAGGCCAGACTAATAACCATCCAGCAATGAGCCCTGCAATGTAGGGTGCGGGGTCAATTTATTTTGCGACATTGCAGGGGTATGTTATTAATGAAACGGAGCTGTATATATATATATATATATATATATATATATATATATATATATATATATATATATATATTAAAATCTCTAAGTTAACATCATAACAGAAGAATTGAGAATCCGTTTCATTTGAATGCAAAAAGTGTAACCCCACTTAAGAAATTTAATCAGGTGGTTTAGTTAATCTTTGGGGTTGCCACCTTTTTTTTTTTTTTTTTTTTTGTTGTTGTTGTTGTTGTTGTTGTTTTACTTGTAACATTCAATCATGAACATTTAAGTCATTGTTTATTTAATTGGTACTTGAAACTAGTTCTGGGTAAAATAGTTATTGATGTCGTGTATCCCCATTGCTATTGATTCACTAGATATTCTAGGAGTGTGGAGGCTCTGTGATACACCAATTGACTCCTCCGCCAGCAAGGTATAGCCACGCCCACCCCTATTTCCTTAGACAAACATTGTGTTTTTGCACCTATATTTACCTGTAAAAAGCATGTGTTGGTTTGTTTGTCTAACCCACGTGTTGTCTAACCGTCATTGACCGTTAGCTAATGTGCAGATTTGAATGGTCAATATAAAATGAATATTAATGATGGGTGGTTTGACGGAGGACTCAATTGATCCTGACTCCAGAGCAAGAGGTCAGGAGTGTTATCATTGAGGAGTATTGGGTGAGAACTCAGAAAGTAGTTCTACCTTGACTTACTGAAAAAAAATTTACTGGGACATTAAACCTTATCCTAAACAAAAACAAAGAAAAAATTAACATGCAAATTGTTACAGGAATAAAATGTTGTTTATTGTCCCCCGCCTTTTCGAAGAAAAGCGGAGGGACATAGTTTTTGGCTTTCCGTCATTCCGTCCATCCGTCCGTCTGTCCTTCTGTCCTTCCGTCCCCCTATAGAGTATGTACCTTGTGTGCGCAACTCCTCCTACAGTTTTACTCCGATTCTTTTAAAACTTTGCATATGTTTTTACCATCCTTTGAAGATATGCATGTCGTTTGGATATAATCCTCAGATTAATTTTTCACACATTTTTTGCAATTTAAACTTAGTCATTTTTCGAGCATTTTGTCAATGAAAGTGAATGGACAGTGGGTACCTTTTGTGCGCAGCTCCTCCTACAGTTTCATTCCGATGCTTTTGAAACTTTACAGATGTCTTTACCAGGCTTTGAAGATATGCATGTGGTTTGGATATGATATTCAGATTAATTTTTATTACTTTTGTTCGCAATTTGAACTTAGTCATTTTTCGGTCATTTTGACAATGAAAGTGAATGGACAGGGGGTACCTTGTGTGCGCAACTCCTCCTACAGTTTCATTCAGATTCTTTTGAAACTTTGCAGTTGCCTTTATAATGCTTTGAAGATACGCATATGTTTGCATTTAATCCTCAGCTTAATTTTTATCACTTTTTTCGCAATTTGAACTTAGTCATTTTTGGGGCATTTACACTTAGAAAGTTCATGTGGCTTCTCAGATTATATTTGTGTAACTAAACAATCAAGGAGGGGGACATAAATTCTCTGAATTTGCTTGTTATGACTGAAACATATAATACCACATGATGTATTTGTTAAAATATGGTGAAATGCAATACTTTGGATTTTTTTGTTGTTCCTTTGTAAGGACACTTGTATATAATGTTTATAAAGAAACTGAAAACCCCACATGTACACTCATAGAAGTTTTTGAAATAAAGAGACTGTGACTATAATGTTGGAGAAAAGTGAATTTTGCAAATATACAGTACATAACTGATTTAATTGCAAGGAAAACAAAGATCTAGATGCATTGTTAAAGTTTTATTATAATGGTACATTCATAGCTTGTATGAAGCAGGACTAATGTTATATAGTTTGTTGAGTGGTTGACCATAGAGATAAGCTTATAAATAGTTGTGTTGCAAATTTTGCTATAAGATGCTATTGTACAGTGCTGAGCAGTGAGTAGACCTGTTTTTTTTATGATTTTAGAGAATCTGGATATTAAAATATGGTTTCAAGCTGAAAAAAAAATATTTGCATGTAAAGAGCTTATTTTGATGTTGAATATAATGTATCTACATTTTGACCAAATATTTGCATGTAAAGAGCTTATTTTGATGTTGATTATAATGTATCTACAATTTGACCATATATGTTGATTGTTTTACATAATATGTTTATATGTACAAACAAACATAAGATACTTAAAAATGATAGAATAAAAAGAAATGGAAATAACATGCACAATGTATATTGTTAGTACAAGTGTATTATCTTAATTTATTTACAAGTTTATGAATATCACGTACAATAATAACTTTAATCACTGAACTTGTTTTCTGTTTGTAGTACTTTATAATCTGTAAGCTTTAAATGTACCCTAATGATGACTTTTACAAGGTATCTATTTCAATAATGGAAATGTAATGCACAACTTGCACTTCTTTTGAAGTTTTAATGTTATAGACACAGTCTCATTATTTCTTCATCACCAACTGTCCAATTATATAATGTATATATTGTATAATTCATGATCAATTAAGTTTGCACACTTTTGAAATGTGGGTATAAAATTTCAATGGTTCTTATCTATGTAGTACTGTTTTGCTAATGAGCTATTAGGATCTGTGTTGAATGTAATTGAACAAATAAACCTTTATTGGATGACAGAAGCTAGTTCTTTTCATTGCCATTCCTTTTGCATTCCCTTATTTGGCTTTAAGGTTACTGTGTATGAAACAAGAAGCTAAGCAATGGTAAAGAACTGGCACAATTAGAACCAAAGTTCCATCCAAAAACCCCAAGTGGAAAAAAACAAAACAAAATTTCAACCAAACCTTAGGCTCTAATACATACTGTATTCTTGGACAAACTGTAAGCCAAGTGAACAGCTGTTTCCAAAAAAAGGCCACAAAACACACATGAAGCTGTTAACAGGACAAATATCAACATTGAAATAAAAAAATGTTGAGAATCACAGAAGTAATGGCTCCATCTTGGAATGTCAGTAATATAAAATTACTGTTGTGATTTTTTTCAAAGGTGCCTAACCTTGCCATCACTATCAAAGGAGGCAACTGAAGAAGCAAGTTATGAATACACATAATTTGATCAAATACTGACTAAAAGTGGCAGTAAATGTTTCAACAGAATTGATATGTTGTTTTCTGTTTTAAGTCACTCAACAGCTAAGGTCATATGGAGATGAAACCTCGGATTAAAGTCTATATGTCAAGCCCTGGGTTGTAACCAGGAGCCCTAGAAGGGAAATAGATTAACCCAACTTGTCACAGAGGCCACTGTTTCACCAGAATGTCCTCCCAGAAACTTTGCAGCCTTAGAGCGGAAACTTGCCAGATGCAGACAACTAATGAAGTCCGTAAAGGTATGTGTGTATTTAAGGTCAAGGTCATTTCATGAAGAGTAAATGCTCCAACGTCAGGCTTCAGGTGAGCATTCTCAGGACCAATGGTCCTCTGGTATAAATCATGACCCTGGGATGACCTTGACCTATTTTACGGCAAGGTCAACTTAGGTCGCCCATGCATTTGAATGGGGAAAATTGTTAAAATGTCATTTGAAGGGCAAAACTTGCAGTAAATTGGCAAAAGGACTGCAGTTTTATGTTTTCAAAAAGAAATTGACTCCAGGGGTTGCTCTGACCAAGCCCTGGGGTTATAAACATGGATATTACCATTCTAGTCAAACAAGTTTATTGGTATATATCTCGGGTTTCAGGTGAGCGTTTACAGGACCATTGGTCCTCTGGTCCTTGTGGTCCGTTGAGATCAGCGAGGGTATTCTGAGAAATCAGAAAATTATTATCAGGTTTAGATTCATTTTCTAACCAACGTTTAATATATTTGACCCCATTTGGACTACATTCGTCTTTGTATCGACTACCCTGTTGAAAGATAGAAAATTAAAGCAATTCGCTTTCTTTGGCTCCATGTTGTCAAATCTATAGGGTCACTGAAGAGACTTAAGAAGCCGAAACTGCTGTTTGGCCCATCCCCTTTCTCATTAATATGCTCACTGCTCTTGAAGGATCTGTTTTAATTTTTATGCCCCCCAACTTCAGAAGAAGTTGAGGGTGCATATTGATGCCCCCAACTTCGGAAGAAGTTGAGGGGGCATATTGGTTTGGGTCTGTCCGTCCAGTGGTGTGCAGTCAGTCTGTGATGCGTGAGTAACGCTTAGCACTCGGTCAGGAACCGTAAGAGCTAGGATCTTGAAATTTGGTATGTAGTTTGTATATGAAAATTAAGAGGACACATATTTTTTCTTTCAGGTAAATTCAAGGGGCTAGGGCCCCATTCTGTGAGAGTTATTTCCCTTTTTAATTCTTGATAAAGTAAATAGATAGTGGGTACCTTGTGTGCGCAACTCCTCCTACAGTTTTATTCCGATTCTCTTGAAACTTGACAGATGTTGTGACCATGCTTTGAAGATATGCATATGGTTTTGATATAATCCTCAGATTAATTTTTGTCACTTTTTTCTCAATTTGAACTTAGCCATTTTTCGGGCATTTTGACAATGAAAGTGAATGGGCAGTGGGTACCTTGTGTGCACAACTCCTCCTACAGTTTCATGCCAATGTGTTACATGTGTTATGGGCATGGTCTGAAGATATGCATGTGGATTGGATATAATCCTTGGATTATTTTTTGTCATTTTTTTCACAAATTGAACATAGTCATTTTTTCGGGCATTTTAGTGAATGGATAGAGGGTACCTTGTGTGCGCAACTCCTCCTACAATTTAATACTGATACTTTTGAAACTTTGCAAACATTGTGACCATGCTTTGAAGATATGCATGTGGTTGGGATATACTCCTCAGATTAATTTTTGTCACTTTTTTTTACAATTTGAACTTAGTCATTTTTTGGACATTTTTACATCTTGAAAGTGACTTACCAGTTCGGGGCATAGTGTTTCATAAACACATTTTCTAGTTATTATCTATTAGGACTGAACAAATTCTTGTTATACAATCACAGCAGACTAAGACTTGGGCTCTGTAAAATTGTTTTAAGCCCTCTAGAAATTATTTTACTGACAGTTTGAAAGTTCTACTGTGACTTATCTTGACATCATATAATTAGTTTGTCTTCATATCTGTTGCACACAATCTGTGTTTTCAGAAAATGCTTGGGAGATAGCCACCTTGCCTGGAAAGAGCTGGTCATCATGCTCTCATTATGAAAACACACCCGTGTAATATACAGATTTTTCTTATAAAAGTTGTAAAAATTGAAAATTTTCAGAAGAATCTTTTTGATATGCAAAAATGAGAAATATGTTTTGTTTAACAAAACTGGGGTATGGATGGGTATACCTTAATGTATACATTAAGGTATACCCATCCATACCCCAGTTTTGCTAAAAAGTTATGCATTTCATGGACTTGTTTTCCTGATGTTCATTTTGGGATGTTGAATGATTGATTTACAACGCTTTGACATTCTATTCTCCTTTTATCAGAAAAGGATGACTTTACTCAAACATGAGCAGCAATGTGAGAAAACAGATTTAACCATTTTTGGGGCTTTCAACTAGGTCAGACACAGTCTTGCTTGTACAGTCAGAGAAAAAGGTTGAAAGCTTGAAATTTTGGATTTAAGTAGAAGTGGAATTGGACTATTGGTTTACCAAAAACAAAGGCACTGATAATGTATGCAGTTACTGCACAGCTGATCTGCGCCTTTGTTTTCGAATATGCAGATTGTTGATTTTCTCATTTGGCAGCTCATTTGTTTTTATCTGTTTTCAGCCCAGCTGGGGACCATAGACTACGTACAGTCTGACAAAATAGTAGTGTTTAGAACTCATCCCTCGGAGAAAAGTCGACTTGTATTTCAACTGGTGAGTGATCTCCCTTGTTACCCTCTGACTCGAGCTGGTAGTAGTGTAGTTCATTAACATTATGGAAACATATATGCATTTAATATACAGCTTTTTTTTTTTCATTATAAAAATGAAAATTTTCATCCATTTTTTTTTGCGATTTTTTCAGTTTTCTTTTTGCTTAAACATAGTTGTGGGTACATGTAGAGGCATTTGCTGACAAATATCCACAATTTGTGTTTTGAAGCAAAAATAAGAGAAAAAGTGTACGGGTATACCCCTGTAAGCGCTAGGGTTTACTAGATAAAAGTGGGGTATACAGGTATAAACTTCATAGACATGATATCCCTGATGTAAGCTTCTGGGGATATGGTTAAAAATATTCATAATCTCATAAAAAGTTTTGCTTTCTGTTTATGATTCTGGAGGTGTGTTTATTGATTGGTTGAGTGTCCCAGAATCAAAGTACCTGTGTGCAGTATAAACAGGAAAAGAAAAAATAATGTGAATTAAATTCTATAATTTAATTTAGCATTTTAATAATAGAAAATTCAAAATAAGTTTAGTATCATATATATGGTAGATTATGGAACGCCGGTCCGTCATGCTAATTGTAAAATGCTAAATGCTAATTGTTAATTGTTAATTATATGGCAATACTGCACTAGAGGGTGGATGGGAAGTTATTATTAGTAACATAATAGATAAATAGTACTTACTAAACGATAATTGGTAAATTAAAAATTGAAAAAAAAAAAGTAAATGCGAAAACTTAATTGCAGATTGCTAAATGACCCGTCATGCAAATTGTAAAATGTTAAATGTCAATTGTTAATTGCATTTTTTGCCGGTCCATCATGCTAATTGTAAAATGTTAAATGTAAAATGTTAAATGTCAATTGTTAATTGCATTTTCGCTGGTCCTTCATGCTAATTGTAAAATGTTAAATTGCATTTTTCGACAATCCGTCATGCTAATTGTAAAATGTTAAAAGTAAAGTGTTAAATGTTAATTGTTACGAGGGTGGGTCAGAAAGTTCTGTCATAGGTGGTGTAACTTTGTTAATAGACATGATAGATTGCTGTATTATACCTTGATTGAAAGGGCTACATTTCGCCTTTATAACAATGCCAAAATAATGTCCGAAAGAAATAAATACTTAGACATAGACGCATTGAAAGACACCTGGGGTAAAACCAATGGCACGTTTTCTAGAATTTGTGAATATCATTGTGTATGTTTCATGCGTCATATCTTCATAACTAACGGTCAAATTTTTTCTCCAACTTTACAGTGATAAATAATAGTATATTTAGAAACACAGTCTGACAAAATTTACCGTTATTGATGCTATGGTGACTTTATAATAAAGGGATATATATGATGTCATTAAAATACGTACCCCTATGGCATTTCTGGCACCACTGGGCCATTATATTTGCTTGGTTTTTTATGAGTTTACTACAGGGCACACTAGGATGAAACGATAAAATGGTTAACCGCATTTTAAAGTCCCTGGTCTACGTGTAGATGTCAATAAATGCCCTTTGAATTTAAACTGTAATTTTAATGTATTCACAGCAAGCCAATTTCACTATTTCATTTTGCAATAACTCAATTAAATTCAATTGAATAATTTTGATTTTTGCAGGATATATTCATCTATGTTTGAAAAATATATTGCATGGATTATATTTTTTCGAGTCGTTTTTCTTTCAATAATATTCACAAATTCAAGAAAAAGTGCCATTGGTTTTACCCCAGGTGTCTTTCCAGGCGTCTATTTCGAAGTATTTCTTTCTTTCGTGCATTCTTTTGGAATCATTGTAAAGCAGAAATGTAGCCCTTTCAATCAAGGTATAATACATCAACCTATCATGTCTATTAACAAAGTTATAACACCTATGACAGAACTTTCTGACCCACCCTCGTATTAGCAAAATGCATACGAATTACAATGAATGACAATCTTATTTGAAATTATCATTTATATTAACATTGAACAATTAGTATGACGGACCGGCTTAAAATGCAATTAACAATTAACATGTAACATTTCACACTTAGCATGATGGATCGGCGAAAAATGCTATTAACAATTTACAAATAGCATTTAACATTTTATTAACATTTGACAATTAGCATGACGGACCAGCGAAAATGCAATTAACAATTAACATTTAACATTTAACATTTTACATTTAACATTTTACAATTAGCATGACGGACCGGTGAAAAATGCAATTAACAATTAACAATTGATATTTAACATTTTTCAATTTGCATGACGTACCGGCGTTCCATAGGTAGATATATTTTCACACAAATTAAAAATAATGCCATTGCAATAATTTGTAATACATTAAAAATGATGAAAATAACAATAGGGTGTAAAACTATGAAATTGGTCCATGATCAGAAGAAATACATATGAGCCGCATCATGAGAAAACCAGATTCTTGCATATGCGAAAACAAAGGCACAGATCAGCATGGCAGTAACTATGAAGCTGATCAGCGCCTTTGTTTTCGCTACACAGATAGTACAATGCCTCTTCTTCTTAAATCTAATATTTCAAGCTTCTAGCCATCTTCTGTGACTGTACAGGCCGGTTTGTGTCGGACTTGGTTGAAAACCCTGAAGACCGGTTTTCTCGCGTTGCGGCACATATGAGCCGCATCATGAGAAAATCTGCTTTTGTCATATTCGAAAACAAAGACACAGACCAGCTGTGCAGTCACTGCACCTTTGATTTTGCTACACATGTAGTACAGTCCCTTTTCTCCTTCAATTCAAAAGTAGTACAATTCCTCTTCCTTAATCTGAAGTTTCAAGGTTCTAGCCTTATGTGACTGCACAGCTCAGTTTTGTAGAGCAGCTTATTTTGTGGTTGGAATGGTTCGGAAACCCCAAGATAGGTCTTCTCGTGATGCGGCTCATATGTTACAGTAAGCATTAGCATATTTTAGATACATACATAAAATATTTGGTACAGAAATATGACGTTATGCTGAAACAGTACCTTATCATGAAGAAGGGACTCGTATTTGTTAAAAAAAGTTAAATGCAAATTATTAAACATAAATTCTATGAAATTGTCATTGAAATGAAATATATGAGCCGCCTCATGGGAAAACCAACAATCTGCATAGGCGAAAACAAAGACGCAGATCAGCTTTACCGCGAAGCTGATCAGCACCTTTGTTTTCGCTACTCGTATAGTACAATTCCTCTTCTACTTAAATCCGAAATTTCAAGCTTCTAGCTCTTTTCTGTTACTGTGCAGGCCGGTTTGTGTCAGACCTGTTCGGAAACCACATTGTTGGTTTTCCCACAAGACGGCTCAAATGTCTGGAATGACTACATGGTTTCCCTATATCATGTATTATCATCTCTCTTGTATTTTCTTTTTCCTATCACTTGCTTTCCCTCATCATTCTCTGTGATATAAGCCTGGAAAAAAAGGAGAAAAAAATAGGAAATATGAGAAAAAGTGCTTTTTGTTCATGGGCTAAAACATACAGGTAACTCTGCAATTTCCATTACTGTAGAAATGAGCAAATACTCTAGCACTGAGGTTTCATATGGCTTGTGGTGTCAGTTTAAGATCTATATCACAGTATGACTATAGATAGTAAAACCTGTACTAAATCTCCATCACTGTTGACATACATTCTATGATGTGAGGTTTCAAATAACTTAAGACGGCATTGCCTATACTAGCTCACCGTCACAGTTGACGTACAAGTCTCTGATGTGAGGTTTCAAATAACTCAAGACGGCATTGCCTATACTAGCTCACCGTCACAGTTGACAAACAAGTCTTTGATGTGAGGTTTCAAATGACTCAAGACGGCATTGCCTATACTAGCTCACCGTCACAGTTGACATACAAGTCTTTGATGTGAGGTTTCAAATGACTCAAGACAGCATTGCCTATACTAGCTCACCGTCACAGTTGACGTACAAGTCTCTGATGTGAGGTTTCAAATGACTCAAGACAGCATTGCCTATACTAGCTCACCGTCACAGTTGATGTACAAGTCTCTGATGTGAGGTTTCAAATGACTCAAGACGGCATTGCCTATACTAGCTCACCGTCACAGTTGACACACAAGTCTCTGATGTGAGGTTTCAAATGACTCAAGACAGCATTGCCTATACTAGCTCACCGTCACAGTTGACATACAAGTCTTTGATGTGAGGTTTCAAATGACTCAAGACGGCATTGCCTATACTAGCTCACCGTCACTGTTGACATACAAGTCTCTGATGTGAGGTTTCAAATGACTCAAGACAGCATTGCCTATACTAGCTCACCGTCACAGTTGACATACAAGTCTCTGATGTGAGGTTTCAAATGACTTGTCTTTCTATTATTATGTTTATTTGCTTTGTCCTATTTGTTTGAATTTTGTACATTGTATTTGAATGTATCATGTGCTATGTGCTCTCCTATATGGAGGAAATAAAGAATATATATATACTAGCTCACCATCACAGTTGA
The DNA here is from genome assembly GCA_964017185.1 of Rugalucina vietnamica. Classification (NCBI taxonomy): domain Eukaryota; kingdom Metazoa; phylum Mollusca; class Bivalvia; order Lucinida; family Lucinidae; genus Rugalucina; species Rugalucina vietnamica. The sequence continues at coordinate 7,523,980 of OZ024877.1, read as the reverse complement.
CATACAAGTCTTTGATGTGAGGTTTCAAATGACTGAAGACGGCATTGCCTATACTAGCTCACCGTCACAGTTGACATACAAGTCTCTGATGTGAGGTTTCAAATGACTCAAGACAGCATTGCCTATACTAGCTCACAGTCACAGTTGACGTACAAGTCTCTGATGTGAGGTTTCAAATGACTCAAGACAGCATTGCCTATACTAGCTCACCGTCACAGTTGACATACAAGTCTCTGATGTGATGTTTCAAATGACTCAAGACAGCATTGCCTATACTAGCTAGCTCACCATCACAGTTGACGTACAAGTCTCTGATGTGAGGTTTCAAATGACTCAAGACAGCATTGCCTATACTAGCTCACCGTCACAGTTGACGTACAAGTCTCTGATGTGAGGTTTCAAATGACTCAAGACAGCATTGCCTATACTAGCTCACCGTCACAGTTGATGTACAAGTCTCTGATGTGAGGTTTCAAATGACTCAAGACGGCATTGCCTATACTAGCTCACCGTCACAGTTGACACACAAGTCTCTGATGTGAGGTTTCAAATGACTCAAGACAGCATTGCCTATACTAGCTCACCGTCACAGTTGACATACAAGTCTTTGATGTGAGGTTTCAAATGACTCAAGACGGCATTGCCTATACTAGCTCACCGTCACTGTTGACATACAAGTCTCTGATGTGAGGTTTCAAATGACTCAAGACAGCATTGCCTATACTAGCTCACCGTCACAGTTGACATACAAGTCTCTGATGTGAGGTTTCAAATGACTTGTCTTTCTATTATTATGTTTATTTGCTTTGTCCTATTTGTTTGAATTTTGTACATTGTATTTGAATGTATCATGTGCTATGTGCTCTCCTATATGGAGGAAATAAAGAATATATATATACTAGCTCACCATCACAGTTGACATACAAGTCTTTGATGTGAGGTTTCAAATGACTGAAGACGGCATTGCCTATACTAGCTCACCGTCACAGTTGACATACAAGTCTCTGATGTGAGGTTTCAAATGACTCAAGACAGCATTGCCTATACTAGCTCACAGTCACAGTTGACGTACAAGTCTCTGATGTGAGGTTTCAAATGACTCAAGACAGCATTGCCTATACTAGCTCACCGTCACAGTTGACATACAAGTCTCTGATGTGATGTTTCAAATGACTCAAGACAGCATTGCCTATACTAGCTAGCTCACCATCACAGTTGACGTACAAGTCTCTGATGTGAGGTTTCAAATGACTCAAGACAGCATTGCCTATACTAGCTCACCGTCACAGTTGACGTACAAGTCTCTGATGTGATGTTTCAAATGACTCAAGATGGCATTGCCTATACTAGCTCACCGTCACAGTTGACGTACAAGTCTCTGATGTGAGGTTTCAAATGACTCAAGACGGCATTGCCTATACTAGCTCACCTTCACAGTTGACATACAAGTCTCTGATGTGATGTTTCATATGACTAAAGATGGTAATTACCTGTACTAAATCTCAGTCCTACTGAGTTATATGGAATGAGGTTTCATATGACTCAAGATGGTTATTACCTGTACTAAATCCCCATCAGCGTTGACATACGTCTCTATGACACGAGCTTTCATATGACTCAAGATGGCATTACCTGTACTAAATCCCCATCACTGTTGACATACATTTCTATGGAGTGAGGTCTCATATGACTCAAGATGGTTATTACCTGTACTAAATCCCCATCACTGTTGACATACATCTCTATGACATGAGGTTTCATATGACTCTGTACTGGCTGTATTGTCTGTATGAGCTTGTTGTCTTTCCAATCAGGTACAATCTGAAGAAAGAGGAATATTAATGACATGTTATTGAAGATGTATTCATATTGGCGAGGAACGTAATGTTTTTGGTACCAGATCTGTTCAATATAAAAAAAAACAACAAGACACACACGAGAAAACCACAACATACCTCCAGATAAAGATTTTAAGAAATTGGTGGGCTGCAGGGTGCAATGAATTACAAGTAGCACTTGTCTAGTAGCCTGGATAGCATAATGGTGAACACATTTGGTCACCGCTGCGGCTCGGGTTTGAATCCATTTGAGTTTATCGAGGATTCTCTAGTTTCTTCTACAACGTTAGAGCAAAAATATGCCAACATCTGTGCATTCAAGACAGTAAATATGTTAATTTATTTTATACTTAGCAGTGAAATTAATGTATATCAAAAATGGATAAAAGTGATATTTTCACTACGCACTCGTGAAAATTTTGATGTTTTCAACTCACTCGATGAAATATATTTGGTATTCACCTCAAAAAAGTAAATATCCTCTATAGAGCTTTCCGAACTGAAGTGAAATATCAATATTTCATTTTTTTATTGGTTATTTGCTTAGAAGATTCTTAGGGTAGACTTAAAAAGTTCCACAATAGCTTCCAAGGTAAAAGTATAGGAAGAAAATAGAACTAACTTTGAGCACATGTTCCCGCGGTTCGAACACATATTCTTCCCCCAGTTTGAACTCTACATCAGCCCTCAGGTCTGGCTCTGTGTTGGGGTGGGGGATTGTTGTAGTTTTGATAGTTTCACCATCAGCCTTCAAGATAAACCTTGGTGTGCTGGATAACATGTATTCCTTCTCTATACCATAGGTACCTGCAGTGGGAAATGAGCCTTTTGTTAGGGATGCAGTGTAGGAGTATTTTGGTGTCATTAGGCTAAACATTCATTGTTTGGATGCAGTTAGAAAAGGCAGAAATCTCACCGTATACACTTGTGATGCAACCAAATTTCTTACAGCACAAATTAATGACACAGTGACGAAATTGAGTGCATTGATTGGAAGCTGGATGGAGTTGGCAAAAATTACAGCGAGGCAATTAATTCTTTGCTGTGGGTTGTTGCCAATTCAATCATGCTTGTAATCACAACAATCCATATTCGCCCATGTCATGTGATGTTGTATTGATGTCTGCTTTGTAAGAAATTTGGTTGCATTGCGGATATATAGGGCAAATCTGTTTACTGAAACCTGTCTTGTCTAAATTATTTATGTATTGATCAAGTATTTAAAATATTTTTATTTTTGGGGTATCACTTGAATGTGATGCACTGTAGAAAGATCTCAGTACGCAAGTAAAAACTGCTTGAAATAGATGATAAATTGTTAGAATAGCTTACCAACAGCATCAAAGAAGGGTGGAAAATTGTCATCTTGTGTGTGGATCCACTCTCCCCCTAGCTTATCACTGACCTCTTTAGCTGTCTTGAAATGGTTATACATGGTCTGAAGTTGATGACATACATTTAAAGAGAACATTTCAGAAACTCAGAATATTCTTTTTCACCAAGTGGCAATAACCAAGTTTATAAGTTAGCTTTTACATTGCCAATGAACGTCAGTTTTGTGCAAGCACATCAGAATTCTGTGTTTCGAGTGCACATCAGAATTGAGTAGATTTTTACTGCCAACATATATTTATAAAAGAGTGATTTTATTATCACACCTGCTTATAGCAGGGTGCGATATAGGAGTCCAAATTTCCGTTCGTCCGTCCGTCAAAATTTACGTCGAAGTTTGGTTTTCCCTACATCAGTGATAGCTGCGAGTGTGAAACCTTGCATAGTAATTGTCCTTCAAATACCCTTCAAGCACGCACCTTCACCCGGTGCCCTTGACCTATATTTCATGGTCTATTGACTTTGTTAATTTTTCGTCTTTGTTAATTTTTCGTCGAAGTTTGGTTTATTCTGCACCAGTGATAGCTGCTAGTGTGAAACCTTGCATACTAATTGTCCTTGACATACCCTTAAAGCATGCACCTTGACCTGGTGCCCTTGACCTATATTTCATGGTCCACTGACTTTGTTAATTTTAACGACAAAGTTTGGTTTTCTCTGCATCAGTGATAGCTGCTAGTGTGAAACCTTGCATAGTAATTGTTCGTGACATACTTTTCAAGCATGCACCTTGACCCAATGCCCTTGACCTATGTTTCACAGTCCACTGACTTTGTTAATTTTTACGTTGAATTTGGTTTTCTCTGCACTTGTAATAGCTGCGAGTGTGAAACCTCACATACTTATTGTCCTTTATGTACCCTTGAGGCTTGCAGCATGACCCGTTGCCCTTGACCTATATTTCATGGTCCTTTGGTTTTCTCTGCACCTAAGGTAGCATAGTAATGTACCTAAGGTAGCATGTGAAACCTTGCATAGTAATTGTCCTTGACATACCCTTTCACAACACACCTTGACCTGGTGCCTATATTTCACCTTTTTAGTTATTTTGCCCAATGCAGGTGCGATATCGACCTCCATGGCATTCTTGTTTTAGTAAGCATATCATGGGGGCTATGGGGTTTTGGCATTCTATAAGTTTTGACTTTTAAACAATTGTACTGCCTATAGACTGAATATTCCAACCAAAATATTGTGAGCTTCGTGAGCCTTGTATTACATGTATTCTGCCACCTACTACAAATGAGCCGTGTTGTGAGAAAACCAGATTTTTGCCTATGGAACAACAAAGGCGCAGATCAGCTGTGCAGTAACTGCACAGCTGATTACCGCCTTTGTTTTTGCTACACAGAAAGTATTATAATAATCACTCTTCTTTTTTGAATCTGAAGTTTCAGCCTTTTAGCCTTCTTGTTTGACAGTACATGCCGGTTTGTGTCAGGCCTGGTCGGAAACCCAGAAGACCAGTTTTCTCGTGTTGTGGCTTAAATAATACTAGTGCCACTGCTTAACCAAAGTGAGACATTTGTGCAGAAAATCTTGCTTCAGTGCTAGAAAAACAAAAAATAGAAATTGACTTACGTTTTAGTAGTCTTTAACTACTCTTCCACTCTTATTTAGTTACTATTTATCGACCAAACAAAACTAAATATTGGTGTTTTCACATAAGATCTATTGATCAATAGTATGAATGGGTATTGGTGAAAAACCTATACTACAGGTATATCTAGAGAAAGGTTTTATAATAACTTATTGTAAATTTGATTTTTAACTTTTAAAAGGAACTGTTTAGAATATCATTTTGATTATCCCATAAGTCATTCTAAGTTTAGGAATGCCCATATAAAGCTATTTAAGTTACAGAGTGCTCAACAGTCACTGCATCATCAAAACACCTGTCTTTGGTACATATATTTCCTGCCAGATTTGACATGAATTGTTGTGTGTATAATGCACTAGTCATTTGTAACCATGGCCCCCCTCACCCCCGGGGGGGAGGGCAGGGGATAGCCGTGGAAATGAGCGGGGCTTTGACCCGTTTTGCCATGGCAGTACGGAGGAAATACCTGAGGCTTGCTTTATATAGGCAAAAAGGGCCGTGAGGCTGTGGAGGAAAACAGCAGTGGTTTTACCAAGGGCTTTAAGGGGGGGGGGGTTTCCTTGTCCAAAAGTAAGTCCCCGGTATTCCCCGGGGGTGGGGGCGGCATGGTTACAAATGACCAGTGCATAAGCATAAAAATGACTGGATCTGGTTTGAAAGTTCTGATTTAGGAATTTAATTAGACCATCTATTTAGCCAAAAGATATGTTCTGATCCATTTGTAGTTACCACTTTTTCACAAATGAGCCGTCTCGTGAGAAAACCAACAATGTGGTTTCCAAACAGGTCCGACACAAATCAGGCTATACAGTCACAGAAGCTGGCTAGAAGCTTGAAATTTCGGATTTAAGAAGAAGAGGAAGTGTACTATCCGTTTAGTGAAAACAAAGGCACTGATCAACTTCGCAGTTACCACGAAGCTGATCTGCGTCTTTGTTTTCGCATATGCAGATTGTTGGTTTTCTCTTGAGGCGGCTCATTAATCTTGCCTATCTGCCAGACTCTGCAACTCTTTGTTTTAACTTCAGGGAACATCTGATGCAAAGAGAGCCTTGCTTGCTGCTAGTAAAGTGTAAGTACAAGATATTCAAGATTTCCACATCATTCTATTTCCAGTTCATGTTTACTTATATATTAATGAAAGGAAATATTACCACATACCTTTACACAAAATATTTCATCTGAGACACCATGGTTTATTCCTTCAGAACGGTTGTCAGTTACTTGTACTTAACTACTTTCAAAGAATGTGTTCTATGCACTGGCAAACTGCTTCTGGTGTATGTAGGAGTAATGTTTTGGCTAAATATTGTTTTCAGCAATCTTAATTCTTTTAATCATACTCAGGTGGTGTCCCAGGCAAATCACACTTTGCGGTCTAACAGTCATCCTAGTCAATACATGCTTCCCTTTGAGCTTATTTAAATCTTTAAGCGGCAATTGATAATTTCATTACATAGTTGTACATTTCAGAGAACAAGATGTGTCTGGTATAGACGTGAATATGGGCTGTCCTAAAGAGTTCTCTATCAAGGGAGGAATGGGGGCCGCACTTCTCACACAGCCAGAGAAAGTCAGAGATGTAGGTGCTAATGAATTTGTGCCAAATTTGGGCACAGATAATTGTTTAGTTTGAGCAAGATGTGTTTATTGTATGTAAAATATTTCAAAAAGTATCAATTGATGGATAAGCAAATAGTTTAAAACTACATGTATTAAATTTTGAAGCATTTAGATTTTGACTATTCCCACACACACAACCTGTCATGTATCAGGCCCTGAGGTTATATAACGTTTTTCATGCTCAACTCAGTTGAGACTAAAATTTATCCTGCTTATAAATGTTAAAATGCCAACAATTGTTGCATTTTAACATTTATTATCAAGATAAATTACAGGCTTTGTTGATCTAAACCTGAAATTTCAATTCATTTGGGCTATTTCGGCATTTATGAGCAGTAGAAATTCCAGTCTCAGCTGAACTGAGCATGAAAAATGTTTTATAACCTCAAGACCAGGTGTCATGGGCATTGGGCCATATAGAGAATAAGTTTTGGATAAATATATCTGGCATATTGTTCTGTTTTCCTATTTTCTTTTTTTTTTAGTTATTTAAAAAGAACGATATTGTTTCAGATCCTAACGACACTAGTGAATGGCTTAAAAGTTCCTGTCACTTGTAAAATCAGAGTCCTACCAAAGGTAAACACTCACAGCTTTTCATGTTTTAAAGTAATATGTAAAGTGCAGGAATTGACTGAATCAAAACTAGATTTTTTTTGCATGTTTCGTTTTGGCATGATGTGCCTTAAGATATACAACGATGAAGCGTTATTATGTCTCCCCCCTTCAGGGTCGGGAGACATATTGTTTTTCCCTGTGTGTCCGTCTGTCTGTCCGTCACAAATCGTGTCCGCTCTATAACTTGAAAACCGTTAAAGATTTTTCAATGAAACTTGGTACACTTGTAAATTAGGACGAGATAATGTGTCATGCACAAGAACCATAACTCTGGATTGAGTATTTTTGGAGTTATTTCCCTTTGATTATTTTCGATACAATTTGGTGTCCGCTCTATAACTTAAAAACCGTTCAAGATTTTTCAATAAAACTTGGTACACTTATTAAGCATGATCAGACAATGTGTCATGCACAAGAACCATAACTCTGGCATGAGGATTTTATGAGTTATTTCCCTTTGATTATTTTCCATACAATTTCGTGTCTGCTCTATAACTCGAAAACCGTAAGAGATATTTCAATGAAACTTGGTACACTTATAAAGCACGATGAGATGATGTGTAGTGCTAAAGAACCATAATTCTTGCTTGCATATCTTTGGAGTAATTTCCCTTTGATTATTTTCCATACAATTTTGTGTCCACTCTATCACTTGAAAACCGTAAGAGAAATTTCAATGAAACTTGGTACACTTATAAAGCACAATGAGACAATGTGTCATGCACAAGAATTATAACTCTTGCTTTCATATCTTTGGAGTTATTTCCTTTGATTATTTTTCCATACAATTTCATGTCCGCTCTATAACTTGAAAACCATAAGAAATATTTGAATGAATCTTGGTACACTTATAAAGCTCGATGAGATGATGTGTCATGCTAAAGAACCATAACTCTTGCTTGCATATCTTTGGAGTTATTTCCCTTTGATTATTTTTCATACAATTTTGTGTCTGCCCTATAACTCAAAACCCATTCGAGATTTTTCAATGAAGTATGGTACACTTATAAAGCATGATGAGACGATGTGTCATGCACAATAATCATTACTCTTGCTTTCATATCTTTGGAGTTATTTCCTTTTGATTATTTTCCATACAATTTCGTGCCCGCTCTATAACTTGAAAACCGTAAGAGATATTTCAATGAAACTTGGTACACTTATAAAACAGAATGACAGGATATGTGATGCACAAGAAATATAATGCTTGCTTGCATATTTTGGACATGCACGTAGACAGGGGAGAGACATCAGTTTTCACATAGAAAACAAATTCTAGTTTAACTCTGTGTTTGAAGAGGAAACAAAAATTCCAAAGAGCTTTTACTGATATATAACATATATCCATAACAGATAATTTCCTGCCCTGTATCTTTTGTGTAGTGCCCTCTTATTTTGAGTGCAAGTACCATTTACTTTTATATAGTAAAATGGGTTTACTGGAGTATACATATTTTTAGCTCACCTGAGCCGTTAGGCTCACAAGGTGAGCTTATAGGATGGCCATGATCCGGCGTCCGTCGTCGTTGTCGTCCACCATTTTTAGCTCACCTGAGCCGGTGAGCTTATAGGATGGCCATGATCCGGCGTCCGTCAGTCGTCCGTCCGTCCGTTCGTCGTCCACCATTTTCAAAAATCTTCTTCTCTGAAACCGCTTGGCCAATCAAAGCCAAATTTTATATGAAGCATCTATAGGAAGGGGGGAACCAATGTGTTTATAAATAATCCAGGTCACATGACCAAGATGGCCGCCATGCCCATATATGGTAAAAACCCTTCAAAATTCTTCTTCTCCGGAACCACTGGACCGATTTCAACAAAACTTGGCATGATGCATCAGGTACTAGAGTACTACAATGTGATTATAAATTATGACCTTTGGATGACCTAGACCTATTTTACGGCAAGGTCAACATAGGTCGCCCATGCATTTGAATGGGGAAAATTGTTAAAATGTCATTTGAAAGGCAAATCTTGCAGAAAATGGGCAAATGGACTGAAGGTAGGTAATTCTGAAAAAAAAAATTGGACCCCAGGGGTTGGTCTGCCCCCACCCCAGGGCAATATACATGTATATTACAAAAATATTCAAAGATCTTCTTCTCTGAAACTACTTGGCTAATCAAAGCCAAATTTTATAGGAAGCATCTATGGGAAGGGAGAATCAATGTGTTTATAAATAATCCAGGTCACATGACCAAGATGGCCGTCATGCCCATATATGGTAAAAACCCTTCAAAATTCTTCTTCTCCGGAACCACTGGACCGATTTCAACGAAACTTGGCATGAAGCATCGGGGACTAGAGTACTACAATGTCTTTATAAATTATGACCTTTGGATGACCTTGACCTATTTTACGGCAAGGTCAACATAGGTCGCCCATGCATTTGAATGGGGAAAATTGTTAAAATGTCATTTGAAAGGCAAATCTTGCAGGAAATGGGCAAATGGACTGAAGGTAGGTAATTCTGAAAAAAATTTGGACCCCAGGGGTGGTCTGCCCCCAGCCCGGGGCAATATACATGTATATTACAAAAATATTCAAAGATCTTCTTCTCTGAAACCACATGGCCAATCAAAGCCAAATTTTATAGCAAGCATCTATGGGAAGGGGGAGTCAATGTGTTTATAAATATTCCAGGTCACATGATCAAGATGGCTGCCATGCCCATATATGGTAAAAACCCTTCAAAATTCTTCTTCTCCGGAACCACTGGACCGATTTCAACAAAACTTGGCATGATGCATCAGGTACTAGAGTACTACAATGTGATTATAAATTATGACCTTTGGATGACCTAGACCTATTTTACGGCAAGGTCAACATAGGTCGCCCATGCATTTGAATGGGGAAAATTGTTAAAATGTCATTTGAAAGGCAAATCTTGCAGAAAATGGGCAAATGGACTGAAGGTAGGTAATTCTGAAAAAAAAAATTGGACCCCAGGGGTTGGTCTGCCCCCACCCCAGGGCAATATACATGTATATTACAAAAATATTCAAAGATCTTCTTCTCTGAAACTACTTGGCTAATCAAAGCCAAATTTTATAGGAAGCATCTATGGGAAGGGAGAATCAATGTGTTTATAAATAATCCAGGTCACATGACCAAGATGGCCGTCATGCCCATATATGGTAAAAACCCTTCAAAATTCTTCTTCTCCGGAACCACTGGACCGATTTCAACGAAACTTGGCATGAAGCATCGGGGACTAGAGTACTACAATGTCTTTATAAATTATGACCTTTGGATGACCTTGACCTATTTTACGGCAAGGTCAACATAGGTCGCCCATGCATTTGAATGGGGAAAATTGTTAAAATGTCATTTGAAAGGCAAATCTTGCAGGAAATGGGCAAATGGACTGAAGGTAGGTAATTCTGAAAAAAATTTGGACCCCAGGGGTGGTCTGCCCCCAGCCCGGGGCAATATACATGTATATTTCAAAAATATTCAAAGATCTTCTTCTCTGAAACCACATGGCCAATCAAAGCCAAATTTTATAGGAAGCATCTATGGGAAGGGGGAATCAATGTGTTTATAAATAATCCAGGTCATATGACGAAGATGGCCGCCATGCCCATATATGGTAAAAAACATTTAAAATTCTTCTTCTCCTGAACCAATGGACCAATTTCAACAAAATTTGGCATGAACCATCGGGGACTGAAGTACTACAATGTATATATAAATTATGACCTTTGGATGACCTTGACCTATTTTACAGCAAGGTCAACATAGGTCGCCAAAGCACTTGAATGGGGAAAACTTTTAAAATGTCATTTAAAGTGAAAGTCTTGCAGGAAATGGGCAGTAGGACTTAATATTAATGATTCTGAAAAAAATTGGACCCCAGGGGCTCATATGCCCCAGCCCCGGGGCATTATACATGTATATTACCATAATATTCAAACATCTTCTCCTCTGAAACCGCTTGGCCAATCAAAGCCAAATTTCATGTGAAGCATCTATAGAATGGGGGAATCAATGCATATATAAAATAATCAAGGTCACATGACCAAGATGGCCGCCATGCCCATATATGGTATAAACCCTTCAAAAATCTTCTTCTCCAGAACCGGTGGACCAATTTCGAAGAAACTTGGCATGAAGCATCGATGACTCAAGTACTACAATTTATGTGATGACCTTGACCTATTTTAAGGCAAGGTCAACATGGGTTGCCAATATGTATTTGAATGGTTAAACTGTTTTAAAAAATGTCATTTGAAGGGAAAAACTTGTATGGACAGTATATTGATTATTCTGAAAAGATAATGGCCCAAGGGCTTCACCTGCCCCTATACTCGGACTATTTTCTATAACATTCGTATATACAGCAGATCTCAGGTGAGCATTTACAGGACCATTGGTCCTCTGGTCAAAGATCTTCTTCTCTGAAACCACTTGGCCAATTAAAGCCAAATTTTATATGAAGCATCTATGGGAAGGGGGAACCAATGTGTTTATAAATAATCCAGGTCACATGACCAAGATGGCTGCCATGCCCATATATGGTAAAAACCCTTCAAAATTCTTCTTCTCTGGAACCACTGGAACGATTTCAACGAAACTTCGCATGAAGCATTTGGGACTAGAGTACTACAATGTATTTATAAATTATGACCTTTGGATGACCTTGACCTATTTTACGGCAAGGTCAACATAGGTGGCCCATGCATTTGAATGGGGAAAATTGTTAGAATGCCATTTGAAAGGTAAAACTTGCAGGAAATGGGCAAATGGACTCAAGGTAGGTAATTCTGAAAAAAATAGGACCCCAGGGGTTGGTCTGCCCCCACCCCGGGGCAATATACTTGTATATTACAATAATATTCAAAGATCTTCTTCTCTGAAACCACTTAGCCAATCAAAGCCAAATTTTATAGCAAGCATCTATGGGAAGGGGGAGTCAATGTGTTTATAAATATTCCAGGTCACATGATCAAGATGGCTGCCATGCCCATATATGGTAAAAACCCTTCAAAAATCTTCTTCTCCTGAACCACTGGACCAATTTCAATGAAACTTGGCATGAAGCATCAGGGACTGAAGTACTACAATGTGTTTATAAATTATGACCTTTGGATGACCTTGACCTATATTACGGCGAGGTCAACATAGGTCACCAATGCATTTGAATGGGGAAAACCTTTAAAATGTCTTTTAAAATGAAAGTCTTGCAGGAAATGGGCAGTAGGGCTGAATATTAATGATTCTGAAAAAAAATTGGACCCCAGGGGCATATTTGCCCCTACTGCAGGGCATTATACAAGTATATTACCATACTATTCAAACATCTTCTTCTGTGAAACCGCTTGGCCAATCAAAGCCAAATTTTATGTGAAGCATTTATATAATGGGGGAATCAATGTATATATAAATAATCAAGGTCACATGACCAAGATGGCCACCATGCCCATATATGGTAAAAACCCTTCAAAATCTTCTTCTCTGGAACTGGTGGACGGATTTCGAAGAAACTTGATGTGAAGCATCTATGGCTTAAGTACTACAATGTATATATAAATCATGACCCTGTGATGACCTTGACCCAGTTTATGGCAAGGTCAACATGGGTTGACCATGTATTTAAATGGGGAAAACTGTTAAAATGTCATTTGAAGGGAAAAGCCAGCAGGAAATTGGCAAATGGACAGAATATTGATTATTCTGAAAATAAAGAAGAAAATGGCCCAAGGGCTTCATCTGCCCCTACACTGGGGTTAAATACCATAATATTCAAACAAGTTTATAGGAATATGCAGCAGATCTCAGGTGAGCGTTTACAGGACTATTGGTCCTCTCGTTCTTATTTTTGATCCCAAGCATAGATTGTGGGCACTTTTAGAACTGCCATAAGTGGCAGTATATGGTAGAACCAAAGAGGAGAGGTCGAGGCATGCCAACAGAAACCATGTGATAAACTATGTACCTTAGTTCTTGTTACTTGTAGATAGAAGATACTCTAGCACTGGTCAAGTTGATAGAGAGTACTGGAGTGAAGGCCCTGACAGTTCATGGTAGAACCAAAGAGGAGAGGTCGAGGCATGCCAACAGAAACCATGTGATAAACTACGTACCTTATATGTACCTTAGTTTTTGTTACTTGTAGATAGAAGATACTCTAGCACTGGTCAAGTTGATAGAGAGTACTGGAGTGAAGGCCCTGACAGTTCATGGTAGAACCAAAGAGGAGAGGTCGAGGCATGCCAACAGAAACCATGTGATAAACTACGTACCTTATATGTACCTTAGTTTTTGTTACTTGTAGATAGAAGATACTCTAGCACTGGTCAAGTTGATAGAGAGTACTGGAGTGAAGGCCCTGACAGTTCATGGTAGAACCAAAGAGGAGAGGTCGAGGCATTCCAACAGAAACCATGTGGTAAACTATGTACCTTAGTTTTTGTTACTTGTAGATAGAAGATACTCTAGCATTGGTCAAGTTGATAGAGAGTACAGGAGTGAAGGCCCTAACAGTTCATGGGAGAACCAAAGAGGAGAGGCGGAGGCATGCCAACTGAAACCATGTGATAAACTATGTTCCTTAGTATTTGTTACTTGTAGATAGAAGATACTCTAGCACTGGTCAAGTTGATAGAGAGTACTGGAGTGAAGGCCCTAACAGTTCATGGGAGAACCAAAGAGGAGAGGCCGAGGCATGCCAACAGAAACCATGTGATCAAACAGATTGCTGAAACTATCTCCATACCTGTGATAGCAAAGTTAGTTGTGCTCTTTCTGAAACTACAGAAATTGAATTTTCATTGTTTTATTTTTATATTTAAATTTATGGTATTTTTAATTTATAAGTTGAATGTTGGTTCTTATAAGTTATTTTGTTGTTGTTACTCATCAGAAGTGCCTTCTAGAACAGAATTACCAAAAGGTTATGCAAAACTCATGTTTCAAAATAATAACAAAATAAACATAGCGAAGATTCTGATCAGTAGGTTAGTGCACTATTTGGATAATTCTATCTGTCTAAAAATTAATTAGGTTTGTTGTTAACACATCATGTCTGGTGGTACATAGAGCTTTTCCTATAGTCGTGTTTATATAACAAATGTCCGTCAAAGTCATCATAATTTGGCAAACCTATGTGAAAGTCTAGAAGCCTCTATAGATGAGTGGGTCTCGACTTGTAAACTAGATTGAGCTTGAGCTTCTCTAGTCTTTCAGACGATACATGTATAACTGAGATCCAGGCTCTATATGACCTTAGCTGTTGAGTGGGACAAGAACACCATTACCATCTAATGAAAATCCACTTTTATAGATCTCGAATATTTTGTTTTGAACAGAATTAATAGAGAATACATGCACATCCTTATTATTTTAAGATGATTTATCTTCTCTGACTCATGTATATATTATGATTTCCAGTGGTGGGTCCAAACAGATTCTGTGTTATGAAGACATCGAAAAGTTCCGTCAGGAGTGTGGGTCCTCATCTGTGATGATAGCCCGGGCCGCCGAGTGGAACCCGTCTATTTTTAGACCTCAGGGAAAACTAGACCTCTTACATGTTGTCAGGGAGTACATGAGAAAGGTGAGTGAAAGACTTGGATTTCTTTGACAAAAGATGCAGTAATTAAAAAGAATGTCTCCAGTCACCTACTAACTTTCAATAGCTGCACTACCATACAGCTGTTCAGCATCGTGTGTTGGAGCATTTGCAATGAAAGGTTTTTCATGGCGAGACTGAGGGGGATGTTATCTTAACATTTACATCTTAGTTTTGTTCAGTCATAATGGATGTAAAAAATAACAACAAACATCAGACATCAGTATTTTTCTTTGATGATGATGATGATGATGATGGAGGTGGTGATGATAATGATGATGATGATGATGTGTTTCAGGCTATAGATACGGATAAAGACCCTATCAAAACTAATACATATTGTATACTGATGATGATGATGATGATGATGATGATGATGATGATTTATTTCAGGCTATAGACACAGATAATGACCCTATCAACACTAAGTATTGTATATTGATGATGATGCATGCTGATATGGACTTGAAAGGAGGATTAGACACCCAGGAATCTAAATGTATGGAGGATCTATGGTAGGCTATTATGTGACCCCATGCTACTCCTTTAACTGAAATAAAACAAAAATACATGTATATGAAGAAAAAAAAAAGAAAATTCTTAACAAATCAACCCAACAAAAATGAAACTCATGCACAACATGAAATGATAAGAAATGGTGTGAACAATGACTATATAATATTGACACAAGGTCTATCTGTAATTTACATTTTGTTTTGAATTGTTGATAGTATTTTGGTTGTTCTTCATTAATACAGTGGTGTTATGGCTAAAAACCCACTTTTGCACAGTTCGCGCTGATCACTTGTGATTTTTCGCGGCGAAACCACCGCGAAATTTCACCGGCCAAGGGAAAATTTAAACGTTTAATCAGTTAATTTTTTCGCCGCGAAAATCCGATTTTCGCGGTGAAATTCCGCCATGTTTCGCGGCGAAATTTGTTTTTTAACGTTTACAACAGGTAAGTTAAAATTTCATTTTTCGCCGCGAAACACGGCGAAATACCTGTAAATAATAACATAAAATAATTAATTTTTAATTTAATGACAACACTATGATTCATCTGTTCCATAGATCATTATTTACGTGCGCATAATATGTACGATTATACATGTATAGAAATGAAAAACGTGCATAACGCGACTTTGCCAATGGTTTTTCGTACTGGTAGGATAGCGAAATCACGGATTGACGAAAATAATTATAACGTAATGCGCCAGCTCGTTGAATCTAACTTTGTTGTTTGTTTGTTTGAATAGATGCTTTACGTCCTAATCAACAGCAATGGTCATGTCGGGACGCTGCCTCTATTTTATGGGACATGTTTGAAATATAACGATCCCTCTAAGCCAATACTGCTTATATGTATGGATGGTTTTACCTGAAACCATTTTTCGTAGGCAAACACAGACCTGAGCGGTAAACCTGTAATCAGATGATCAGCCAATAGCTTATAAGTTTTGCCTGGAGGCACAAGCAGTCTACATATTTGTTTAGGTCCCTATAGGCAGGGGCCATCTAACTTTGTGCCTTGTTTTGTAGCAGAAAAATTGTCTAAAGGGTAATGCTAAATAAACAGCTAGACTTCTTACTTTCTTTTTTTGTAAATTTTCCTGAACTACGATAACTTAATTTGAGCTCAACCATGTAAAAACGACAAAACAAAAAGAGGCATATTGACATTTGGGCACCCTCTATGAATGCCAGCATAAGACTAATCGCAATCATATCGATTTATACATTATACTTGCCTTGTAGAGGTACAACTAGCGAAGATCATTTTAACAGTCAACAGTCCCATGGTGACAACACTTTCAGGGTAATACATGTATACCGGTTTTGCTCAGGTACACCCAACGAATATAGGAATCGAACACAGGACATTTAGATTCTGGACAATTCCTTGAATCCACCACTAGGCTTCTGCGCTCAACTTTGTTCTAATTAATCTAATGCGGCATGCGCTCATATTGCCACGGTGCGTACACGGCCCTTACTGTATATATGTGTTCAAAAATAAACTGAAAACTTCATATACTGACGTCAGTACTTTGTTTGAAACACATTATCTTCCCTTTTCTAGTGTATTGCGCCTTGTATACAATGAGGTTTTGTCATTCGATATTTGACGTGTTCCAAGCCATTAGTACATGAGGATTATGGAAGGAACACAACGCGCTGTTAAACTCAGAACGGTTAGCAAAAATTGACAATTTCGACACAATTTTGTACATGTACGTTTCTGTATTGCTCGTATTCGACCGAATATCGTATCGACCCGGTGAAGGTCGTATGCGACCAAATGTCGTTTCGACTAAATTGATTTCAACGAAATGGCATCCACTTGACGTAATCGAAAATCATTGATGCTTTTAGCAGTGTCATTAACCACAGGCGATTAAATGTCTAAAACAGAGTTGAAGCCGATTGCTTCATCATGTTGAATCCAAAGACTTGTATTAATATATGGGATGGGATCGCGGTGGCATAGTTGTAGTGCATCAGACTCCGAATCGAGAGGTCCTGAGTTCGATCCACACTGGCGAAACCGTGTTGTGTCCTTGAGTAAAGCACATTGATTACCCACAGTACTATTAATACCCAGGAAACGGTAGCACCGTCCAGACATGACTAAAATTTGTGACTGGGACGTCGAGCCTCAATACAAACAAACAAATCTGTTGGCAATCATACCATGAAAATTGCTAACGCCGCTATAAGCTTTTGTCTGTTAATTAAGCTAGATAATAGGATCTAACATTATCGGGTATGTCTGATTAATCTGAAAAAGAAGCATGAAAATAAACACAAAGCCAATAATCAGGGTCTCAGAAACTTCAAAGTAGTAAAGACACGAATAAAACACGATAATTATACAAAATTGAAAAGAAAACAAAACTTGAAAAGTAATAGATGCATACAAATTAAAATGAAATTTAAACAATAAAACTGTTGTGACTGTTGGGACTAAAACGATAATTATACAAAATTGAGACGTAAACAAAATATTGACACAACTTGAAATGAAATAAAAACATCCCATTTAAAATATTATTTTAACAACAAAAAAAAATTTGTGACTGTCGTCTTTTTCGCCGCGAAACACCGGTCAATTGATTTTATGCGTCATAACAGGTAAACATTTTTCGCCGTGTTCCGCCGCGAAATCTGGAATTTCGCAGCGGAATTTCGCGGCGAAATTCCGCGCTGACTTTTATTTTACACACAATTTCGTCGCGAAATTTTACAATTAGCCGTTAACAAATTAGCCGTTAAAACGGCTAATTTGGGTTTTTAGCCATAACACCACTGTATGTTGTGTTTTTTCCAAGGTCTTGCTTTGTTTTCAAAAAATGTGGGTGTGCGAAGCCATGTCCCATTTCCTCCACATTTTACCACTAAATACCACAGTAAATAATGACAGAAGGTGGACAAAAGTATTCGTCACTTTTCAAAACTCCGTAGACTTCAATGTACAGTCGAAGTTCGATAATTCGAAACGCAAGGGACCGCATAAAATCTTTTGAATGATCTAGAGTTCAAACTTTCGAGAATCACAAAAAAATCGGATATGTTGAGCTATTTTCATTCAGACAACTGTAAGGCCAGACTTGGCAGCGTCAGTATGTCATTTTAGCGTATACATGCTGATCTGTGCCCATGGAATAAAGAAAATGTGTTTGTAAGAGGTGTATCATAATGCAGTTTACGACCAACAGATTAAAACAATCGCAAAATGTGAAAACGGAGACTTACATTTAACAATAAATCAAAGGATGAGAAATGTTCAATTTAAAGTCAATAACTATTTTCAATTAATTTTTTTAATCAAACACGGTAATTGTTGCAATCGATCTCAATTAAAGACATCATTTACTCAATTTATGGATCATCGCCTAATAGTGCGATTGTTAATCCGATGTCTGTTACTGCGTTACCTGAAGCGGATATACCTGTCAAATCACTCGACTGTGTAATAATTGATCTCGCTTTACAAAGAAATCATGTTCATCGTGTGTGACCTTGATTGGAAGTCAGTGGATTCGAATTTCAAGGGGTATTTTAATAGGATTGGGACCGGCAAAACTGTTCGAAAAATAGAATTTAAAAAAAAAAAACGAAATTCGAAAAATCGGTACTATTTTAACTGTAATAACAATAAACAATAGCAGAATTGTATAACTAGCCTCTGATTTGTAACTTATCCAGAAAACATTACAGAAAACTCTTTTGAAACTTATTCAGCTAATAGGCTATTGTCCAACTTTTAAATAGATTCTACCCAAATAGTGTAGATTGATGGCCTAAATTGGATGCAAAGGTATGAAACAAAATGAATTATGACTTCCTTTTAAAATGAGCCGCGACACGAGAAAACCAGTCTTTGGGGTTCCGACCAGGTCCAACACAAAACGGCCTGTACAGTCTCAGAAATAAGCTAGAAGCTTGTAAATTCCGATTTAGGAAGAAGCGGAATTGCACTATCTGTGTAGAGAAAACAAAGGCACTGATCAGCTGTGCAGTTACTGCACAGCTGATCTGCAGCTTTGTTTTCGCATAGGTAATAATCCCATTTTTAGCTCACCTGAGCCGAAGGCTCACAAGGTGAGCTTATAGGATGGCCATGATCCGGCGTCCGTCCGTCGTCCGTCGTCCGTCCGTCGTCGTCGTCCACAATTTCAAAGATCTTCTTCTCTGAAACCGCTTGGCCAATCTAGTTGAAATTTTATGTGGAGCCTCCTTGGGTAGTGGCATTTCAAGTTTGATCGCGAAATCCAGGTCACATGACCAAGATGGCCGCCACGCCCATATATGGTAAAAACCCTTCAAAAATCTTCTTCTCCAGAACCGGTGGGCTGATTTCCACGAAACTTGGTATGTAGCATCGGGGACTTCAGCCCATCATAGTTTGATAAAATGATGACCCTTGGATGACCTTGACCTATTTTACGGCAAGGTCAAATTTGGAAACATAGGCTTTTACATGGTAAAAAGTGAAAACTATGGATTTTTTGAAAACTATTGCAGCCTGAGGCCTGAAAAGTGGTAGATGCAAACAACTAATGGAGTAGATGAAGGTATGTGATTAATTTAGGTCAAGGTCATCTCTTGACCTTGGCCAGTCTGTCGTCCATTCACACTTTTCAAAGATCTTCTTCTCTGAAACTGCTGGGCCAATCAAAGTGAAATTTTATGTGGAGCATCCATGGGTAGAGGAGATGCAAGTTTGATCGCGAAATCCAGGTCACATGACCAAGATGGCTGCCACGCCCATATATGGTAAAAACCACTCAAAAATCTTCTTCTCCAGAACCGGCAGGCCGATTTTCATGAAACTTGGTATGTAGCATTTGGGGCTTTAGCCCATCATAGTTTGATAAAATGATGACCCTAGGATGACCTTGACCTAATTTACGGCAATGTCAATTTCGGAAACATAGGCTTTTACATGGGAAAAAGTGAGAACTATGGATTTTTTGAAAACTATTGCAGCCTGATGCCTGAAAAGTGGTAGATGCAAACAACTAACGGAGTAGATGAAGGTATGTGATTAATGTAGGTCAAGGTCATCTCTTGACCTTGGCCAGTCTGTCGTCCATACACACTTTTCAAAGGTCTTCTTCTCTGAAACTGCTGGGCCAATCAAAGTGAAATTTTATGTGGAGCATCCATGGGTAGGGGAGACGAAAGTTTGATCGCAAAATCCAGGTCACATGACCAAGATGGCTGCCACGCCCATATATGGTAAAAACCACTCAAAAATCTTCTTCTCCAGAACCGGCAGGCCGATTTTCATGAAACTTAGTATGTAGCATCTGGGACTCCAGCCAATCATAGTTTGATAAAATGATGACCCTAGGATGACCTTGACATATTTTACGGCAATGTCAATTTTGGGAACATAGGCTTTTACATGGGAAAAAGTGAAAACTATGGATTTTTTGAAAACTATTGCAGCCTGATGCCTGAAAAGTGGTAGATGCAAACAACTAATGGAGTAGATGAAGGTATGTGATTAATTTAGGTCAAGGTCATCTCTTGACCTTGGCCAGTTTGTCGTCCATACACACTGTTCAAAGATCTTCTTCTCTGAAACTGCTGGGCCAATCAAAGTGAAATTTTATGTGGAGCATCCATGGGTAGGGGAGACGAAAGTTTGATCGCGAAATCCAAGTCACGTTACCAAGATGGCCGCCACGCCCATATATGGTAAAAACCACTCAAAAATTTTCTTCTCCAGAACCGGCAGGCCAATTTTCGCGAAACTTGGTATGTAGCATTTGGGACTACAGCCCATCATAGTTTGATCAAATGATGACCATAGGATGACCTTGACCTATTTTACGGCAAGGTCAATTTTGGAAACATAGGCTTTTACACGGGAAAAGGCGAAAACAATGGATATTTTGGAAACTGTTGCAGTCTGAGACCTGGAAGTTGCTAGATGCAGACAACCAATGGAGTCAATTGAGGTAAGTAATTAATGAAGGCCAAGGTCATTTCTTGACCTTGACCCAAAGTCATTTAAATATCAAAATTAAAATTATGGTTTTCTCATAAATCACTGGGTTTTGAAACTATTGTAGCCTGAGACCTGAAACTTTGCAGATGCAGACAACTTATGAATTCAATAAAGGTGTGTGAGTATTCAAGGTCAAGGTCATTTCATGATGACTTAATACTCCAGGATCAGGCTTCAGGTGAGCGTTCTCAGGACCAATGGTCCTCTGGTCTCATGATGTGGCTCAAATTATAAAAGCTTATATGATGCTATTTCAGCGATATTTGGGGTTTCACAGATTATTACAAAGAAGTTTTACAGAAATGGAAGCAAAAAACAGAAAATAACACAGACAGATATCATGGAATAAAGAGGCGGAAACTGGAAGATGAAAAAATCCTCATTGAGATGCCTGTCAGGTTCTTAAAGTAAGTACAATCTAGGATCACTCTGGTTATCCTGAGACAGGCAATGTGACTGAGAACAACATGTCAGGTTCTTAAAGTAAGTACAATCTAGGATCACTTTGGTTATCCTGAGACAGGCAGTGGGATTGAGAACAACCTGTCATGTTCTTAAAGTAAGTACAATCTAGGATCACACTGGTTATCCTGAGACAGGCATTGTGACTGAGAACAACCTGTCATGTTCTTAAAGTAAGTACAATCTAGGATCACACTGGTTATCCTGAGACAGGCATTGTGACTGAGAACAACCTGTCATGTTCTTAAAGTAAATACAATCTAGGATCACACTGGTTATCCTGAGACAGGCAGTGTGACTGAGAACAACCTGTCAGGTTCTTAAAGTAAGTACAATCTAGGATCACACTGGTTATCCTGAGACAGGCAGTGTGACTGAGAACAACCTGTCATGTTCTTAAAGTAAGTACAATCTAGGATCACACTGGTTATCCTGAGACAGGCAGTGGGATTGAGAACAACCTGTCATGTTCTTAAAGTAAGTACAATCTAGGATCACACTGGTTATCCTGAGACAGGCAGTGTGACTGAGAACAACCTGTCATGTTCTTAAAGTAAGTACAATCTAGGATCATTCTGGTTATCCTGAGACAGGCAGTGTGACTGTCAGAGAACAACCTGTCATGTTCTTAAAGTAAATACAATCTAGGATCACACTGGTCACATCCTGAGACAGGCAATGTGACTGAGAACAACCTGTCAGGTTCTTAAAGTAAATACAATCTAGGATCACACTGGTTATCCTGAGACAGGCAGTGGGATTGAGAACAACCTGTCATGTTCTTAAAGTAAGTACAATCTAGGATCACACTGGTTATCCTGAGACAGGCAGTGTGACTGAGAACAACCTGTCAGGTTCTTAAAGTAAGTACAATCTAGGATCACACTGTTTATCAGGTTCTTAAAGTAAGTACAATCTAGGATCACAGAGGTTATCATGAGACAGGGCCCCCGCCCTGTAATCATTTATCACAAAAAAATTCGCAATAAAACTTCTCCATGCAAATATCCAATGGGTGTACATCACGTAGGCATGATACCAAATTGTTCCATCAAAAACTTTAGTAAGAGTTGATCGGCCTGTGAATGCCCTTACCTGTAAAAAAAAAAAAAAAAAAAAAAACTAAGACAATAAAAAAAAAAGACTAAGAAAATTGTCTAAGTTCTCATAGCTAACATTTTGTCAAACATTATTTTTTTGCAATAACATTTCTTCATGCAAATGCCGGATGGGTCT
The DNA here is from genome assembly GCA_964017185.1 of Rugalucina vietnamica. NCBI lineage: Eukaryota > Metazoa > Mollusca > Bivalvia > Lucinida > Lucinidae > Rugalucina > Rugalucina vietnamica. The sequence continues at coordinate 7,501,115 of OZ024877.1, read as the reverse complement.
ACCGTCTGCATCATATAGGTATAATATCAAATTGTTCCATCAAAAATTGTGGTAGGAGTTTATCGGCCCGTAAATGCCCTTACCTGTAAAAACCTAAGATAAATTGTCTATATATAAAGTCCTTATAGCTGTCATTTTGTCAAAAATTATTTTTTCGCAATAATATTTCTTCATGCAAATGTCCAAAGAGTGTATATCATGTAGGCATATTATCAAATTGTTCCATCAAAAACTGTAGTAGGAGTTGATCGGCCCATGAATTCCCTTACCTGTAAAAAAAAAAAAAAAAAAAAAAAAAAACAAAAAAAAAAAACTAAGTAAATTGTCTAAGTTCTCGTAGCTATCATTTTGTCAAAAAAAAAATTATCGCAATAATATTTCTTCATGCAAATGTCCAATGGGTCTGCATCATATAGATATAATATCAAATTGTTCGATCAAAAACTGTGGTAAGAGTTGATAGGCCCGTAAATGCCCATACCTGTAACCAGAGGACCAATGGTCCTGTAAACGCTCACCTGAGATCAGCTGCATATACCAATAAACATGTTTGAATATTATGGTATTTAACTCCAGTGCAGGGGCAGATAAGCCCTTGGGCCATTTTCTTTTTTCAGAATCTTCAATATTCTGTCCATTTGCCAATTTCCTGTTGGCTTTTTCCTTCAAATGACATTTTAACAGTTTTCCCAATTCAGATGCACAGGCAACCCATGTTGACCTTGCCATAAACTTGGTCAAGGTCATCACAGGGTCATGATTTATATATACATTGGAGTACTTTAGCCATCGATGCCTCACGCCAAGTTTCCTTGAAATCAGTCTATTGGTTTCAGAGAAGATGATTTTTGATGGGTTTTTACCATATATGGGCATGGCGGCCATCTTGGTCATGTGACCTAGATTATTTATATACACATTGATTCCCCCATTCTATAGATGCTTCACTTAAAATTTGGCTTTGTTTGGCCAAGCGGTTTCAGAGGAGAAGACGTTTGAATATTATGGAAATATACATGTATATTGCCCCGGGGTGGGGGCACATGAGCCCCTGGGGTCCAATTTTTTTCAGAATCATTAATATCCAGTCCTACTGCCCATTTCCTGCAAGACTTTCACTTTAAATGACATTTTAAAAGTTTTCCCCATTCAAATGCATTGGTGACCTATGTTGACCTTCCCGTAAAATAGGTCAAGGTCATCACAGGGTCATGATTTATATACACATTGTAGTGCTTGAGCCATCGATGCTTCGTGCCAAGTATCGTTGAAATCGGTCAACCGGTTCTGGAGAAGAAGATTTTTGAACGGTTTTTACCATATATGGGCATGGCGGCCATCTTGGTCATGTGACCTGGATTTTTTATATACATATTTGTTACCCCTTCCTATTGATGCTTCACATAAAATTTCGCTTTGATTGGCCAAGCGGTTTCAGAGGAGAAGATGTTTGAATATTATGGAGATATACATGTATATTGCCCCGGGGTGGGGGCGGATGAGCCCCTGGTGCCCAAGTTTTTTCAGAATCATTAATATTCAGTCCTACTGCTCATTTTCTGCAAGATTTTTCCTTTAAATGACAATTTAACAATTTTTCCCATTCAAATGCATTCGCGACCTATGTTGACCTTGCCGTAAAATAGGTCAAGGTCATCATAGGGTCATGATTTATATACACATTGTAGTGCTTGAGCCATTAATGCTTCATGCCAAGTTTGGTTGAAATCGGTCCAGTGGTTCCGGAGAAGAAGATTTTTGAAGGGTTTTTACCATATATGGGCATGGCGGCCATCTTGGTCATGTGACCTGGATTATTTATATACACATTGGTTCCCCCTTCCCATAGATGCTTCATGTAAAATTTGGCTTTGATTGGCCAAGCGGTTTTAGAGTAGAAGATCTTTGAAAATGGTGGACGACGGACGGACGATGGGCGGACGGACGGACGGACGGACGACGGAGCATGGGTATACTATAAGCTCACCTTGTGAGCCTGACGGCTCAGGTGAGCTAAAAATCTAAGATAATTTGTCTGAGTTCTTATAGCTGTCATTTTGTCAAAAATTATTTTTTCACAATAATGCTTCTTCATGCAAATGTCCAATGGGTGTATATCATGTAGGCATACTATCAGATTGTTCCATCAAAAACTGTAGTAGGAGTTGATTGGCCCGTGAATTCCCTTACCTGTAAAAAACAGTAAGAAAATTGTCTAAGTTCTAATGGCTGGTATTTTGTCCAAAAATATTTTTTCACAATAATATTTCTTCATGCAAATGTCCAATGGGTGTACATTATGTCAGCATGATATCAAATTGTTCCATCAAAAATTGTGGTAGGAGTTGATCGACCCGTGAATGCCCTTACCTGTAAAAAACTAAGTTCTCATAGCTGTCATTTTGTCAAAAATTATTTTTTGCAATAATATTTCTTCATGCAAATGTCCAATGGGTCTGCATCATGTAGGCATAATATAAAAAACTTCCAACACAAACTGTGGTAGGAGTTGATCGTCCCGTAAATGCACTGTCTTCACTGTATACAAAAGCCATACAGAACTATAAAGGGGAATAACTCTAGTATGATTGGACCCTTGTCCTTGATTTTTACCTGTAAGTTTTTGACTCTGTTGGCAGGACATAAACCCATTATTGACAAAGGGACTTTCCCATCGTTATCACTTGGACTTCAGTTTCATTTTTAGGGGTGTTAGGTGTGATTTTAAAATTTTATTTCGTTTATGATGATATATACCTCTAAGGAAACAGAATAGCCCCAGATGGGACACTGCGTTTTGTGGCGTCCCATCTGGGGCTATACTGTTTGCCTATGTCCCATAAAAAGGACGCCAGACTAATGTGAGTTAATACCCAACTCATCAACAAAATATCAGGAAGTTTACATTTCAGTTTCTGTTAGATTGTGCTCTTTCCTACTCAATGCTTATATTTGAGCCGCCTCATGGCAAAACCAACAATCTGCATAGACGAAAACAAAGGCGCAGATCAGCTTCGCAGTAACTGCGAAGCTGATCAGCGCCTTTGTTTTCGCTTCTCGGATAGTACAATTCCTCTTCTACTTAAATCCAAAATTTCAAGCTTCTAGCTCTTTTCTGTGCTTGTACAGGTCGGTTTGTGTCGGACCTGTTCGGAAACCACATTGTTGGTTTTCCCACGAGGCGGCTCATTTTATTAAATCCATTAAAGACAGTTTTCAATTTGATCACAAAATGTATCTTTTGAATTGCTATTGTGCCCATTAAGTTCAGTGACATAGTTTTGAAACATTATAATTTTCTGTGTTTCAGAAAGGACTACCCTATGTGTACAACTCCAAAACAGAAGCTGTATCAGTGGGCGAAGAAGAATTCCTCAGATAAACCACAGTTTGTTGTGGTAAGTGGCCCAATATGAACCGCAGCACAAGAAAACCTGTTTTCAGGATTTCCAACAAGGTCTGACACAAACCGGCCTGTACAGTCACAGAGGGAAAGGCTAGTTACTTGAAATATTGGATGTATGAAGAAGAAGAAGTGTACTATCCTCATTGGAGGTAACTATTTACTGTTAAGAAGTTTCAATTCTTAGTATACTGGCTTCCTCCTGTATCGCGGCACTTATTTGTAAATAGGAAGAAGCAAACAAACATGATCAATAAATGGAATTTATTCTACCTCAACAACTTCCAAAATCCTTCCTCTGCAACTCTGTTATGATGAAAATTGCAAGACATTTGTCAATATTTTGTGACAACCACATCTGTTTGGCCATGTTGTTATATACCCATGTGGCAAAAGTGACTTCTGTATCGCGGGGTTCACCTTAAACGTGAATGCGAAAGTTTTAATGTAAGGAGATAACTTGACCTAGTAATGGCGCGTTTTCTTTCACGTTCAGACGACAGATCCTGACTCGAAGAAAATATAAACAACGGGTGTTTTAGGTACCGAGGGGACATTTTGTGGGAAGGGGGTAACCAGTATGTGCAAAAATACGTATTCTACATGGCTTTTGTAAAGATATGCATTTACTTTGTACTATTCGTGACAATATGCACAATTTTCGCTGGAATTCAGAGTGTGACGTTTGCCGCGAAAGATGTCAAATGTATGGGGTGCTAGGCTCGAAAATTCACATGATACACAAATGCCACGATACAGAAGCTACCGAGATACAGTAGGAACTGAGTATATATTCTTATCATCAATCAAAATCATTATTAAATGACTCAAATGACTTAACAGTGAGGATCAAGTAAAAAAAAAAAAGAAAAAAAAAAAAAAAAAAGATTAAAGGAATTTTTTATGATATGGGTAACCTCCCTTGCCAATACAAAGTCGCTATTTAAAATTCATTCTTGTCATGAACACTTTGTAAATCTGCTGAGCATCTTTGTCAATTTTGGCAATTTCTGTTATGGCCAACTATGAAAAAGATTCTGGCAAAAAAAAAAAAAAAATCCTCACAGCTTACAATAAAAATAATTGACGAAAATTCCCTATCAGAGGTCAAGTTTTACACTATAATTTATTAAGATGTTTTGTCATTGTACAGACAGAGAGAAAAGAAGATAGATGGTACAAGTGTGTTCTGGAGTTCGACAACAAGAAATATACAATTACAGAATGGTAGGGTATTCTCCTGTATTTTACACTATTTTCAATAAGCCTGTATTTATTTATTTGTGTTGTGACCTGAATAGAAGGTAGGACTTTTACTAGCCAACACCACATTAAAAGGTAAAAGTAAGCAGTGATCAGGAACTGGCACAGTCAGAAGGAAAATGCCACTCCAAAAACAGAGGTGGTAAAAAACTAAATTGACAATCAGGTACTAATACAGAGAATACAGATTGTAAGCTGAGTGAGCTGCTATTTTCGAATAGGTGGCCACTCATTCTCCTGGACTTAACTAAATGTATGAAAAAGTACATAAGACGTGCAAACTGCACAAAAATCCAACACCAAAACATGAAACAATTAGAACCAAAGTATCGCCTTGGAATGGTCAGTACATGTAATATAAACCCCTGGGAGCCTTAAACTGATTTTACAGTTTGTTTGGGTCACTACATGTGTCACAGTTTTGGTACTTGAATAACCAGGTGACAGCAAATAGCAAAAGGTGGTCCAAGGATAAAATTTTACTACACTCTGAACATGTACACAATATTTTGTAGGGAAAAGTCAAAGCAGCTTGCGGAGCAGGGGGCAGCCATTGTTGCCCTGACAGTATTAGGAGAAGATGATGGAAGAAAACCAAGCGATGACAATCCAAATGATGAGATCACTAGGGTCTGGAGAGAACAGTTCCAAATGTGTCAGCCATTACTTCATAAACATTCTGCAGGGCATTGTGGGAAAGGTGATAATGATTCTATAAATAATACGGAAAGTGTCTCAGAACTCAGGAATGGTGATTGTGAGAAAATTGAAAAGAATTGTGATATTAGTTGTGTTGAGAACAGTGGGGACTTTGTACTGACAGGGAAAGATAACCAGAATACTGACATGTCAGCAGAAGTTCAAACCCAGTTATCATCTGAAAGATAGCATATTGTGATGGTATAGATTTTACTATTATGTTGTATTTGGATCATATTGCCAACAATGTTGACATTTATCTGGCAAATCTCACAGGAGCAGGTTACTGGTATTAGTGCTAAGAACCTGTCTTTAATCCCTTACTTGTAAATCATCTTCTGGATTCTATGAAAGAGGAAGAATGGCAATAGAAATATTTTCCTGACCAAACCTTTTTAAAAGAAATGTGGCAAAAGCAAGGATCAATGACAGGTCTGCTTCAATATAGGTCAGTCTTGCTGGTGATCAAGTTATCATGCCAGACTAGATCTGCAGTCAGTCATATAATAATTGAGCCTGTGCATGAGAAAACCAACAATTTGGGTTTCCGACCAGGTCCGACACAAACCAGGCTGTACAGTCACAGCATAAAGCTAGAAACTTGAAACTTTGGATATAAGTAGAAGAGGAATAGTACTATCCATGTGGCGAAAACAAAGGCGCTGATCAGCTTTGCTGTTACCACGAAGCTGATCTGCGTCTTTGTTTTCGCCTATGCAAATTGTTTGTTTTCTCATGCAAAGGCTCATATAATTATATACAGTTGTAGCAAGATAGTCATCATTTTAGCAATGAAACATTTTTTAGCTTATTTTATTTCATACATCATCAAGTTTTATAGAAGTTTATTATTCTCTCAGATTTTAAGGGGTTATAATGAGAGGTTTTACTAAGGGGGTGGTGTTAAGCTCCAGATACACTGGAATTTTTATAAACTTGATTGTATATGGGCCGTGACAAAACTGATCTTTGGGGTTTGCGACCAGGTCCAACACAAACTGTTATGTACAGTTACAGAAGAAGGCTAGAAGCTCAATATTCCTGATTTAGGAAGAAGAAGGATAGTTCTATCCGTGAAGAAATCAGTTATTGATGATGACTAAGGTCATGATGAGTGTATTTATTGTGTATATTCAGTGAAGTAGAAGAAAACCATTTTTGAGATGTTTTGTATTAGTCTTATTTTTTTTGCTCACCTCAAAGTGTGCTTATAGGACGGGACTCGAGCTGTGCGTCTGTCTGTGCGTGGGTCTGCATATCTGTCCACACTTTCAAACATGTATATCTCAGAGACTAACAGGCCCATCCCAATCAAACTTTATCAGAAGCATCACTGTGTTGGGGTTTATTCAGTTTGTGAGTGATTTGCCTGAGTTTACACATCGATAAAATCAACAAAAATAAAATTCATACCTATAATAGTACATGTACTTATGATTATTTGTTTATATATCAGTATCAAATAAAATTTGGTTTGAAAAATGCAAATGCTACATATCAGAAATTGGTGTAAACATTTCTGGCTAATCCCAGAGATAAATGTTACTTTGGGACTTTGTTAATTTAAGTTCATAATCCAGAGCATATCCAGAGCATAACAGATTTTGGTGCAATTAGATTGAAATTGAAACACTTTCACAGGTTTGACCTGAGGCTTGATGATGGTCCGGATTTCATACTGTCTCAAAGATTGGAGGGACCTGAAATGAGTTCAATTCATCAGGATAACATTTTCATGTAATATATACCACATTATACCCCACTTTTATATAGAAAAACTGGGGTATACAGGGGTATTCCTATTTGTCTTATTTGTGCTCCAAAACATAGATTGTGGGTACTGGTTAGAACTTCCTCGGTGAGGTGGTTCTAATGTGTACCCACAATCTATGTTTTGAGCAAGAAAAATATCAAAATGTTTCTACTGAAAATTTTCAATCTTTAGAACTTCAAATGCAAATCTGTATATTACATGGTTATGTTTCTATAATGTAAAAGGTGTTACTCTTGGCTGGTCGGACTGAGCTTTTATGTTGGCTTTGTTGTGCTCTGGTATTTACTGTTGATTCCTCATTTCTGCTTGATTCTTGTGATTGTATGTGTTGTTTTCTTTGATACTTAATGAACGATTATATTCTTGATATCAAATCACATCATGCTAAAGGGATTGGGACCTCATTAAATACTTTAAAGCCTTCCAGTATAAATTTCTTAACTGACGGCTCTAATGCAGTTCTGTGATTTATCTAAATAAAATACAATCTGTTTATTCTGCCTGTCTGTTGTAGTGGTTATCTTTGTGTTTGGTTGTTGGGGAAAGTCATGACATCTTGATTTAATTGTACCAATTCCTGGACCTATTCTTACACAATGTCCAAAATTGATTTACAGCATTTGGAATATACTCCTATAAACCTTAAAATTGTTAATTTCAGCTCGTGCATCAGTAAATGATTCCTAGACAGAGATTACTGTTAAAGGAGTGTATTCCTGTATATTGAGGGCCATAAGCTGATCAATGATAAGGGACAGGACCCTAGCAAACCTGGTGGCCTGACATTTACTCTGAATATTGGTAGGGGCCCCAAAAATGAAAAAAAAATATTGCAGAGGGAGACAAGGTTTACTACACAGGTTACCAGGTACCATTTTCCTTTGGGGGCCTCTTTATTGAACCCTGCAGGGATGAGATAATCACCTCATTATGACAGTCATTTGATCTCTGGATCATATTGCACCAGCAGAAGTCATAAATGGAATAAACAGTGGTACCACTTTAGCTCTTTCAGAAGCTCTCCCTATAAACAGAATTCCGAATATAATGTTTCGAATGTAACCCCACCAGGGTTCCACTGGTCTGGTGTATTTCTTTAGCTTTCTATGAAAACGTACATAAGGTTCAAACAGCACAAAATTCGACTCCAAAACAAAACAAATGGAACCAACACAGAAATATTGCCTTGGAACAATCGGTAAAATAAAATTACTGGGGGGCTTAAATCAATTTTACAGGGCCCTAACCTCACCATCTTTTGCAGTAGTTAGTTGTAAGATCCTCGTGGTGAATCTCTAACTAGTCAATGAATCATCAAGGATAAACAAATAAGTCATGATAACCACCATGATGAATCAAAAAAAGAGGACTCGCAGATTCAGTAAGCTGCCCGACGACGGAGATCCCTGGGCGCCGATTAACTTATTGAAACCCGGAGCAAAAGAAAAACACCAGTTAAACCCCGATGGGCCAAGCAACAGACAAGAAGCTCAGACTCTGGCCCCAACCAACTAAAATGAATAGCTTTATGTCGGGGCCATCATAGTCTGACCGCCAACCCACAGGCGTGCAATTAAAGAAGGCAGCATAGTTATCAACATGACTGGGCAAAAAACTGAGCATGTAGACTGTTGCATAACATTCAAGTTATAACATATATGTCTGTAATGATTTTTCAAGGGGTTATGTTGTAAAAGTTATAAAGGACCATAAACAGTGGTACTACAGATATCAACCTTTATATAGGTTCATGTGTGTTGGTGACTTCTTTGATGGCTGGTAGGGCCAATTCTGGCTCTAAACTAGAGAAAGTCAATGTCATGGAATCAGCTGGTGGTCCACTGGTATTGGCTTTGCATTCTCTGTGCTTTCTTTCAGCTTCACAGATTTTTTTCATAGAGAGCTGCTCTTTCTTGCCACTTTGATCGCTCATGTGCATTCTGTTTCCAAGACCCCATTGATATGTCAAAATCCTTTAGAGAGGTGTCTTTGTAGCATTTATTCTGGCCACCTTGAGAGCGCTTTCCCTCCTGTAGTTCTCCATAGACTCTTTGGAAGTCGCTCTAACATGGCCAGACCACCCTATGCATGCTTTGCATCCCTGCTTTCTTCAGGACCTCTGTGTCTGGGATCTTGTCTTGCCACTTGATTTTTAACAGCTTTCTCAAACAGCTTAAGTGGAAATGGTTTAGTGTCTTTGCATGACAATGGTATAATGTCCAGGTCTGACATGCATACAAGAGGGTTGGCAGTACCACAGCCTTGTAGACTTTAAGCTTGGTGTCAAGCTTGAATCCATTTCGCTCCCAGTCATTTGCACGGAGTCTTCTGAATGCCACACTGGCTTTTGCAATTCTGGCAGTGACGTCATCATCAATGTGCACTGCTTGGAGAGAGTGCTTCCCAGGAAGGCGAATTTATCAACAACTTTCAGATTTTGTCCAGTCACAGTGGTGGTCGGTTCATTGTACGGTTTTCCAGGTGCTGGTTGGAGTATAAACCTCTGCCTTTTTTGCTGATTGTGAGATCATAGTTATCACATGACTGTGAGACTTGATCCATGCCTCTTAGCTGGCATTCTTATATTCATGTTATCTGCATAGAGCTCATCTAGCACATCAGTCTGCACCTTAGTTTTGGCTTGCAACCTTCTAAGGTTGAATATGTTGTCATCAAACCGCTACCAGTGACACTGTCCTGAAAAACATCCATGAGCATGGTAAAACATCATGCTGAACAGCCCTGTTTGACTCAAAAGGTTCAGTCCATCATTTTGCACACATGCCTGCATGCAATCATGAAATTGCCTAACCATTGCTATGAATCTAGGTGGACAGCCAAACTTGGCCATGATTTTCCAGAGAGCATCACTACTGTGCCAAAAGCTTTGGTGAGGTTGACAAACGTCATGTATAGATCTTCATTCTGTTCTTGGCATTTCTCCTGAAGCTGTCTTGCTGTGAAGTTCATGTTTATTGTCCCTCTGTCTTTTCTGAATCCACATTAACTTTCTGGGATAAGTTCCTTCTGATAGGCGATTTAACAGAATTTATACCAGTCTCTTCCCAGCAATAGATAGGAGGGAGATGCCTCTGTGGTTGTGACAGACTTGAGGATTTCCTTTCCGCTTTTATGAGTGGATTATGAATCCTTAAATTCTTGTGGGATAGCCTCCTTCCTCCACATACAGTAAAACAACTGGGTAGCCCCTGGCCTGATAAACCTCTGCATCTTGAGCTTTGCCAGATGACAGTTGTTGACTTGCTTTTCTTGTTTTCATGACGGTTGGAAATTCATCTAATAGAACATTGCACTCTATCTGTGGAAGGTACAAGTAGGCAAAGATCAGGAAATGGCGCAATCAGAAAAAGATTCCCACTCCAAAAACCGAGTAGGGAAAAAAACGAACAGTCAGGTACTAATACCATGAAATATATCGTTAGCCGAATGAGCAGCTATTTTGCCAATAGGTGGCCACTCAGTTACCTTAACTAAAAATATGAAAACATACATAAGGCGCCAACCGCACAAAAAAATTTAAACACCAAGACATAAAACAAAAAGAACCACCACAGAAGTAGCGCCAGTCTGTCGATTGCATGATGGTCGATTTAGCACACTATTGAAATTTTCTGCCCACTTTTCCAAGATAGCTTCTTTATCTGTGAGAAGATTGCTTCCATCTGCACTGAGCAATGAGGTGGCTCCAGAACTCTTTGGACCATAAAAGATTTTCAATGCATCATGAAATTTCTTCATGTCCTTTCTGTCCGCATAAGACTGAAATTCTTCTGTTTTCTCCCTCAGCCAGGAATCCTGCATGTCCCTAAGCTTGGTCTGGACTGTCTTACAAATGTTGTTGTAGGCTGGGTTCTTGGATACTGAGCTAGTATCATCTTAATGTGCCTTTCTATCTTTCTTCAAGAAGCCTCTGAATTTCGTCATCATTCTCATCAATAGCTCCAATCTTGATGTTTGCGAGATGGATGTCCTAAAGTACTAGCAGCTGTAGAATGGGCTGTTTTATGCACGGTGGGTAGCCTTAACGGAATCTACGGGATCAAATCGCCTTTTCCTGCGCCTACGGGATCAGCAACGGAGTCTACGGGATTTTTATTTATTTTTTTATAAAAGGTTGCTTTCTTTCAGAGGTAGTTTCACACAAAAATAATCAGGAAAGAAATAGAGTAAGTATTGCACGGGACTTTTAAAAAATCACACAAAATTTTGATCAGCATTGTGATTTAGTGCAGTATGATGCTTTTGCGTGCGTGACAATTTACTTGCTGCGATCGTGGTGTAAAATGACGGACCGCCCCTAAAATGCATTATGCTGAGCTTCTATATTCTGGCTTCCTAGTAAGTTCGCCTTTATTTTAAATAGAATGATTCCTAGTTCGATTTGTTTATGTATTGACAAAATAATTTGTGGTCAAAATAAAAGAATTTGTCCAAAAATCTAATCAAAGAAGGACCGGCACCTAGGGGAATCTGGCACCACAGCCTAGGGGATTTTTCCCATTATAAGTATATGGAGATTTGTTTTCAAATGCTAAATGACAGCTGATTCCGAACTCCGTTTTCTGCTCTTCTCAAGGGTGGTTTTCTCCTTTTTGGGTGCGTGTCTTAGTTCGCTGAAGGTCGGTTTGATAGACATGAGCGTTGTTGGATCATGATGTTCAGGTGTTCAAGTTTTCTCCTCTTTGTGGCGAAAAGCCAAAGCATTTTTTTTCTTTTTGGGACCCGGAAAGGATCAGTATAATCAAATCAAATCAAATCAAATCAAATATCTTTATTGGTTTTAAAATCCAGAAACAGGATTGTTACCAACTACATACAAACATACATAATACTAAACATACAAACAGCAAACGATTTAAATATGCATTACAAGTATCTCTGATTAACTTAATACAACATTTTATGGTATCTATTACCAAATTAATGACTGGAATGGTATCTATGACTACAATACTAAAATGGTATCTATGATCAACTATGACTAAGATGATAAATGGTATCTATGACCAACTTAATACAACATTTTATGTTTCATCTATGACCAAATTAACGACTGGGATGGTATCTATGACCTTAATACTGGAATGGTATCTATGACCTTAATAATATAAAACTCAGACTAGGACTATATAAAGTATCTATGACCAACTTAATACAACAATTGACAAAATTTATGACTAGAATGGTATCTATGACCTTAATAATATACAACTCAGACAAGGACTGTAAAAGGTATCTATGACCAACTTAATACAACATTTTATGGTATCTATGACCAAATTTATGACTGGAATGGTATCTATGACCTTAATAATAATACAACTCAGACTAGGATTTAACAAACTATCCTTAAAAGAAGCAAACATTATTAATGCCAATGTAAGTAACTGGTATATCTGAACAATTGGATCAATCATTAAAATTCACATGATTACATTTCCATGGTATCTATGAACAGATGTGTGACTAGAAGAAAAAAAAAAAAAAAAAAATATCTATCACAGATGTAATAACACTAAAATTGTGGAATCCCTACTGAAAATATCCATTGTAATTTCACTGAAATTTCAGTGTAATTTCAGTGCAAAAATTCCCCCTCATTTCACTGAAATTTCAGTGCTATATCATTGAAATTTCAGTGCTATATAACTCAAATTTCAATGAATTTCATTGAAATTTCAGTGCTATATCACTGAAATATCACTGAAATTTCAGTGCAAAAATTCCCCCTCATTTCACTGAAATTTCAGTGATATAGCACTGAAATTTCAATGCTATATCACTGAAATAGCACTGGAATTTCAATGAAATAGCACTGAAATTTCAGTGAAATAGCACTGAAATTTCAGTTCAATCCCTGCCAGACACCAAGGTTGCAATTACCTGGAGGCTTGGTTAGAAAATGCAACCAAATACAAAGGAGTAATTATATAAAACAAACATACACATTTTCATTTAACACTACTTCCAAGTTTTTTTAATGATATCTACCTGAACTGTCAGTTTTGCTTCTACTTGGCCTTCCATCCACTTAAATCTTTAGTTTTCAAGGCCCAACAGGACTGACTTGTGATTTGTAACTTTGGGAGGTAATGGGTGGGGTAATGGGACACTTCTACAGTATGAAAAATGAGAAACTATGTTGGGAACAACATGCACATTGTATATTTTGTATATAAAAGTTCTTCTAACTTACATAAACTAGCCCTGCTGCCTTTATCAATTTTTCTATCCATGACTGTTCTCTCATTTCCTCATGTTTTTTACATAAGCATCCTCTAGACCAATTTCCATCAATGTTTTTGCACTATATCCTCATCCTGTTACAAACTCTGAACTTGTCTGCTGTTTAGTCTTCAAATTTCTAGTTTGTAGTCATTCTGGTACCTTAGATGTTTGAAGATTTAGTTCAGATTAGATTTTTGTTTGCCTTTCAAAATTATGTGCAACAGGAAAAGGAAGTAGGGTCAAAGGTCATGGGATTATGGGTAATGTGGTTATTGGTCATGTGATCATTGAAATTTCACTGAGATAGCACTGAAATTTCAGTGATATTTCACTGAAATTTCATTGGAATATTTCAATGATATTTCAGTGAAATTCCATTGACATTCCATTGTAAAATGAAAGTTCACTGAAATTTCAGTGCTAATAAGGGTTCCATTGCAATTCACTGAAATATCATTGAAATTTCAGTGATATTTCACTCGTATTTTCAGTAGGGATGATATCTATAAGACAGAATATTTCAATAAAACTAGCCGTACCAATTTAACCTGTATGAAATCTAAATTGCCTATGACAAGGCAATACCAGCAATGAACAAATTGTATCAATTAGAGATAGTAACATTATCTATTAAATCTTCTCTGATTTTGAACATCTTGTGTATATGGGAAATGCATATACTAAGTATGTCATATTCTTTATTCTGTAAAATGAATCTAAATTTTTCAGATTCATCCATATTTATGAAAGATGGAATAGCCTTTTCCAACTCCGTGAAAAATAGTATTCTTTGGTCATTTAAAGATTGGCACTGTAGTAAAAAATGAGATTCTGTTTCTATATCAGCTTTACACAAAGGACATAATCGCTCGTTAACAGCTTTATTTTTGTGTCTATCCTTTTCAATTTGGAGACTATGTGCACTAACACGTAATTTTGCAAAAGATGTAATATATTCCTTAGGTAAATCATTTATTTGCAAATACATTTCTTTATCATACTTCACTTTAAAAGTTCTAAATGTTCTAAGTTTATTACCATTTCTAGAGCCAGAATCGTCAAAAATACTTTTTTTCCAGTATTGTATGTATAATTCCTTCAACTTGTTACAAACAGCATATTTCAATTTATTCTTGGAAAATGTTGAACGATTAATCCATACATGTTCAAATCCAATTATACTCATAAACAGTTTAAATTTACTAGCAAACCCTTTGGAATAAGACAAACTATCACTATAGCTTTGATAAGCATATGTACTTTGATCTAGATTCACCAGATGAGTCCAAAAACTCAGAGAGCTTTTTAGACCATAAACAGCCAGTGGGAAGATTCCAAATTCTGATCTTACTGCATTATTGCTCGCATACTTATGTACTCCCATTACCGACTTCAAAAAGCGTACCTGGATTTTTTCAGATTGTAGTAACTCATATCTTTGTTCTATCTGAGTTAAGTCATTCTTATTAACTATGAAATCTAGTGACCAAATTTCACTACAGTAAAGAAGTATAGGTTTAACACAATGTTGATATATTGTAAGATATAATTCAGTGTTCATACTTTCTGACATTAGTGCTTTTCTAATACAAAAAACTGCCTTCAAGGCTTTGTTACACAAGTACTTAACTGCATTTGAAAATACACCTGAGGCTCTAAAAACTATACCAAGATATTTATATTCTTGAACTACCTCTACATTGGTTTGCAGAAAGTTAAAAGCAAACCCTTTTAAAATTCTACCTGATTTGTTAAAGACAATCACTTTTGTTTTTGATATATTAACAGTCAAATTCCAGACTTGACAAAAATTTCCTAACTTATTCATAGCTCTTTGCAATCCTTCGGCACTATTAGAGATGAGTACAATGTCATCAGCGTACAGAAGACTAGAAATGCTAGTATTATGGATCTTAATAGGATCACATAAATGATCGAAACAATCATTTAAATCATTCAAATATATTGAAAACAATGTAGGGCTCAAAATACACCCTTGCTTCACTCCAATTTTAGTGTCAAAACTTGAACTTAACCCAGCATCAGTCTTCACACAACATACTAAAGAGCAATATGTTTAAAAAAGGACCTCTAATATTATATTTAAACAGCTTATGAAAAAGAGCACATCTATTAACTGTGTCAAAAGCTTTACTTAAATCTACAAAGCAGGCATACAAATATTTGGAAGACTTAAATGCCTTATCTATTAAAGTTTTCAGAGTCAGAATATGATCACTAGTACGACAATTCTTGCGAAAACCAATTTGTTCAGGACCAATAATATGATTACATTCCAGATAATCATCTAAGCGATTAAACAATATCCTGCTGAAAAGCTTACTGAAACAACTAGAGATTGAAATACCTCTATAATTAGTTGGAGTAGTTGTCCCTCCACCTTTATAAATGGGCTTAATAATATTTTCTCTCCAAAATGAAGGATATGTACCCTTTTGTAAAATATGATTAAACAGCAATGTGAAATGTTCTAAAAGTAAAGGTACAGATATACGTAACATTTCATTAGAAATCTCATCTATGCCACAAGACTTGCCATTTTTCAAATTTTTGGCTGCTTTAAACCTCATCAACCGAAATATCTCTGTTAAGAACAGAATTATCTATAAAGGCAAACCTACTATATTCTGGTAGTGCTTGCTCATCAAAATTATTTGTGTAGTCAATATTCATGAGAGATTTGAAATATTCTGTCCATGTGCTAGAGGATATATCGGCTGACGGGTCAACTTTCTGTTTTTCCATTAAATCATTAACACAATTCCAGAACTCTTTTGGATTCCTTTTCTCACTCTCCATGAGGCCACTCAATAATTTTCCTTTGAAAATTCTATGTTTCTTTCTTATCAATCTATTGTATTCTTTACGTTCGAAATAAACTTTACTACGCAGAGTACGGTTAAAAGGATCAGATGCCAGTTTACGTGATAACTGTTTTAAATTCCTATACTTGAAATCACAGTCAGCATCATACCATTTTTTCTTAGGTTTTCGCTTTTTATTTTTCTTTTTAAAAGCTGAATTATTCTTTTGGTCTATCGGTGTGGCCCCATGAAGCGTGGAAGACATGTGCTCCACCATAAGATCTATTTGCTCACTGGCAGATAATTGTGAGTTATTTGAAATATTTAATATGTTATTATAAAACCTTGTCTTATCAACCTTACTTATATTTGCTTCAAAATTTACTTTTTGTCTTTCACCCCATTTTAGATTATGTGGGGCTTTTCTCAGAAACTCTGGTGTCTCATGACAAAATAGTGACTGAATTTCAACCAATAAAGGACAATGATCTGAAAAAGTAACATCAAAATCTAAAACTTGAAACTTATTAATAGCATACATGAAATCCGCACTGCATATACAATAATCGTCATTAGAAGACCCATGAAAGCCATGAAAAGTAGGCTTACCCACAGTATCACCAATAGTACGGCCATTTAATATTCTTAATTGTAAGCCTATACAAAGCTCCAAAACACTCCTGCCATATTCATTGGTAGATTGGTGGATAGAAGTATTTCTAAATGTGTGACTATTATCAATACCATAATTATTTGGTAAAACATCAGGGGCTACATCATCTTCTTCATTATGTATAAAATCCAAGTCATCCATGTTAATATGTGCATTTAAATCACCCATGATCATCACAGAGCTACTTTGCTGAAATTTCATGATGTCTGTTTCTAGTTTATTAAATAAAATCTTATCTACATTAGTTCGTTTTGTGTATTCAGAAGAAGCAGGTGAAATATAAATACCCCCAAGAAATATGTCTGTTCTCAGATTAAAAAAACGCTTACACAGTTTGATCCATACCAAATCAGGATGCGATGTATCAACCACCTTAACCCCTGCCTTAATTGATCGCCTAATGAATACTGCAACACCTCCGCGCAATCTACTAGGCTTATCAGATCGGCAATTGGAAGTACATGTATAGCCATCTAGGGTCAAGATATCCTGTTTACAAGCATGTGTTTCAGTGAGTATAATAATATCATATTGCATCATTTTGTTAAATTCAGGGTCATCTAGTTTGCAAATGCGGGTTCCATCTACACGATTAAATAAACCGTTAACATTATAACAACAAACACTAACTTGCTTTGAAAATACATTTCTTAAAACTTTGTTATTAATGTTCAGCTGAACCATACTCTAAAACGTTGTGTTATTTAAACAAAATTCAGTATACAAGCTCCTTAAATCGTACTAAACGAATATTTATAAAACGCAAACTGTTACACTATGTGTAATCTTACTGAAACAAATGAAACTGCCCTATTTGGGTATCCACACCAATAATGAATAGGTACCGACCAGAAAACTGATTCAAAGAAGAACCTTCAGTTTAGCAACAATCTTCTGCATGAACATGACAGTTACTTACTGTCATAGTCATTAATAAATGAAAGGCAAAAGATCCTTATAAAATTTGAGTTATTTCCCTTACACTAAGGTGAACATGACACATGAAGTCAGTACTAGAAAATATGTACATTGAGTCATTGACATACAGAAACCATCTGTGAAAACTATGCTGGAGTAAATATTAATACACTTTTAGCAAAATATTATTTTATATCATCCCCAGCAAATTTTTCAAAAATCCACAGTAATATCACGGTTACTGCCTTAAAAGCTCGACTGTGTCACCATTACCATTTTGCACCATATCTCATTCATAACATATCCATAGTTCCTCACACTTACTCGCCAAATGCAAAACAAGGCACCATCTAGATTTGTTTTACTGTGAGAAACTACTATAATTTACACATACTCACCATGCTCAAATGTGAGCACAACTTGTATGCATAAAATGCTCAAACAGCCAAGAAACATAATATTCAATACCAAAATGAGCCATAAATACGCAGCCACATTAATTACTGTCTCTCATCAAAACTGTTATATCACCAATGACCAAATGAGAGACAGCTATAATTTACACATATACTAATCATGTTCAGCTGCGAGCATAATGAGCATATGCATAAAATGCTCAAACAATCTAACCATAGCCTATCCAATATATATGTTCAATATATCTACATACATACATAAAATAAAAAAAGATCAATGATCGGCCACATTGGTACAACTTGCTGTAATACTGCAAGGGTTAAAATTTACCCCTACATAATAATCATGCTCAAATTTGTAATGCTCACTTAAAATTAAAGTTTTCAGTATGTGCATCAAATGCTAAAACTGTCCATACAGCTCTTGTAAGATTGAAAAATCTTGAACAAAACTATGTAAATTTACTTTACATAATAATCATGCTCAAATTTGTAATGCTCACTTAAAATTAAAGTTTTCAGTATGTGCATCAAATGCTAAAACTGTCCATACAGCTCTTGTAAGATTGAAAAATCTTGAACAAAACTATGTAAATTTACTTTACATAATAATCATGCTCAAATTTGTAATGCTCACTTAAAATTAAAGTTTTCAGTATGTGCATCAAATGCTAAAACTGTCCATACAGCTCTTGTAAGATTGAAAAATCTTGAACAAAACTATGTAAATTTACTTTACATTTTAAGTACATATACATATTTGCACTAATTAGTGTCATGTCATCTATTGTTTGCCCATGAGCCCCATCAATGCCTGGGCTAGCTGATTGGCAGTTAAAGAGTTCTGATCAGATTCTATATTTCTCTGCTGTCCCTGCCTCGCCCGACCCGATCTATCTCCACGAAGAGAACCATTCATCCGCGACCTGGGCCTGACGAATCGACCTGCTCCATCCGCGGATCTTTCCGATTGACCAGCTTTATTAAGAAGGTTCATAACTTTCTTTAGATTACTACACAGAATTTTCGTACCTTCAAAATTAATATGTACTGTGTCCTCATATAAATTAGCATTTGGCCTTCCATTTGTTGTGAAATTGTCATTCAAACACACATTTAACTTATGATCCGCGTCTGATTTCACATACTCTGTGGTTAATCTATTGTTTAAAGCAACCACTCTACTAGATAGTGGCTGCTCGTCACATGGCAACAGCAGCGATATGGTAACTTTTTCAGATTTGTCAGCAATATCCCGTACCATCTGACAGTATTTAGTGAACACGACTTCAACATCTTGTGTACGAAGGTCATTGATTCCAACATGGACCACAATGTGTGGTACAGACCGTGAAAACTTTTTCACAGCATCTCTACACGCCTCGATATTAGAACATCTGATTTCTAAGCCTTTCATGTTAGTCCCGGCAACCAATTGACTCATATTAACATGTTTGCACACGGAATCATGCAACAAAACAATGTCCCCGTTTGGTTGGGCATCTACTTCAGAAATTGAAGACATTTGTGATGCGCCCACATTATTCAATGCAGGTCTTCCTCTTGGCTGAAGGCACCATTCGCCCCCTTCACTATCATATCTTTGGGTCTGTAATTTATCAATCATTACGTCTTTATCCTTTATTATGTCTCTATATTGTTTGAGTTCAGATGTTTGTTCAGATAACTTCTGTTGTAGCGAATCAATTTTCTCTTCCATATATAATGTTTTACATTGTAACTGATTCTCCGCAATTCTCAACTTAGACGAAATGTCATCTCGTGCAATTCTAGAATTGAATTTTGTTGATTCTAGGTCATCTAACAGCTTTCTATTTTTCTGTTCCCATTCACTACTTCTATTTTCAAGTTCTTCATTCTTTCTCCTCAAAGCTATGTTCTGTTTTGATAATTCACTAACTTGATTCTTATTGCTTTCGCTTTCCCGTTCGAGATTATTAATCTTTTCATTTAATCTCTCTATATCCCTATTCTGAGAGGGCTTTGTCACAGTATTTATGAAAGAGGTAACTGTTGACGATAACTTCAATACAGAATCTTCAAAGACATCCATACGGTTGCTGATCTGTGAAAATGACCTTTCAAATGTTTTTACCAGGTCTACCTCTACTTGCTTAGATGAGTCCCTGTCAGAAGTCCTATGTAATTCAGAATTGATCACTCTCTGTTTATCAGAGCCTAACATCACAGTACTGGGTGGGACAAAAAATATCAGTATATCAGTACCAGTTATCAGTATAACTGGAATAGTTGTCTATGGGTACCATATCCGCAAGGCCAGCAAGCCAATTATAAATACCCGGGTAAATACCTTTTTATCGGGAATTGTGGGATTTGCAGGGGTATACTTTTGCTCAAAGATCCACATAATGTATATTGTACAGAAATACAAAAAATAAGATCGTTTTGTCGCCATATACCAGTGCAAGGTTATAATTGTAATTTTCATTTTGTACACACTTCCCTGAGGATCCGGTGCCAAATGATCCCGTTATGGCCGGTGCCATTAAAACGCATGTTTCTTCTGGATCCCGTAGGATCCGTTCCACCACGACCTCTTATGAACGTTCAATAATTTGTGCTATATGCGTCAGATAAAGGACAAGAACGTAGTATTTACCTTTATTTAAGGAGAGTCAAGTAGCTTATGAGGGGAGAGCTATCACCTCAAATTTCGGCTCGGCTCCGCAACTGCTGTATCACTGGTCTATTATTTGAATAAACATTTCTAAGGGGCAAGGATGCTTAGCTCTTTTAAATGATCTTATCAGCTTGTATAGCAGGTTGTTATTACAAGAAAAAGGCTGTGTCCTTAGAAACCACATCTCTTTCACAAAAACAATGATAGACATAATCATTTATATGCGGAGTCAGAATCATTTTAGAACAGCATATACTCTATTTTGAAACAGTATTTCATCCTCTACAGCTTAACTGTATTGCACATGAAAAAAAAAAATCAAGAACAATTTGATTTTACTGATCAAGAGCTACTTGCAAATTGAAGTTCTGAAAGTCTGACATGCAGCTGCTGATAAAAATCAGCAAGAATTCATTATGAGCTCTTGGGAGAGTATATAACAACAGTCTACGTTCTGATCGATTTTCCCGTCTTCGACTTATAACAGCAATAAAGGCCCTTTCTTTTAGCCTGTAGACATGCAGAGTGGGGGAAAAGTATCGTTTTTGAACAGGTTCAGTGTCTCGAACTGCAGTTTTCTGTACAAAAGTAGTATGCCTGATATGTTCCGGGTCCCGTGAAATAGAATATACAATAACGTTACTTTTTTTTTTTTTTCTCAAAAATATCTTCCGCTAAATAGCTTTCATTGCCAACTTCATCAAAAGAATTCCCGTAGACTCCGTTGCTGATCCCGTAGGAGCCGGAAAAAGCGATTTGATCCCGTAGATTCCGTTAAGGCTACCCACCGTGTTATGGAAAACTTCCAGATTTCGTCAGCGTTCTCTGAACTGAGATTTATTGCATCCAGTTGGTTGCAAATGTCTGTTGAGAAAAAGGTACAAGTAGGCAAAGATCAGGAAAAGGCGTAATCAGAAAAAGATTCCCACTCCAAAAACCGAGGTGGGAAAAAACCAAACTAACAATCAGGTACTTTATACCATGAAACATATCGTAAGCCGAATGAGCAGCTATTTTCCCAATAGGTGGCCACTCAATTACCTTTTTTTTTTTTTTTTTTTTTTTTTGGTCGGCTCCTCCTCCCCTTCACCGACCCCATGTTTTTTTACACATCATTTTGAATAATATATATATATACAATGAATTTATTTACACTAAGTACAAGTGATTAATTTTGAATTTATGTTTTCACGTGAATAATTCTGTACATATTGTAATAATGCGACTTTCTGTTGCCTTACTTGTTCAGTACATACGATATATATATTGGTGCAAACTAAATTTTAGTAGGTAGCATGAAATACAAATTATATATTCATTATTGCGGTAATTGGCACATACATATTGGTACAATCGTGGAACTAGTTATGTAGCTATGGTACAAAATTATAGCATAAAGATGTATACATATTTGTGGACAGTTGTTCAACACTAAATCGAGATATTAAATACTTATTGGGCTAGCTGGCGGTAATGTATATTAAATGTATTGGGGTGTCAAAATAAAATATCTGAAAATGTACAAGTCGGCAAAGATCAGGAAAAGGCACAATCATGAAAGGATTCCTACTCTATTCCCACTGACGATTTTTCGGTTAGTTGTTTCTTATGTGGGTTGAATGGCCTAAATAAGAGTGGGGGTTGTTCGGCGTGGGCCATTAAATGGGTTGTATTGATGGGTTATTTCGGACATATAGATGTTTAATTCAGTGCTATATTAAGGTATTCAAAACTAATTAATTAATTATGTAAAGAGTCGTTCACGCGATTTATATGCATGCATTGAATAAATTAGCCAAAATTTTTATCAGATAATGTTATGCTGGAAACTTTATTAGATTAATGATGTGTTTGAACAAATATTAGTTCTCGTTGACGGTGTTGTGACCTTCTCCGTCTCTTTAATGAACCGACGTCCTCGGGCGGGGCACCTAAACCCGTCAGGCGTCGTCACTAGAAAGCGACGGAAACTGCCTCAACTCCATCAACGCAGAACAGAATTCGTTCCCTCTCCTTTACATTTGAAACAAAAATTTTATTAAATTTCAATTTGACATTAAATCATAACATTATCAATTAAAATAGTTCGGTTTGTCACAGTACATCGGACCGAAGCGGTAATATTTTAAGCGGTGGACCAGCCTATTCACGAAACGGCTTATATCAATTTATCTTTAACAAGAAACTGCATGTTTTCCATGTTTTCCACGAGCAAGATCAAAAAGTCAACGTGTCATCTTTGAAGTTTGGTCTAAGTATTTTGCGGTGAGAGGTTAGCGAAGGCGAAAGTAAATGTAGATCAGGAACTGTTTTTTCTGCTAACAGGTGAGTCGACAGTGTTTGAAGAGTTTCAACAGTGATGTAATCTGAAAATAGAAAAAAGAATTTTGTATTTATACTAAATTATAGGATTTCGAAAGAGTTGAGTATTTTTACACTTTGCTTATGCATCTAAATAATTTATTTATTTTTTTTTTTTTTTTTTTTTTTTTTTTTTTTTTTTTAGGTGGGGCAGTCATGGAGAGAACTTTTCTGCCCCCAAAAATAGGCCACAGTTGCCAATTGGAACATGCAACATAACATTGAAATTTCTCAATTTTCACAGTTCTCGAAGTCTGGGGGTGTTTTTATAATGATCAGTCTAATTTGTCCATTTAAAGTTATGTGTGGTTTGTGTTACAGTAAATCATGTACATTTGTAGTTTAAATAAAATAAAAATTTTTATAGCTTAGTATTTTCATCTGTGTGGACAGGTCTACAGTTTCATCATGTTGTCTCTTGTTATCTGAAAATAGAAAAAGAGAAACACTTGTTAATTTTTATGTGATTAGATCATTTTAGTGTGGTGCTGGTAATGTTTGTGTTGGTGACTTGTGATGTGTTGTTGTGATTGATGTTTGTGACTTTTGTTGTGGTTTTGGTGTTGTGGCTTGTGTTGGGTTGTGACATTTGTTTGGTGTTGTGGCTTGTGTGATGTGGTGTTGTGACTTGTTTTATGGTGTTGTGACTTGTGTAACGTAGTGTTGTGGTTTGTATTGTGGTGTTGTGACTTGTCTGTTGCAATGATATGACTTGTGTTGTAATGTTGTGACGTGTGGTGTGGTGTTGTGACTTGTGTTGTGATGCTTCGACTTGCGTGATGTGGTGTTGTGACTTGTGTTTGTAATTTTGTGACTTTTGTGATGTGGTGTTGTGACTTGTGTGATGCGTTGTGGTTGTGTTGTGGTGTTATGGCTTGTGTGATGTGGTGTGGCGGTTCATGTGGTGTGGTGTTGTAGCTTGTGCTGTGTTCTTGTGGTGTTGTGGTTTGTGATGTGGTTTTTGACTTGTGTGATGTGGTGTTGTGTCTTATGTCGCGGTGTTGTGACATTTGTTTGGTGTTGTGGTTTGTGTTGTGGTGTTGTGACTTGTGTGATGTGGTGTTGTGACTTGTGTTGTGATATTGAGGTGTTATGACTTTTGATTGTAATATTGTGACTTTGTTTGGTGTTGTGGCTTGTGTTGTGGAAATGCGATTTTTTGTTGTTGTGACAGTGTGACTTGTTTTGCGGTAATGTGACTTGTTCAGTTGTGTCACATTTTTTTTTTTTTTTTTTTTTTTTTTTTTTAGGATTGAGATTTCATTATTTATTTATTTGCAGTTTAGCATTATTTATTTATTTTATTTTTTTTTTTTTATTTTTTTATTTATTTATTTATTTATTTAAATTACCTTAACTTCACTAAAAATATGAAAACATAAGGCGCCAACAGCACAAAAAAATTTTAAACACAAAGACATATAACAAAAAGAACCACTACAGAAGTATCGACTTGGAACGATCAGTAACATAAAGTTACTGGCGGGCTTAAACCGGTTTAACAGGTACCTAACAGTAACCTCACCCTCAGCTTCTGCAGTGGTTCAGTGATAAACAAGAAATAAGAAATCATATTAAGAAAATACTAAACATAGATACCAACGTTTAACATGAATAACGGAAAGCAGAGTGAGCAGCTATTGAAGGTATTAGGTGGTCACAGTGCTAGCTTGGACAGAACAAGTAAATGCAGAGGGCTAAGTGGACGGCCATTATATTCGGGTGGTCACAAAGCCATGCAACATGAAACTCGTAATTGGAATAACTTTGATAAGTGTGAACCAGAACAGCAGTACCGCCTTGATACGGTCAGTTATAAAATAACTGGGGGGCTTAAACTGGTTTTACAGGTACCCAACCTCACTCCCAGCTTCTGCAGGGGTTCATAACATTTAGTTAGTTATTTGGTAAGCCGAATGAGCAGCTATTTTCCCAATAGGCGGCCTCTCAGTTACCTTAACTTAACTAAAAATATGAAAACATACATAAGGCGCCAACAGCACAAAACATTTTAAACACCAAGACATAAAACAAAAATAACCACCACAGAAGTATCGCCTTGGAACGATCAGTAACACATGGCCATAACCTCACCCTCATCTTCTGCAGTGACTCTGATATACACATATAAACAAGCAATAAGGAAATCATGTTAAGATTATATAAAATTATATAAAATATAGGTACCAACGTATAACATGTATAACGGGAAGCAGGGTGAGCAGCTATTGAAGGTAAGGTGGTCACAGTGCTAGCTTGTCTCATGCTGTCTTGATTCAGCTTTGAGACATCCAATGTCTTGGGAGCTTTCTTGCCTTGATGTCGCCCCGCAGGCAGGATTCTTAGGTTGAGTTTGCTTACAACCAGTCTATGTTCAGCACACTTCCTTAGAGGGATCCCCGATGATCGCGGTTAACCAGGTTAATCTGAAGCAGGCAATTGTTTAGGGCACCTGTTTCCCTATGCTAAGTGGGGTGAGCAGTGCGGTCAAAAATAGGTCCGCTCAGCCGAATGCCGCTTACTGCTTCCTTTTACGGCAAACGACCATATAGAACTGAGGCGCTTGCGTGAAGGTCTGCAACTACAGCTCTCTGTGTATCATACACCTGCTGCTTCGCCATTCGCCCATCATCACAGGACTTAAAGTCTTTTGTGTGTATGTTGGTGCATGTGTGATGACATTGTTGTGTATGCAAGTGCTCGTTTGTTGAGTAATAAGATGACGTGTGTTATGAGATTGGATTAAAGAGAGGAAGAGGTGCGCAGCGTCAACCTCACTCGCTCGTCATCACCTAACTGTGCCCAGAGGCAAGACACATGTCAAGACGTCGGGAGTTGGAATGCAGTGGATGACCGTAACATCTGTAGTGCCTTGTCACTCTCAGCATGTTCCACAACATGTTGCTGTGTCGCTTTCCGAACCGTTGAATCTGATGACTTTCCTCCGCTTCGTCTGCCGAAACAGTCTTTGCATATCTGGACGCATATCCTGACACACAGGTTTTATTTTCGAATAACCTTTTCTAATAACTCCGTGGTGGACTGTCGACCAAAACAAATGAGTCCCCCCTGCCCAGCTAGATTTTTGCGTCTTTAAATACACAAACCAATTTTAGATCCTTTTATTGCGAGCGTCAAAGTACCTGTCAGCTCCATTTAACGCCTTTAGAATTGTCCTGGATATCTATTTTTCGACAGGATGGGGTATGGCACGACCGGGACGCGATCCCAAGACCTAGCGCTCCCGAAACGGACGATTTACCTACAGTTAAATGTATCCTGTATCGTGACCAGTATTAAATGAGCTGATAGACTCTCTTTGGTGAGTAGAAAAAGAAGAAAAATAATGTCTTCGTCGTCTCAATGATCACCAAGGTACAAAACTTATGTGGCACAATCACTATTGGTTGAAAAAGAAGAAAAATAATTTATTTTATACTTTACAGTGAAAACCATTGTATATCAAAACTTGATAAAATTGGTATTTTCATTGATATGAAATTTCACTGATATCAAATCTCACTGATATCAAAAGTCACTAGTGACTGATATCAGCCTATATCGTCGCTGTAGATTTTGGATTACTTCTGACGTTTCCATTTACTTGACGTCATTAAAATGTGTCGCACTTCAGAAATTCAAACGCCTATAACTCCGTTATTTTTGAACGAAAACATAAAGTGTGGGTATTCATTTTCATAGTTAGAACGTAAGGAATCAATATGGTACCAAAATTATTTGTGTTTTCAAAAATTTTTGGTTTTTGCATTTTTACCGCCTGTCTTGTAAATAGGAAAATGCCCGTGTATTGTATAACATAAAAAAAAAAATTGCTTTTTTTCGGTGAATACCAAATATATTTCACCTCGTGTGTTGAAAACATAAAAATTTTGATGTTTTCAACTCACTTGGTGAAATATATTTGGTATTCACCTCAAAAAAGCAAATATCCTCTATGTCTTCGTCGTCTCAATGATCACCAAGGTACAAAACTTATGTGGCGCAATCACTATTGGTTGAAAAAGAAGAAAAATAATGTCTTCGTCGTCTCAATGATCACCAAGGTACAAAACTTATGTGGCACAATCACTATTGGCTGAAAAAGAAGAAAAATAATGTCTTCGTCGTCTCAATGATCACCAAGGTACAAAACTTATGTGGCACAATCACTATTGGTTGAAAAAGAAGAAAAATAATGTCTTCGTCGTCTCAATGATCACCAAGGTACAAAACTTATGTGGCACAATCACTATTGGTTGAAAAAGAAGAAAAATAATGTCTTCGTCGTCTCAATGATCACCAAGGTACAAAACTTATGTGGCACAATCACTATTGGCTGAAAAAAGAAGAAAAATAATGTCTTCGTCGTCTCAATGATCACCAAGGTACAAAACTTATGTGGCACAATCACTATTGGTTGAAAAAGAAGAAAAATAATGTCTTCGTCGTCTCAATGATCACCAAGGTACAAAACTTATGTGGCACAATCACTATTGGTTGAAAAAGAAGAAAAATAATGTCTTCGTCGTCTCAATGATCACCAAGGTACAAAACTTATGTGGCACAATCACTATTGGTTGAAAAAGAAGAAAAATAATGTCTTCGTCGTCTTAGTCTGGCTTTCGTTGCTGGTTTTAAAAGGGCTAATTAACTATTGAGGGTTCATTACCCGAAATTGCGCAATATAGTCTTTACTATCTCCCTTTGAATGTTTTACTGCCTCCAAAGGATAAAACCTTTATATTTTATTCATGATCATTACCAAGAAACCATGTACAGGCATGTATAATCTGGGTTCCCTCATTCAACATGTACTAGTATTTTCAATAAAAATGCAAGTCGAATATTGGCATTATCTACAAATGATACTCAAAAGACACAATACCCAAAACTTGCCCATAGATACAGGGATTTGTTTTTTCAGTTCTAAGCAAAAAGTTCATTGATACTTTTAACATTTTAGCTCAAAACACAGATTGTGGGTACACGTTAGAACCGCCTCGGCACGAGTACCCATAATCTATGCTTTTATTGCTTTAGAGCAAAAATAAGAAAAATAGATACATCCCTGTATACCACATTTTCGCTATATAACAGTGCTATATAACAGTGGGGTATATGGAAGGAGAGAGAGAGAGAGAGAGAGAGAGAGAGAGAGAGAGAGAGAGAGTACAGCGAATCTGAGTTTTTGCAAAGAAGAAGTGATTCGAAAAATAAAAAATAAAACTTGCAAATATGGTTGACTTAAACAAATTAATCAAAATATGATAAATATTCTTTTTCACCAAGTTAAACTAGTAGTTGATGTAAATGAATATCATTATCTTAAATGTGCATACTGCATTGCACACGCGTGCATACTGAGGCTATAACAATTGATTAACATTTGAATGATGTAACTTTGAACGATTTGATATCTTTTTTGTTCCAAATATTTCTTTTACACCACTTCACCATCATCATAATACTCTGGTTCCAGCATCCCTTATAGCAGATTATTTTTCGATCTAACGTTATATTTGAACACTAACTGGAACTGTAACGAAATTTCTTTCAGATTTGTGGCATCAAGGACAGATATCCGGTGTCGCCCACTTGTTGTTCTACTGGGAATAGCCACAGTGTCTCTGCAACCTGCCACCACCGACTCACCGTACGGACAATAAACTTAAAGGACTGTCTACCTAAAAGTATACTTAAACATACAAAGGTAAAATGTCCTAGTGAAGATGGTTCATCTAGATTCATAGATGTGTTCCTGATATTTGGGGTCCCTGGAGGATGTATATGCCATGAGGATTACGGTCTAGAAGGTTGGGGGATGACTAGATCAGAATCGTAGATTGATTCTTATTAATATCGTCGACGTCAGAGTAACAATGGGAAGCAAAACACTGTTAACAAAATAATAATAATAATAAAAAAATAAAATAAAATAATAAAAAAATAGAAGTCATTAAACACCGATAATTTGTTTGAAGAGTCGAATTAGGCCTAAGTTACATGTAAATATTAATTAATGTACCAATCAGAAGACTAAAAAGTTGCAACAGGATGCATATACATCTTTCAATATATTTTGATGACAACAAGACAAGAATATACATGCAAGTGAGTGAAAGTGACGGAAAACAATCGAAGGATCAAAATACACATTTCCATATCAACCATAAGCATACTAAAGTTTTGTAACATTTTAGAAAGAATGGCTTAAATCATTGAAAGGTGGTCTGTTGTTTCATTTCTCCACATATTCAGTAAGTGTATTATACTTGATTTCCATAGTTTTGTAGATTAGATCTAATTCCTTTTTATGAACGCATCAAACTTCTTTAGGCGTCCAAGTTCTGCTTGCGGGTGAACCAGGTGTTTTTTTTCTCTGGGTTCTACCGTTTTCGCCCCTACTGCTTGGTCCGTCTCATATGAGCTGAAATAATCTTGAAAGGGACGTAAAACTGAATAAAACATTCAATGCACAAGCTATTTTGTGTTCGTTGTACGCAAAGCTTACATTGTCGCAGTGCCCTTAACTCTTTAGTCCACTCTTTCACAATATATATTTAGTAAACCCACAGTATTGTATACCGTCTTTATCTTGAATGGCATACATGATGTTTCCATCTGAGTCCATTTCTAGGTCTATAACTGAAGCCTCACGTAGATTTGATTCCAATCCATGTAGATCCAGTTGTTCTATTGCCCCATCACCTTCCTTGCTTAATCTGATCATAACAAATGTTTCAGTGGTTCTAGTAACAGAGCACACTACAACCACATCACCATCTCTACCGTCCACCATAGTCAACGGGTTCAGTTTGCTTGGCTCAATGGGTGACACATCTTGTGTGATATTAAAAAGCACTTTGCCTTCTACCTGTTTTTCAGTTACAACCAATCTTCCAAATACAATCAAGTTTTCATCTCCCATTTTTTGTACGTAGTAAATACCAGATTTCAAGGTACAAAGTAGCTCTACTTGAAAATGTTTGACAGGGATATTGTATTTTTTACTTCCTTGACTATCGAGACAATGGAGAAAGTCATCTGTAAAGAATGTTTCTCCTGGACAGCATGTATATTTGCCATTACAGTTGTAATTGCCAATAGTAAAATCATCATTATCTGCACCGGTTGGCCTCGCAATCAGCATTTTAAACTCTTCTTTAAGGCTATCATCTACAATTTTCTCTACATCATATTTAGTATGGTATGGGTATTGCACACCTTTGAAATGAGCTTTTCTTGCATTTATGCAGACATTGTTCGTACCTTCTACTCCGCCATTACGTTTATCAAAGTAGACAAAAACTGTGTCAAGTCCCAGCTTCTTCTCTCTGCTCCCTATCAGAGAAAACAACCCAGTGTCAGGAAAATGATTTAGTTCCTTACGTACTCCGTTTGTATCATAAACACATATCAAGTCAAGCATATTTTTGAAGCGCATTGCGTATTTATCTCTTGACAACAGTCCAAATATATCAGCAAATGTAAATTTTGTGTAAAACACGCCTCTATTGTGAAAGGTGTCTTCTACATGGTCGATGTAATGATTGTATTGGAAACTGGGAGTACAGCCGGAAGCAATGGTTTTGATTTTTAAGCTTTGGATGTGTTGTCCATTTGACCCTTCAATGAACATACTTTTGTAAAGATCCCACTGTTTCAATTCCAAGTATGTAATGTGAGAGTATGTATATGCCACATCATGAGATTGACAAGAAAAGCATAGTGTCTGTAAAAAAATTCCCTCTGGAAAGTTGGACGGCAGCTCCTCTGGAATCCAAAAAGACATAAGTTTGTCCGTTTTACCAAGTTCGCTTTCGCCAGTAGTTATGTATGGGTTTACCAAAGCGTTGATCTTACCGTGCACTAGCCGTATGTCGCATTTTGACACCTGATTGTTTAATGAAATGTCCAAAGGTCGAGTTTCCATCGAATATCTCTTGCGTTGCAGTATTATGTCTAAGCAGTCGTTCTCAATTTTGGAGAAAGATTGGGCTACCATAGCATCAGACGAAATCTTCGTAAAATCAACAATTAACTTGTGTGTATTTTTTGCGGAGTATAGTACAGCATCAACCGTATCCAATAGCACCTGAATTCTGTCAATTACTGTCGGAGCGTTCGTTTTTGTCGTTAATTCTACGAGTCCATTTTTATAATCAGCAAAAAACTTAATGCATTCATTTAATTCAAACTCTATACGACCTAGCCATTTCTTAAATTCGGATGCAATATCTTTGATAAGCACAATCCTTGACAAGCTTCTGCTACATTCTGAATTTTTGAACTCTTTCAGAAACCCAACTTCATATCGAGACGCCACCGATTGTTCAGGAAACACCTCTTTACAGGTAGCGTGCTGGCAAAGCTTACATAGAACACTTTGGCACATAATGCAAAAATAGATAGCTAATTCTTCTGGGTGTTGTTTGCAATTGTCTTTTGATGCAGAATTTCTACTTGATCCCGGTCCCAAAACATCACCTAGTACGTGAAACGTGTTGAACTTAGCATGACTCGGTTTACAATTTTCGCATATCAACGAATCGCATTGTAAACACCTTTGCTTCGGATGTTCTTTCTGTTTGCAAATGTCACATGTTTCATACATTCTTACAACTGGGATAATGTCTATTTCAGCTCTTGCTGGTTCTAATCCGTCGATATTGACAAGCGATGTCAAGATAGGGGTCCTGCACATTGGACACGGTGGAAAATTGGAGACCTGACATCTCTCCATGTACGTCTTGATGCAGAGAAGGCAAAACACATGACTGCAGTTGGAAAGTCTTTTAGGATTGTTAAAGATCTGTTTACATATTGGACATCTCACTCTCTCGCGTAGGTCCTCCAGAGTATCAGACATTCTGATTCCTGAAAGAAAGAACTTTGTGACTTTACCACTGCGTCATTGACTTGTAAACGAGGTAAAAACTATAATAATTGCGTACATGTTTTATATCGATTATATGAAAAGGTATGCTTTTTGTCGGGCTTCAATAGGGCGTGACTGTTGTTTTAAAATGTCTAGCATCTGACATCTCCACCCTAGCCGCTATGCTCCGCGTAAAAATAGTACAAGTAGGCAAAGATCAGGAAAAGGCGCAATCAGAAAAAGACTCCCACTCCAAAAACCAAGGTGGGAAAAAACCAAACTAACAATCAGGTACTTATACCATGAAAACATTTCGTAAGCCGAATGAGCAGCTATTTTCCCAATAGGTGGCCACTCAGTTACCTTAACTTAACTAAAAATATGCAAACATACATAAGGCGCCAACAGCACAAAACTATTTTAAACACCAAGACATAAAACAAAAAGAACCACCACAAATTAAAACACATTACCCAGACAGACAAAATCTGACGGTGAGTGCTCATGATGGCTGATTGGTCCGATTGACGCACGATTGACGCACACGCATCAAACTTCTCGAAAACGATTGGCAGTTTGTCGATGTGATGTTCCGAATATTACAAGGGACATCTGAAATGTAATAGGATCCGGAAACCGAGATCTATCGTAACGCGATCACGCCCTCTACGATCGACAGAGCCTTTCTGAAGAGGAGGACAGAGTGAACGTTATATGCCGACTGGGCAATATGGGTTAGGCTTTTCGTCTTCTATGCAAATGTCGTTACGGCTTGACCTTCGACGCCTGACTGTAATATATCTATGAATTTTGTGAATAAAACCACAATAAAATTGTGTAGAACACAAATTTAGTATAAATTTACATCCGGGATGTAACATTACACTGCGCATTAATGATACGTGTGTATGAAGTGGGTGGGATAGCTAAATTTGAGTAGATTGGCATTGAGATAGTTGTCTACGAGTGTGGTATTTTCTTCCTTTGGCCGTATATGCGCAAATATGGTAATTATGAATGTCAGTCGCGAGCATGATCCGTTTTACCAACATCGTCTAGCAAATTTTAATTCTTTACCATAATTATAAAATCTATTGGTTTTATTTTCGATTTGGGCTTTTCTAAATGCCAAATACGTATACTAGATATTGAAGAGGGGGTGTTGGGTTCGGTTGAATACTTACTTTATAAAATTGAAATGCTATCCGTAAAATGGGGCATGTTTACAAAGCCGATTCACTGCGCAAGCGTCAGTATGTTGTTGTTGTTTGGTATGCGGCCCGCAGTCACTCGGATCACACGTCGAAAGTCGCCATGGGTTCTGGTTCCTTACAGCCAACCACTAGCCTCGGGCGTCTTTGACGCCTCAGGGAAGATGGAGATTTACTCTGGCTCGAGCAAGGCTTGCTTCTTAACCCGTCTTCTCTGGCTGCAAACCCATAGCCGCCAGTCGAAAGTAATAGAAAAAAGTACAAGTAGGCAAAAATCAGGAAAAGGCGCAATCAGAAAAAGACTCCCACTCCAAAAACCAAGGTGGGAAAAAACCAAACTAACAATCAGGTACTTATACCATGAAAACATTTCGTAAGCCGAATGAGCAGCTATTTTCCCAATAGGTGGCCACTCAGTTACCTTAACTTAACTAAAAATATGCAAACATACATAAGGCGCCAACAGCAACAGAAGGCTATTTTGACGTCAGAGAAGTCTCGGATTACCTTCTTCTTTGGCACCTTAGTGCGGATTTGCCTTAATGATTATGATAAATACGACTGGATTGACAACACAAAATGTAAAATGGACACTGTTTCGCGTTCAGCCTGAATTGCGTTCGAGTGATAATTATTTTGATCCATCCCGAAAGTAATGGCAAATCTGCGCACGGGTACAAATCTGTTGTCGGATGGAAATCTCCGAAAGTAGCGTGCACACTGAGATAAAGATGTATCTGTATATGTCTCTGGTTCATATAATCAAACAATACACCTGGGTGCAAAGTTGCACTAGAGTTACAATTCTTTCGCGGGTACAGGTTCTCAACACATCGCCCACATGTCCAAAAATACAACCGACATGCATCATGCAATTTGTATATCCGAATTGTACAGCGAGACTTTTAGATTCTAGTTCGCAAGTAGTGTTAACCGGTAGACGGTTGCTGTTTTTCCCACAGTAGATAGGGTATTCCGAAACTTCATCATGGTAAACTAGCTATGATTTACTGACTTAGGAAAACATTTTAGCACCATGAGCACGGATGGTGTTGATGTTTCCAAGGTATACTTTTTATGCCTTCAACTTTGAAAAGGTTGGAAGGGCACATTGATTTCAGCTTGTCTGTATGTGCGTGCATCTGCTAGTCATTTTTTTTTCTAAAATTCTGAATGGCGCATCCTGGGGATTTGAAATATGTGTATATATTCCTCATGAAAAAATAGTTGACACGTATTTTTTTTATCATGTCCGAGTTATGTCCCTTTTCTGAGTTATGTCTCTTTGAAAACAACATTTGAAAATCTTGTGTGCAAAATATCTCATAAAGTATTTGAGCTACAGCTTTCATATTTTGCATACTGATTAGAGCTGAAAAGAAGATCACATGATTAACGTTTGAAATCTTTATCTCATTTTTGACAAAATTACGGAATTTTGAAATTTTGATTAATTAATTGATATTCCCTCTTTTAGGTGAAAGTTGAAACTGTTGAACGGTGAATGCTAGGGTCTTGAAATAGTAGTTGAAACGTATTTTTTTCATATCTGAGTTATGACCCCTTTCTGAGTAACAGTGAGTTTTGTCCATTTGAAAACAAAGTTTGAAAATCTTGTGTGCAAGATATCTCAATAAGAGCTGTCGCAGGACAGCGTAGCTCGCCTGATTTGTGCTTTGCCACTAAATCTATTAGACATTGACCTCAATGTCACTCAGGTGGGTCGTGATGGTACAGCATAAAACTTCAGACCAATATCTACCAACATGCTAAGTTCAACTTGATCCATCTACATATTTGATATAGACTTGTAACCTAAAATCTAAGTCTGTGACCTTGACCACAGGTGAGTCAAGATGCTACAGCATAATAAAAGAATAACATCTAACAGCAAAGTATCAACTAGATCCATCCATCTGTTCCAGCAATATACAGTTCAAAACACTTTAAGCAAAAGCTTTAACATGAAATTTCAAAGTCTGTGACCTTGAACTCAAGGTCACCCAGGTGGGTCATGATGGTACAGCATAAAATTTCAGACCAATATCTACCAACATGCAAAGTATCAACTTGATCCATCTACATATCCAAGAGATATAGACTTATAAAAACTTTAACCAAAAACTCTATCAGAAAATTTCTAAGTCCGTAACCTTGACCTCAAGGTCACTCAGGTGGGTCATGATGGTACAGAATAAAACGTCAGACCAATATCTACCAACATGCAAAGTATCAACCTGATCCATCAACAACTTCAAGAGAACTTTAACCAAAAACTTTAACAAAAAATTTCTAAGTCCGTGACCTTGACCTCAAGGTCACCCAGGTGGGTCATGATGGTACAGCATAAAACTTCAGACCAATATCTACCAACATGCAAAGCATCAACTTGATCCATCCACAACTTCAAGAGATATAGACTCATAAAAACTTTATTATCTTTATTATTTGAGATCAGTGAAGATATTTGGAGTATTTCAAATATACTGTACGTTAAGGATCATCATCTTAACAGAATTGTGCATATTTGGCCCCTTTGGGAATATAAGTCTTTGATTTAGACTATACTGGTGAAAATTATTGAAATTGCAGCAATCATGAATGTCTGGCTTTCGCTGCCAGTTTTGAAAAGGGTCACTGATGAAGGTTCATTACCCGAAATTGTACAATATGGCCCACCTCTCTTTGAATGTTTTTACTGCTTCCAAAGGATCTAACAATTATATTTTATTTGCTATTACTGCAGCTGGTGTTGTGCCGTGTGGCGGCCCTAAAAAGTCTCCCCGTACATCATCCATAGTGCAGATTATATTTTTATTTTGATCCTTTGAGATCAGTGAAGATATTTGGAGTATTTCAAATATACTGTACGTTAAGGATCATCATCTTAACAGAATTGTGCATATTTGGCCCCTTTGGGAATATAAGTCTTTGATTTAGACTATACTGGTGAAAATTATTGAAATTGCAGCAATCATGAATGTCTGGCTTTCGCTGCCAGTTTTGAAAAGGGTCACTGATGAAGGTTCATTACCCGAAATTGTACAATATGGCCCACCTCTCTTTGAATGTTTTTACTGCTTCCAAAGGATCTAACAATTATATTTTATTTATAACTTTGTTATCGAGGCTTTTAATTCCACTTCTAGGTACCTCGATGACCTTTTGAACATTGACAACCCTTATTTTGAAGGTATGGTCAATCAAATTTATCCATCTGAACTACAGTTGAACAAAGTCAATATCTCGGATACCGAAGCCCCCTTTTTAGATCTACATCTTTCTGTTGCAAATGGATTTGTTTCTTCTAAAATTTATGATAAGCGCGATGACTTTGATTTTGATATAGTAAATTTTCCGTTTTTGGATGGTGACGTTCCTCGTCGTGCTTCTTATGGTGTATACATTTCGCAACTTATTAGGTTTGCTAGAGTCTGCAATCATGTTACAGACTTCAACGCTCGAAATAAATCTTTAACGGCCAAACTTCTCCAACAGGGCTATCGGTATCATAAACTTCGAAAAACCTTTTCTAAATTTTATCGTAGACACTATGAATTGATTTCCAAATATAATGTTGGGTTAAAGACGCTTTTAAGTGAGGGTCTTTCGGAACCAGAATTTTATGGTGACTTGGTTTACAAATTTAAGAAATTTATAGGAAGTAATGATTTTTCTTTTCAGTTTAGAAAAATTATAACACGTTACAGACGTATAGGTTATAACTTGAATGTTATCCGACAGTCTGCATGCTTAGTTTTTAACCCAATCACGGTTGATAACTATGCTGCCTTCTTTAATTGCACGCCGGTGTGTCGGGCGTCAGACTCTATGATGGCATCGACCTAAAGCTATTCATTTTAATTGGTTGGGGCCGGAACTTCTTGTCTGTTGATTGGCCCACCGGGGTCCAACTGATGTTTTTCTTTAGCTCCGGAGTTAGTAAGTTATTTGGCGCCCAGGGATCTCCATCGTCGGGCAGCTTACTGAATCTGTGAGTCCTGGTTTTTGATTCATCAGGATGTTTATCATGATCTATTTGTTTGTTCTTGATGATTCATTTACTAGTTAGAGATTCACCACGGGGACCGAAGAACTAACTAAATGTTATGAACCTCTGCAGAAGCTGAGGATGAGGTTACGGCCGTGTAAAATCGATTTAAACCCGCCAGTAACTTTGTGTTACTGATCGTTCCAAGTCGATACTTCTGTGGTGGTTATTTTTGTTTTATGTCTAGGTGTTTAAAATATTTTTGTGCTGTTGGCGCCTTATGTATGTTTGCATATTTTAGTTAAGTTAAGGTAACTGAGTGGCCACCTATTGGGAAAATAGCTGCTCATTCGGCTTACGAAATGTTTTCATGGTATAAGTACCTGATTGTTAGTTTGGTTTTTTCCCACCTTGGTTTTTGGAGTGGGAGTCTTTTTCTGATTGCGCCTTTTCCTGATCTTTGCCTACTTGTACTTTTTTAACCAAAAACTTTAAGATTTTGAGCAACGCCGACGCCGACGCCAACGCTAACGCCGACGCCGGGGTGACTGCAATAGCTCTTCCTGTACTTTCGTCCAGGCGAGCTAAAAAAAGTGTTTAAGCCACAGCCTTCATGTTTGGTATATTATTGCTATTATTTGAATGTATTATCCACCAACCACTGGGAGCACCTCGGTTATCACCGAGTAACGTCAAGATAACCACAACGATAGAACTACACTGCCCACCACCAACCATCACCTTAACATATTTACTGTATTCTAATCACTGAAGTTATCTTTTTTAGCTTTTGGGGAGAAGAGAAGCCAGTGCTTGCCTTACAGCCCCTTTCACTCGAGTTTGTCGTTTGAGCATTTGCTTTACACTTTTTGACCCTGTGTTCTGAAGATCTGGGTTTCTTTTCATGTTGTCCACAAAGACATTTCGACATCTAAATTGATTGATCTGCTGATTTGCGTGACAGTTTCAAACTAAACGACCTTTAAAACGGCAAACTCAAAAGTGAATGTTTTATCTTACTATGTGGATTTTAGGCCATGTAGATACTGATAGGTAACTGCTAAATTGATAAAATTCTGCTTTTGTCCCTACCCCATTTTAAAATGTGTGACCTTTATATGCATTGTATGTGCTGTGCAAAGAATTTTGAAATAAAAATGTGCTTTTACCAAATAATTACAATGTTTTTATCAGAAGAGGTGACATAATTACCTAAAGATAAATGTTGAATAGATCTTAAGAACACCTGGCACCTGGGTCACTGTTTCAGTTTTAAAATAGAATAAAAAGTAAGATTGTTAACGGCAAAATTTCTTGAACTAAATGCTCAAACGGCAAACTCGAGTGAAAGGGGCTGTATAATGCTGAGCGCAAAGCAAGGTAGCCACTGGTACCATTTTAACGTCTTTGGTTTGACGCGGCCCGGGATCGAACCCGCGACCTCCCGCTTCCGAAGCGGACGCTCTAACCATTATGCTATCGGGACCGGTCGTACTGATTTGGACAGAGGAGTAGATCACCTGATTAACTTTTGAGAACTTTACCTCAAATTTTGACAGGATTATCATCATCATCATCATCTTCAGTAATTGCCTCCCTCAGTACTTGAGTATTCTCGCAATGTGGTGGAGAGTGCCCACGCGCCACGGTTAAAAGATATATGTACATCGGTTAAAAAGTTTAAAACTGGTAAAAACATGGTGTGGCGTTTAGTAGGTGTGGGTGGCCAGCTGGTTCTGGAAGGCCTCCAGCGTTGTCTGGCTCATAGCAGTGAGGGAGTTGGTTCAATGGTCCTCAGGAAAAAGCTTTGTTGGTATGTGCTGTTTGAGGTCCGGATCTGGTGGAAGCGATGGTTGCTGGTTGATGGAGTTAGATATAACTCAGCTGGTATGTCGACCAGTCCATGTACGATGCGGTACATCATGCTGACATGGCTGAGTCTGGCAAGGTCTCTTCGCTCCTGCAGAGTGTCCCAGTCAAGGTTTGTAAGCATCTCTGTGACGCTGCTGGTGCGGCGGTAATCGTTCATGACAAATCTTGCTGCCCTTCTCTGGACCTTGTCAATCT
The DNA here is from genome assembly GCA_964017185.1 of Rugalucina vietnamica. Taxonomy (NCBI): domain Eukaryota; kingdom Metazoa; phylum Mollusca; class Bivalvia; order Lucinida; family Lucinidae; genus Rugalucina; species Rugalucina vietnamica. The sequence continues at coordinate 7,461,725 of OZ024877.1, read as the reverse complement.
TTCCACTATCTTTGTCGTTGAAAGGTGCCCAGGATGTAGAGGCATTCTCCAGCATAGGACGGACGAAGGTCTTGTAGGTAGTCTCCTTTGCAGCTGGTGGTGCAGATCTAATGTTGCTCTTGAGGAAGCCAATGGTGGAGTTAGCTGTCTGCATGCCTGCTCCAGGATAGATCACTGCATATGGTCACGCCTATTTACTTTACCTCTGTTCTCAGGGCTAGCTTCTGGTCATGGATAAAATAGTCGGAGCAATGGGGTTTCTTCTTGTTGGTGATGCGGATAACCTCGCACTTGTCTGCATTGAAGGACAATTACTGAGATTTGAAATTTTACTCCATTTTTAACTTGTCCCTTGAAAATATTCTTGCTGACTGTCAGCATGGTTTCCGTAGTCAGAGGTCTTGCGAGACCCAGCTGGTTCAGTTCTTTCATGACATGGTTAGTAACCTGGATCGAGCTCTGAACCGGGGTCACAGACAAACGGATATGATCATCATGGATTTTGCAAAGGCCTTTGACAAGGTACCACATAAGAGGTTACTATACAAACTACATTCGAGGATCTACTCACTTGTTGTAAGTGGATCGCTTCATGGCTCTCTGAGCGATATCAAAAAGTGGTGTTAGATGGCCAAGCGTCAGATCCAGTCCCGGTCTTATCTGGAGTCCCGCAAGGATCGGTCTTGGGACCGATCCTTTTCTTGATATTCATTAACGACCTTCCGGAGAATATCAGGTCATCTGTTTGCCTCTTTGCAGACGATTGTGTTTTATATAGGAACATTAATTCACGCACTGATCGCCAGATTCTACAAGAAGACCTGGATAGCCTTGCACAATGGGAGACCGATTGGCAAATGAAATTCAACGTCGCCAAATGTCACCCAATGAGGGTGACCCGGCACCTCCCTAGCAATCAAATACATTTCAACTACTCTCTACATCAACAAACCGTGGAACAGGTTCGATCCGCCAAGTACCTTGGACTTACTATCACTGACGACTTGGAATGGGCGCAACATGTTTCTGAAATTTCTTGTAAAGTAACTAAGACATTGGGTTTTCTTCGGCGCAATTTGGCTCTTGCACCTCGGCACACAAAGGAAGTTGCATACAAAACATTGGTTGGTCCTCATCTCGAGTATGCAGCTCCTATTTGGCATCCCTATAATGAAACTGAGACAAAAAAATAGGTGGAGAAAGTGCAGAAGACAGCAGCCAGGTGGACCTGCAGGCGATGGCGTAACAGGAGTAATGTCGACGATATGTTGGATGAACTCGAGTGGCCATCCCTGGAGGACCGCAGGGTGAAGTCCTCCTTAACTTTTTTTTACAAGATTCACTCCTGTACAGTGTCTCTTGATAAAGATCATTCTCGCGAGATCTGACGATATCTCATCTAGATCTCTCGCATTTGACGCTTTGAATTATGGGATATAGCCAAAATCGGCTAATCCCGTTCAGTTCTCGAGAGAATGATGAAATAGATTTCTTGAATTTGCTGGACTAGAATGTATTTCTTTCATTCTAACTGTGCATAGGTAAAACACAGGACGTAACAAAAAGACAAAAATAAAATGTATGTAAAATTATATTAATATGATCTACATATAAAATGGATTCCAAAATGGATTCCATGGCGGACATTCCCAGCATGCAACGAGCCAAAGGCGACAGGTCAGTGTTATAGCGCTACCTGTCGGCGACAATGGATAAAGATAGATATCTGACCCCAGCACCTAACTTAAGAAGTACCAGGACATCTCATGATTCACAATACACAAGATATATGGCCTATAGTGATGCTCTGAAGAATTCTTTTTTTCCCGAGGACTATCCCTTCATGGAATATCTGAATCTGAATGGTTTACTGGTGACACGCCAAATTGGCAATACCTCACCAGGAGGGAAATTAGTCCCTGGCTCTCACTAGAGATGCGAACTTGGACAAACAGTCATCAGACATTTCAGCAGAGGAGATCAGAGAATCAGGGAGGTCATTCCAGTCCCTCATAGTCTGTGGAAAGAAACTACTTTTGTACGCTTCTTTGCTAGCTGAAGGTATCTGAAAAGCCAAAGAGTGTTGGTTTCTACAACGCCTATTCTTCGGGATAAGGTCATCTGTGGGTATTCTGGCTTTACCCTTTAGAACTTTGTATGGCAATATAAGTCTACTGTCCTTCCTCCTTTCCTTAAGAGATTCCCATTTCAGTTGACATAAAATGCCAGTCATGCTCCCAGTTTCAAAAACATAATTTCCAGTCACAAGCCTTGCCGCACGGTTTTGGACATTTTCCAGTTCTTCCTGGAGGCCATGAGTGTAAGGGTCCCAAACTGAGCTTCCGTATTCCAAGACCGGCCGCACGAGAATCATTTGTGATGGTTACACCCAGGTATTTTATGCTTTCAACATTTTCCAGTACAGTGCCCTCAAGGGTATAGTTAGCCTGTATCTTACTAGACCGTTTATTTGTCAGCTGCATCATATTGCATTTGACGGGTTGAAATCTCATTCCCCATTTCCTAGCCCAACTGCCTAAACGATCAATGTCTCTCTGAAGTTTCAATGTATCCTCTTCATTCTTGATTTCACGATAGCAAACACAATCATCAGCAAAGAGTCTTATTTCAGACTCAATGTCTGCTGAGATGTCATTTATATACAAGGAAAACAGCAAGGGACCGAGAACGGTACCATGAGGGACACCCGACACAACTGGATCCCAATCCGATTTAATACCATTTACCAGTACCCGTTGTTGTCTGAAGCAAAGGAAAGCATTTATCCAATTCAGTGTTGTTCCACCTATTCCATAGCTAAACAATTTGCTTTTAAGGAGTTCATGGGGAGGAGTATCGAAAGCATTTTCAAAATCCAGTATAAAAGTGTCAACCTGGCCTTTTTTTGTCTAAGAGTTTTGCCCAATCATTTATCACCGTAGTCAACTGAGTTTCACAGCTATGCCATTTCCTAAATTTATGCGTGTTGCCTGTCCGACAGGTGTTCATGTTCATCAAGATGGGGCATAATATTTGAGCATACAATATGTTCAAGAAGCTTACAATGAATGCATGTCAAAGAAACAGGGCGGTAATTGTGGGCAAGAGACCTGTCCCCCTTCTTAAACAGGGGGCAAATATTAGCAAGACACCATTGTTTAGGAATTTCACCTGTATCAATTGACTGCTGGAAGAGATGGGCGAATACCGGACCTAATTCCATTGCCAGTTCATTTAGGACTCTAGGATGAAGCTCATCAGGCCCTAAGGCTTTAGACGGGTTAAGACCTTTGAGAAGTTTGGTCACCCCTTCCTTTGTGACCACAATATCATGCATGAACGGGGCAGATCTATCCAAAAGAGGGGCCTGTTGTTGTTGTTGATAGTAGATCCCTCCTCTTCCAGGAGAACCACGTTGATACGTGTGAATTTCTCAGATTTAATACTTTGAGGCTTAATACTTGCACCCCACCGATTTCAAGCTCTTATATTGTTCTTGCTATCAAGTGTTTTCCCATACACCACGATAAACATGCAACTAACTTCAACTTATGTACACTTGTATATACAAGTTCGTAACAGTTCAGTTTGACTGGCTGAGTAAGGAAGTGCGTTTCATATGAAGAGCATAGCAGAGTCCTCTGGAAAATGTCTCCATCTCATGCAGGAATGCTTCCAGGAGTAGCACACTATTAGGATCAATCAGCACTGTACAGTCCAGGAGAATAGCAGTGAACTCTGTATCATTAATTTTAAAGTCATTCAGCTTTGCCACACCCAATGAATTCTGAATTAACTTATAGATCTTATCCAGAAATGGTTGTCTTATTTTGTTTAGTGACTCACATCTAAGCAAGAAATGCTCAATATTTTCTGGTTCTTTGAAACATAACAAGCACGTTGGATCCACCTCAAACTGATTAAACCTCGCACGTGTGGCCTGTAGCATATAAGTACCAGACATTAACCTGGCCTTCCAACCAGCCCTCTGGACCGACATGATATCATAACCAGCATCACGCCAGACCAGATGAGCCAATCCGATGGGATAATTCTGAACATTCATAAATCTCATGGAAGTTTTTCCCATAGCCTCTTCCAAAATTTTGTCTGACCAATACTCATTAACAGCCTGCTCATAAAGACTTTTCCACTGTGCTTTGGCATAACCAGCATCAAGCAGATCCACCGTGCTTGGAAGCCCATACTGCTCCAAAACCTTGTTTACATAAACAAACCAACTTTTCGACTTTCCATCCTTGACATGTATTTGTCTTTCGGCCAAGCGCCTTTCAACGGAATCACTCCTTAAAATCCCCCAAAGCACCTAAGGTACGTTTATGAATTCCCCCCTCAACTGGAATTTGACCCGACAACATATAGACCGCTGCGTCTGCAGTTCTATCCGGAAGGTGCATTATCTGTTTAAGAAACTTTTTATGAAACTGAGTAATCTTTGCGATATCAGACTTAACCAGAGTTAACACGTCCAGACCATACAGCAAACAAGACAATATAAATGCATTCCACATTGTGAAAGAAACCAAAGGATTAACCCCATTTTGCCCATGAAGACCCGCACCCATGAGAGAGTAGGCACACCTCCGGGCAGACTGAATGCGTTCGTCTAGATTGTTTTAGCATGTCCAGACCTAGATTTTGAGTCTCTTTTTATACCTAGATGTACACACTCTTCCACTACTTCCACTTTTCGTCCATTCAAGACAAATGTACTGTTCTCATTCCAAGTCTCATTTGAAACAACACTATTTGCTATGAACACTTTTGTCTTTGTATCACTAACATCGTAACGCTCAGCATTAGCATAAAACTCTTGAACGAAAATCATTTCCTGTAAATCAGTTACTGTTTTGGCCAAAAATAGAAGATCATCAGCACAGGCAGGCGATCCTAAGTACACATTCCCAATCTGCAGTCCAAGACTGTTAGAAGAATAGAGATCCAACAGCGGGTTCAAGAACATCTTGTAAGCTGAGGGTGAGATGATACCACCTTGGCGGACACCTTGCTGCTCAACAAATGGTTTCGACAGCTCACCTCCCCAGTTCACCACTGAAGACATCCCTGTATAACTATCCTTCAAGATGTTCCAACTGGCAGGTGTAAGGCCCATACTGAAAAGTTTGCGCAGCATTGAGTGATGCCAGACAATATCAAAGGCCTTTGATGCATCTATATACAGGCAGCATACAAGGTTGTCTTAGTATCCTTGGCTTCCGCTAAAGCTTCTGTGATCATTAGAGCAGCCGTTGTGGCAGATGTTCCCTTTGTAAATCCCTTCTGAAGTGGATTCTGTTTTCTCTCTATTTCGGCAAATGCAGTCTGCAGAATATACTTTTCCAGAACTTTTCCAATCAAGCTGCTGATGGTTATTCTCCTGTATGAATTGGGATCATGAATAGGTTTGCCATGTTTCTTGTAAATCGGAGTTATAAAACCAAGCTTAAACATTTCCGGTACCCTTCCCAGTCTGAATATCTCATTCAAGACACATGTAACAAACTCCACAACTGTAGAACCTCCATACTTTAAATGTTCGGCTGACACACCACACCCATCCATAGCTTTGTTATTCTTTAATGACTTTATAATCTGCTCAACCTCTGTTTGAGACACCAGTGGGGTACAGCTCTGTAGTTTGGAACATATATCACAAATCAGCTCAAAGTCCAGATCCACTTGTTGTTTATATTCTATATTGTAGTTGTCTTTTTCTTTGGGAATAGCCAGATTCTGGAAATATGTTGCCCATCCCTGTCTGATGGCCTCACTAGTAGTTAGGTGCACATCATCAACAACCAGTCTTCCAAGTGACGTACTTCCTTCCTTCCTCTGTCTGTTCACCAGAGAGTAAAAAAGTTTCCTGTCTGAAGTATGAGCCTCCATAATATTATTGTATATCGACGACCTATACTCAGATTGTTGCTGTCGCTGTAGAGTGCGTAGTTGTTTCTTTGTTACTCTCTTCTGCACAGACAGTGGGTGCTCTGGTCCAGGTTTTCCTGCTTGCTTCCATTGGAAATGGGCCTTCTTCCCATCAGAGGCAGCCTTCTGTAGTTCCAAGGTCCACAATCTCTTCTTCTTGCCAGGTTTAACTCTTGGAGCACTATCCAATGCAGCATCAACCATAGTTGAACAGAATTCCTGTAAATAAAACTCTAACTCACCAAGTGACAACTCAACAACACAGCTGGGATCCAACTTCGAGGCGAGATTACTTTGGTATTTTGATTTATCCAACTTTGTCCATAGTACCTTCTTGTTAACAACTCGTACTGGTGGGCCCTCAGAAATCCTGCTGGTAACTGGTGGCATCAGGCACCTCACTGGTAAGTGGGTTGATGTATTAAGCGGATCTTGGCACACTTGTACATTGTTAACCAGGGAATCACCGGGGTCACCCATACACAGTATGTAGTCTGTCTGAGACTTTGACCTGTTTGTATTCACTTTTAGTGAAAACATCCGAGAACTGACCATTAAATTCTTCCGCCCTCTCAAATTCGGATTGTGCAATTCCACTTCCATTCCTCTTTTTCAACGGGGGAATACCCTGGGTATCTTTTTTCTGACTGTTTATGTATCTGTAAAAATCTCTAGGATTAGCCTTAGCATCTCATACCAAGTTGTTCACGTACAGATCATGCTGCTTCCTGATATCAGCTTTGATTTCTCTCCGTAAAGATTCAAATTTAGATCTAAGTTTTGCACTACCAGACTTTTTAGCTTTTGCATGAGTTGCATTTTTGATCATTTTTTCTGCGAATCTTCCTTCTTATTTCAGGTGTTATCCAAGGGGAAGCGAGGTAGCCGAGTGGTTAGCCCACTGGCTGTCCCGGGTTCGATCCCCGCCGGCGGCGAGGAAAATTTGTTGGTCCGAACACGCTTCCCTTCGTGTCATTTGCAGGAATGACATGATACAGTGCGCCGTCCTTCGGATCGGGACGTTAACTGGAGGCCCCCTGTGCAGGGACAGTCATCCCCTGTGCAGGTTAAAGATCCATACACTATCCTCATGCATGTAGGCTCATCCTGCAAACACACCGGCGTGTACAATGTACACCTCCCAAGAGTAATCAGAAATTGATTGATGGGAGTAACAAGAAAACAAACAAAACAAGGGACAGAGGAAACTGATCGACTAGTTTTTGAGTGTTTCCCTCTTTAGTGGTCTCATAAAAGCAAGGCTCTTATTTAGATCAGGGGTTCAGTATGCCTCTTGTTTAGTTCTTGTAAATAGTTTTAATGGCCCATCCGGAATGTTCTCCCCGTCTTGCTAAATTCAAAATTTAGCACCCACCCAACACCTGAGATGATGATCAGAAATCGACTCAGTATATGAGGATAGATTGTCTGCAAAAGAAATATAAATATGTAGTGTAGTAGGCCTGTGTTTGAAGCTTAATCATGTTTGAAGTAGGTCTTTGTTTAAAGTTAAAACTTGTTAAATATTTTGAGTAATCGGTCAGTTGTTTCCCTTGAACTGTTTAAGAATTAATTAAATTGTTGTTTTAACTCTTTCACTTTAGAACTTTTTCAAATAAAATTTTATACTTATTGTCTGAATTTGGTTATTCTTGTAGTTTCAGTAAATTTCACTTTTAAGTCACCTTTAAGCAGAAATAAAATCTTAACATATAGCATAGGGTTACAGACTGTCAAATCAGTCTGAAGGGTCAAAAGTCTCATGGTAAAAATGTAAGACGACTAGAACCTTTTTTCATGTCTTGACAATACTCGAGAACACTTTTTCTTACGTTCGAACTTCAAGTTTGGTACCATTTTTTTTTCAGTCTGGTTCCAGTAGTCAGAGCAGCCTAGTCAAGGTCTTGTACCTTGAACCCTAAATTCTTTTCTTTCGGCTGTCTGATCTAAAAGACCAGAACTAAATTTCTAAAACATTAAATTCCAAAATGCAGTAACCCCCTTCAGATTCAATCATCTTCATCTTTTCATTTTTTCATACCAAATACAAAATCTCAGCTGATAACATGATGCTCACTTAGGATCAAATGTTAATTTTCTTTACAACTTAAAACCACTATACGACATCACATCAATTCATAAGGGTGAATATAACATGTAAATACGTTCAATAGAATACAACTGTAAAACACAATATTGTTGCTTTTCACTGCTCTATCAATTGCTGGGAAGATACTTGCAAAAATTCTGTTGAATCGTCTGAATGTTCATCTTGATCAGACGGGACTTATCCCAGAAAGTCAATGTGGATTCAGAAAAGACAGAGGGACAATAGACATGATATTCACAGCAAGACAGCTTCAGAAGAAATGCCAAAAACAGAATGTAGATCTATACATGACGTTTGTTGACCTCACCAAAGCTTTTGACACTGTTAGTCGTGATGGACTTTGGAAAATCATGGCCAAGTTTGGCTGTCCACCCAGATTCATAGCAATGGTGCGGCAGTTTCATGATGGCATGCAGGCACGTGTGCAAAATGATGGAGAGTTCTCTGAACCATTTGAAGTAACAAATGGGGTCAAACAAGGCTGTGTTCTGGCACCAACACTGTTCAGCATGATGTTTTCTGCCATGCTTATGGATGCTTTTCAGGACAGTGACACTGGTTTTCCAATCAGGTACCGTTTTGATGGCAACATATTCAACCTCAGAAGGTTGCAAGCCAAAACTAAGGTCCAGACTGATGTGCTAGATGAGCTCCTATATGCAGATGATATGGATAAGAATGCCAGCACAGAGGCAAAAATGCAAAGGGCCATGGATCAAGTCTCACAGTCATGTGATAACTATGATCTCACAATCAGCACAAAAAAGACAGAGGTTGTACACCAACCAGCGCCCGGAAAGCCATATAATGAACCAACCATCACTGTGAATGGGCAAAAACTGAAAGTTGTTGACAAGTTCACCTACCTGGGAAGCACTCTCTCCAGAGCAGTGCATATTGATGATGAGATCACTGCCAGAATTGCAAAGGCTAGTGTGGCATTCGGACGACTCCGTGCAAATGTCTGGGAGCGAAATGGAATCAAGCTTGACACCAAGCTGAAAGTCTACAAGGCTGTGGTACTGCCAACCCTCTTGTATGCATGTGAGACCTGGACAGTATACCAACGCCATGCAAAGAGACTTAACCATTTCCACTTAAGCTGTTTGAGAAAGTTGTTAAAAATCAAGTGGCAGGACAAGATTCCAGACACAGAGGTCCTGACGAAAGCAGGGATGCAAAGCATGCATACAGTCTTAAAGCTAGCACAGCTAAGATGGACTGGCCATGTTATAAGAATGCCTGATGCGCGACTTCCAAAGAAAGTTTTCTATGGAGAACTACAGGAGGGAAAGCGCTCTCAAGGTGGCCAGAAGAAACGCTACAAAGACACCCTCAAAGCCTCTCTGAAGGATTTCGAAATACCAATGGGGTCCTGGGAACAGACTGCACAGGAGCGATCAAAGTGGCGAGGTCTCATCAGCAAAGGAGCAGCTCTTTATGAAAAGAAGAGAATCTGTGAAGCTGAAAGAAAGCGAAGACAGCGCAAAGCCAAAACAAATGTGCCACCATCAGACTCTATGACATTGACTTGCTCTACTTGCAACCGACAGTTTAGAGCCAGAATTGGCCTAGTCAGCCATCAAAGAACTCACCAACACACATCAGCACTATTCAAGAAATAATGATGGTCTTTCTCATTAGTGAGAGACGAACTATCATCTGAAACTTGTATCCAGAGATCGAACCTCCACTATACGATCAGCGGTGGGGACTCGAGCACTGGAGCCAAGAATCCCCACTCTGCCACAGAGTTAGGTCGATCGGTATGTCGGTCAATCGGTTGATCAGCTCGAGCTCGGCCAGATAGAGGTAGGTAGCCTAGGTAGGTCAGCTCGAGCTCGGCCTAGGCTTTCATACCTGACCTTTCGACTGAAACGACACTGATTTTCGTTGCCAGCACCACGTGAACGACTTACATGTACAACTATTCAAACAAACCTTCACGCATGGTTGCACGTGAAAAATAGAATGCACTGTGACAGAATACAGAATACTAAATTTTGTATGTATTTTACGCTCCTTTAGCCTCTTTTTTCCCCCCAAAGCCCACAAGAAAAGTTAAGAGGAGACCATAGAGAGAGAATTCCTAGGACCAGGGATGGCTTGTCCGTATCTATAGGAGGACAGTGGCGGATTTAGAGCCCGATTTAGAGGAGGTTCAAGGGTTTCACTCAAACACCCCTCTGGACCCAAATTATTTTATTTTCATGGAGAATTCTAAGATATATTGTCTAAAATGAGGCATTGTGTAAAATGAGGCAAACCAATTCCATTTTCCACATTTAAACACCCTCTTCAGAAATCCTGGATCCGCCTGGTCGACCATAAAAAAAATGTTGGTTTGCTGTGCTCCTACCTGCCCATCAAAATTTGCCCTACCCAAAAAATTTTATGGCCACTCTGGGAAAATGATTTTTTTGGTTAAAAAACTAAAAAGCAATCATTCAGTAAATCAGTTTCAGATAAGTGTTCTAATCAAAGCTTCCAATTTAGTTTCAAACAATATTTCAGCAATGAATTCTCTTTAAATATAGTTTTTTTTAACTATATTTATGTAGTGATAATTTAAGTGCTTTTTCTGTTAAAAAAAAATGCCCTACCTACCTACGTATTCTGAAATTGGTGGGTATGGGCACAGCAAACAAAGAATCATATAAGGATGGCCCCCATGGAGGAATTCTGTAACAATGGTTGGACGACAGGGGCGGATCCACGATTTCTGAAGATTCAGTTCAAATGTGGAAAAGGAAGTTTGATTGCCTAAATTTTACACAAAGTTTATTGAAATTCCCCATGAAAATGAAATATTTTGGCTCCCGCTAAATCTGCCACTGGATGGTCAAACCTCAGATCCAATTAAATGCAGTAAACTCCGTCAGGAGATTATAACACTCACTGGAGCTATCACTTGGTGTAAGCGTTAGGCTTAGGAAGACAGTGGTCTATTGGCTGTTGTTCCCAGCAGAGATTGCAATGTATCTGTCAGTTTGTTAGTTTTTAAGAGACTCATTTCAAAGAAAGCTGTGACTAGTAGGGAATTTTGTTCAGTATTTCATTCAAAGTGTATTCTGATAATTTTGATAACCTGTCACTTTAATCCACTTCATATTAAGGATGTTCGCTGCCAATGAAAAAGTATTCAAACTTTTTTTCTAACTGCTCTTTTTTGATTCCAAATAATAAAATAAGACATATGAAAGCAAAATAAATATAGGGTAGTGTGCATTTTTCAAGCTACAGGGCCCTGAATGAAACCTCTTAACAACATGTTTGAAAATGAGAAAAATTGATTTAATTTTCAATTCTTTCACATATACCTTCCTGGACAAACAATACATCATGAATGCTTTCAAAAGTCATTTTGTCTAAGTAACGCTGACAATTTCGGACCCAAAATATTTATGAATTTTCATCTTGAAGTGGATGACAAATTATTTGGACTCATTGAACAACCCTACCCCCTAAATTGAAAAGTCGGAAAAATTCAATATTTATAAATGTGACAAATCCATATTTGTAGATTCAAACTTTTTCTTGTATTTTCACACAACATAGAACTTGTTCATATTATTTGAATAAAAGAATGAAAAATATAGGGTAGTGTGCATATAAGAGAGAACCAACAACTTGAAAATCGCCATTTTAAGCCTTTTTTCGGCTGTATTATTTCTTATACCCCATTTCATACAACCACCCAAAAATTTAAAACTAGCACACAAAAGAAAGGAATATTGATAAAGAAGACCTTGTATACATCTACTCCAAATCAGTGCAAGTAATTTGAAGTTGTGTAATATATAAGTTTATTCTACCCTACCCCCTAAATTTTGCCGACACTTAAAATTTTCTAAAAAGTTGTAGAAAATGGGGTGAAAAAATGAAGTTCCTTATATTGACAATTTTCATGACTCGTTCAATGCATATCATCAATATGTATTCAAATATAAAATATTAGGAAAATATCTGCAACCGTTTACGAGATATTCAACAAAATAAAAACCGGAAGTTCGGAAATGTCAAATGTTAGCAGCGAACATCCTTAAAGCTGATGTAAATGGTGCATTATGGTGCTTTTTTGACTTTGAAAGTTCTAACACACAAAATTTGTTTTGCTTGACCATGGCCGATAAAGTGCCCCAGCTGCGGGTTATCCATTAAAATATGTGATGTCATGAACTTGAAACTAGCTAATAAAACAAATGATGTTGTTAGCATACTGATAATCTTCCCTATTAAAATCATTGGGGTGATTCAAATGATGCTACCTGTTCTGTCGTCCAAGTACTTTGTATACCATCACATGCAAAACACTGCTGTCGTCCAAGTATATGGTTGACGGCCATAAATATGATACTTGTGATTTTGCTGTTTTCCGAGACACGATACGACTGTCAGTATACTCGGACGACATCAGGTTTTTGCATGTAATGGTATATCGGATGACAGCACAGGTAGCATCATTTGAATCACCCCCTTGAAAATCCATTGCTGGGGAGATTGCCATCACGTTAGGCTTTCACAATACTATAGAGAAAGCTGCTAGCTCCGGAAAGAATTTCATACACTCCTGCCCCGGATACTAGGTAACAACAGTATATGTATGGTATTTATTGGAAATGTGGTCAAACCAATCAGAAATACTATTTTTAATTTCAATAAACTTGTTTCTGATCTTGATATCCATGCTAATACTCCTAAGTCTTGAGATTGTAAAGATTCAAAATATGTTTATCAACCAGCTGGACATATAGTTACTGGAAATTTAAAAATAATTTCGGATTCTAGAATTCGCAAAATTGTTTCTAAAGGTCCGAAATATAGATTCCCTTCCTACATTAATTTCGACAAATGTAGAGAGGAGATTGCATCTGCATTAAATGATTTCGGTAATCGATGGTGTAAACGAGAGGGTGTTGAGGATAATGCTCTTAAAGAATGGAAAAGAAGTATCTTCACTATCGTGGATAAACGTATTAAGTTTTATTCACAAAATACTAATCTTTTACCTCCTAAACCCAAATCGTCATTTAGGCATTTGAAGCAGGGTATCCAAGAATTTCATAGAAAGTATGTCTTGGTTCCGGCAGATAAAGCCGCTAACAATGTTGTTGTCGTTTGTAGACTTCACTACGTTAACACCTTAAAACAGGAGCTTGATGGTACCAGGGCTTATCTGGAGACAGATACTGATGAGGTGTCTGTAGTAAATGCCCACTTAAACGATTTACCTGTTAAGTTTTCTGTTTGTGTCAATGAAGGCCAAGACAAACTTCCTACGATGTATTGGTTACCTAAGCTTCACAAAAGACCATACAAAGCTAGATTTATTGCAAATTCTAGCTCTTGTACTACCACTGAACTTTCTAAATTATTAACTTCTTGTCTTACTGCTATCAAATCTCATGTTATAAGATACTGTGAGACAGTGTATGAAACTTCAAATAAAAATTGGTTTTGGTCAATAAAAAATTCTGGTGAGGTGCTCAGTAAATTGAAGTGTAGAGGGTTCCGTGCGACAAGCTTGTCCACATATGATTTTTCTACTCTGTATACAACATTACCACATAATCTAATTAAAGAAAAACTTCTGGATTTGATAGAGTGGACCTTCAAAAGGGCATTAAAAAACTATGGTTCACTTTATTTGGCATGTAATGACAGAAAGGCTTTTTTCACTTCCTCTGACCAAAGTCGGTATACCCTTTGGTCATGTCAGAATGTGTGCGACGCCTTATCCCATAGGCGTAACCAGGAAATCGAAATGTATACGCACACAAGTGGGGTAGATCATGAGCAGGGGTCTCTCTCTCTCGCTCATTTGGGGGGTGGGGGTTCGGGGGTCCTCCCCCGAGAAAAATTTGATTTTCGGGATGGCTGGAGAACGATTTTAAGCCTCTTTTAAAGGAAATTTGTTTTCTTTCAAGAGATTTTTATAAGGAATGTTCATGTCTCTTTTTTTACATTACGCACGTGCGTAGTGTGCGTAATGGGCGTTACGCCTTTGTTATCCTATCTCCTTGATAATATTTATATTAGATTTGGGACCAAGTTATACAGACAAATTGTTGGAATTCCGATGGGTACAAATTGCGCACTTCTCGTAGCTGATTTATTTTTATACTGCTACGAAAGAGATTTCATGGATTCTCTTAACCATGATAATCAAGCTGATGTTATCGAGGCTTTTAATTCCACATCTAGGTACCTCGATGACCTTTTGAACATTGACAACCCTTATTTTGAAGGTATGGTCAATCAAATTTATCACCTGAACTTCAGTAGAACAAAGCTAATATCTCAGATACCGAAGCCCCCTTTTTAGATCTACATCTTTCTGTTGCAAATGGATTTGTTTCTTCTAAAATTTATGATAAGCGCGATGACTTTGATTTTGATATAGTAAATTTTCCTTTTTTGGATGGTGACGTTCCTCGTCGTGCTTCTTATGGTGTATACATTTCGCAACTTATTAGGTTTGCTAGAGTCTGCAATCATGTTACAGACTTCAACGCTCGAAATAAATGTTTAACGGCAAAACTTCTGCAACAGGGCTATCGGTATCATAAACTTCGAAAAACATTTTCTAAATTTTATCGTAGACACTATGAATTGATTTCCAAATATAATGTTGGGTTAAAGACACTTTTAAGTGAGGGCCTTTCGGAACCTGAATTTTATGGTGACTTGGTTTACAAATTAAAGAAACTTAAAGGAATAAATGATTTTTCTCTTCAGTTCGGAAAAATCATATCACGTTACAGACGTATAGGTTATAACTTGAATGTTATGCGACAGTCTGCATGCTTAGTTTTTAACCCAATCATGGTTGATAACTATGCTGCCTTCTTTAATTGCACGCCGGTGGGTCGGGCGTCAGACTCTATGATGGCCCCGACTTAAAGCTATTCATTTTAGTTGGTTGGGGCCGGAGCTTCTTGTCTGTTGCTTGGCCCACCGGGGTCCAACTGGTGTTTTTCTTTTGCTCCGGAGTTAGTAGGTTATTCGGCGCCCAGGGATCTCCATCGTCGGGCAGCTTACTCAATCTGTGAGTCCTGGTTTTTGATTCATCAGGATGTTTATCATGATTTATTTGTTTGTTCTTGATGATTCATTGACTAGTTAGAGATTCACCACGAGGACCGAAGAACTAACTAAATGTTGTGAACCACTGCAGAAGCTGAGGGTGAGGTTAGGTACCTGTAAAACCGGTTTAAGCCCGCCAGTAACTTTGTGTTACTGATCGTTCCAAGTCGATACTTCTGTAGTGGTTCTTTTTGTTTTATGTCTTGGTGTTTAAAATTTTTTGTGCTGTTGGCGCCTTATGTATGTTTTCATATTTTTAGTTAAGTTAATGTAACTGAGTGGCCACCTATTGGGAAAATAGCTGCTCATTCGGCTTACGATATGTTTCATGGTATAAGTACCTGATTGTTAGTTTGGTTTTTTCCCACCTCGGTTTTTGGAGTGGGAATCTTTTTCTGATTGCGCCTTTTCCTGATCTTTGCCTACTTGTACCTTTTTGGCTAGGTTGTCAAAGCCATAATTGATAAAGTTGAAAACCTGATAATTCTATTATTTGAGCAAATATCCAAGATAATATTTTTCCTACTGTAGAAAGAACTACTGTAAACAATTTTTTTGCAATATTCACCAGCAACAACGTATCGCAAAAATAAATTGCAGCGAAAATGTTGATGTAAACAGAGACATTATTCAAGATTTATCAGTTGCAGACTTAGAGGGGTTTCGGGTGGTTTGCTTGAACCCCCCTCTGAGACCAAATTATCTTAATTTCTTGGGGAAGTTTATGAAAAATGAGGTAAAATGTTGAAAACGAACCCCTCTTGATGGATTAGAACCCCCCTTTGAGAAATCCTGGATCCGCCCCTGATTTATTAAGTTTCAAATTATCAAATGGAATATGTGAAGAGTACCAGCTCGTATGTTTGTCAATCTGTGTGTCAGTATGCCAATAATTATCAGTGTAAAGAGCTTATTTAATTGGTCAATAGCTTACCACACAATTATTGTCCACTTAACAAGTCATTTGGCAATAAAAAATCATTCACACCTTTCTGCAACAAAACACATATGTGTCACACAAGCATTCAAGCACTATAGTGTGTTATAAAGAAATGGTAAATAATGAAGGTTTATGCCAAAGAGCAAAGAAAATAGTAAAAAAAAAAAAAAAAAAAAAAAATTGTGCAAAATAAATCGCCCTGAAAAGAAAAGAAATGTGAAAATTATTAGCTGCAAAAGTAAGTTTGGTCATAGTAGCCATTTGTGAAACATCAGCTCTTTTACATACTCAGCATTCATGGTTGAATGTAAAATCTTTCTATTTTGGTTTTTAAACCAAAAACTAGGCCAAATTTACCCTGATTATTTAACGCACATACAGCAATTCTTTCCCAGCTAAAATCCCCCAATTTTTAGCTCATCTGAGCCGAAGGCTCACAAGGTGAGCTTATAGTATACCAATCAGTCCGGTGTCCGTCCTTCGT
This sequence comes from Rugalucina vietnamica, assembly GCA_964017185.1. Classification (NCBI taxonomy): domain Eukaryota; kingdom Metazoa; phylum Mollusca; class Bivalvia; order Lucinida; family Lucinidae; genus Rugalucina; species Rugalucina vietnamica. Next base: position 7,445,159 of record OZ024877.1, on the reverse strand, counting down.
CCGTCCGTCGTCCATCGTCCACAATTTCAAAGATCATCTTCTCTGAAACCGCTTGGCCAATCAAACTGAAATTTTATGTGGAGCATCCATGGGTAGGGGGAACGAAAGTTTGATCGCGAAATCTTGGCCACATGACCAAGATGGCCGACACGCCCATATACGGTAAAAAACACTCAAAAATCTTCTTCTCCAGAACCAGCCGGCTGATTTACATGAAACTTGGTTTGTAGCATTGGGGACTCCAGCCCATCATAGTTTGCGCAAATGATGACCCTGGGATGACCTTGACCTATTTTATGGCAAGGCCAATTTTGGAAACATAAGCTTATACATGGGATAAAGTGAAAACTATGGATTTTTAGCTCACCTGAGCCGAAGGCTCACAGGTGAGGTTATAGTATACCCATGCTCCGGCGTCCGTCGTCGTCCACCATTTTCAAAGATCTTCTCCTCTGAAATCGCTTGGCCAACCAAGGCCAAATTTTATATAAAGCATCTATAGGAAGGGGGAACCAATGTGTATATAAGAAATCCAGGTCACATGACCAAGATGGCCGCCATGCCCATATATGGTAAAAACCTTTAAAAATCTTCTTCTCCAGAACCCAAAGGCCTAGGATCTTGAAACTTGGCATGTATTATAAGGGACTGAAGGTCCACAATGTATATATAAATCATGACCCTGTGATGACCTGGACCTATTTTACGGCAAGGTCAACATAGGTTGCCGATGCATTTGAATGGGGAAAACTTTTAAAATGTCATTTAAAGTGAAAGTCTTGCAGGAAATGGGCAGTAGGACTGAATATTAATGATTCTGAAAAAAATGGACCCCAGGGGCTCATATTCCCCCACCCCGGGGCAATATACATGTATATCTCCATAATATTCAAACATCTTCTCCTCTGAAACCGCTTGGCCAATCAAAGCGAAATTTTATGTGAAGCATTTATAGGATCTGGTAACCAATGTATATATAAATAATTCAGGTCACATGACCAAGATGGCTGCCATGCCCATATATGGTAAAAACCCTTCAAAAATCTTCTTTTCCAGAACCGGTTGACTGATTTTAACGAAACTTGGCATGAAGTATCGATGACTCAAGTACTACAATGTATATATAAATCATGACCCTGTGATGACTTTGACCTATTTTACGGCAAGGTCAACATAGGTCGCCAATGCATTTGAATGGGGAAAACTTTTGAAATGTCATTTAAAGTGAAAGTCTTGCAGGAAATGCACAGTAGGACTGAATATTAATGATTCTGAAAAAGATTGGTCCCCAGGAGCTCATATGCCCCACCCTGGGACAGGATGCATGTATATTTCCATAATATTCAAACATCTTCTCCTCTGAAACCACTTGGCCAATCAAAGCCAAATTTTATGTGAAGCATCTATAGGATGGGGTAACCAATGTGTATATAAATAATCCAGGTCACATGACCAAGATGGCCACCATGCCCATATATGGTAAAAACCCTTCAAAAATCTTCTTCTCCGGAACCGGTGGACCGATTTCAAAGAAACTTGGCATGAAGCATCGATGGCTAAAGTACTACAATATACATGTATATATAAATCATGACCCTGTGGTGACCTTGACCTATTTGACGACAATGTCAACATAGGTTGCCAATGCATTTGAATGGGGAAAACTGTTAACATATGATGCCATTTGAAGAGAATAAATAAAATAGAAATTGGCAAATGGACAGAATATTGATTATTCTGAAAACAAATGGCCCAAGGGCTTCATCTGCCCCTGCACTGGGGCTAAATACCATAATATTCAAACATGTTTATTTGCATATGTAGCAGATGTCAGATGAGCGTTTACAGGACCATTGGTCCTCTGGTTTGAAAACTATTGCAGCCTGAGACCTGAAAAGTGGTAGATGCAGAGAACTAATGGAGTATATGAAGGTATGTAATTAATATAGGTCAAGGTCATCTTTTGACCTTGGCCAGTCTGTCATCCATACACACTGTCTTTTCAAAGATCTTCTTCTCTGAACCGCTTGGCCAATCAAACTGAAATTTTATGTAGAGCATCCATGGGTAGGGGGAACAAAAGTTTGATAGCGAAATCCGGGTCACATGACCAAGATGGCCGCCACACCCATATATGGTAAAAAACACTCAAAAATCTTCTGCAGAACCAGCAGGCTGATTTCCACGAAACTTGGTATGTAGCATTGGGGACTCCAGCCCATCATAGTTTGCACAAATGATGACCCTGGGATGACCTTGACCTATTTTACGGCAAGGCCAATTTTGGAAACATACATGGGAAAAAGTGAAAACTATGGATGTTTGGAAAACTATTGCAGCCTGAGACCTGAAAAGTGGTAGATGCAAAACAACTAATGAAAGTATGTGATTAATTTAGGTCAAGGTCATCTCTTGATCTTGGCCGGTTTTTCGTCCATACACACTTTTCAAAGATCTTCTTCTCTGAAACTGCATGGCCAATCAAACTGAAATTTTGGATAGGAGTAACGAAAGTTTGATCACAAAATCCAGGTCACATGACCAAGATGGCCGCCACGCACATATATGGTAAATACCACTAAAAAATCTGCTTCTCCAGAACCAGCAGGCCGATTTTCACGAAACTTGGTATGTAGCATTTGGGACTCCAGCCCATCATAGTTTGATAAAATGATGACCTTAGGATGACCTTGACCTATTTTACAGCAATGTTAATTTTGGAGACAGGCTTTTACATGGGAAAAAGTGAAGACTATGGATTTTTTGAAAACTATTGCAGCCTGAGACAAAACAACTAATGGAGTCAATGAAGGTATGTGATTAATTTAGGTCAAGGTCATCTCTTGACCTTGGCCTGTCCGTCATCCATACACACTTTTCAAAGATCTTCTTCTCTGAAACCGCTTGGTTTATGTTTGAAATTTTATGTGCAGCATCCATGTGTAAGGGGAACAAAAGTTTGATCGCGAAATCAGGGTCACATGACCAAGATGGCCGCCATGCCCTTATATGGTAAAAACCACTGAAAAATCTTCTCCTGAACCGGCAGGCTGATTTTCACGAAACTTGGTATGTAGCATTTGGGACTCCAGCCCATCATAGTTTGATCAAATGATGACCCTGGGATGACCTTGACCTATTTTACGGCAAGGTCAATTTCGGAAACATGGGCTTTTACATGGTGAAAATGTGAAAACAATGGATAATCATATTTTGAAAACTATTGCAGCCCGAGACCTGAAAAGTGGTAGATGCAAAACAACTAATAGAGTAGATGAAGGTATGTGATTAATTTAGGTCAAGGTCAATTTTGGAAACATACGCAAACATGGACACATGGGAAAAAGTGACAACTAGGTCTCAGGTAAGCGTTTACAGGACCAGTGATCCTATGGTAACTATTGCAGCCATAGACCTGAAACATGACCAAGATGGCCACCATACCCATTTATGGTAAAAAAAAATAATAAAAAAATCACCTTGTCCAGTGACTGTACTTGTTGATTCTCAGGTGAGCTTGGGCTACTTGTTTTCTTGTTAGATTACAATGGAAGGTGAAGACAGAGATGTTGCCGCAGTGATTGCTGGTTTAGCCTGCAGGTTCCCAAAGTCAAGAAATGTTCAGGTAAATATTACACTTCAGGGCCCAGTTGTTCAAAATTAACAATGTTGTTAAATAATGATATGTAGAAATTTCAAACATGAATATTACAAATACACTGTTATTTTTTGTTGATAAAATGTGAGAATCCTTTGCAGTGCAAAGGATTCTCACATTTTTTCAACAAAAAAATAATGGTGTATTTGCTTATGTAGTCAGCATTTACTGAACGAGTTGAGGTCTTAACGATGACATTAAGCTAACAAAGTTTTGAATAATTGGTCCCAGTTCTTTAAACTCGTTTAGCCTCACATCCTTTTTATAGGACATGGGCAAACAGTATAACAGAATGTGGCGTCCCATCTGGGGCTATACTGTTTGCTTGAAGAAATTAAATTGGAAAATGAATAAAAAAAAATTTATCACTCCTGATGCCCATAAAAAGAAAATTTGACTCATCCAAATGATAACCGGAAATTTGCCTATGCGAAAACAAAGGCGCAGATAAGCGCCTTTGTTTTTGCTACACGGACAGTACAATTTCTGTTCTTCTTAAATTTGAAATTTCAAGCTTCTAGCCTGTTTCTGTGACTCTGCAGGCCGGTTTGTGTCAGGCCTGGTCGGAAACCCCCGAAGACCGGTTTTCTCCTGACGGGGCTCAGATGATTAGCAGCTTTATCTTTCCTACATACATCGTGCAATCTTTCTAAACCCTAAATTACAAACCTCAAGAAAAGCTGTAATTTATGAGCCATCATTAGGAAACCAGTCTTTGGGGTTTCCAACCAACTGTGACACAAACCAGCCTATACTTTCACAGAAACAGGCCAAAAGCTTAATATTAATATTACTGCACAGCTGATCTGCGGCTTTGATTTCACATATGCAAAATATCTGGTTTTCTCGTGACAAACATCAAATAATATCTGTCACATGTTACAGGAATTCTGGGAGAATCTTATAGAAGGCAATGATATGATTGGTCCCACCCGGTGGCCCCAGGGCCTGTATGATCTCCCACCCAGGATAGGGGCCATCAACGACCTAGACAAGTTTGACTCTGTCTTCTTCAACATCTCGGATGAAGAGGTATGTTGTTGTAATAATAATTAGCTCCATATGAGCTGCCTTATGAGAAAACCAACAATTTGCATATGCGAAAACAAAGGCGCAGATCAGCTTAGCGGTAGCCGTGAAGCTGATCAGCACCTTTGTTTTTGCTAAACAGATAGTGCAATCCCTCTTCTACTTATATCCAAAATTTCAAGAATCTAGCACTTTTCTGTTCTTGTGCAGCTTGGTTTGTGTCGGACCTGTTCAAAAACCACATTGTTGGTTTTCCCACGAGGCGGCTCATATTTTAAGAAGTTTCCATGTACTTAGCTCAAACTCTCAAGTCTCCCATACAGCTTTAACTTGAATACAGCTGCTATTACCAGGCCCCAGGGTTATAAAACTTTTTTCAGCTGAGCATAAGATTTGAACTGCTCATAAATCCAATTAAATTGAAATTTCAGGGGTTTTTTTTCTTTCTTTCTTTTTTTTTTTTTTTTTTTTTAGGTTTAGATCATCAAATCCTGTAATTTATCCTGCTAACAATTGTTGGCATTTTTTAAAACATTTTTGCCAGGATGAGTCTCAGCTGAACTGAGCATGAAAAAAGTTTTATGACCTCGGGGCCAGGTATTTTCAGTTTGTAAGCTTTGTTTTTTGCATTTGCACAGAGGGGAGGCTGTATAAAAGATTGAAATTTCTGATTTACCATGGCAGATAGCTCCATTGGTAGTTTGTCTTATTTGTTTTGAAGCAGTCAAGCAAATAAAGCATTTCACATTGGTCAATTTTAAATGAGCTGACACATGGGAAAACCAACAATCTGCATATGCGAAAACAAAGACGCAGATCAGCTGTGCAGTAACTGCACAGCTGATCAGCGTTTTTGTTTTCGCAACACGGATAGTACTATCCCTCTTCTTCTTAAATCCGAAGTTTCAAGCTTCTAGCCTGCTTCTGTGACTGTACAGCCCGGTTTGTGTCAGACCTGGTCAGAATACCAAATTGTTGGTTTTCTCATGCATAGGCTCATATGGTTTTAGTAGTTTCCTTATATGGCTGAACATTGCAGTCAGACATACTGTGAATATATTCTCTTGTAGGCTAATGAGCTGAACCCATTGTTAAGACATCTACTTGAGGTGACGTACGAGTGTGTGGTAGATAGCGCTCTCAGTTTAGAGGAACTCCAGCACACCAAAACAGGGCTGTATGTGGCTATATTTGGATCTGACACAGATTTCATTGAGACGTCAACCTGTCCACAGACTGATCATGGTAGGATTAGTTAGCTTCTTTTCATGTTATACTCTGTCTCTGAAGTTTTCCTTCCATGTTGCACAAAAATTGAGCCATTTCAAAAAGGTGACAAGAGTTTATAATTCCTGATTCAGTGAAAAAGTAGTTTTGCAATAGCAGAAAGGGATAAACATATAAAAAAAAAACTTTACAGAAATCTTCCTGGTATTTACTAAAATTGCTACTTTCCAGATGTTGTTGGATCGAGTTTTGTCAAACATTTTTGCTGGGACTTATCATTTGTAAAGATTCAAAAATGATTAATATGCTCCAAACTGCAATACTCAATGAGATATGAGCCACATCATGAGAAAACCAACATTTTGCTTATGCAAAAACAAATATGCAGATCAGCTTCGCAGTAACTGCGAAGCTGATCAGCGCCTTTGTTTCCCCTATACAGATAGAACAATTTATAAATCTAAAATTTCCCATCCCTAGCCATGTTCTGTGCTTGTACAGCTCGGTTTGTGTCAAACCTATTCGGAAACCACATTGTTGGTTCTCTCATGATGTGGCTTATATATCTGTACACTGTGAAAGATTGTCAGCAGAATGATAGACAGTAAAGTTCCTGCTCAGACTAAAATTTCAATACACTTTGTTAATCCCACACTAAAATGTTACACCCTATGGGGGGTCTGCCATTATTATGATGAAAATTTGTCATCAACAAGACAGGGATGTACTGGCAGGGTATCGAGCCCGCAACCTCCGGATAGCTAAGCGACTATGCCATCCATTAGAGTATCATGGCCAATTATGTATGTTCTGTTTTCAGTGAGTTTGTCCCCCTACATAGCCGGTGAGTTGATGAGCTCCCTGCACCTGAGTGGCCCCTGTATCACCACGGATACGGCTTGTAGTTCTAGTATGGCTGCCCTCAACATGGCCGTCCAGGACATACAGAGTGGGGCCTGTAAATATGCTATTGTTGCTGGTAGGTGTTATCAATTAAGAATTCCAAAAAGTAGAAGAACCACTCCTTCCCCCACCCCTAAAAGAAAAACAAAAAAAAAAAAACAAAAAAAAACACTACACCTCTGCATTTGGTAACTGAATTAACTGAATTTTCAAATACTTTTTGTGGACCCTGAAGAGAATGCTTTATGATACTTGCTTTCTAGAGAGTAAGAGACTAATAGTATTTTGAAATTACAGGAGTTATTTTGTTGTTGGCTGTTTCACAATTTTATGTGTTCAGTATGAATTTTCTGACCAATACCCTTACAAACTCAAATGGAAAAGTCAGCTGGATAAATTTAACAAATTGAGCCACATAATGACAAAACCAACACTTCACATATGCAAAATCAAAGGTGCAGATCAGCTTGACGCACTAACTGCGAAGCTGATCAGCCCCTTTGTTTTTGCTACACGGATAGTACAATTCCTCTACTTTCTAAATCCAAAAGTTCCAGCCCTAGCCATTTTCTGTCCCTAGCCATTTTGGTTTGTGTCGATCCTGTTCGGAAACCACATTGTTGGTTTTCTCATGGTGCAGTTCAATTTAAGATTGGATGGTATATCTTGAGCTGAGTAACATCCCTTGAAATATCAGAGTTTGGAAAAGGTGTTATTTTAAAAAAAACAAAACCACTAGATATTTCATATCTGCTTATTTTTCAGGCTGTAACTTAGTGATCAACCCTCTATTCTCCCAGCAGATGTTTGTGTTGAATATGTTATCCAAGGAGGGCCAGAGTCGGGTGTTTGACCAGGGGGCCAATGGTTATGTAAGAGCAGAAGGATGTGCAGCCCTTCTTATAGCTAGGTAGGCATCTTTATTTCTTTGCTTATAACGTTGTACTTTCTACCGTTGGCATATGCAAATGGTATGGGCCTTAATTGGTTCAGTGTGATAAGGATGCATTTTTGTTTTAATTCAATTTTATGTGCTTTTCAAGGTAATCTCACTCATATTGAGACAACCATTCTATAGATGGGGCAAACACTGGAGTGCCCTGAGAAAAAAAAACAACACCTAACACAACCTGCAAACAGGTAAGGTGTGAACCCTAAGTGATAAGGTGATCACGGGGACCCAACTATTAATCGTGATTATTGGTGGGACGTGGAATGTTAATGCATGCTATTATGAAGTTTCTTATGCGTCGGCGAGATCGTTACGATTGCGACATTCCACATCCTCCGCCCTTGGACGGTAAGTGTCACATGTTTTGCTCTCGTGAAAATAAACAAAGCTGAGTTTACAAAATCGGCATCCACTTTGATCTGCAAAATTCTTCTATATTCCCACTTGAAGTCAATTGGAATACTTACGGCACTTGTGTTTTTCAGCTAATGGTTTATAAAGTTGACATGTAGATACAAAGATGCCAAGAAAACTCTTTACATTCTTAAAGTCTTTTTGTTTTTAGTTTAAAACATATTTATTCAAATAAATCACATACATATATAAATCATACATTTACATGCAATACAAATTAGGATTAGAATATTGTTTTTCTTTGTCTTGGCTGTAAACCAAGAAGTATAACACAGTCCTGTGGTTGTCTTTATTGAAATATGTATCCAAAGGGCTTTGTAAATGCACATTTATCTACTGAGCGTGAAAAACAGTGAGGTAAGCACCTTTTGTATGCGTCGAAGACGTTGCTAAAATTTGATATGTGACACAGAAATGCATGGTGGAAGAATGAGACCTATGAATCAGTAAAATAAAATAGCAATTGTAACGATATGGTAGGAGCTGTAGCTTGTGTCAAAGCCATCGCTTCCTGTAAACCTTCATTGCTGGTTTTGTAGTTGTGTCACTCGAATTTTGACAAAGCTGAATCAGAAACCCAACTCTGTGACCTCATTCAAAATAAAAGTAGCATATGCTTTGAAGCTCGCTCAACGAAGTACATGTAGTCCAAGGAAAAATACGTCAAGCAATATTGGGCTAGATGAAGACACTCGTTATGCTTCTGTATTGACGTAAATGACTTTTGAAAGAGCACAACAAAATGCTAATTCTTCCATGACACATCCTAATACTATGTACCTTCATCTTTGATGCATACAAAAGTGCTTATCTTACTGTTTTTCATGCTCAGTAGATAAATGTGCATTTACAAAGCTGTTTTTGTAAGGTCTGTCAGGACTGTGTTATACTTCTTAGTTTACGATCAAGACAAAGAAAAACAAAAGGACTTTAAGAATGTTATGAGTTTCCGTGGCATCTTTGTATCTCTAGGTCAACTTTATAAACCATTAGCTGAAAAACACAAGTGATGTAAGTGTTCCAATTGACTTCAAGTGGGAACATAGAAGAATTTTGCAGATCATATTGGACGCCGATTTTGTAAACTCGGCTTTGTTTATTTTCACGAGAGCAAAACGTGGTACTTACTGTTCAAGGGCAGAGGATGTGGAATGTCGCATTCGTAACGATCTTGTTGACGCATACGAAACTTCATAATAGCATGCATTAACATTCCACGTCGCATCAATAATCACGATTAACTGTTGGGTCCCCTTGGTGATGAAATGGGTGACCTTTACCTTCATCGGAAAAAAGGGCTGCCAGGATGCAAATTGTGACGTTTCAATTTTTTCCTAAAAGTGTTTTAAAAAATGATAGCCATATTCAGCATTCTGCTTCAATAAGCCCATATCAAGGCTTTTATATGAAAAAACAAACACACAAACAAACAAAAACAAAAACATTATATTTTGCCCAGCTTTCAACATGTTTATGCCATATTTCAGCACAGCAGATATATGTCAGAGAGTATACGCCAACATCATAGACATTGGTATTAATTGTGATGGTTATAAAGAATCAGGTAAAAATGTTTATTTTTCTGGTGATATTCTTTGAAGTGTGATGACGTTTTGGTAGCTGTGTGACTTGTGCATGATGCAAAGACTTACAAAGTTGCACAGGATCATGAGAAATTCAGGTTTTTAGCTCATCTGAGCCGAAGGCTCACAAGGTGAGCTTATAGTATGGTAGTCGAGCCGGCGTCCGTGCATCCGTTCGTCCGTGCGTTCACACTTTCAATCTTGAATATCTCTAAGACAACAAGGCCAATCGCAATCAAATTTTATCTGAAGCATCCTTGAGGAGGGGGAAAGGTTGCTTTAGGTTTTGGGCCAGGTCAGATCAGAACTCTGGTTTCCATGGCAACAGATAGCTCCCATTGAGTTATAATGGGGAAAATGTTGTGGCCACTCTAGCAACTTCATTTTTTATTGGATCTTCTTCATTCTTGGGAATAACAAGGACAACCATAATATCTCGAATGAGTTCGAATTTTGGCCAGGTTTGACATCAGATTGCGGAGTTAGCTGCCTTTGAGCGTCTGGAAAAATCCCCATAGACTTAAAATGGAAAAATGTTGTGGCCACTCTAGAGCCCTTTTTTTTCATTGGATCTTCTTCATTCTTGCAGGTAACAAGGACAACTATAATATCTCAGATGGGTTCGAATTTCAGCCAGTTCCGACCTCTGACTGCGGAGTTAGCTGCCCTTGAGTGTTTGAAAAATCAATTTTTTGTGTTGTGGCCACTCTAGCGCCTTCAATTTTGATCGGATCTTCTTCATACTTGTAAGTAACAAGGATAGGCATAACATCTCGGATGAGTTCGAATTTCAGCTAGATCCGACCCTTGACTGCAGAGTTATCTGCCCTTGACTGTGTGAAAAGTCAATATTTAGTGTTGTGGCCACTCTAGTGCCTTCATTTTTGTTCTGATCTTCTTTATTCTTGGAAGTAACAGAGACATCCATAATATCTCGGATGAGTTTGAATTTCGACCAGATCCGACCTCTGACTGCGGAATTATCTGCCCTTGAGTGTTTGAAAAACCAATATTTTGTGTTGTGGCCACTCCAGCGTCTTTGTTTTACAGTGGATCTTCTTCATTCTTGCAGGTAACAAGAATAACTACAATATCTCAAATGACTTCGAATTTCGGCCAGATCCGACCTCTGACTGCAGAGTTAGCTGCCCTTTAGTGTTTAAAAAATCAATATTTTGTATTGTGGCCACTCTAACGCCTTCAGTTTTGATCAGATCGTCTTCATTCTTTAAAGAAACAAGGATTACTATAACATCTTGGATGAATTTGAATTTGAGCCAGATTCATCCCTGGACTGCGGAGTTAGCTGCCCTTGAATGTTTGAAAAATCAATTTTTAGTGTTGTGGCCACTCCAGCATCTTCAATTTTGATGAGATCTTAAAAAAAAAAAACACACAAAAAAAAACAAAACAACACTTTGTCTAGTGACTGTACTTGTTGACTCTCAGGTGAGCGATCGTTGCCCTTGGGCTACTTGTTGACTATGCGAAAAACAAAGGGAGAGATCAGCTGTGCTTTAACTGCACAGCTGATTAGTGCCTTTGTTTTCGCTATACAGATAGTACAATTCCTCTTCTTCTTTAATCAGGAATATCAAGCTTCTAGGCATCCTCAGTGATTTCACAGACTGGTTTGTGTCGGAAATTTTAAAATTAAATTTTTGTTTATAAATAGATATTTAATATGTAATTAAAAGAAATTTCCAAGTAATCATGGAGAAGTTTCCATAATGATCACTTTTATTTTGAAGCATAATTCAATTTCTTTTCTGTCTAAATCTGTAAAGTTAAGCTTCTAGCCATCACTTATGACTGATTTGTGTTGAACCATGAGGAAACCACAAAAGAGAGTCTTTCTCATAACAGTGTACAATTGTAGGTATAACCAACCCTAACTTTGAGACGCAGGCTGACCTGATGAGAATGTTGTATAAGAGATCTGGTATTGACTTCAATGACGTCAAGTTTGTCGAAGCTCACGGAACAGGAACACAGGTTTTAGTCTAAGTTTTCAATTTCTATTCCTATTACAGCTGCTTAAAAAGGATATTTTGCCATCATGGAAACATGTTTCCGTAAGAGCAATCAAAGATAGTTTCACTTCAGCCTCTATGAAAATGGAAAATTATTAAGTCACACTGTATGAGCCACGCAATGAGAAAACCGGATTTTTGCCTGTGCGAAAACAAAAAAGAGCAGATCAGCTTCGCAGTAACTGCGAAGCTGATCAGCGCCTTTGTTTTCGCTACCCGGGTAGTACAATCCCTCTTCTTTTTAAATCCGAAATTTCTAGCTTCTAGCCTGCTTCTGTGACTGTGTTTGGGTTTGATACACAACTCTTCCGTGTAGTATCCTTAGCAAGTGAGCAAGACACTAAGTTCCTGCTCTGTACCAACATGGCTGAAAAGTTGTTGACTGGGATGTCAAGTAATAACCAAACCAAAACTTAAAACAGTTTTGTTTCTGACTTGAAATTTGAGCCTGTGCATGAGAAAACCAACAATCTGCATATGCGTAAACAAAGGCGCAGATCAGCTTCGCAGTAACTGCGAAGCTGATCAGCGCCTTTGTTTTCGCTACACGTTTAGTACAATTTCTCTTCTTCTTAAATCCTTACTTTCAAGCTTCTAGCCTCCTTCCATGACTGTACAGCCTGGTCTGTGTTGGACCAGGTCGGAAACCCAAATTGTAGATTTTGTCACGCACAGGCTCATTTGCTATTGCAGGCTGGTGATAAAGCCGAGACAACTGGTATATCTGCAGTATTCTGTGAGGACAGGAAAGAGCCCCTGATGATAGGATCAGTCAAGAGTAATATGGGACACTCCGAGGCAACTGCTGGTATGTAACAGGTTACATTACACTATAGGGTTTTCCATAGGTGACAATGTTAACGTTTTGTCACCTAGCTCAATAACTAGACATTATTCCTCATTTTGAATGTTTATCATAGCCCATTAGTTTAGATGAATAATATCTACATGTTTACCTACTCAATTCAAAGCTACGATCTGTTAAACAGAAACGCCATCAGAAGCCATGTTTCGTAATGTGGGTGGATCTGCAGAGGGGTGCATGGAGAAAAAGTTGCCCCGTTTCCACCCAATACCGGGATTTATCCGCTAAACCATCAGAGTGGAAACGTTGCATGTTTCAAGTTTTTAAAACAAACACTCAACAGCGAAAATCAATTAACGATTATTGACAGGTGAAGTCATTTTGTCTCTAATGTAAAGTGAATGCTCTCCCCGAAAAAGGCGGGGCGAGTCCTCATGAATATTTAGTAGTGTGAACCCAACAGTATGCCACTTGTAAACCTACCAAACCTTGATTAGACTTCAAAGTTGCCAGGGAAGTCTAGCAGCGACAAACAAACAGTTAAGAAAGATGCAGATAGAATGACAATTAAATACAACATCCTGGGCCCAGTTGTTCAAAACTAACGACGTCGTTAGTTAACGTTTTGTTAAAATTTCAAACATTAATGTTACAAATACACTGTTATTTTTTGTTGAAAAAATGTGAGAATCCTTTGCACCGCAAAGGATTCTCACATTTTTTCAACAAAAAATAACAGTGTATTTGTTACTTTAGCTGATATTTGCTTAACAAATTTATGTCTTAACAATATTGTTAAGCTAATGATGCTTTGAACAACTGGGTCCTGATCAGTATTGTTTTGTAGTCACAGGTGTTTCAACTTAGGAGTAAAATAAAAACAAAGTTATTGTGAATGCTAACAAGATGGGGCAATATTAATCCTGCTACTTCCTTGTTGGGAAATTTGAAGCTTATGCCTGTATACCTGTATGCCTGAAAAAAACAAACAACAACAAACAAACAAAAAACAAACAAAACAAAAACAACAACAAAAAACATATGTTGGTCCTGGCTAAGATGCAGAAATATACATGATTCATGAAACATTCTATTGCTTTTTCTCTTAAAATCTGTTTAGCCACTCCTCTAGTAAATCAGGGGTCACAGGTCTCGGGTCTTTTGGATGAGGCTAAACCAAGATGCAGTCTTTATTGGTTGACTGCATGGTTGACCTCTGTCATGTTTTCTCTCTCTTTTCAGCACTTGCCTCTATCATCAAGTGTATACTGGCCATGCACTATAAGGAGATCGCAGCTAACTTGAACTTTAACACACCCAACCCTGAGATCAAGGGGATTGCTGAGGGAAAACTGAAAGTGGTGGATAAAACAATGCCATTGTCTGGTGAGTTGATCCCAGCAAACTTGAACTATAACACACCTAACCCTGAGATCAAGGGGATTGCTGAGGGAAAACTGAAAGTGGTGGATAAAACAATGCCATTGTCTGGTGAGTAGGACTTGATCCCAGCTAACTTGAACTATAAAATGCCCAACCCTGAGATAAGGGGATTGCTGAGGGAAAACTGAAAGTGGTGGATAAAACAATGTCATTGTCTGGTGAGAAGGACTTGATCCCAGCTAACTTGAACTATAAAATGCCCAACCCTGAGATAAGGGGATTGCTGAGGGAAAACTGAAAGTGGTGGATAAAACAATGTCATTGTCTGGTGAGTAGGACTTGATCCCAGCTAACTTGAACTATAAAATGCCCAACCCTGAGATAAGGGGATTGCTGAGGGAAAACTGAAAGTGGTGGATAAAACAATGCCATTGTCTGGTGAGTAGGACTTGATCCCAGCTAACTTGAACTATAAAATGCCCAACCCTGAGATAAGGGGATTGCTGAGGGAAAACTGAAAGTGGTGGATAAAATAATGTCATTGTCTGGTGAGAAGGACTTGATCCCAGCTAACTTGAACTATAACACACACCCTGAGATCATGGGAATTGCCGAGGGAAAACTGAAAGTGGTGGATAAAACAATGTCATTGTCTGGTGAGTAGGACTTGATCCCAGCTAACTTGAACTATAACACACCCAACTCTGAGATCAGGGGGATTGCTGAGGGAAAACTGAAAGTGGTGGATAAAACAATGTCATTGTCTGGTGAGTAGGACTTGATCCCAGCTAACTTGAACTATAACACACCCAACTCTGAGATCAGGGGGATTGCTGAGGGAAAACTGAAAGTTGTGGATAAAACAATGTCATTGTCTGGTGAGTAGGACTTCAACTATAAAACACCCAACTCTGAGATCAGGGGGATTGCTGAGGGAAAACTGAAAGTTGTGGATAAAACAATGCCATTGACTGGTGAGTAGGACTTGATCCCAGTTAACTTGAACTATAACACACCCAACTCTGAGATCAGGGGGGTTGCTGAGGGAAAACTGAAAGTTGTGGATAAAACAATGTCATTGTCTGGTGAGTAGGACTTGATCCCAGCTAACTTGAACTATAACACACCCAACTCTGAGATCAGGGGGATTGCTGAGGGAAAACTGAAAGTTGTGGATAAAACAATGTCATTGTCTGGTGAGTAGGACTTGATCCCAGCTAACTTGAACTATAACACACCCAACTCTGAGATCAGGGGGATTGCTGAGGGAAAACTGAAAGTTGTGGATAAAACAATGTCATTGTCTGGTGAGTAGGACTTGATCCCAGCTAACTTGAACTATAACACACCCAACTCTGAGATCAGGGGGATTGCTGAGGGAAAACTGAAAGTGGTGGATAAAACAATGTCGTTGTCTGGTGAGTAGGACTTGATCCCAGCTAACTTGAACTATAACACACCCAACTCTGAGATCAGGGGGATTGCTGAGGGAAAACTGAAAGTGGTGGATAAAACAATGCCATTGTCTGGTGAGTAGGACTTGATCCCATCTAACTTGAACTATAACACACCCAACTCTGAGATCAGGGGGATTGCTGAGGGAAAACTGAAAGTGGTGGATAAAACAATGCCATTGTCTGGTGAGTAGGACTTCAACTATAAAACACCCAACCCTGAGATCAAGGGGATTGCTGAGGGAAAACTGAAAGTGGTGGATAAAACAATGCCATTGACTGGTGAGTAGGACTTCAACTATAAAACACCCAACCCTGAGATCAAGGGGATTGCTGAGGGAAAACTGAAAGTGGTGGATAAAACAATGCCATTGACTGGTGAGTAGGACTTCAACTATAAAACACCCAACCCTGAGATCAAGGGGATTGCTGAGGGAAAACTGAAAGTGGTGGATAAAACAATGCCATTGACTGGTGAGTAGGATTTGATGTAACATTTTAATAAAATTTGCTAAAATTTTGATCCAGCAAAAATAAAAAACAGTAAAAGCATGGACAAATCAGTATCTCTTCATTGTTGAGATGTACTTGGAAATGATCTTTGGATGCAAGATCAATATCTAGGAGAATCTGCTGGTAAGATGTTGTCAGGAAAGTATTTCTACTTCCATTCTTTAACTAACACTGATTCTAGAGCTACAAACTGTCAATATTAGTCTTTCCAGGGAATAGTGAGATTCTCATAAAAAAACATGCTTACAACTTCATCCATGAACATACTGTGGAAAGATCAAATTGACACCAAAAATGAGTATAAAATTATGCTTGCAATAGTCATATATATTTCAGGCAAATATATTGGTGTGAACTCTTTTGGGTTTGGAGGAGTGAATGGTCATGTGATCCTGGAGCCGTATATTAATGAAAACAAGGATGAGTTTGTTCAAGGTATGAAGGTTTGTGATGAATGGACCTTCCATCATTATCATTTGAATGAGTCCACTTTTATTTTTGGGAACAGCAGATTCAGAGTAGAAATGATTTCTACTGGACATTTTCTAAGTTTTAAATATACAGCATTAAACACTTCAAAGTAATAATCTGTGAAAATGAGTAGACTGATTTGAGTTTACTTAAGCATATTCGTTTTTTATATCTGCAATCCCAGTTCAAATCAGGTTAATATCAGGATAGTAGTCGCCCATCCGAGTCATGTTGTTTTCCCGAGGCTCTCAGGTTTCCTTCATTTTGCATGCTCACATAATTCCATACATACATAATTCCAACATCGCACATTTAAGAATGGGTAGATTAATTTGTATAAACTTTCTGTATAAGTGAGATAAAATAATGTCTAACTCAGTATGACCCGCTTGAAACCCCAAAGACAGGCATCCCAGCCCTTAATTGAGCCGCATCGTGAGAAAACGGGAGTTTTGCCTAGGCGAAAACAAAGGCGCAGATCAGCTTCGCAGTAACTGCGAAGCTGATCAGCGCCTTTGTTTTCGCTACAAGGATAGTACAATTTCTTTCCTTCTTAAATCCGAAATTTCAAGCTTTTAGCCTTTTTTAGAGACTGTATAGACCGGTTTGTGTTGGACCTGTACGGAAAACCCAAAGACCGGTTTTCTCGCGTCGCGGCTCAATTAATTCCTAATTTCCCAGTTCCAGGCCACCTGGTCATACCAATCACAGCCCGAAACTTGAACTGTGTGGAGAAAATACGGGACTTTGTCAGCAACAACAGATACAATACAGGACTACTGGGCATGCTCAGTGAGTCAATGTTGTCATGTGAACAGAAACAACCAATCAGAGCATTTATACAGCTAGGGCCTAAAGTGGAAGGTAATTGTTAATGAATTAAATATGAGCAGCGGCATGAGAAAACAAACAATCTGCATATGAGAAAACAAAAAAAAAAGGAGTAGATCAGCTTTGCAGTAACTGCGAAGCTGATCAGCGCTTTTGTTTTTGCTACACGGATACACAATCCCTCTTCTTCTTCTTAGATCCAAAATTTCAAGCTTCTAGCCTGCTTCTGTGGCTGTAAAACCGAGTTTGTGTCAGACCTGTTCAGAAACCCTTTGGCGGCCCCCGTGGCTGAGTGGTTAAGGTCGCTGACTTCAGTGCTCTTGATCATTTGATCATCTCACCGATGTGGGTTCGCGCCTCGCACGGGGCACAAATTCATATGTGAGACAAGCCATGTTCTGCTTGCGGGTGTGTCAGGTGGTTTTTCCCCGGGTACTCCGGTTTTCGCCCCACCTACCAATTGATTCGTCTTGATATGAGTGAAAAAGCTTGAAAGGGACGTAAAACTGAATTAAAAAAAAAAAAAAAATGTTCAGAAACCCAAATGGTTGATTTTCTCATGCGGCGGTTCATATATTTCAAACTTGATACATTGTGATGAAACAATTCAGTTATAAACTATGCATTAGTGTAGCAAAGAAACGAAAGATCTTGTTTAAATATAAGAATTACGATATTCATGCCCTATTATCTAAAAGAAGCAAATTCTTGTTTCATAAAAATGACAAATTCATGTGAGCAGCTGCATGAGAAACCAGCAATATGGGGTCCTGACTAGGTCAGACACAAACTGACCTGTACAGTCACAGAAGAAAGCTAGAAGCTTGAAGCTTGAAATTTTGGATTGAAGAAGAAGATTGATTGTAGTATCTATATAGGGAACCAAAGGCACTGATCAGCTGTGCAGGTTACTGCACAGCTTTATTTTCGCATATGCAGATGGTTTGCTTTCTGATATAACAGCTTGTGCATCTTGACAAAATGTTTCTTAAGTAATATAAAATCTAACTTTAACACAATTGGTGAAATGTTTGCAGACTTCATCCTGCATAGTGTTGTGACACCAGAAGAGAAGAGTCAACCTATCTGTCTGTGTCTGGAAGATTTTACCGGGGCGACAATCTCAGCGTCATGTGACCTGCTAGAAATTGATGAGTTTAGACGAATGGTGAAGGAGTGCACAAAGGTCAGTTATTTACTTATAATTCAATTTCACGGTCCATAAGTTTAGAGGGTGCTTATTGTGGAGCATAAAGTCACTCTCTCATTAAAAGAGCCGCCTCATGAGAAAACCAACAATCTGCAATGTTTGTGTCAGACCTGTTCGGAAACCACATTGTTGTTTTTTTTCATGTCGTGGCTCAAAATTGTGCATGGTGACATAAAAAAAACATATTCATCAAATTACACAAAAGCGGACCTCTGAGGTTAATTTCTTTATTTACAAAAAAGGGCTAGAGCAAAAAATAGCTACGATAAATTAAGAACTAAGAGATGCTTGTTTCTTATGAAATGATTTTTTACAATATAGGGCTAGAGCAAAAATTCCCTACAATGATATTTATTTAGGAATTTTGGTATACTAACAGAAAGAATGCTTGTTTTGCAGATTTCTTATGAAATTTATTTTATTTTTTGTTTTAATTCAGTTTTACGTCCCTTTCAAGATTATTTCAGCTCATATGAGACGGACCAATCAGTAGGTGGGCGAAAATGGGAGAACCCCGAGAAGAACCACCTGACACACCCGCAAGCAGAACTTGGCTTGTCTCACATGTGATGAGTGCGGGGCTCGAACCCGCACCAGACACAGCGGTGTGATGATTGAGTGATTAAGAAACAGCTCTGACACGGGGGCCGCTTTCTTATGAAATTGCCCACTTTACAGGCACAGTTTTATGATTTGCTTTTTTAGGCCAGACTTGAAGGTTAATTATGAATGTACATCTTTATCTAGGTGATCAAGAGACTAGATCCAACCTTAGATATCCACCAATGTCTGCAGGAAGGGAGAGAACTGTCACCTAATACAAGGGAGGGAATTCTCACTGCTTTTACTATCATCATAGGTAACAGTGATGTAGATAATTATTTTTCACATTGCTTACTGTACGCATAAAAATAAATGCACACTGCGTACCGAAAATACAACTGTGTACACGTTTTCTGATGATTCTTATTCTAACCTCTCATTAGAATCAATTGAACTTATACGTGTAGATATGTGTACACGTATGGGTAAGACAATATATTAAAGTAATGAAAATTCATGTAAATTGGTTAACAATCCTGTAATTACATGTTATACTAATAATTAGGCATGTTAAACCATACTTTTGTCCCCTGCAAAGATAATAAGAGAGAAAAAAATTAGGAAAACATGACAAACTGGGCTGGCTGTAGAACATGGAATACATCAAGTTTTAAATTAAAAACAATGACCAGAAATCGATGCAAAATGCCTATTCAATAAATAAAAGTGACACACTAAACTTCATGAATAAATCTTTGGTAAAAGATTTGTCTGGCCGAGGAACTGAACAGAGAGCATGTGAAGATACATACTATATCGCATGATATGTTAATAAGGAACGAGCAAAAGCTACATTGATATTGTAACTACTTTTCCATTGTTGACAGAGCAGCCAGACAAAACTAGTTGAAGAATTGTCATTTTGTGATAAGTTTTTTTTTCTGAGTACGCATAAAACTGAAAACTGTCTGCGTACCGCTGATTTTTACTGTGTACATGGTACGCACAGGTCCGAAATTTCTATGCGTACAGAGCGAAAAATCGCGCGTACATATGCAGTACGCATCGTTATCTATTTCGCTGGGTTAGATGGTTCTTAATCCAGTGACAGTGCAGTATATGGGTCTGAGGAATATGGTTTGCAATATCCTGCTTATACCAACACAATCGCCCAATATCAGTAAGAAAGCTTGCCCTATGTCAGAAAATGTCAGATTCACTGTTTGGTCTGCAGAAAAAGTTTTTGGTAGTGTGAGAAATAGGTGGATGCATGTGCCTCCATAGCTTATTACTTATAACTGGTTAAAAGTCTGAGCCTGCACATGAAAAGTCGTATGTTCAGTCAAAACAGCCTTATAGGCCCATGTTGTTTACTTGGGGGGTGTTTATATTTGAGCCGCCTCATGAGAAAACCAACAATCTGCATATGCGAAAACAAAGGCGCAGATCAGCTTTGAGGTAACCACAAAGCTGATCAGCACCTTTGTTTTCACTACTCGGATCGTACAATTCCTCTTCTTCTTAAATCCAAAATTTCAAGCTTCTAGCTGTCTTCTTTGCTTGTACAGCTCGGTTTGAGTCGAACCTGTTCGGAAACCACATTGGTTTTCCCACGAGGCGGCTCATTTTTGAAGCTCATTTCGGATGTCATTACATCCCAATGTTGGGAAGAAGTTCCATAAAATGGAGGTATGGTGGAGACATAACATGACTGTGTGTAAGCAACAAATCAAACAAACAAAAGCAAAAGAAGTTTTGTCAGAATTTCTTTGCAGCGATTTTATACTCGCATGTTAAGAATAATGTCATTTACCATATCCATTCTAATTAGCGCACAGTGCACTTAACTTTTCAAAATAGCAAAAAGTTAAGGTAACCAAACATCGTTCTAATCAGAGCACACTAGGCCCTGAGGTTATAAAACTTTTTTCATGCTCAGCTAAGCTGAGACTAAAATTTATCCTGCTCATAAATGTTAAAATGCCAACAATTGTTGGCATTTTAACATTTATGAGCAGGATAAATTACAGGTTTTGCTAATGAAAGCCTGAATTTTCTATTGATTTTGATTATTTCTGTACTTATGAGCAGTTTAAATTTCAAGCTCAGCTGAGTTGAGCATGAAAAATGTTTTATAACCTAGGGCCCAGGATTGAAAACAACACATAAACTGCTGAAGTAACCATGTCAAAATACTAATGATGATGTCATTTAAGTGTTCAAATCATTGCAAATTAATGTTTGATCATTTGAAGTTAAGTTTTAATGCGGTTAATACAGCAATGTGTAGAAAATTGAATGAAATATCAATATGCTAGTCGAGCAGTGTGTGCTTATGCACATGATTTTTAGAAATGCCCATGGTGTGCCCTTATTGGAGTATATGCGCTAATTAGAACAAATATGTTAGTATGGTTAACATATATTTTCAGCTCTCATCCAGACGTTAGAGGAGTTCAACATTACTATGACTGATGTTCTAGGGTGTGGCCTCACCGAGGTCATCGCTGCCTTTGTTGACGGTGCCCTTAACCTTGACCAGTGTCTGTGTATAGCAGACTGTGTGGGAAGATATGCTGAGAAATTTGCTAAAGAAAATGGTAAGTTAACCTCATAAAACCACAGAGACTGTTGACGAGGGTGTGGCCTGACCGAGGTTATCGCTGCCTTTGTTGATGCTGCCATGAACCTCGACCAGTGTCTGTGTATAGCAGACTGTGTGGGGAGATATGCTGAGAAATTTGCTAAAGAAAATGGTAAGTTAACCTCATAAAACCACAGAGACTGTTGACGAGGGTGTGGCCTGACCGAGGTTATCGCTGCCTTTGTTGATGCTGCCATGAACCTCGACCAGTGTCTGTGTATAGCAGACTGTGTGGGGAGATATGCTGAGAAATTTGCTAAAGAAAATAGTAAGTTAACCTCATAAAACCTCAGTGACTGTTGACCAGGATGTGGCCTGACCGAGGTTATCGCTGCCTTTGTTGATGGTGCCATGAACCTCGACCAGTGCCTGCGTATAGCAGACTGTGTGGGGAGATATGCTGAGAAATTTGCCAAAGAAAATAGTAAGTTAATCTCATAAAACCTCAGTGACTGTTGACCAGGGTGTGGCCTGACCGAGCTCATCACTGCCTTTGTTGAAGGTGCACTGAACCTCCACCAGCGTCTGCGTATAGCAGACTGTGTGGGGAGATATACTGAGAAATTTGCTAAAGAAAATGATAAGTTAACTTCATAAAACCTCAGTGACTGTAGACCAGGGTGTGGCCTCACCGAGGTCAGTGCTGCCTTTTTGACGATGCCCTGAACCTCGACCAGCGTCTGCATCTAGCCGACTGTGTGGGGAGATATACTGAGAAATTTGCTAAAGAAAACGGTAAGTTAACCTCATAAAACCTCAGTGACTGTTGACCAGGGTGTGGCCTGACTGAGGTCATCGCTGCCTTTGTTGACGGTGTCCTGAACCTCGACTAGTGTCTATGTATATACTGAGAAATTTGCTAAAGAAAATGGTAAGTTAACCTCATAAAACCTCAGTGACTGTTGACCAGGGTGTGGCTTGACCGAGGTCATTGCTGCCTTTGTTGACGGTGCTCTAAACCTCGACTAGTGTCTATGTATAGCCGACTGTGTGGGGAGATATGCTGAGAAATTTGCTAAAGAAAATAGTAAGGGATTTATCATGCATAAACATGCAGTTGATGAGATTACAACATTATTTGAGCAAAATCTGAAATTCAAACTTCTATGACTGTAAAGGCAGCATTGTGTCGGACCTCAGGCCCCAAGGTTATAAAACTTTTTTATGCTCGTCTCAGCTGAGTCTTAAATTTATCCGGCTCATATTTTTAGCTCCTTCATGAGAAAACCAACAATCTGCATATGCAAAAACAAAGGCGCAGTAACTGCGAAGCTGATCAGCGCCTTTGTTTTCGCTACATGGATAGTACAATTCCTCCTCTTTCTAAATCCAAAATTTCAAGCTTCTAGTCATCTTCTTTGACTGCACAGACAGGTTTGTGTCAGACCTGTTTGGAAACCACATTGTTAGTTTTCTCATAATGTGGTTCATTTTGATAAAAGGTGGTAAATGGAAGATGTACGAGGTTGAGATGTGTTCTGATGAAGCCTACTACCTGAGTTGCTGGGCCCAGGTCCTTGTTGTCCATGACGACGACCATGTTACCATGGCAATAGATGGTCAACATGAAGGAAAAGTTCTCAAGAAAATACTGGATGAAGGTACTAGATCTTGTAATATTGATTTCACTGGGAGTGTATTTTGTCATTCATCATTTCACTGGGAGTGTATTTCACCATTCATCATTTCACTGGGAGTGTATTTCATTATTCATCATTTCACTGGGAGTGTATTTCATTATTCATCATTTCACTGGGTGTGTATGTCATTATTCATCATTTCACTGGGAGTGTATTTCATTATCATTTCACTGGGACTGGGAGTATGTTTCATTATTCATCATTTCACTGGGAGTGTATTTCATTATTCATCATTTCACTGGGAGTGTATTTCATTATTCATCATTTCACTGGGAGTGTATTTCATCAATCAGAATGTATTTTTGAGTACATGTATGTCATATAATGTGTATTCTATAACGCAGTCTTGTAAGTCGCTTGCAATCGACCAACATTCCCAGTATGACCAGAGTTGTTGACCATTGACGTAAAGCCTTAAAGTTAAGCAATATAGCAAGCTCAAATAATAAAGTCAATAACTTGTCATATGATGAGAAGGTTGCAGTATGGCATATCCTAATGTATTTTCAGCTGTGAAAAGATGAGCACATTGTGCTGGTTAACTGCTTAGGTTAAGCCTGTAAAGGAAAATCCCAGTGATGATTGATTAATACGAAGCTCATCATTTGGACAAAAATATCTAACAGATTATTTCTTATTTCTAGGAGGAGAATTCAAGCTTCTGCCGACCAAGATTCCTTTCTACAGCGGTAGTCTGAGAGGCTTGGCATCTGAACTGAAGACAGAGCTTAGAGATATCATACCTGCCCCTAAATACAGGTGATTTCTTTATATTATGTGGCATATTATTTGGAAATGACTGCATCTTTATGATAATTTGTTTTCATTCAAAAGATGTAATGGTAATGAACAAACAAGCAACTTTAACTTGATTCTTTAGCAATTGCTGAAAAACTAGTCAAAACTTGCAAAAAAAATGATGCAAGGAAACCTCTTCTCTATATTCATGTTTTTTGTGGCATGCCTGGGGCAGACTGAGCTTTCCAGACACAGTAAAGAGAATTGAAATTTATTGTTTAGAAAGTAGAGGCATTGTGGAGTATCTTACAAAATCTGCATGTTTGTTTTTGCATATTCAAAAAATTAGGTTATCTAATAATATGGTTCAAACATTGTCAAATATTTCAGATCTTCCCACATGTTCAGCTCACACTGCGGCTTGAATCAGAGAATCAGGAAGCATGAACAGCTTCTGTGTGATGCAGACTACTTCTCAGAACTCATCTGTAAACCAGTCAACATGTTCACAGCTCTGGGTAACATACCAGAAAATAGTCTGGTTCTCAAACTATTCCCTTCAACTGTGTCCATGCTACACAATGAAATTCAGGCCACAGATGACATGGACCAGTCTGCTGTGAATTTGGATGTGTCACAGTCGAAGGATTTCAGAGAGAGGAGTGGTGTTCATCGGAGACTAGCCAGTGCGTCCAGCCAGTCATTCCTTGAGACTTCTATAAATGATTCTCTGTCTATGTGTCATTATCCCCCACCTGAGCTGCTGTGCCAGTCCACAGCAAAGTCATTCTGTCATACACTTGGAGAACTTCACAATGCAGGTAAAATCAGAATTTAATAATTTTGGACTATTTTGAACGAACTTAAAAGTTTTTTACATTTATCTAAAAAAAAATAACAAACAAATCAAAACAAGATTTACCATAGAATGAAGATACCTGGGCCCAGTTGTTCAAAACTAACGACGTCGATAGTTAACATTTCGTTAAAATTTTAAACATTAATATTACAAATACACTGTTATTTTTTGTTGAAAAAAATGTGAGAATCCTTTGCACTGCAAAGGATTCTCACATTTTTTCAACAAAAAATAACAGTGTATTTGTTACTTTAGCTGATATTTGCTTAACAAATTTATGTCTTAACAATATCGTTAAGCTAACGATGCTTTGAACAACTGGGTCCTGATGATAAAGATTATAAATGCAAAAAAGAAGTTCTTGATCAAGCACCCCCTGCTCTAAGAGCAATCTGATTTGTGTTGGTTTTGTGCACAGAATTATGTGTTAGTAAATGTGTTAACAAGTTTTTCTGTTTTTCTTGTGCAGGTCACCAGATCAGTGTTCAGGCCCTCTACAACCCACCTGAGACCCCACTGGGTATAGATGCCCCTTTTCTGAGCCCCCTGGTTGAGTGGGATCACAGTGTATCCTGGAATGTTCCCAGATGGATGGAATTCTCAGCTAGAGGTGAGTGTACAACCTGCCTGAAGCCCCACTTGGTATAGATGCCCCCTTTCTGAGCCCCCTGGTTGAGTGGGATCACAGTGTCTCCTGGAATGTTCCCAGATGGACGGAATTCTCAGCTAGAGGTGAGAATTTGGGGTCTCTCTCACCTAAGATGATTTATTCTTCAGCTGGACATAAGGTTACTATAGCTCCCGGACGATCGTAGTAGACTTTCGTCACAGATTTACCATTATTAATAAGAATGACACGCCTGTTCCTATTGGTCAGATACATTCATTTCATTCATATGTGTAATGGTAAATCTGTGACGTAAGTCCACTACGAGCGTCCGGGAACTATAATGTACTTTTGAGTATAGGTTAGCTAGGTACAGAAAAACACTTTAAGTTGAATTTAAGCCAGTAGTTTGGTTAACTCATTTAAGCCTGACGTCCTGTATATGGGACATAGGCAAACAGTATAGCCCCAAATGCGACCCCACAAAATGCGGTGTCACATCTGGGGCTATTCTGTTTGCAAAGAGGACTTTCATCAAAAACTTATATGAAGATTTAATATCACTCCTGATGCCCTTAAAATGAAAGTGGACTCACCCAAATGATAATGACTGTCACGTCCATTCGTCAAAAGTGGGTTAAAATTATGTTTTGTTGGTTCTCCATAATAGCTGTTGGTTTCTAGTAGAAGAACAACCTCTGTAATGTCCTTGTTGAGGTAGATAAAAACCTTTGGTCAAAGCTGCTACTTAATGTCCATTTACCATTGCTGACGTGGAGTGATCCCTTAGTATAGTTTGATTAAAGCAAATTGTTTGTTTTCAGTAAAAGATGTAGTTGAGCCCTACTCTCTAAAGTTTGAGGAGTTGGAGGGTATCCACAGTCCAGTGTCAGTACTACTGTACCACAGCTGTAAAGCTATCAGTGAAAAACTACAGGAGACTAAGGTGACTTTTTATCGCACCTGCTTATAGCAGGGTGCGATATAGGAGTCCAAATTTCCGTCCGTCCGTTCGTCCGTCCGTACGTCCGTCCGTCCGTCCGTCAACATTTACGTCGAAGTTTGGTTTTCTCAACATCAGAGATAGCTGCGAGTCTGAAACCTTGCATAGTAATTGTCCCTGACATACCCTTCAAGCACGCACCTTAACCCGGTGGCTTTGACCTATATTTCACGGTACACTGACTTTGAAAATTTTTACGTCGAAGTTTTGTCAACATTACGTTTCTCGACATCAGAGATAGCTGCGAGTCTGAAACCTTGCATAGTAATTGTCCTTGACATACCCTTCAAGCACGCACCTTAACCCGGTGCCCTTGACCTATATTTCACGGTCCACTGACTTTGAAAATTTTTACGTCGAAGTTTGGTTTTTTCAACATCAGAGATAGCTGCCAGTCTGAAACCTTGCATAGTAATTGTCCCTGACATACCCTTCAAGCACGCACCTTAACCCGGTGGCTTTGACCTATATTTCACGGTCCACTGACTTTGAAAATTTTTACGTTGAAGTTTTGTCAACATTACGTTTCTAGACATCAGAGATAGCTGCGAGTCTGAAACCTAGCATAGTAATTGTCCTTGACATACCCTTCAAGCACTCACCTTAACCCGGTGCTCTTGACCTATATTTCACGGTCCACTGACTTTGAAAATTTTTATGTCGAAGTTTGGTTTTCTCGACATCAGAGATAGCTGCGAGTCTGAAACCTTGCATAGTAATTGTCCTTGACATACCCTTCAAGCCAGCACCTCAACCCAGTGCCCTTGACCTATATTTCACGGTCCACTGACTTTGAAAATTTTTTTGTCGAAGTTTGGTTTTCTCGACATCAGAGATAGCTGCGTGTCTGAAACCTTGCATAGTAATTGTCCTTGACATGCCCTTCAAGCACGCACCTTGACCCGGTGCCCTTGAACTATAGTTCACGGTCTGTCGACTTTGCCCGATGCAGGTGCGATATCGACCTCCGTGGAGTTCTTGTAAAAGATTAGCTACATAAAGAATCAGTCTTTTGGTGTCTGTACCAGGCTTAACGTCTGGGCTGTAAAGCCTCAGAAAATTCGCAAGAGGCTTGAAATTTTGAATTATGAATAAAGTGGAATTGTACTGTCCAAATACAAAATTCAAATTTGTTTTAGGTATAAAATTCAAGAACAGGATCCTCATCATACATAAAATTACAAATATGACAATGATATACATGTACAGTTGAACCTGCTGAATCAGCCACCTTTATAAGAGCTCCACCTGCATAAGAGAGCCAGTCTGAAACATTCCCAATCATTTTCACTATATTTTATCTCTGCATAAGACAGCCACCTCCACAAGACAACCAGCAGCCAGTAAAATCAATCCCAAAATGCTTATAACTCTCTATAAGACAGCCACATCATACTTGCCTAAAGTCAAATTTCCCATTTACAAGCTGTTAATTGGACAATTATTATTCATTATTGTATTTAAAACAGCTAATTAGCAGAAAAAATCAAGTTAATACCCATGAGACTTTGTATATATTTTTGTGTAACGAAGCATGAAATGATGTCAACTTATGAAACACATACAGGTAGTCCTTCCTTAGAAAGGATTTTTCTTGTGACAGTAAGAATATTTTCTACATGACAACTGCGCTGACTGAACCTTGATAAGACAGCCACCTGTGTATAACAGCCAGCTTAGCTCACTCCCAAAGGTGGCGCTTTTATAGAGGTTTGACTGTATTGTTAATTTTAAACTTGCTACTGATTTGAACATGTATTTTCACAATGTTTTTGGGTGGCCTGGTGGTAGAGCATCAGACTCCAAATCGAGAGGTCCTAGGTTCAATCCCCCACACAGGGCACCATGTTGTGTGGCCTTGGGCAAGACACATTAACTCCCCAGAGTACTGGTTAATATCCAGGAAGCTTTGGCTCCATCCTGACATGAGTAAAAAGTTTTTGACTGGGATATTAAACCTCAATACAAACAAATGGACAAAACAAATCTTTTGAAAGGCAGATTTCTATGTTAGCTAAGATGGTTGTCATGTATAACAAGTTCAATTTTCTGAGGCACGACACGAGAAAACCGGTCTTCGAGGTTTCCGACAAGGTCCGACACAAACCAGTCTGAATAGTCCCAGAAGAAAGCTAGAAGCTTGAAATTTCATGGACAAGTAGAAAAGGAACAGTGCTATCTGTGAAGCCAAAACAAAGGCGCTGATCAGCTGTGCAGTTACTGCACAGCTGATCTGCACCTTTGTTTTTGCACAGGCAAAGTCCCGTTTTCTCATTAGGCGACTCATGTATCGATTATCCCAGGTTCAGTGTTCAGCCGACCTACTACCAGTGAAGTTGTACGACCTTGTGCTACCTGATGAGAATGATGTGACCAATGAAATGTTACCTGATGTTATCATACAGATTCTACCAGGAACTAAGAGCTTTGTTGCTTCATTGGAAGGTCAGTTACATTACGAATATGAAAACACACAGATGCAATATACAGAGAATTTTTTCAGCAATAAAAATTGAAGATTTCATTGGAATTTTTTGATAATTTTCTTATTTTTGCTCAAAACATAGAATGTGGGTACATGTTAGGACCGCCTCGCCATTCAAATGAGTACCCAAAATATATGTTTTAAAGAAAAATGATAAAGATAAATATACCCCTGTATACCCCAGTTTTACTATATAAAAGTGGGGTATAAGGGGGTATACATTACACTGACATATTTTTGTGATGGAATTATCTCTTAAAACCCTGATTGTTGATGAGAATTCGTTTAGAGAGACACTTTAATTCTGAATTATTTGCTTTGCTTTAATGTTTATTAAAATATAGGGAATATACAAAATGATAATATACAGGTAATGTGTTTTTCTAGGATCTGCCTTCCCAGCTCAAAATTGATTCTTTGCTGTAAGTTCAAGGTAAATGTTGAGAAGTCTGTTTCTAAGCAGTTAATCCTTTTCTTTTTTGTTGACATATCGTTTCCACAGAAAAAAAAAATCATCTTTTAGTACACCCTATATAGCAGTGATGCAACCAAATTGTTACTGCACAGATTGATGCAACATCACACGTCATGTGATGAAATGAAGTTCTTTGATTGGAGGCTGGATCTATGCGGCAATAACCTACAACAATGCAATGACCTTTTTGCTGTCTGTTTTGCCCAATCAATCTGACTTACAGTCACCACACTCCACTTTGTCATGTGATGTGTGACGTTGCATCAGTGCGGGCAGTAACAAATATTGTTTGCCTACAGATAAATATGTTGAAGAAAGTGTTGTAATAATGATGAAAGTGTTGTAATTATCTCATTACAGATATAGTAGTTCTGAAGGGAAGTTTTGATGTCACTAAGTCCCCCCACCTGCCCAGTATCCCTGGATACGACCTTGACATTAATGAGAATATACAAATCAGTCCTAAGGACAGGTGAGAACTTAAAAAATAACACAAATGTGAATACGACATGCGACCAGGTCCAACGGGCCAAATCGGTTTGTACAGTCACAGAAGCAGGCTAGAAGCTTGAATTTCAGATTTAACAAGAAGAGGAATCGTAGTACCCATGGTGCAAAAACAAAGGTGCAGATCAGCTATTCAGTTTCTGCAATGCTGATCAGGGTTCTTTGTTTTCGCATATGTGAAAATCTGATTTCTTGTGAAAAATACCTTTTTTGAAATTTAAGTTTTGGACACACTCTAGAATCTTCCTACACTACAACTTAAAACATCATACAGCGGCCCCCTTGGCCGAGCGGTTGAGCGCTGTTTCTAAATCACTCGATCATCTCACCGCTGTGTCTGGTGCAGGTTCGAGCCCTGCACTGGCCACATGTGGGACAAGCCAAGTTCTGCTTGCGGGTGTGCCAGGTGGTTTTTCTCGGGGTTCTCCAGTTTTCGCCCACCTACTGATTGACCCGTCTCATATGAGCTGAAATAATCTTGAAAGGGATGTTAAACTGATTTAAAGAAAACAAACAAACAAAAACACATCATACAGAGTGTTGAAACATCTCCCTAAAGAGAAAATGGTTGAAAAATATTTATTTATACTGTGAAAGCATTGAACTTTCTAATCTCTTGTATCAGTGAGGATACGTGTATGAAGACAGAGTTACAATGGGAGGATGACTGGCTCAGTTTTATCAACGACGTCTACGAGTTTGCCATACAAATGACTGAAACATCAATGAGAGAACTGACACTAGAACCTGAATATCATCTCAAAGAGGCCAAGGACTGTCCTGCGTTCTTGATGGTGTTTGAGAAATACACAGGTACAGTAAAATAAATGTTACAGAATCCTACATGATGTCATTGTTGTCTACGAGTTTGCCATACAAATGACTGAGACGTCAATGAGAGAGCTCACTCTAGATCCTAAATACCATCTCAGGCCAAGGATTGTCCAGCATGCTTGATGGTGTTTGAAAAATATACAGGTATGGAAAAAAGAAGAGTTTTGTGAATCTGGCCATTGACATCAGATTCTACGAGTTTGTCATCAGATAACTGATCCCTTCATCCAACCCACCACCTGACATAAGCCATTATTTCTTGGTGGTGGTTGAAAAATAAAGCTCAAGTTTCTAGTCTTCTTCTATGCTTGCAGAGACTAGACTGCGCCAGACCTTTTTGAAAAACCTGAAGTTGTGGCTCATATTTTTCCTTCCTTTTCCCCAGGTCTATGTAGATCAGGTGGTTGTGTGATGCAGTTCAGGCGACCCGTGGTACAGCCCGACATTGACACTGGTATCAAACAGCTTCCTCTGGCGATACAAGATAAGACACTCGTCTCCAAGGTGATGGTGTATGGTCTCCATAGCAACAACAAGATGGTGGATAAAATTATCCTTTACACTGGAGAGAAGAAGGTGGAGAAGAAGGAACAATCTGTATTAGGGATATTGTGTTTAACAGGTGGGTCGTTATGTTGATGCTTCTTTGCTATTTCTGAAGCTATAAAGGGGAACCTCGAGAGGCCCTTGGTTTGAACCCCAGCTGTAAAGGGGAACCTCCAGAGGCCCTTAGTTCGAACCCCACTGCAACGGGTATGCTCTTGAGCAAGGCATATTAACTACCCTTGGTACTGCTTAATACCCAGGAAGTGATGGCAGCATTTCGACATGACTGAAAAATATTTGACCACAAAGCTGTTAACACATGGAGAGCATGTTGGCCTAGAGGTTTGTATGTGAGACTTAAAAGTGAAAGATCAGGGGTTAGAATCCCACTAGTGCTTGGTTGTGTCTTTGAGCAAGACACAGTAGCCCCACCCCCCATATTTCAGGTTGATACCCAGGATGTTGAGGCTCAGTCCTGATATGACTAAAATTGTTGACTTGGGTGTTAAGCAAACCGTAAACAAACAAAAATGAATATGATATTCTACTTTGAATATTACTTTGAATATGAACTACATGTATACTGTATCATGCTTGCAGGAGAAAGTAAAGCTAAAGAGATAGTCGTACCAGCCCAGTGGAAAACTGAGGATATGGAAGTACTAGTACCGTATGTGATAGCCTCACACCTGTTATACGACCTGGCCAGAGTCAGAGAAGATCAGACTGTGCTAGTACTGCCACCTATTGGTAATATATGAGCAGCAGCATGAGAAACCCAGCAGAATGCTTATGCGAAAACAAAGGCGTAGATCAGCTTCGCGGTGTTACCGCAAAGCTGATCAGTGCCTTTGTTTTTGCATAGGTATAAATCCAGTTTTCTCATGACTCTGCTCATATTGTTAGCAACATTAAAAGGAAAACTCATTCTCTCATCTGCATTAGATCATTTAAGATTTAAAGACTTGAGGACACTCATAATGAGTGTTTGCAGTATTCAGTGTTAATTGTGTCTGATCCTTTCACATTATTAAAAATATTTTCTCTGTTTGAATCTTTTTGCAATGTTAATGCTTTTATACATACAGTCAATAGATATAATTGTTCGTCACTCTCGAAAAACTCCATAGACTTCAATGTATTTTCATGTTTGCAAGAAAAATTATCCTGCTTCTCCTGGTCAACACATTTTAACGTTTTTGTTGTCATTTGAAAGGTAAATGAATAAAGCAATAAATAAGGTATTTTCATTGAAATCCATCCACACGTTTTAAAGCTACAAATCTTTAAAAAGTTGCGAGAATTTTTTTTACCATTTTCGGGCAACGTCACCATTGATGTCAATGGGAAAATGGCTTTTTTTTTTCAAAATTTCCTTCACTTTAAACTCTTAGACTTGAAAAATGCAATGTCGAAACTTTATCAAATGACCTTTGTTTATTGCTCTATTTATTTACCTTTCAAATGACACCAAAACCATAAAAATATGTTGGCCAGAAAAGGCAGAATATTTTTTCTTGTAAACATGAAAATACATTAAAGTCTATGGAGATTCCGAAAGTGACGAACAATTATGTCTATTGACTGTACATATGATATATCTGGTATCAGAGCCAGGTAGGGAGATTTTCCTTTCAGAATAGGGAAGATAATTTAACAAAGATGGAAATGCTTGATATTTTGGTAGGGAGATCTTTAATTCCAAATAGGGAGATGTATAGAGAGATATAAAGTGGAAAAACTAAAATTCCAAATAGATAGATGCCTCCAAAATAGAGAGATAACATGAATGTTTAACTCATTTAAGCCTAGCGTCCCTTTTATGGGACATAGGCAAACAGCATAGCCCCAGATGTGACGCCGCAGAACGCAGCGTCCTATCTGGGGATATTCTGTTTGCATAGAGGAATTTCATCAAAAATTGAATAAAAAGTAAAATCACTCCTAACACCCCTAACAGTGAAAGTGGGCTCACCCAATTGATAATAATGGGAAAATCCATTCGTCAAATATGGGTTAATATTGTGGAATTTCTTCTAGATACAACTGGTGTGTATCTCCTGTCACTTGCCAGTCAGCTTGGCTGCAGTGTGTTTGTTAGTACCTCGGACCCCGAAAACCTCCAGTGTCTAGAGACCACCTTCCCCACTGTCAGGGTATTACCCGGGGAGCAATTGGAAGAGAATATAATGTTGCTTACGCAAGGCCAGGGGGTGGATGTGTGTATCAGGGTGGCTTCAGGGGGTAAGTGATAAACAATAAATCTTTTGAATATAGGCTTCATAATATGTATAAACTGCAAAAAGCTGTATGTACATTGCAACCATTTTGATCATAACATTTCTGAGCCTTAGCTTTATACCTGCCTCACATGACTGATAAATGTTTTGTATCAGAAAAGATTGCAACAGAATTCTTAAGTTTTTCTGCTGAATGGCCTCCATAGTTTCTGAATTTTACATTTGCTAATCATAAAAGACGACAGACTTTAGAGCTGAAATTAAAATGGATAAGTAAGCTTGTTCTTGCGCAGCCATTACATTTGAGCGGCCACATGGGAAAACCAACAATTAGCATAGGCTGAAACAAAGGTGCAGATCAGCTTTGCAGTGACTGCGAAGCTGATCAGCGCCTTTGTTTCCGTTACACGGATAGTACAATTCCTGTACTTTCTAAATCCAAAATTTCCAGCCTGTAACCATCTTCTGTGACTGTACAGCCCGGTTTGTGTTGGACCTGGTCGGAACCCAAATTTTTGGTTTTCTCACGCTGTCGTGGAGTTCCCTTTTTGCTTTTGAATTATTTTGAACTCCAGACAGAGAAATTGTTTTTTTTTTCTTTTCAATTAATGAAACAACAAAACGGTTACCTTTTTCCCTTTTTAATCCACATACAATCTCTTCCAATATGAATCTATTTTGAATTAAATATTTGAAAATTTCATCGGTATTTATACCCCTAAAAACACAAGAATCACGTGAAAAACGTGTCATGAATACTTCATGAAAAGCATGCAGAGCTCCGACGGAGATGCGCTGAAAACACGTGCAGTGTTACGAAAGGTAAATAAACATACTACAAAGGTTACATGCACTTAAAACAAGACGGAGCAAATACTCGCAAAATACGCGACACTCCCGACAGGAAGCAGGCAAGAGCAATGTCAAAGTTTATTTATTATCTTCAAAATAGTCTCTTTGATAAATCGTATTCATGGATACTATTTTGCCATTTAGAGTTTTGATTGTTCTTGTTATGCTGTACATAAAAGTTTGTGTTTTTGTTTTTATTTGTGAAAGTTCAACAGCCAATGGATTAATATCGTCATCATCGTCATCACTACTTATGATTATTGTCTCATGTTCACTAACAGTTTCGTAATCGTTATTGTAATCATCATGTCCATCGAATGTGTCGTCATCATTTCCATGTGCTTTGTTCGTATCGTATACCCCTGTGGCGTCGTCATCGTTTCCATGTGCCTTGTTCATATCGTATACCCCTGTGGCGTCGTCATCGTTTCCATGTGCCTTGTTCGTATCGTATACCCCAGTTAAGTCGTCATCGTTTCCATGTGCCTTGTTCGTATCGTATACCCCTGTGGCGCCGTCATCGTTTCCATGTGCCTTGTTCAAATCGTATACCCCAGTTAAGTCGTCATCGTTTCCATGTGCCTTGTTCGTATCGTATACCCCTGTGGCGTCGTCATCGTCACTGTTTTCGCCACTCAGACCATCATGAACATCACTATTGAAACTTATGTCAGCATCATCATCGCTAACACATGTCAGTTCACCACCCGTAGCACTATCAGTTTCCATGGAATTGTCAATTTCACCATCAGTTATGTAATCACTTTTTTCATCAGCTCCATGCTTCGGACTAAACTGTTTCAAATTAAAACTTGCCATTGCTTCATTGAAAGATTGATTGTTTAATGTTCCATCAGCCTCCTCCAGTAAATCCAGTATCGTATCATCGTCACTAACGTCTTCATAATAGGAATGTCTCTGCACATCACCTCTTGAAGCACTTAATGCACTTTCCCTAGCCGTGACCAAATCATATCCATGGCATATAGTCAAATGTTTTGACAAGTAGCTTCTACGTATAAACTTCGCATGGCACTCTTCTACCGTGCAATTCCAGTGTTCATGGCTGGAATGCTTCTCACTCACATGACGTGTTAAGTTCCGCTTATATTTATATCCACGAAGGCAAAAATCACAAAGAAACGGCATTTTAATACGGATATACATCCCCACATATCTACGATATAGCAGTATCCCCTACTACCCACGAGATTTTTGGGACCGAAATGACCCGAAACCAATTAGCCAGAGACTATGCCAATAGTCAAGGGCGCCAAAAATTGGTCACGTGTTAGAAATTCCCTCGTGCGCGAATTGGGCAGGACGGACATTTTGTGAAGACTTTTTTCCTTTGGAATTACTTTCTTCCTCACGGTTTGCCTTTGCCTATTTTGTTGCTTTACGAGTTCCTACGTTTTTCCCACGTTTCTTATCGCTATTTGCGATTTATTTTTGATTTATTTCTTTGTTTTTCTTTCGTTTCGTTTCACGTTTTTTGTTCGTGTTAACGTTACTGTTTTTGCTGTTCCTTTTGTCTTGGAATGCCACAGTCCCGCGGCACTTGTGGTCATACCAAGGCCTCGTGGGACAATCATTTAACGTGTCTTTCCTGTTCTCATTGTAGTGTCGACAACAAGTGCGACGTCTGCTCTCTGTGGCCCCTTAGTACTTGGCATTGCGCCATTTTACGCCGGGTCTATTCTTCCAGGAAGTACGTCATGTCTAAGGACAAAGAAAAGAAGAAGAAGTCGTCTGGTTCTAGCCACAGATCCAGAAAATCACTTTCATCGGGTGTTCGCTCTCCGGAGCGCCGTTCTTCGGAACGGGAACTCCCCGAGGGGGGTAGGCTTGACAAAGGCCGTTTCCCCACCTCAAATGATGAAAGCAAACATGCTGTCAGTCCACCGGGCGACCGCTTGGACGACAATTCACCGGGCAAACGGTCGAATTGTTCTTCTGGCTCCGGCTACGAAGATAAACAGCATTTTGAACCAATTTACCGGGCAACCGATAAATACGGTTCTACCGGAAGTCCTACGGGGCGCCCGGAAGATTTGATCGATGGACTTGTTCCTGACAATCAATTAAAGTCACCTAAGGGTAAAACGCCCGGTAAAGGTGATTCTACGGGGCGCCCGGCCGGGCTCCCAGTTGTCTCGTCTGCTAGTAATGTTCTAGACAGTCAAGATATACCGTACTCTCGTCCTACGCCAGTTCTTAAGGCTGGACACCAGTACGTGGCTATTCCTTCGGAATATGACTCTGTTTATTCAAGTGACCCAACCGGGCACGTTTTAAACAGTTCAATAGCCAACGTTTCTGTCGGTTCGTCCACGGGTTTGAATGTTCCAAATCCTCCTGGTCTGAACCTGAGACACACAATGACTACCGATCAGAATATGGTACAGGACGGTAGGGGTATGTCTCGTGGCTTTTTGCCCAGAAATCCAGGCCTAGGGTTCAATACCCGGTGTCCTACATTCTCGTCTGCTGGTATGCGTTTTCCGATACCAAACAGTCAGAATTGTACTTATGTTTTTTCAGATAAAAACATTATGTCTTCGTTGGGCTATTCCGGTCAATTTCCTGGTTTAGTTCCTTCATTTCAAGACAATAGGTATCCTGGTGAGTACTCTTTGGGTTCGGCTTCGGGCCACCCCGAGGGCTTTCCTATGGGTTATCCTTATGGCTTTAATGGCTCTGGGGACGCGCCACAGCGTCAGTCAGTACAGACTCGCCATTTTTCCAATACCTTGAAATCGGTTTCCGATTCACAGGGTAACACGGTGTTTGTCAGAGATAACAGTTCTCACGTTGACACTCAAGCCCGTAAGTCCAGATATGACGAATTTTATTCGGGCTCAGAGCATCGATCTTCTTCTTCGGAGGAGCGCTCCCGTTCTAAACGCAAATCCAAGAAGAAGCATAAAAAACGCCGAAAGCATTCTCATAAACATGAGTCTTCTTCCCCCTATAGACATAGGGCCAAGAAGGAAAGTTCACCCCCCCCAAAGAGAAAACATAGTTCTTCTGGGGAGCGTAGTCCAGACCCTGATCAAATCTCAATTATAGTCAAAAATAATGAGTTTGATGGGGAAAGCGATTCGGACCCCCCTAGGAATACGTCATCTGAACATGGTTCTAGGAAGGAGTCCCTCGATTCGATGGACACTGAGGAAATCGAACCCAGGATTTCCTATAGTGACATCATACAAGAGGTTTTCAAGCTCTTGCCATCCAGTTTATGCCCTCCCTCCGATACTCCTGTAACCTGTTCCAGACCCAGGTCCAGTATCGAAAGGCTTAAACCTATGGAGGAAAAGCAGTCTTCATCTTTGCCCCAGTCGCTTATGATTGCAGACATTTGTTCCTCCCTTAATAAACTTTCTGATGGCTCGAAGAAGGATCCCAAGTTCAAACCCAACTGGACTGTCTCGAAAGAATTTCTTCCTTCACTTGGAGTTAAAATGAAATACTATAACCTCCATAAGACAGTGTTTCCTACAGAAGCACCACCGATTGATTCGGACGCTTCTGTTTTGGATTTGTCTGTTCCAAATCAAATTGGCATTACAAGCAGTTTCATGGAAACGTTGGAAAATCGTTCCAGGAACATAGTTTCCATCAATTCCTACGCTGATCTCTTTGCAGCGGCTGCCTTTAATTGCCTCTCTTCGGAGTCCATGGACGCCAATATCTTGTCTAAGCTTTTGGAATCGCTAGTAAACTGTATCAAGCATTCCACTAGTTTGGCTGTTGTCATGGCCACGGAACTTTTGGTATCCCGCAAGGAAGCAGCTATCAATAGTTCCAAGATTTTGTCTCAAACGGCATTGGATAGTCTAAGGAAGGTTCCTTTGACTTCTAACTCACTTTTCGGTGGTCAAATTGCTACCATTCAAAAGGCAAATTCGGAGGCATTTACGTCTAAGTTCATTGCCTCCTCAGTCGCAGAGAAGTCCAAAGAAAAGGACAAACCTCTTTCCGACTTTAAAATCCCGAAAGTGACTCCAAAGAAAGCTCAGCCTAAGAAAGAGACCCCTAAACTTACCCCCGCTCCCAGACGTGGCGGTGGTAGTTCCAGAGGTTCTCGAGGTGGTGCCCAACGTGGTAGGGGAAAACAGACCCCCTCCCACTTCGGGGCCTCCAAGCCCAAATCTACTTGAAGCTTTTCCTCCACTGTCCCTACGCGATCTTCCGGTAGGAGGACGCTTGGGCCATTTTTCAGATCGCTGGGCGGAAATAACGAAAGACAGTTGGGTCCTCTCTGTCGTTCGGAAGGGCTACATGCTTCCGTTCGACAGCAACCCCCCGTTATCCCCCAGCCCTCTCTTCCTAGGACAAAACGAAAGTCCGGCATTGGAAGAGGAGGTTCACAAGCTCCTCTTAAAAGGGGCAGTGGAGAGGGTCTTTCCGGAAGATCCAGGTTTTTATTCCCGTATTTTCTTGGTTCCCAAGAAAAACGGGAAATTAAGACTGATAATCGATTTATCCAAACTGAATGCGTTTCTGAATGTTCAGTCGTTCAGTATGGAGACAGCGATCAAAGTGAGAAATGCCATTCTTCTGAACGATTGGACTTTCTCTCTCGATCTTACGGATGCGTACCTCCATGTTCCCATTCATGTGAAGTCAAGGAAATATCTTCGTTTCACTCTGAAAGGACAGATTTTCCAATTCCGGGCGCTTCCGTTTGGTCTGGCAACAAGTCCTTTTGTTTTCACCCGGCTCATGCTGGCCATTGCAACATTTCTACGGCTAAGAGCGATCGTCCTGTTTCCATATCTGGACGACTGGTTAGTCAGAAATCAGTGCCGTCATCAATTGATCAAGGACAAAATCTTCACGGTCAATTTGATTTCGTCGCTTGGCCTATTAATCAATTACGAGAAGTCCGACCTTGTGCCTTCCCAGAACTTCGTGTTCATAGGAATGGAATTCAGAACATCGGAGAATGTAGTGCGAATACCCTGGGACAGAGCTCAGGATATTCTACTCCTCATTTCTTGGTTTCAAAACCAGAAGAAGGTTACAGCTCGCATGTTCTTGTCTCTTCTCGGGAAACTCAGTGCTGCTGCTCAATTCATTACATTGGGCCGACTGCATCTTCGTCCACTTCAAATGGCTCTTTTTTCCCAGTGGAAACCACACAGTCTTCCATTGGAACACCAAATTGCCATTTCGGACGCCATGATTTTTCATCTAAATTGGTGGAAGAACAAGGAACGCTTCATTCAGGGTGTTCCTCTCAAACGTCCTCAAGTGTCTCATACAGTATATGTAGATGCGAGCACTCGGGGTTGGGGTGCTCATGTAGAACCCCAGGGGTTTCTGTGTCATGGTGTCTGGTCTCCCGACCAATCCCTTCTGCATATCAACATCTTGGAAATGAAAGCGGTGTTTCTTGCCCTGAAACATTTCCAGAATGTCCTAGTCAACTCGACCGTCATGATTGCGTCGGACAATTCGTCGGTAGTGGCTTACATTCAAAAGGAAGGCGGTACCCACTCTCCGTCTCTTTGCATGGAGGTGTGGGAGACTCTTCTCTGGTGCCACAGCCATCGGATTACTCTGCGTGTCAGACATATCCCTGGCAAGACCAATATTCTGGCAGATCGACTCAGTCGTATGTCCAAAGCGATTTCGACAGAGTGGTCACTGAAACAATCAATTTGCAATGCCCTGTTTCGAGTTACAGGTTATCCGAACATAGACCTGTTTGCAACTCGACTCAACAACAGACTCCCACTGTATGTCTCTCCGATTCCAGACAGCAGAGCTCTTTCAGTGGATGCCTTGTCAATGAATTGGGACAGGATTCACGCATATGCTTTTCCTCCGTTCCATATCATTCCCAAAGTCCTCAGCAAAGTCAGGTCTCATCAGTGCCGAATAGTACTGATAGCCCCATTCTGGCCTCAAGCTTCTTGGTACCCGGAACTACTTCAGTTGGTGGTCCAAAAGCCTATAACTCTTCCTCTAGTTCCAGACCTTCTAAGTCAACTAAACGGAAGAATCTACCATCAAAATCCTCAAATGCTCTCCCTTCACGCTTGGACATTATCAAGCAGTCAATCAGAGATCGACAATTTTCACAAAGAATTGCCGATCATGTCTCCAGAGCTAGAAGAGTTTCCACTAGGAAAGTCTATGATGCAAAATGGGAAGTCTTTACCACTTGGTGCAGTCGAAGGAAAATTTCTCCTGTCTCGGCCTCTTCTATAAATATAGCGGATTTCCTGCTTTATTTATTTGAAGAAAAAACATGCCAAGTCAGTACAATCAAAGGCTATAGAGCTATGATTTCGAATACTTTGAAATTCAAAAATGGGGCGAAAATTGGTTCAGATCCAATTATTTCGGAACTTATTAGATCTTTCGAGTTTCAAAGACCAGTTCAAAGATCTTTATACCCGAAATGGGACTTAGCCTGTGTTCTCAATTCATTATGTAAAGGGCCTTATGAACCTTTGAGAAAGGCCTCTTTATTACACTTGACTCAGAAAACAGTTTTTCTGTTGACTTTAGCTACAGCTGGAAGAGTAAGTGAAATTCATGCTCTAGCTATGGATCCAGAACACCTTAGATTCAATGAGTCCGATGGTTCTGTTTCCTTAAGAACTCAATCAGGTTTTATAGCTAAGAATCAGCTTCCATCTGTATGCTCTGCAGAAATTCTGGTTCCTAACTTAGCTAGAACTGTTAGCGATAAGGACTTTAACAGGATGTTATGTCCTGTTAGGGCTCTTAAACTGTATCTTAGGAAGACAGAGTCTATCAGAAACAATAGGAAAAGACTTTTTCTTCCTATTAGAGGAAATCACGATATAACTAAAGGTTCCATCTCCGGATGGATATCTTCAGTTATTCGTTTAGCTTATAAGAGTGTTTCTAAGGTTAAGTTTAGTAGTCTTAGAGTTAAACCTCATGAGCTAAGAGCTTTATCCACATCCTGGGCTTATGCCAATAAAGTTCCTATGGATGATATTGTTAAAGCAGCTGTTTGGTCTAATGGTTCTGTGTTTGCTAGATTCTATCTTCGTGATTTTTCTAAGCAATTCTACAACCTTTCTCTGATGGGTCCGTTGGTCACAGCTCAAAAAGTCGTGGGGGGGCCGGTCGGTCAGCCCAGTCAACGATGTTAGTGATCTGGATATCTACTCATCTGCCTGTACCAGACCCTCCAAGGTATTTGGTTATATCCTTATTTTACCTGAATAGGGATATTGTCTTGGAATATAGGGATGTCCTAACCCTACCGGGCCTAACCCTAGTGGTTCTTTTCCTTATATTCCTCACTCTATCCCTTATAGGGACCGAAATCACCTGGGATGTCTAATTCTCCTCCCTCCAAGTGTGATTCTGCTATATCGTAGATATGTGGGGATGTATATCTGTATTAAAATGTCATTTTTTAAGTAAAATGTATTTTAATAGAATATACTCACCACATATCTACGTAAATACTTCCCGCCTCTCCGCCCCTCTAGAATTATTGGGTGGTATATCGGGAATTTCTGACACGTGACCAATTTTTGGCGCCCTTGACTATTGGCATAGTCTCTGGCTAATTGGTTTCGGGTCATTTCGGTCCCAAAAATCTCGTGGGTAGTAGGGGATACTGCTATATCGTAGATATGTGGTGAGTATATTCTATTAAAATACATTTTACTTAAAAAATGACATTTTCATCCAACACTGAATAACACAGAATAACAGACTGTAAATGAATTGATATATATAAATGAACACAACACACCAGCACGTGCAAGCTATGACTTCACGACCGTCTCCGCCAGAATATACACAAATTTTTGCACGAGCACAGACAAGTTGTAAACAAACACACTGTATATTAGACTTGCTCCGCTGAAATATACACTTGATTCTGCACGAGCGATTTTA
Organism: Rugalucina vietnamica; assembly: GCA_964017185.1. NCBI lineage: Eukaryota > Metazoa > Mollusca > Bivalvia > Lucinida > Lucinidae > Rugalucina > Rugalucina vietnamica. The sequence continues at coordinate 7,402,815 of OZ024877.1, read as the reverse complement.
CCTGAAAACACAACACAGCCAACCGTAACAATTCACTCTATCACTGATTACACCACTATGTACACATTTCTGAACGAGTGACAATAAATGATAAATAAATAAACTATGCAAAGACTTGCTTCGCTGCAAATATATACTTGAAACTGCATGACCTATGTTTTACTTGTAATCACAAAATAGTCAACCTTATAATGGTTTCTTATATACATGTATATGTGGATGAAACTTATTTGCACTGAAATAACACACACAAACGACGGAAGAACATTTGGACCATCGCTAGCATTTTAATCACTGTATATGTACATTAATAACACACTGTAATTTGCCACTATCACGCAACCACTGTGCACTGATATAACACTAAACCTTAATTTAGACACTGCTTTATTTTCAGCTTTGCTTGCTGAGCAGCAACACGTGTAGGTCTAATGGCTACTTCTTCATTAGACGACACCCCCTGCCGTGTATCACAACTTCCAGAATTCTCATCGTTTTCGCTGGACACTTCAATTGGAAACAAGAGATTCAGTGGACGCCCAATTATACGTCCAGATGAAAGTGAAACTTTTGCCGACCGAGTACACTGATCGCGGCTTGTAACCAACTCGATTATTTTTCCTAATTTCCAACAACCACGTGGAGTATTTTCTTTAATCAACACTACATCACCAATGCTTGGCGAATAGTTTGATTGCTTTCTTCCAGATTTCAGCTTTCTCTGAGAACGTTCACGAAGACTTAGTAGATATTCATCTCGCCAAATTCTCCAGAACGCATTTAGTAGTTTCTGACCTTTTTTCCATGTTTCCAACAGCCGTTCTGTGGAAGATTCATACGGGTTAAAATCTGGGTCATTAGTGTCACTCTCTGATTCTGCGACACCAGTTTTTGGATTCATTGTCAGAAAATGCCCTGGTGTTAGCGTTATATTGGCATCAATATCATCTCCGACATAAACAAGCGGCCTACTATTCACCACTGCTTCAATTTCTTTGAGCACAGTTTGTAACTGATTTTCAGACAGTAAGTGCTTGCCTAACGATTTTCTCAAAGCTCTTTTCACTAGCCCTACTAGGCGTTCGTAAAACCCACCCATCCAGGGTGCGAGCTCTACAATAAACGACCATTTTATACCTGAATTAGACACATAACACTGTACATCCTCACACTTTGTCAACTGTCGCCAAGCTGACTCCAGAACTTTACTGGCTGATTTGAACTGTAAAGCATTATCACTAATGATTTCTACTGGTGTTCCTCTGACTGATATAAACCTACGAAAACCTAGCAAAAATTCTTCAGCAGTCATATCTTTCATCAGTTCCAAATGAATGGCGCGAGTCACTAAACACGTAAATAAACACACCCATGATTTGTTCGTTCCTTCACCGGTCTTTATGTTCAAAGGCCCAAGGTAATCAAGTCCTGTACGTGAAAATGCTTGAGCTTCTCTCACACGAGATCTTGGCAACGGTGGCATCATTGGCATTTTGTAAGGTCCTCCTTCGTGACGGCGACAAGTTCGACACTGCATTAGCACAGACCTCACAATAGCACGACCTTGTGGAATCCAAAATCTGTGTCGAATGTATCCTAATGTCTGTGATGTACCGCTGTGAAGTTGTTGAATTCGGATTATCAAGCACCCCAATACTCTCAACATTCCAAAAATCTTCCAGATCCGGTTTTCTTTGGTTTACACGATCTACATTTGTGAATACACATGATTTTGTTATGTTGTTTCCATATGTTAGAATACTGAGCATACTTGTAATCTCCGTTTCAGAATTAATTTCACTTGTGCGTCCAGTGAGAATCCAACCAAGCTTTGACGCAAGTAGGTACAATCCAGGTTGAATTTCAATCTTCTGTGAAAGCAGAATATCTAGGTAGTAATCGTTTCCGATTAGTAATTCAATTGAGGAAGATTCAGATTCAGTAGGTATACTATCGGCCATATCTAAACTTGACACAAGATGTTGCATGTTTTCTGATGTACACAATTTCATTGCATTTCTCTGTACTGTGCCACTTATGACTGGAACAATGTTTGCTCCGATATCCAAATACTGGCCATTTTTAAGCTTCAAACTGATCTTTGTTTGAAATGTTTTGACTGATTTTGGTTTTTCACTTCCAAAGGTCACTAATTTTATTTCTTCTTCCTTGTCCTTTGTCAAATGCAGTTGCTCCGCCAGTTTTTCTGTAACATACGTTCTTTGTGAACCTGAATCAAGGAGAATGCGAACCACGTCGCTCTTGTTAGTACATGGGTTTTTAACTTCTGTCTTGGCTGTTTGCATCAACACAATTTCTCCAGATGAAATAAGCACACTTTCATTTTGAACACTAGCATCTCCGCTCGACACAGAACAAGCACCTCCGTTTGATATTGCACACATTCCATCTCCAGACATAGCACAAGCACCTCCGCCACACATAGCACTAACTTCTCCAGTTAAATGTGCTCCAGATGTTTTCGTCTTGAATTTCTGCGGACATAAACTCCTGTGGTGAGAGTTGATTTCCCCACAATATACACACGTCTTGTTTTTCTTACATTCCTTGGATATGTGACCCACCTTTAGACACTTAAAACAGCTGTCTCGCAGTCGTTTCTTTCTTGCCTCTAGCGTAGAGTAATTTGAGCACTCATCACTCCAGTGCCTTTCACTACAGTACCGGCATTGGTCATAGAATCTTGTGGTGGAACTCTGTTTAGCATTTACAACTAATGCCTCAGCCGAACTTATATTAGATTTTGGAGAGGTTTGTGGTGTCTGCTGAAACAAACTTGAGGTTTTCTTATTCAAATGTTTGGGACTGAAACTTCTGTAAGTATTACCATTGTGCCCAGGCCTATTTCTGTTTCCATTCTGGGGCGGTATATTTTTCTTATGTGAGGATTCGGAAGAACTGCTTTTCTTTTCCGAGTGTTCACGGGCAGTAATGTATTCGTTCAGTCTACTTCTTAAGGACCCCACCGTCCATTTGTTACTTGCTCCGTTGAGCATTTCAAGCTGAAGGAGAACGTCTTCTGGCAATTTAGCTTGTATCATAGAAACGAATACGTCTTGGTTCACGTCCTGTTTTAAAACTTCAAGACTACACAGATGCGTTTCCATTTTGTCAAGCAGACCCCTTAGACTAGCAGTCGTGTTTGTGGCTGGGAATAAGTTAATCATCTGATTGTAATGAAGGTCAATAACCTCCTGTGTATTACCAAACCTTTCTTTTAATATACCAATGGCGACCTCAGAATTTTCATTCGATAACGTCAGCCCAAGGACAGCTCTGTGAGCTTCACCATTCAATTTGCTTTTCAAGTAGTTGAACTTTTCTATATTTGACAACTTCTTGTTATTGTGAACTGCATTCTCAAATGCATCCCAAAATTCGGTCCACTTAAACTTGTCACCGGAGTAACTTGTCATTTCGAGTTTCGGTAACTTAACTGCCATCGCCATTTCCTTTTCTTTCAATTCCTGCTTTTCAATGAACTCAGCTTGGTTTTTCATTTGATTAGTAACAATACTATTCATTTGTTTTTGCAGATATACAATTTGGTCTAACCCATATTTTTCTTTTGTTGCAGCTTTCTTTTCCTTTGCCATACTTATTTCATCTTTAAATTGCTTCAAATTTGTAACACAATCTATTGCTTTATCACAAGTAGATGCATTTTCAGAAACTAACTGTTCTGTTAAGTCTTTGTCTGAATCTCCAATTGCCTCCGCCAACTTTTCAGTTTGAATTTCTACTTTGTCACAATACAGTTGTAACCGTTCAATGCAACTATTGCACTTCACAATTATGTCATTTTCATCTGAAAGACCAACATGTGTTGCTAGAAGATCTTCCCCAAGTTTAGTTTCCTTTTTTAAGATATTCACATATCTCGTCCTTACACCCTTGATATATGACACATTTGTGGACATATTGATAACACACTTTTTGTTTTGAACACCAAAGACTAAAACAGTAAAGAAAATTGTATTTACTTTTAGTCACGCGGTTGTTCCCGGGTTCTGGCGCCAATCAATGTCGTGGAGTTCCCTTTTTGCTTTTGAATTATTTTGAACTCCAGACAGAGAAATTGTTTTTTTTTTTTCTTTTCAATTAATGAAACAACAAAACGGTTACCTTTTTCCCTTTTTAATCCACATACAATCTCTTCCAATATGAATCTATTTTGAATTAAATATTTGAAAATTTCATCGGTATTTATACCCCTAAAAACACAAGAATCACGTGAAAAACGTGTCATGAATACTTCATGAAAAGCATGCAGAGCTCCGACGGAGATGCGCTGAAAACACGTGCAGTGTTACGAAAGGTAAATAAACATACTACAAAGGTTACATGCACTTAAAACAAGACGGAGCAAATACTCGCAAAATACGCGACACACGCACAGGCTCATTTTCATGTTAATTTCTTTCCTTTGACCTTACAGATATAGGTTCAGCGATGCAGTTTGTTGGTCAGAACGGTCACCTGATCCAGTGTATGACCCCAGCAGATGGTTCCCAGCTCAACTGGGGCATGTTCAGAAAGGGTACCAGCCTGTCTATCGAGAAACCCCTCACAGCATTCACAAGTTTTACCAAGAAATCTAATGAGGATGTACTGGCTCTGTTGTTTGACATGCAAGGGGAACCTATACAAAAGGTAGATGAAAATGATGCAGGGGAGTATGGTTGCCTGGTGGTAGAGCATGACTGTGACTCACAAGGTTCTAGGTTTTACCCCCACCTCAGGGTGCTATGTTGTGTCCTTGAGCAAGAAACATAGAATATTGGTTGATACCCAGAAACGATGGCTCCATGTTGTTAATTGGGATGATAGACGTCAGTACAAACAAACAAAATCAATTTTTCTAGAACAGTTTTTCTGGTACTTATTGTACTTATGATCATGAAGTAAAATGCCTACAATTATTTAATATTATGTATGTGTATTGCATATGCAGTGGGTCATTTATCAATGTCATACTTTCGCTACAATTATTGAAATAAATGCCATAATGAGTTGTATATAGGCAAAATAAATCATTGACAAAATGTATACTTCAATGTCACCAAATAATCAACTCGACTGAGCTACTGATAAACAATGTAAGCTGCTGTTTAACAGATGGGAAAACCAACAATGTGGTTTCCGAACAGGTCCATCACAAATCAGGCTGTACAGTCATAGAAGCAGGCTAGAAGATTGAAATTTCGGATTTAAGAAGAAGAGGAAATGTAATATCCGTGTAGCGAAAACAAAGGCGCAGATCAGCTTCGGGCTGATCTGCGTCTTTGTTTTCGCATATGCAGATTGTTGGTTTTCTCATGAGGCGGCTCATATGTCTCCTGGCATTACAGTTATCTATGGAGGGTTTTCCCGAGCAGAGAGGGATACTATATAACCAGGAGAACAGTTCTAGCTTCATACAACCAATCAGCCTAGACGTCCTTATGACAATGATAACTGAGCCCAGTCTGGGCGGGCTCTCCACCAGTCTCATGGAGACAGACGCTGTTGCTATAGAAACACTGCAGAACATTGTGGCTGCTAAACCTAAGGTAAAGAAACAATCGACCTTGTGGAATTTTTTTGTGTGTGAATTGATAAGAGTTATAAGCAGAAAAACCTGCCATTTGCCTATAAGGAATCAAAGGGGAGCTCAGTTGTTCAGTCACTGTACAGCAGCTATTCAGTGTTATAGTTTCTTTACTTCCTGCGTCAAGCCATCTTCTGTTGTTGTACATGGGACCTGGCTCGCATTCACATGGTCGGGTCAGTCGAGCCAGTAGAAAATTGGTAACAAGAAAATGGTTCATGCTGAATGTCAACAACTGTAAATATAGAAGAATACAGTTTAGGCATTTGGACAACATGATTTTATGTGACTGTTTTCCAGGATTACTCTATAGCTGAGATGAGTAGTATTCGGAACCCTATACAGCGGTTTGAAGACCAGGCACTAAACAGAGGCATGATAATGACACCACCTTGTACAAAATTCTACTCAGAAGAACAATTTGTTTTCTCACCAGAGGTCAATGTTGTGTCTCTACTAGGTCAGTAGAAAGGACAATAGTGACTAATTAACAACCCTTAAAATTTCAAACGTAAATATTGCCAATATATGGGAAAACAAAGATGCAGATCAGCTTCGCGGCAACAGCGAAGCTGATCAGCGCCTTTGTTTTCGCTACAGGGATAGTACATTTCCTCTACTTTCTAAATCCAAAATTTCCAGACTCTAGTCATCTTCTGTGACTGTACAGCCCAGTTTGTGTCGTACCTGTTCGGAAACCACATTGTTGGTTTCCCATGAGACGGCTCAATTTTGCTGATAATATTGTTGGAATAAGGTGACAGGTTGTTGCTTGGTCTGTGGTTTCAGTAGATCTAAATAGGATATCTCACAACTGAAGAATGATTCTTGTTATTCTTTGTGAAAAAACAAGTTGTGGTAAACACAAAAATTGTAGCTACTCACTAGAATGCAGTTCAGTGCACATGTACCAGTAGATGATAATTTTCAAATCACATTTTTTCCCCAAATTATAAACTTATTCAAACTTTTGAACATTTAAGTTTCACATTGGAGTAATCTGGATTTCAGCAGCACCAGCATCATCAGAGAAAAGTGAGCTGAAGTTGTCACCTGTGAGCCATGCAAAGACCTTCCCTCCCACCTCCACACCGCTAGTAGAGACTGCTGTTGATGGTGCCCCACCTAGGGGGGAGAAAAATCTGGAGGAGAGCTACCTAGACGAGGGGAGAGAACTCCCAGAAACTACTGCTGCAGCAGGGGAGACAATTGCTGAGAAAAAGACAGATCTGGATTTATCTGAGATTAAGAAAGATAGAAAGGTGGGGAAGGATAAGAAAGTGACAATATCGGAGAATTTACCAAGAATTTCAATCAGTGAAGTGGGTAAGGATGTTTGTGATGGGGGTACACCAAAAGGGAGACCATCAAGTCTGAAGGGTACTCCACCAGCTATTGAAATAACCGATGATTCAGACAGTTCCCTGTACAAGCCCTGGTCTGCAGGGTCCAATGCTCCAGGCACACCCAGCATCAAGGAGAGCTCCTTCATGAGACTGATGAACAAGAAGTCAAAGCCGATACCAGCACCCTTCAAACTTCTGAAGCCGAAAGTTGATTTGCTGAAGTTGGCCCTACCTATGACTCCAATGACCCCGGCACTCAAGGATGTTCTGACGCCAAGTAAAATAGAGCCAAATATTGTACCACTGAACCCGCTGAGTCATGCTCAAGGCCGGCCACTGTTTATTATACATCCAATAACAGGTGATCGACTCTTCTTTTACAACAGATTTTTATATATAAAAGATTATGATGTTATCATGCTAAACTTAACAGTCAAATGTCCAAAAGGAGCAGAAAGACAGAAGTCCAATTTGATTTGAGCCACTTTACAAATGCTTGTATAGCCCAAATGTTTCTGTTGGAGAGCACAGTCACCTACTAGTAGAGTGTGAGACTCCAGGGCCCAGTTGTTCAAAACTAACGACGTGGTTAGTAAACGTTTCGTTAAAATTTCAAACATTAATATTACAAATACACTGTTATTTTTTATTGAAAAAATGTGAGAATCCTTTGCAGTGCAAAGGATTCTCACATTTTTTCAACAAAAAATAACAGTGTATTTGTTACTTTAGCTGATATTTGCTTAACAAATTTATGTCTTAACGTTTTCGTTAAGCTAACGATGCTTTGAACAACTGGGTCCGGATTAAGAGGTTTGGGGTTAACTTGTGTTCTTGAGCAAGGCAAGTTGCCCATAGTACTGCTTAATACACAAGAAGTGGTGGCACAATCCCAAAATGTCTGATAAATAGTTAAATAGGACAGTAAAATTAAACAAAACAACAACAACAATGTATCTTCTGTTATTTCAGGCCAAACCAAGCTTCTGGAGGCTCTAGGTGGAGAGCTGAAGACACCTTGTTATGGTATACAGAGAACAATGACGACACCCTCCGACTCCATCCATAATGTTGCCAGGTATTCTCCTCGGGCTTTAAACTCACTTTATACATTTTCCTTTGTAAAAGCCTTGATGATGTAGTGGTTTAACCTCTTGCCCTGTGAATTGGAGGTCAAGGGTTCAATCCTGGGCTTCTCAAGGCTGACAGATCAGACTTTGAAATGAACATATGAGCCGTCTCATGGGAAAACCAACAATGTGGTTTCCGAACAGATCCGACACAAACCAGCCTGTACAAGCACAGAACGGAGCTAGAAGCTTGAAATTTCGGATTTAAGTAGGAGAGGAATTGTACTATCCGAGTAGCGAAAACAAAGACGCTGATCAGCTTTGCGGTTACCGCGAAGCTGATCTGCGCCTATGTTTTCACCTATGCAGATTGTTGGTTTTCCTATGAGGCGGCTCATATTTGGAGTAGAGAAATGGAAGTGGGCTAAATGAAAGTAGAGTATGGAAGTAAACACAAATCTTTTAAAATCCTTTGACAATTAACACTTTCTGTCTTATTCATGTATCAACTTGAGACAAATTTTTATGTGAAGCTATCTAGCCACTCAGTGGACCACATTCTTAGTGGTTTTGTTTAGATAATGTTTTTGTATGACTTTGGCTGTTTCTAGGACATTATAGAACACAACAAAAGTGGACCGCATCTGACAGGAAAACAGACTTTCTTATCCTACAAAATTTCATGCAAGCACAATGTACAGACTGAAATGGTTAACTATGCTATTATATGAGCTGCCCCATGAGAAAACCAACAATCAGCATATGCGTAAACAAACACGCAGATCAGCTTCGCGGTTAGACCGCAAAGCTGATCAGCATCTTTGTTTTCGCTACATGGATAGTACAGTTCCCCTTCTTCTTAAATCCAAAATTTCAAGCTTCTAGCCTGCTTCTGTGACTGTACAGCCTGATTTGTGTCAGACCTGATCTGAAACCACATTGTTGGCTTTCCCATGAGGTGGCTCATTTTATGTTTCAGCTACTACAAAGGTGCCATAGAGGCTTGCCAAGGACCAGGACCCTACTGGATTGCCGGCTACTCCTTCGGATCTCTGATAGCGTTTGAGATTGCCATACAACTCCAGTCAGAGGGCAAGAAAGTGGAGAAGTTGATCATGCTGGACGGCTCTCCAATGTACATACAGGCCCAGATCGCTCAGGCTATACAGGGCATGCCTACTAGTGCTACTGTGGAACAGGTTAGATCTTATATAAACAGCTTTATTCACTTTTACTGTGTTGATTGGGGGTTCTGTGATTTTTTTCTCTAACTGAGGTATGCTTCGAAAATTGTGTCTGAAGCTCCTTGGAGCTATCTTGTGGAAGTCTTTTGTTTGTACAGCTTCTGAAAACCAACATGTACACAATGGCACATAATTTGTTTACATTTTCAAATAAACATTGCAGAGGCGGCCGGGTGGTTAAGAGCACTGATATTTCAATATTGCACATAACCATTCGATCATCTCACCGTTGTGTCTGGGGCACGTGTGAGACAGGCCAAGTTCTGCGCGTGGGTGTGCCAGGTGGTTTTTCTCTGGGTTCTCCCACTTTTGCCCCACCTACAGATTGGCCCTTCTCATATGAGCGGAAATAATCTTGAAAGGGCATTAAACTAAAAAAAAAAAAAACATGGTAAAGCCACTTGCCTAGTAAAGCACGGGTCATGAGTTTAGTCCAGACTTATCCAGTCTTTTAGATGAAAATTTAAACTGAGCTTCCATCTCCAAGTGACTCTAGCTGTTGAAAGGGATGTTAACAACAAAACAACCAAACTATTAAATTGAGCCAGTGCATCAGAAAACCAACAATACAATTTGCATATGCGAAACCAAAGACGCAGATGCGAAACCGTGTAGCGAATCAAAGGCGCTGATCAGCTGTGCAGTTAGCTGATCATCGCCTTTGATTGGCTACACAGATAGTACAATCTCTCTTCTTCTTAAATCCGAAATTTCAATCTTCTAGCCTGCTTCTGTGACTGTACAGCCTGGTTTGTGTCCGACCTAGTCGGAACCCCAAATTGTTGGTTTTCTCATGCACAGACTCAATTGCAAGCATTCTCCTACCACAGATACATGATGCCTTAGAGGCAGGAGCCCTGGTCAACTGGATGACATTCTATGGTCCTGTGAAGAAGAAGAACATTGTGTATGGTATACTGAGGAAACTACCAAACCTTGAGGAGAGGCTCGACATGGCTGTTGACCTGACTTTGGGGAACATGCTTGTCAGGTGTGGAATGTAGAAATACTTATGACTGCTCAGTCTTATCAGTATATACAGTTACTAATTAGTATATACAGTTACTGTTGTTTACAAGACTTTTTAACTATCGGAAATAAGTGAAAGGATTTAATTGGAATGGCTTCTATCACTGATTTGCCTTTTAAGCAAAGAAAGCCTGACCTTGGTGTTTCAGATCCCAACTGAAACATATCAGGCTTTATAGATACAGAAAATGAGATGCTTGAATTTCAAACATTTAAGAACAGGCATTCTGTTACTGGGCCTCCTCTGTAGATGAAGTCGATTATCATTATTATCAAAGCCTTCAGCTGTGTGGTTACTGTTTTTCCCATATGGAAACACCAGCTTTTGTCATGACACTATTGTTTCTTCTCACAGTGAGAGTCCGCGACAGACCTCCTGGCTAGCGGCAAAGAATAAAATCATGAAAGAAAAGCTCAAGAAAAGTGATCAGTTCTTTGGAGCGGCCAAGGAATTGATAAGACTGAAGAGAAGGGAGAAGGCTAATGACTTTGTGACTCATGTTCAGATGGCCAAGGCTTACAAACCTTTCAAGAAATTTGAAGGTATAGTGCATTAATTGACAGAATTTCCCTATTTTAACAAGACGTTTTAGGTTCTCATTAGACATGACCTAATTGATGAGGTCTACCTCCAACAAATTTTCTCTTACTTACTGGAGATAGACATCAAGCTAGGCATTTCTACTTAGCTAAGCAATTCTGCTTCATAGACGCCGACTGTCTAGTGGTGGGGGAAAGCCATGGCAGTTCTCGACATTCGTTCCAGAAATACCCTGTAAAACCACCACGCCCGGAAGGTGACAGTCAAACCATTGGTACATACCGATGCAGGAACCATTGATAGTTTTCTTAGTATTTGAAGTTTTTACTGGCGTCGCCAGTGGGATTTGAACCGGCACGGCAGAGGTACAAAGCTAGTCAGAAGCCAAACACGCTACCGACTGAGCTATCCTGGTGCCCCAAATGGAGCACAAGGGCATAGTGGTTGGAGCATGTCTTCGAATCAACAGTGCGTAGTGTGGTTAGTCTAATAAAGCATCAGGCTCAGAATCAAAGAGAGCCTAGCTGGGTTGTAGCTCCGCTGGCACAGAGTTGTGTCTTTGAGTAAGAACCATCAATCTTGTAGTATACTGATTGACAAGCAGGAAGCAGTGGCTCCATCCTGACATGACTGAAAAATTGATGAGATGGACCTCCCTATTTCAGACCCAAATCTCCCTACCAAAAATTTCCAATCTCCCTATTTGGCATCCAAGATGTATCACATGTATGTAAAACCACAATGCATCTTTAGGTTTATACAGAATCACTTGTGTGGAAGCTTTATTGGTTCAGTTGTCAAGATGCTCACCTTGCAAACCAAAGATTGAAAATATGAGCCGCATCATGAGAAAAGTTGATTTTTGCCTATACGAAAACAATGCAGATCAGCTGTGCAGTAACTGCACAGCTGATCAGCACCTTTGTTTTCGCTACTCGGGATAGTACAATTTCTTTTCTTCCTAAATCCGAAATATGAAGCTTCTAGCCATCTTCTGTGGCTGTACAGATCGGTTTGTGTTGGACCTGGTCGAAAACCCCGAAGACCGGTTTTCTCGTATCTTGGCTCATACTATCACTGGCTTCTCCAGCATTTCAGATGAGACTTTTGACCAGTCCCATCTTCATATGACCTTAGTTGTTGAGTGGGATGTAAGACACAAAATCCATCAATATAGAATCACTTGTGTAAGCTACTCTTATGGTCTGTTTTCTAGGTGACATCTACCTGCATCGTGTGAAGACCCCGCCCGTGTTTGAAGCTGTTTCCTTGGCAACAGACTATGGTCTACAGGATCACTGCACAGGGATGGTTCATCTCAAGTTCTACACTGGTGACCACGAGTCCTTCATTATTAAAGATGCCCTCGTTTCCTTGAAAAATGACATTCATGCCATCTTAGGCATCAAAGAAACCTAAACACAATTAGGGCTTAGGGCAATAGGTACTGGACACTTGTTTTTCAAGCAAACAATTCAGGGATGGATTTGTGAGTTCTGTGAATTTTTTAAATACATGATATATTTATTTTTTCTAGTGAAACTTGTACATAAATTTGTTGTCTTTATATTAATTTATTCACAAAACTATTTAGTGCTCAATTTTGTCAGTTATGACATGAAAATGATCTTGTATCTTTGTGTTCATATCAATACATGTTTTTTTTACATGTATACGAATCTCAGAATCTGCCATAAAATTGCTATACAAATGCTCATCTAAATGCTAGTGCTATTCTCCAATTCACATGAAGACACGAGTTTATTAAGTCTAAGGATTCTGCTTATTCTCAATATGGCCACTTCTTTTACAACTAAACCATTCAGGGATGTTTGTTGTGCAAAGCATGCTAGTGTTTATTTTTGTGCAACTCTTACACAATTTGTAATTGTACATGCTTATATATTTAATTTACTAACCAATTTTGTGCTCAATTTTGTCACTTTGTGACGTGAATGATCTCGAACTGTGTTCAGTTCATGTATTAATATATATACAAATCTGCCATGATATTTTCCCACAAGTGTTCATCGGTAGAAAGCCCATATTTGAGCCTTAGCATGAGAAAACCAACAATCTACATACATACATGTGATATTTTCTTTCTTCACGGTCGGGGGATTTCCAATTTGAAATCGTAATATTTGCTCTCATATCGGGAGGTTTATTTTCTCGTGGTCATGACCGATATTACATCGTCAAATTGTACTGAGGCTGATCAAGCTTATTCTCTTTTTTTTGTAGATGCTTTTGAAGCCGAAGAATGAAGAATAAAAATGAATAGCTTGTAAATTCATACCATTCTATTACATGTATAACAAAATAAAAATTGTACATACAAACATTCGAATACTGAAGCGCTTAAATCCAATGTCAGTACTACAATGGGATTTTCTTTGGACTCACTGCTGTACCCTCCATTATAGTTTTTTTGTCATTCCGTTATTGATTACAATTATTTTAACACAGGGTCTATTTTCATTACACTTGAAGGCACATGTTGATGAGCAATTAAATACCGGTAGCTGACACCAGACTTGTTAAACCAATTATTAATCCCTCTTGTAAAAACATCAAGTATTGATAACCCAGTTATTCACATGTTATGACACATCCGAAAATAGCCATAGGTAATATACACATAATCTAGGTCAAGATATCACGCAGCGTCTTCAAGTCAACTACCGTATTTACCATCCTATAAGTTAAAAATTGGACTGTTGGATAAAAAACAACTGCAAACAGCTCAAATAGGGGACTTCGGCAGATCGGGGGACCGTCGGGAGTGGGTCCTTGAAATCCCTAAAATACGCCGAGATCGGGAGATATCACATGTATGTCTACATATGCGAAAACAAAGGTGCAGATCAGCTTTGCAGTAACTGCGAACAATTCCTCTACTTTCAAATCTTAAATTTCCAGTCTCTAGCCATCTTCTGTTCTTGTACAGCTGGGTTTGTGTCGGACCTATTCGGAAACCACATTGTTGGCTTTCTCGTGTTGCGGCTCATTTGTGATATAATGGTTAAGCCACATAATGACATGCCATGGAACCCAGGGAACATGGCTTGATCCTGTGCATAATATCTAGTCTTGCGGATGAGATCGAGTTCCCATCTCCATGTGACCCTAGCTGTTGAGTGAGAAAGCAAAAAATTAGTCAACCAAACGATAATGGATAAGTTCTTCAGAAATGGTATGGGTGATGGGTTTATCTTGTCCATTTTGACATACACTGTGATGGTGCTGCAGTTTTGATTTCTATTTATAGAGAGTTTATTTTCTAGCAGTCATGTATATGCATTTTTTTTTGTTAACAAATATTTTTGGATAAAATTTTGACACAAAACAGCTTGTGTTTGTTTTAAGATCCCTCACATTTTATGTTAACAATAGTATTTCTGAAGAAAATGGCTTCTGCCCAATTTACTTTACATGGAGGTTTTCGGAGAAAAACCAAGGAAAATGATTACAGATGAGACTTACTAATTCACAGAAGGTGTTGTGTATACATCCAAAGAAGCTGACATCTAGATGTTTGTATCAGTGAGGACGCAGCCAGCGTGCAAGCGGTAATTGTATTTTATTTTGAAACCTTACTCGACGCAAAATAATCCGAAACAAAATGGCGACCACTTTTTGGTCGAAATTTCGATCAAAATGACACGCTTATTGCTGTGCTTAAAACAATAGCTGTTCTACGGTGCAGCTAGATCCGCCTTGTCCGGGATTTCATATTGCCGTCTTACACTGAGACGCCACATGACAAACTTTTTTCAACGAAAACGACACGAAACACTTTTGCCTGTCACGGCATTCCCCTGAAATGCGAATTTTAGGGGGTGCCAATTATATTAGAACAAAAAATTGTTCACACTCGGATATTATATTTGACCGTACGCAAGTCATCAAGATAGATTTGACCGTGTTCAGGCTAATTTTGTGTATTGGAGAAGATCGTATTACGTCACACCACGTGTAAAGTCGGCGGTCGTTTTTGAAGTATTTCTGTGGTGTAAACAGTCACATCATGACACGTTCTTCTCTGTTAATCAAAATGTGTGATACTTGTTGTCACCTTTCTCCATTTTGTGGAAAGGATTTAATTAATCAGTTTGATTTTGGTGAAATTTCATCATGAAATTCTGGATTTACCAAACCATCATTCCATGGACATGAGGAGTGGGTGGGGAAGATCATGTAATACTCTGATACTCTTCCTGAGATGTATGGGGTGTACACCTACTGTCAGTAGCAGCTTAGACATGTGAGACTCTAACACTGGTCGTAAGTACCCACAAATATGTTTATTACAGCATAGCTCTATCCACAATCGTGACAATGGTCCTCAGCAATGGTCTCTAAAAGATCTTTGGCAGTTTGCTGAACCCTAATTGCACCAGTCATTTGTAATCACTGCCCCCTCCCCCCACCTATGGGGAAGGGTGAGGGGAAGGGTGAAAGCCGGGTTAAAGAGCAGGGCAGTTACTTTTCGAGTGTCCCTGCGGTCCAGGGGAAATGAAGCAGGGATTTTCCTACCTTTTCAAAACAGGGACCCCGGACCAATGATTTTGGGAAAAATAATATGTATATCAGTCAAATTGGGAAAATGGATACAAAACGGAACAGGGGATAACATGCATATTTGGTGTTAATTTGAGGATATTTCTCCGAAAAAAAATATTTTGAGGGTATGATCTACGTATCCACAACAAATGTACAAGGATTTATTTATTATTTTGGGATTTTTTACCTGAAAATTGGGAAATTTTACACATTTTTTCAATTTGGAAAGGGGCCCATTATGGGCCCTAAAATCAGCCTAGGAAAATCCCTGTGAAGTGGGGTTTGACATTAGGATCCTTACCCCAGGCATATTTATTTCTGTGAAAGGCAGGGCAAAGAGCAAAGTTTTGACCTCCAGTTTGCCCCCTGGGGGTGGGGCTAATTGCAGGGCGATGAAAGCTTAAAGTCATAATCCCTGCCCTTCCCTGTAGGTGGGGGAGCAGTGGTTACAAATGTATTGTGCATTTATAAATTGGTCTGAACAGGTGAACCACCATTCAACATCGGCAGAAATTAGGACCCAATAAATCTGGTCTAAGCTTCTCTGTAATTTTTAAGGCAGTCTTTCTGTTGTGATTCTAGCTCTATGTTTTTGTTGTCATTGCTTTTGTGTGTGTGTGTGTTTTGTGGTTTTT
Organism: Rugalucina vietnamica; assembly: GCA_964017185.1. NCBI lineage: Eukaryota > Metazoa > Mollusca > Bivalvia > Lucinida > Lucinidae > Rugalucina > Rugalucina vietnamica. Next base: position 7,386,773 of record OZ024877.1, on the reverse strand, counting down.
TTTTTTTTTTTTTTTTTCTTTTTAAGATATTAACACGTGAGGTGTATTAATGAAGAAAAGCTGTGTATTAATCAATCTATTCTTGTGGGCATGCACTGTTAATACTCTGCTGTTACATTAAGAAAACATGCCCATGTAATATACTATGTTTTTCTTATGTTTTAAAAAATTAAAATTATCACCAGAAAATTTTTCATATTTGTCATATTTTTGCTCAAAACAGAGATTGTGGGTGCACGTAGAACCACACCGAGACGGTTCTAACGAATACCCACAATCTATGCTTTGGAGCAAAAATAAGAAAATAGGTATACCCCTGGGCCAAAAATAAAAATTTGTTTGTTCGCCCTCTCCCTACCTACTCACCTAAAATAGGGCCTACCCAAAAAATTTTATTGCCCTTTCAATTTTTTTTTTTTTTTTTTTTTTTTTTTTTTTTTAAATGTTTTTTCTGTCAGAAGATAAATTGTTTTCCCTAGAACATGTAGAAAGTAATGTGTTTTCATTTAAACCATGACCCTCCTCACCAATTGGATATTTTGTTCTTATGTTCAAGCACTACAAAACATAAAATGCAACCGTAATTGTGAGTAGCTTTGACAAAATTGTAGCTATGACAAAATTTGTCCATTGACCAAAAATAACACATAACACAGTCGTTCATAAAAAAAAAATAATCCTACCTACCTACCCAACTTTTCTAGACAGGGTAGGGAGAGGGCAAACAGAAATAATTTTAAATGTGGCCCTGCATACTAAAGTTTTTATACATAAAAGTGGGGTTTGAAGGGGTATACTTTACACAGACATGTTATCCTGATGTTAATGCTAATTTATATAATTTACTTCTGAAAACAGGAGATATTAGAGAATTTTGGGGAACATCAAGTAACCTGTCTCTTTGGACAGTATTTGTGGGGTCAGTGGGTTCCAACAGGGTTCAAACAGTTTTTGTGGGCTAGGGAAAAATATATGCGTTATGCACCAGTCATTTGTATCCCCAGCCCCTATGGGACTGGGGGATAGGGACACAGCAGGCTTATGTGCCGGGTTATAACCTCCGATGAGTGCCGGAGATATGACAGGATACAGTCACATTAATTCAAATGAACTAGTAGTTGTATCTTTCGTATTTAACTACTTTACTGGTCTGACTGTTAGCAGCTCTATAAAAATTAAGTTAGATGCCCTGCTATTTCCCGGCACCATAGTGACTGTGGATACAAATGGCTGGTGAATTACTACATACCCATGCAATTTTATTAAACATGATTTCAATTATCTTTCAGAGGTCTGAGGCATGCAAGGAATGTGATGTGATCCCTTGACATGGTCAACAACATGATGTGAATACCCAGGAAAATTCTGCACTGCGAAATAAACAATGGAGAAAAAGGCTAACATGGCCTTGGAATTTATACCACACTTTTATATAGTAAAACTGGAGTGTGCATGGGTGTACCTATTTAAGCGGCTATTTTTCTTATTTTTGATCCAAAGAGTATGGATACTTGTTAGACTTCTATGGGTACTTGTTAGACCTACCTCACCAAGGCCATTCTAACATTCTCAGCTTTCCATACTTAAACTGGTACTTAAACTGGTTCTTATGAACCAGTTTAAGTATGGAAAGCTGAGCTTCGTTGTTGTAGAAATTGACCGATATTTAACATGGGCGTATTCAGAGGGTGGACAGGGGGTCGGGCCCCCCACCCCCCTAGAATTGCCAGATTATTAGTTTTTGCCATGTTGAAATTTTCCGTCAGACCCCTTCTGGGAATTTGGACCCCCCTGAGAAAATTTTCTGGATCTGCGCATGTTTTATGTCAAAAACATTGATCACAGGCAGAGCGACACACAAAGAAAGTTTTCCTTCTGAATAATATGCAACTATTGTTTATAATGCTTTGTTTGTCTTGTTATATGTTGTTTACATACATGTACAGAATTAAAAAGTTAAACCATAGAAGTTTCATGCATATATTACATGTAATTCATCAAAGTTTATGACGCCACAACCAAGCCAGATTCACACAACACCTTATAGCCTGGTTTTACAAACAGAGAAGGTTTCTACATACATGAAGTTGAAGAATACAAGGAAATGTTCTGTAAATTTTTGAGCCCAGTACTCATTACAGTTCGATCAGTAGTGTGTACGTCTGAATTAATAATCACAAATGAAATACACTTTATACATGTGATACTTCCAATGATTTTCTTAAATCTACATACGTTTTTCAAATGCCTCCATGAAATGAAAGAAACAATCTCTGATGCATCTTATACTCATCACATGTATGACTGGTGGCCCGAGGTTATAAAACTTCTTTCATGCTCAACTCAGCTGAGACTAAAATTTATCCTGCTCATAAATGTTAAAATGCCAACAAAATGCCATGGCATTTTAATATTTATTAGCACAGTGATCTATGTAAATCTACTGTCCCTGATTAGCAGGATAAATTTCTAGTTTTTCTCTATGAGTTTTGAACCTGAATTTTTCACATTTTTTGACCATTTCAACATTTATAAGCAGTTGAAATTTTATGCTCACCTAAGCTGAGCTTGAAAAACGTTTTATAGCCTCAGGGCCTGGGCTGATCATTTGAGATTCTTGACACAGCCTCATATGTTTACTACCAGACTGAAAACAACAAATCAAACTACATGTATTAGAAAATGACACAAGCTTGATTTCTAGAAACACTGGACAATATCAGTCATAATAGTGTGACAATTATTGAACATATTTACCTCATCTGAGCCTTTAGGCTTACTAGGTGAGCATTCAGCATATCTATGCTCTGGTGTCCCTCAACCATTTCCAAAAATGATAAGTACATAGAGAATCGCAGGGAAGGGGGCATAATCACCTTTAGGTCATTGACAACAGACAGTGCCATAAAAGTTGTGGCATTGAGCAACTCACAAGCCATTAAACAGTTCCTGAGCCTGAGCATGGAGGTTAAATCAGAACCTCCATGGCCTGAGGCTTGGATTTATATGTTTGCCTAAGGTAATAGTCAGATATATTTATCAACTCAGTACAAAATAAAAAGAAAATGATGATAAATGTGTCAGTCTAACATATTGTCCTCTATATAGGATCTACCGACAATCTCTAGCAGCTTTGCTACCTTTTTCAACATTGATATTTTCCTCAAAGCTTTTACTTGTGTTCTAAAAATAGTATCAAACTGCGACAATTTCCAATTTGGCTTTCCTTTTCTCAAATATTTCTCGATAAAATTGAAATCTGAATGAAAGTGACAATGTTTTATATAGCATCGGTTGAAAAGAACCGTATTTGACGGATTAATAGCGATTATGCTGACATTTTTTCATAAAAGTTCAACCAATTTGAGCCTAATTTTGGGGCATAAACGCCATTCTCATCGTCAGTACCAATTTTCTTTTTTAGAACAAAAATTTGTTCACACCGATCATATCGTGATTCATACATCAATATTCTCACAAAAGATTAAATTTTCAGAAAATATGGGTCTCCACACGGGAGAAAATCAAATGCTCGTTAAATAAACGATTTAACACGACTGGCATTTTCGACAGTTGACTCGCGAAGGAAAATCCCCTAAATCGATGCGCCGACAAACTGTCATGACAACAAAGCAGCTTCACAGGGCGGATTTAGCATTTCTTAAAATGGGCTGCGTGTTTGATGAAAATCAGTTTCGTCTTTGGTACACACGAACGGAATTACTTAAGGCACTGTCTCTCGGTTCAAAGTGCATGGCTTAATTTTCGAACGTTTTTGGTTGCTACGATTTTGATTATATCATTGCGCCTTGGCTACGCTCCCCGACTGTATGCATAAAATATGTCATGCTGCTTTCTGTTGTGGTAGCAAAATGATATAGGCTGAAAACAAACCTTTTAGAATTTTGACTTTTAAGTTTGGCAGACACATGAAATTATAATAACAAAATCCTTTCAAAGTAGTTCCATTCGTTGGACATAACATAAAACACAAGGCAGTGTTTGGCAATGATATAGTGTTTTATTTGACCGTGCCAAATGACCTTTGAACAGATATGTATTTGTCGCCCTTTGATAACATGTATTTGTCAACCTTTTTTTTTTTTTTTTGATTCAGTTTAACGTCCCTTTCAAGATTATTTCAGCTCATATGAGACAGGCCAATCAGTAGGTGGGGGCGAAAACGGGAGAGCCCCGAGAAAAAACACCTGACACACCCGCAAGCAGAACTTGGCTTGTCTCTCATGTGGCCAGAGCGGGGCTCCAACCCACACCAGACACAGCGGTGAGACGATTGAATGGTTAAGTGTGGTAATGAAATATCAGCGCTCTTAACCACTCGGCCTCGGGGGCCGCCTATTTGTCAACCTTTGATAACATGTATTTGTCAATTAGACTACATCAAATAAGACATTTTAAGTGATATTTAGATAAGATCAATAAGGTATTTAAATCCCTGATGATCATAGTAGACTCCCATCACAGATTTACCATTATAATATGAGCGACACACCTGTTCCTTTTGGTCAAATGTCATTCATATAACGGTAAATCTGTGATGCGAGTCTACTACGACTGTCCGAATCTATAGTGACAGTTGAAAAATGTCTAAAGCGAATAGAAGCCACTATGCAGGTTGTCAAACAGTTGTCACTAGAGGTATAGCGCCATCTGACCTCTGGCGCATCAAAAGTCAGGCGAGCCTATGATGTAGCATGTGAAAGGTTATTCAGACTGTAACCCTACAAATACATACCTGTGTGTGCAACCGAGGTGTAACGTATTCAATCTTCATCTTCATCCTACTTCTTTGACTCGCCTGACTTTTGACACACTAGAGGTCAAAATCCAGCAATAAAACGGTACAATCAGAGAAAATTGATAACACCATATCAGTTTCTTCAATGTCAGACACATTCTGCTTGCATGTAATCCATAATGCATCTTTCTGATGTGTTAGCTTTGTCCCTTTAAAGCTCATATTAGACAGAACTTGCAGTGTCACATGTGCCCTGTGTGGGTCTTTAACCCAGTATTTCTGTGAGGACTTAAAGGTTTAAAAAAAAAAAAATACGAAACTTTTTATTTCTTTAATCTTATCGGGATATTCTCACAATTTAATGAAAATGAGCCACATCATGAGAAAAATAATGACAAGGTTTTCCAACAGGTCTGACACAAACCCAGCTGTACAATCACAGGAGATGGCTAGAGGCTGGAAATTTTGGATTTAGAAAACAGGAATTGTACTATCCCTGTAGTGAAACAAAGGTGCTGACAGTAACTGCACAGCTGACCTATGCCTTTGTTTTCGCACATGTAACATGTTGGTTTTCTCATGACTTGGCTCAAATAGCCATTTCACTAGACTTGTATAGCCTATCTATAGATTTTTTACGGGATAAAAAAAGCATTACCTATACAAATTTGCAAAATTTAAATAAGCAACTAATCCAAATCTGATCTTGCCCATGTTGATGTGCATATTAAACTTAACAAGTTCTCAAGAAATTCTGACATTAATCATGGGCTTTAACCTCAGAGCCTGGCTAGTCCATGTTCTTGTAGTATGCAGCTTATCATATTCATCTTCACCATCTCAGTGCACAAAGAAGACCGAGTCTTTGCTGTGTCTTTAGATCATCTAGTTCAATCAGACTGCCCAGTCTATATCACTTGAAGAAGTTAGTTCCCTTGAGGCCCTCTGGGAAATACTCCTGATCAACAGGTTCGGAGAAACTGGGGTTGTACTTGTAGCCTTTACTGTAACCTATTAAAAAGTGGCGCAGTAGCTTGAATAGAGGTATGGCACTTGGAATATGCATACAGGTCAACTTTCACATTACAAAGTTTTATAAAGTTTTGATTCTTGGGAAACTAGGGCATAATAAATGAAATCTTCCTTTTGTACAGTCAGGATAGCAGGCAATTTAACTGCCTATATTGTGTGATATCATTCTCATTTAAAGCCCACAATAAGTTTTCAGTCATATAGGGAGGGTAATAAACCTAACCTAAGATCCAGGACATTACATGGCAGCAGAAGGATTCAAATCAATGACCAATCAATACAAACTAAGGCACTACCACTGAGACATCGCGCTCAACCTCATTGTATGAAGAGATGTCTAACCTAAATCTTTCATCAGTTTAGTTGGAGCGTTCCTCAAGTGTAGTGGTACTGAGGGTAGTGGGCCTTGGTGCGACCTCACACACTGTTTAGCTTTGCTGTAAGCTTGGTAGACCTCAACTGACTTTGAGGCTCTAGACAGATACACAACACACTGGGCTAGAATTACCTGAAATGTGTTTGATTTCATTAATTACATTTGAAAAATTTACTCAAAATTGTCACTGGTTCCATATTAATGTATTTGATGTTGCTGCTATTCAGTGGATAATGCTATGAAAGATGAACATGTATTACATGCTATAGTGTCTGTCATTTGACAACTTCCGTAACAACAATGTAAATTTTCAGAGTAAAAATGACCTCTTCATAAAACATTCCAAAGCTCGTATGATAAAAGGAATTGTACACCCCTGGTATATACATGTATTTAAGGAGCCGAAGAGCAGCTATAATAATGAACTCTTGTGAAAGAAGTCAGTAATTGAATGTGGTTTTAAAAAAATACTTGTAGGAAGCTTTCCCAAGAACACGGTGACTTGACTAGTGAGGTTAACGGAGTGTTGTGATATTGTCTTAGCTATACTACGAAATAAACAAATCCTACAGAATCTACAACAGAGTTACCTCACATTCTGGCATCCCTATGAAATGACAGGCCTGGTAGGCAGCCACTGACTGGTTAAGAGCTAGAGGATCAGCCAAACCTACAAACACAAATTATTTTGATCATAAGTTACAAAAATTAGAACAGATTAGAGTATGTTTTTTCTTTTTAGTTTAAAGTAAGAGTACATGTAAAAGGCCCAGGAAATGCCAGATACAATTAAATTTAAAATCCCAAAGTAGACATCAGGCAGAAATGAAATGACAATAAAAGACATCTCCAAAATTTCAATATCACCAATGAAGAGCGAGATGACCAGCTCTTTCCCCTTGAGGTACCTTCTGGCTAGCATCAATAAAGAACATTTATTTAACTCATATAAGCTTGGCATCATATTTATGGGACATAGGCAAACAATATAGCCCCAGATGTAAAGCCACAGAATGTGACGTCCCATCTGGGGCTATTCTGTTTGCTTTAATAGAGAAAATCCATCCAAAAAGTTACTAAAACTTTAAAACCACCACTTTAAAACCACTCCTGATTCCCCTAAAAATGAAAGTGGACTCACCAAAATGATAACAATGAGAAAGTCCATTTGTCATATATGGATTAAACAAAATTCATTTTGAGTCCAGTCCACCTAAGCTACAGGACGATCATAATGGCAGCCAGCCTTGTTGATCCAGATCAGAGTGCTTCACTCAAATTCTACACATTGTCAGTAGTTGCACATCTTGGCCCAACTAGAATTGTCAGAGGATCTGACTATAGCCCCGCTTCTGAGCTTTTTGCCAGGGTGATGGGCAACAATCCCAAGTTAGATCTGGTTAATGTTGATGCACATAAAAAGATTGGTCAGATTCTGACAATTTGTTCTCAAGGTATTGAGCAGAAACAAAATTCTGACATCAATCAAGGGCCAAAACTCTGTTAAGATTTTGCAAAAAAAAATGACAGGCAACAATCTCAAGCTAGATCTTGTCAACGTTGATGTGCATACAAAATTTGGTCAGATTCTGTCAATTCATTCTCAATATTTTGAGTGGAAACTATATTCTGACTTCAATCAAGGGCTGTTAGTGTTACTCCGTCAAAATTTTGCGAAAAATGACGGGCAACAATGCCAAGCTAGATCATGTCAATGTTGATGTGCATATAAAATTTGGTCAGATTCTATCAATTTGTTCCCAATATATTAGAGTGGAAACTATATTCTGACGTCAATCAAGGGCTGTTACTCCGTCAAAATTTTGCGAAAAATGACGGGCAACAATCCCAAGCTAGATCTTGTCGATGTTAATGTGCATACAAAATTTGGCCAGATTCTGTCTTCGGCTCTCAAGATATTGAGAGGAAATGAAATTCTGACGTCAATCAAGGGCCATAACTCAGTCAAAATTTTGCGAAAAATGACAGGCAACTATCCAAAGCTAGATCATGTCAATGATGATGTGAATACAAAATTTGGTCAGATTCTGTCAATTCGTTCTCGAGATATTGAGTGGAAACGAAATTCTGAAGTCAATCGAGGGCCGTAACTCTGTCAAAATTTTGCGAAAAATGACGGGCAACAGTCCCAAGCTAGATCATGTCAATGTTGATGTGCATATAAAATTTGGTCAGATTCTATCAATCTGTTCTTGAGATATTGAGCGGAAACGAAATTCTGACGTCAATCAAGGGCCATAACTCTGTCAAAATTTTGCGAAAAATGACGGGCAACAATCCCAAGCTAGATCTTTACATTGTTGATGTGCATATAAATTTTGGTCAGATTCTGTCAATTTGTTCTCGACATATTGAGCGGAAACGAAATTCTGACGTCAATCAAGGGCCGTAACTCCGTCAAAATGATGCGAAAAATGACAGGCAACAATCCCAAGCTAGATCTTGTCAATGTTAATGTGCATACAAAATTTGGTCAGATTCTGTCCATCGGTTCTCAAGATATTGAGCGGAAACGAAATTTTGACATCAATCAAGGGCCATAACTCCATCAAAATTTTGCGAAAAATGACGGGCAACAATCCCAAGGTAGATGTTGTCAATGCTGATGTGCATACAAAATTTGGTCAGATTATGTCAATTTGTTCTCGAGATATTGAGCGGAAACGAAATTCTGACGTCAATCAAGGGCCGTAACTCCTTCAAAATTTTGCCAAACATGACGGGCAACAATCCCAAGGTAGATGTTGTCAATGTTGATGTGCATACAAAATTTGGTCAGATTCTGTCGATTTGTTCTTAAGATATTGAGCGGAAACAAAGTGTTCACGGAATGACGGAACCACGGAATCACAGGGTGAATCCAGTATAGCCCCACTTTTCCAAAGCGGGGCTATAATAAGCCAGTCTATCATTACCTATATCTTCGCTAGCAAATCTCACAAGCCTTCTGGCAACATAGAGAGGAGTTTCTCCCCCTTCCAACATTCTGGCTAGCCAATAGAGGGCAGCACTGTCATCAGAACCTCGCATTGACTTGTGTAGAGCCGATATGATGTTATAGTGCTCCTCACCTGAAGAAAATTTGAACCTGTGCGTGACAAAACCAACAATTTGGGTTTCCGACAAGGTCCGACACAAACCGGCCTGTACAGCTATAGAAGCAGGCTAGAAGCTTGAAATTTCGGATTTAAGTAGAAGAGGAATTGTACTATCCGAGTAGCGAAAACAAAGGCGCTGATCAGCTTCGCGGTTACCGCGAAGCTGATCTGCGTCTTTGTTTTCGCAAATGCAGGTTGTTGGTTTTCCCACGAGGCGGCTCATTTTCAAATCTTTATGGTGTATTCCTCAAACAGATAAGCTCGTCTTTGCATATTACTGTTCAAACATTGTAATGGACATTCACCAGAAAGATATTTCCGTGAAATAAATACCCCCTTACTGGAATAGTGTATACATTTTTTCTTATCTTTGCTCCAAAACACATTGTGGGTACTCGTTAGAACCGCCTCTGTGAGGCGGTTAAAACGTGTAACCTCAATCTATGTTTTAATAAAAAATAATAAAAATATCAAATTTTTTCAATGGAAATTTTCAACTTTTACAACTTCAAAAATCTCTTCAGATGTTTTCGTAATGGTATTACCCGCTCTGTCATAAAGTAGATGTGACTTTTGTAATCCTTCCTTTATATGTTCTGTTCTCACTATTCTGGCATGTTTGTCTTCTTTTCCATTTCCATCTGCGATGCCTTCATTACCTTGGGCCCTTTCTACACTTTTTCCTAGTTCTTTTTCATTTTTACCAATGGATTTAGTGATTCTGTTTGTTTGTTTCAAAGAAGATGGTAAGCTGTCTTTTGATTGGCTGATTCTGGAAGTTTGTGACTGTATGGCCATTTGTAAGCCATTCAGAGCCACCCTTGCATCACCATCACACAAATGAGACAATGTTTCAACAGCTTTCTTCTCTATTAGTACCATATTCCTATCAAAATACACGAAACATCTGATTTGTAATGTAAACTTACTAAATAATCAGATCTCAAAGATACAAAACAACATTTAAGCACTTCTGAGCATGAAATCTATCCTGCTCATAATAGTTTTAAAAAGTGATAACAATTTTCATGTTTAATATAAAAATGTATTGGAAAAAAGCTTCATAATAACATAGCCAGTTCCTCTTTGCAAGAACTCAAGAGCTGCATCTTTGTTCAAACAAATAAATTCATCAGAACCAATTCTTGTTTTGGGCTCAGGCTCACTACACAGATATGAGCCGCTGCAAGAGAAAACCAACAATATGCATAAACTGCAAAAACAAAGGTGCAGATCAGCTGCTCAGTAACTGCACAGCTGATCAGCCCCTTTGTTTTCGCTACATAGATAGTACCATTCATCTTCTTTCTAAATCTGAAATTTCCACCTCTAGCCACCTTCTGTGCTTGTACAGCTAGGTTTGTGTCAAACCTGTTCGGAAACCACATTGTTTACATTGTTTGTTTCCTCATGACGCAGCTCATATGTTTGCATGATGATACCTAGAATCTTTATCTTCTTCGGAAACTTCATCGCCTTCATCTAGAACCCTGACCCCTAGTCTCTTTACAGCTCGAAGTAGAATCTCCTCCACTGCCTCAGCTGACAGCTTATCTAGGACTATCACTCTGCACCGGCTCAGCAATGCGGAGTTGACTTGGAATGAAGGATTTTCTGTGGTAGCACCAATGAGTGTGATCGTGCCATCCTCGACATGAGGTAGTAATGCATCCTACAACAGTTTGGAGATATTAAATATGGGAAGGGCTGTAACTAAGGTTGGAAGAACTTGTGGCCCAACCCTTTTGCTTGAACATGTATGTATGTTAAGCAATAAAATATGTTTAAATCAGAGATATTAAATGTATGTGAAAATTTTGAGTCTTTTCTTATTAAACATCTACACAAGTTGTTGGCATTCATAAGAAACCCCACAGTAATGGCGATTTAATTGTCATTTGATTACATAGCATCACAACTATAAAAAGAAACATAAAATCTGTTATTAATTACTTGCAGTTTCATATAAAAATGTTTTTTTTTTTTTTTTTTTGGTTTTGTTTTTTATAACAGACCTATTCAATACAATCACTAGTTGGCAGTAACTATGCTCTGTAAAGATAAAATAGAAGGCTGAGAGATTTTACAATCAAATTTAGAATTCCATCACAGACACCAGGTGGGAAAGAAAGTACACAAAACAAATGAAACATTGTTACAACATGCATGAAGAGCATGATGACTAGCTCTTTCCCAACAAGGTAGGAATTGATATTACTACAATAAAGTACCAGTGTATAATTAATATAACCTGTTGTGTTTTGTTGAATCTGTGAATTTCATCCAGAAACAAGATAGTCTTTTTGTGAAACATCTTCTTATCATTCTTAGCAATCTTTACAACCTCTTTAACATCATTTACCCCAGCAGCAGCTGCTGACAGTTGTACAAACTTAGCACAGCCCCTCTTCTTGCAATTACTGGCTATTACTCTGGCAAGTGTTGTCTAAAATATGATAAAATCAAATAATAAACTGATACATGACATATTCAACTGGCTTTAATAGAACAATTAAAAGTCTTTGCAGTACAAAAAGTTGTTGTTTTTTTTTCTCTAATAACTGCAGTCAACAACATTTAGCATATGAATCCATAGACTGAACACTTTTTAAGATTGTATGGCATATGAGCCATGACGCGAGAAAACCGGTCTTCGGGGTTTCCGACCAGGTCTGACGCAAACCGACCTGTAGTCACAGAAGCAGGCTAGAAGCTTGAAATTTCGGATTTAAAAAGTAGAGAGATTGTTCTATCCGTGTAGCGAAAACAAAGGCTCTGATCAGCTTCGCAGTTACTGCGAAGCTGATCTGCGCCTCTTTTCGCATAGGCAAAAATCCGGTTTTCTCATGATGCGGCTCATATGATGCTAACTTGTGGTATCTATCTATTGATACTGCGTCACCCTCATTACTGAGTATTATTTGCAGGATATTTAACAGTTACTGAGACAGTATCCCAAATTTTGTCAATATTCAGTGAAAATGCATTCAACATACTATTAACTGATACATTTGGGTATCTGTCAAAGCTGATCTTCAGAATCAGAATGAGGGATTTATCCTTTCCTGTCAAGCCCCAGGTGTGGTATGGTCAATCTGGCATTTCTCCAGTAAACTATTCTGCTACTCGGAATCTTAAAACTGATTTTTACCTTTCCACAACCAGGTGGTCCCCATAACACCATAGAAGGTACTGAGTCACTTTGTAACAATTTTCCCAACATGGTACTTCCACCGACCTCCTTCTCGTGCCCAATATAGTCGTTAAAACTTGTGGGTCTCATCTGCTCTGCCAATGGTTTAAAAGGATCAATACTAGTTTCAAAAGTCCCTTGATTATTGTCTATTCTATTTGAATAACAATTCACATCTGACATGTTCTGAGAATGTGTTGATGTTGTTGACATTGAACTTTTTGATCCTGTGGGATTGGAAATTTTGGAATTCTGTACATTTTTACATCCATTGGCATTGACATGTTCAGTAGGATTTGGCATATTGGACATCTTTGTCATTTTCACATTCTTATTAGGGATTTCACTGATGTTTTTGTCTACTTTGCTCTTCTTTGATGTGGAAGATGAGGCCTTCAAAAAGCCCCACCCACTTTTGTGAGGCGAGTCAGATTTGCGCTTTCTGTTTTCGCTACGAGTTTCGGATTTTTCGACAATGACATCCTGGTCAAATGATTGATCTTGATTTTTCAAGCAGTCGTCTACGTGTTGACTGATCTCTAAACTCTTGTACAATCTACTGCAGACAGGACACTCTACTTTCGTTTCAGATTCCATTTTCCCGCAAATTGTCAAAATGAAAACGGTGTTAAAGTAAAATATTACTTCCGGGTGCTGGACTTGTATTCCCCGGAACACAAAATAAATCCCGGAATAAGAGAACTTGTTATACATGACAACGGTCTGAATCATGACATGCAATCAATTTCACTTTGACAGTTACTCAATTAAACAGAAGAATCCAAAATTCACTTATCCTGTTATATAAAATCAAACACAATCTAGTTGCCGTAGATCATCATCATCATCTAGCTGAAACAAAAAACTTAAATTTCTTTGTACCATATTCCCGGACTCTGTACCATATGAACTCATTTTTTCCCAGAACAATCAGACACTGGAATAGTCTCCCATACAGTGTAAAGGCCAGTCCCAGCCTAGGTGATTTCACATCTGGGCTGGCCACTGTCACATTCTAATCATCACACCGTTTTATGTTTTTAACTGTAGTAAATGTAGCTCTTTTAGTTTCATGATCATTCATTTCATCAATGCCTTAACATCACCCATTTTCATCATTTTCCAGCTGTTCCCGACAGCGCCTCCCAGTAATAATCAGCAATTGGTTGTTGGGAGTATAGAAGTAGAAGTAGAAGTAGAATGTGGCACAGGAGGCTGAATTAGAACTGTTTTTAAAAATTGACCACGCCAAAATGACACTACTTCATCACAATATGCGCCCTGTAAGTGGGGCGTCTGTTCTGTTCTGTTCATAAATCCCTCCTGTAGATAGGAGCACCTCCTTGCGGAGTAAAAGTTAAGTCATATAAAATAAATAAGAGATAAGAAGTCACACTTCACTGTCACACAAACTTTCAGAATGCAACACACTAAGTCACAAATAAAGTCACAAATAAAGTGTACACAGTAAAATCCACTGTAAATATATACACTTAAAAAAGTTATATTGACAGTCACCGAGTAGCTAAGTCTTTGTTGAAGCCTTTTTGGCAACAATAGAGCAGGCAAATTTATGAAATCCCCAGTCCTTCCTTTGACAGTCTGTGCTGCAATATCTAGTGATGTGACAGCGGGCACAGCGCTTGAGTTCGGTTCCCTCTTCGGGTATTAAGTTACAGTTAGCACACACTCCTGTATCCCCGAAATCGTCGCCACTGTCAGTGTTGCTATTAGAAGCTAGGAAGTCCTTGAGGATGGCCTGTTCCTCATACATGTAAAGTAGCCGGAAGGGCAACACTCGACACCTGGCTATCCAACTGTGTGGAGCTGCTTGTCACGCTACTGGGTTCAGATTCCACCAGCACAGATTGATCGGTTGTCTCCTGATCTCTGATCTCCGGTGAAAGGTCCAGTTCTTTGGGAACGGATTCCGGTTCTTTAGGAACGGCTTCAGAAGCAGCACGTCTCGGCGAGGTAGCTTTTTCAGCAGCTTTCTTCTCCAGGAAACGTTGCTGTCTCTTTCGAGCACGTCGTTTGGCAGATGGGGTTTTCTTCTTCTTCTTCCGAGGTTTCACGGGAAGGGAAGAACCGTCCTTGACATAATCAGCTTTGGTGGGAAATTTACACTTCACAAAAAGTGACACATTTTCCAGATTTCTGGACAACTTCCATTCAAATCGGTAGACTGTGTCTCTTTCCAAAGCATTAATGACTTGGACGATTGTATCCGTATATGAAATTTGCATATACATGTATGACAGTGATCATATACATGAGACATCGTGCTTTCATAAAGGCTGGTATGTTCTTGAGCCGATCATTTTCTTCTTGCCTAAGAATAGCTTGTAAAATTCTAGTTTGCTCTGTCACTGAGTATGAAAGCTCGGTCCGAGCCCTCTTTTATGGTGACCTAATGGTCAATAAGAAAATGTGCAAAAACATGCAGCTGGTTTGTAATCTGAGGCATCCATGACCAAGGCACCTCTTTCACTTTCTCGGCTGTGTAAGATGCAAATCCAAGATATGGCAGATAGTGGTACATTGCGTCATGACGCAGTACCAGCAGGCATCCTAAACTCTAAGAATTGACCATCTCCTGTAATGGCATCCTCAAGCTCCTTCAAAACCTGAAACCCTTCAAGGCAGCCGGTCCAGATAAACTCAAACCATTACTGCTCAAGGAACTGCGGGAGGAAATTGCTCCAATTATCCAAATAATTTTTGATCGCTCTCTCCAGACAGGCAAGCTCCCTGCAGACTGGTGTAAAGCACAAGTCACCCCAATCTTTAAGAAGGGAAACAAATAATCTGCTGCCAACTACAGACCTATATCCTTGACTTGCATACTTTGCAAGGTCTTCGAACACATTATTGCTTCACATGTGGTAAAGCATCTCAATGCACATATGACCTCCTGTATGATCTACAACACGCTTTTGGGAAAAGAGGTCATGTGAAACGCAGCTTACCATGTTGGTCGAGGACCTTGCGAGAAATGTGAGTAAAGGCAAGCAAACTGATTTGATACTGCTAGATTTTTCAAAGGCCTTCGACAAAGTGAATCACTGCAAACCCCTTTGGAAGCTCCACCAGTATGGAATCAGAGGAAATACACTAGCCTGGATTCGTGCCTTCCTGGGTAACCGGTCGCAGACGGTGGTCATTGATGGGGAGGAATCAGAATCGGTCACGGTGACCTCTGGGGTATTTAGGGCTCAGTTCTGGGCCCGATCCTGTTTCTAATCTACATCAATGACCTGCCGGATGAACTGTCATCACAAGTTCGACTATTCGCAGATGACACGGCCGTGTACCTGACAATAGGAGATACGGAAGACGGCAAAGTGCTACAAAATGACCTGGACAGACTATCTGTGTGGGGGGACAGGTGAGACATGGAGTTCAACCCTTCCAAGTGCCAAGTAGTACGGGTGACAACATCCAGGAGACTGATTGATGTAAGATTTACTTTGTTGACTTGCATAACATGGTAAGATATGTCGCACGGCTGCCTTGAAGGGTTTCAGGTTTTGAAGGAGCTTGAGGATGCCATTACAGGAGATGGTCAATTCTTCCATAGTTGGATTAGAGTTTAGGATGCCTGCTGGTACTGCGTCATGACGCAATGTACCAAGTATATAACATGGTGCTCAGTAAATTGAAGTGTAGAGGGTTCCGTGCGACAAGCTTGTCCACATATGATTTTTCTACTCTGTATACAACATTACCACATAATCTAATTAAAGAAAAACTTCTGGATTTGATAGAGTGGACCTTCAAAAGGGCATTAAAAAACTATGGTTCACTTTATTTGGCATGTAATGACAGAAAGGCTTTTTTCACTTCCTCTGACCAAAGTCGGTATACACTTTGGTCATGTCAGAATGTATGCGACGCCTTATCCTATCTCCTTGATAATATTTATATTAGATTTGGGACCAAGTTATACAGACAAATTGTTGGAATTCCGATGGGTACAAATTGCGCACCTCTCGTAGCTGATTTATTTTTATACTGCTACGAAAGAGATTTTATGGATTCTCTTAACCATGATAATCAAGCTGATGTTATCGAGGCTTTTAATTCCACATCTAGGTACCTCGATGACCTTTTGAACATTGACAACCCTTATTTTGAAGGTATGGTCAATCAAATTTATCCACCTGAACTTCAGTTGAACAAAGCCAATATCTCAGATACTGAAGCCCCCTTTTTAGATCTACATCTTTCTGTTGCAAATGGATTTGTTTCTTCTAAAATTTATGATAAGCGCGATGACTTTGATTTTGATATAGTAAATTTTCCTTTTTTGGATGGTGACGTTCCTCGTCGTGCTTCTTATGGTGTATACATTTCGCAACTTATTAGGTTTGCTAGAGTCTGCAATCATGTTACAGACTTCAACGCTCGAAATAAATGTTTAACGGCAAAACTTCTCCAACAGGGCTATCGGTATCATAAACTTCGAAAAACATTTTCTAAATTTTTATCGTAGACACTATGAATTGATTTCCAAATACAATGTTGGGTTAAAGACGCTTTTAAGTGAGGGCCTTTCGGAACCTGAATTTTATGGTGACTTGGTTTACAAATTTAAGAAACTTGAAGGAATTAATGATTTTTCTTTTCAGTTCAGAAAAATCATAACACGTTACAGACGTATAGGTTATAACTTGAATGTTATGCGACAGTCTGCATGCTTAGTTTTTAACCCAATCATGGATGATAACTATGCTGCCTTCTTTAATTGCACGCCGGTGGGTCGGGCGTCAGACTCTATGATGGCCCCGACATAAAGCTATTCATTTTAGTTGGTTGGGGCCGGAGCTTCTTGTCTGTTGCTTGGCCCACCGGGGTCCAACTTGTGTTTTTCTTTTGCTCCGGAGTTAGTAGGTTATTCGGCGCCCAGGGATCTCCATCGTCGGGCAGCTTACTCAGTCTGTGAGTCCTGGTTTTTGATTCATCAGGATGTTTATCATGATTTATTTGTTTGTTCTTGATGATTCATTGACTAGTTAGAGATTCACCACGAGGGCCGAATAACTAACTAAATGTTATGAACCACTGCAGAAGCTGAGGGTGAGTTTATGGCCATGTAAAACCGGTTTAAGCCCGCCAGTAACTTTGTGTTACTGATCGTTCCAAGTCGATACTTCTGTGGTGGTTCTTTTTGTTTTATGTCTTGGTGTTTGGAAAAATTTTTGTGCTGTTGGCGCCTTATGTATGTTTTCATATTTTTAGTTAAGTTAAGGTAACTGAGTGGCCACCTATTGGGAAAATAGCTGCTCATTCGGCTTACTATATGTTTCATGGTATAAGTACCTGATTGTTAGTTTGGTTTTTTCCCACCTCGGTTTTTGGAGTGGGAATCTTTTTCTGATTGCGCCTTTTCCTGATCTTTGCCTACTTGTACCTTTCCAGATACTGCCTTTAAATGACCTTCCGCCAGTTACAAACAAGTACAAACTACTATAAATACTCCTTCTTTCCACTGGCTATTGTCAGTTTATAAATATATAAACTTACCAGACCTTGAGTCCTTCAAGGTCGCAGTTAGTAAGCTGCAACATCCCAGGCCGTAGACACAGAAATAGTTTTTAAACTCGTCTTAGCTATTTTAACCTATCATCTTTTATCCGTCTTGCTGAATGCTTTTAACCTGATTTTTCTTTAATTTTCAGCCTTATTCTTTTCGACAGCGCATCTGCCTAGAATGTCCGTGCCGCCGGAGTGCGTACAGTGGCGGATTTAGAGGAGGTTCGAGGGGTTCGCTCGAACCCCCCTCCGGACCCAAGCTATTTTATTTTCATGGGAAACTTCAAGAAATTTTGTGTGATTTTAGGGAAACGAACCCCCCTTTTATTTGTTTGAACCCCCTCTTCTGAAATCCTGGACCCGCCCCTGGCGTATGGCAGTATATGAAGATAGATAATGACCTGATGACTGACACTCTCTAAAAAGAATCAATCTGAGTGGGTAACCTTAAAGTTCGTCTCTCACTAATGAGAAAGACCATCATTATTTCTTGAATAGTGCTGATGTGTGTTGGTGAGTTCTTTGATGGCTGACTAGGCCAATTCTGGCTCTAAACTGTCGGAGCAAGTCAATGTCATAGAGTCTGATGGTGGCACATTTGTTTTGGCTTTGCGCTCTCTTCGCTTTCTTTCAGCTTCACAGATTCTCTTCTTTTCATAAAGAGCTGCTCCTTTGTTGATGAGACCTCGCCACTTTGATCGCTCATGTGCAGTCTGTTCCCAGGACCCCATTGGTATTTCGAAATCCTTCAGAGAGGCTTTGAGGGTGTCTTTGTAGCGTTTCTTCTGGCCACCTTGAGAGCGCTTTCCCTCCTGTAGTTCTCCATAGAAAACTTTCTTTGGAAGTCGCGCATCAGGCATTCTTATAACATGGCCAGTCCATCTTAGCTGTGCTAGCTTTAAGACTGTATGCATGCTTTGCATCCCTGCTTTCGTCAGGACCTCTGTGTCTGGAATCTTGTCCTGCCACTTGATTTTTAACAACTTTCTCAAACAGCTTAAGTGGAAATGGTTAAGTCTCTTTGCATGGCGTTGGTATACTGTCCAGGTCTCACATGCATACAAGAGGGTTGGCAGTACCACAGCCTTGTAGACTTTCAGCTTGGTGTCAAGCTTGATTCCATTTCGCTCCCAGACATTTGCACGGAGTCGTCCGAATGCCACACTAGCCTTTGCAATTCTGGCAGTGATCTCATCATCAATATGTAACCTTAAAGAAAAGAGGACTGAATAACTGTTATTGACTCGTATTTCTTCACAAAGGTCTGAACGGGGAAAACCAGAGTTACTGCAGATGATCTCAACCCAGAGAATGTAGCAATCAACACTGTGTACATCCGATAGCATGTCTACTGAATATATTCATAAATTCCGTATCACAGCATGTGATACTTCCAGCAGAATTCTACATGTCAATACATGTACCTAGGGTTTTGCATTTTGGGAAATGCTTAAGGACCACAATGATGAGAAAATATATGACCAGCAAACTTTGGGTGTGAACGATTACGTTCTTTTTTGAAATAACACTGCTCAAGGCGTCCTTTTGTTATGACCAGTATGCCTATAACAATCTGTGATCTGTCAATTTGAAGTTTATGGGGAACGTACGACATCTCACGTGTCTCATGATTCCATTCACATTTACAGTATTGCCTATATAAAATCCATAGTGGTGCCCGGAAGAAGAATTAAAGGAGAACCCCTCTCATTGTGGAATGGTATTCCCTCTTCAGTGGTCATTTTTGTACGTATGTTTCCCTAGCATGTGAGGCGCAAAAATAGCTTTTTTTTTTTTTTTTTTTTTTTTTTTTTTTTTTTTTAAAAAAAAAAAAAAAAAAAAAAAAAAAAAAAAAGAATTAAAAAAAAAAAAAGTTTCAGCTGTTTCTTTGCAGTTGTAGTTGTAAGTGGTTTTGGGCCGAGATGACCCGGAACCATTGTTGTTGTTACATTTTGCAGTTACAGGCATAGTTTTTCAATTGACGAGTTGTCTATCGATTTCCATGCTTTAGTGAGATGTTCTTTTCTTGTGACAATCAGCTCGACATTTTAGGTCATCCTGTCATTCCTGTATAATATTGCATACAGTTCATGATTCAAGATTTTATTGCTATCCCCCTGGATAATTTATGCTCAGCAAATGAGTCCATTTCCAGTATCCAACAGACAACAGATACAGATTCAGGGACTCCTATTAAATTTACCTAAAGTCACAAACATATAGTGCTGCTGCTGTTGCAAAGCATTGAGTGGTTGGCTGGGTGGTGTTTTGACGTTTCACTAGTAACCTATTGAATTCTGATTCTGATAGGAAATTTTAAGTTCAAAATAACAACCAATAAATAGGTACATTTAAGACATATAATTTGGTCAGCTCCTAGTTGCGAAACCTCACTCCACTACGTTCCATTGGGGACCTTGATGGTTCTATTTGATCAAAACAATTTCTGATTGAATAAAACAGGATTACACAGAATTTTGAAAATTCTTTGTTCAGTTTTATTTTATTCTTTGTTCATTTTTTTTACTTGTGATATGTTCTTTCCATTTTCATTCAGTTATGTCTAAAACCCTAAATTTTTATGTATCATTTTTTTATTTTACAGGTTGCTGAGACCTGGGATGCTTTGTCCCACAGTTTCCTTTGATTAAATTTTTTAGATTTCTCCCTCCTCCCCTTTTTGGTCCTTGTCTGTAAGGAGCTACTGTGGGAGCTTACCCTTTGTGGTCTCCTTGCTGACCCCAAATTTAATTTTATTTTGACTTGCACTTATTCTAAGTTTTCGTTTTCGAGCAAAGGTAACCATTGGGATCCAGGCATCTTTGTCTCTATAAATATTTCAAATAACTATATGTGTTATTATTATATTAATTTTAAAAAATACAACAATTTGCTTGCCGTGATATAAAAGTACTTCCTATTATCTGTGATTCATCTTGTAAATAATCGTGTTTATATACATGTGCATGCTGTGATATACTCTGTTACTTTTAATCATTTTACATATGTTTGTCGAAATAAAAGCCCTACTGGGCTTATGTTGTAATGTTAATCATAAAGTTTCTATGTCTATGTCTACATTGTTGACCCATGGTGAGTGTATCCAAACTCTACCTTGACATCATGGCAGTACATGTATATATTTAATTTACTGGTACAGAGTTATGCCTTTTATCGTGCCTGATCAGTTTTCTGTAAACAGTTTTAATTGTCCATTCAGAATGTTTCCCTCAAGTTGCTAAATTCAAAATTTAGTCCCCTACCCTACCTGAGGTGATAGTCAGAAAATGTTCAACTGTGTTGATGGAGATAGATGTAACTTTCTTAGTGCATTAACTTAATAATTAAGAAAATTTGAACTGCACTTTCTGGAATCAAGTCAATTTGACATGGTTAACAATAAATTGTGCCATGATAGAGGGTCTGGCATTAATGAATGCACAAACACTTACATTGATCAAAATGGCAGCACCCTAGTTTAACATTGTTGACATATTTTTGCCTTTTCAAACCATTCAAATGAAATGGAACACGTTACATGTTTAATTGAATAAAGAATCAGTTATAAATTGTCATTTCAGAAACCAATTTTGTGGCAGGAATCTTCAAAAATGAAAAATGTTAGCAATAACGAGAAGGTTTTTATTTCAACATCAAAGACAAAAGGCATCAACTACCAATCTATACAGAGGTAAATTCACAGTAAGTAACATACATAATCAATTGCCATATGATAATTATAGTGAGTGGTGTTTATTGTCGAGCCCACTCAGCAAAGATGTTGATGTTTTATGAATAGATGGTCCCTAACTGATTTGGGATCTTTAAAATAGAAAGCAAGAAATCAAGAACATGTCATTGATTTGCTGTCATATTTGAACCACATCCTGACACAAATTGGTCTCATCAGGAAAACATGTCCGTGCAAAGTATACCCCCTCAAACCCCACTTTTATATATACTTGAAGCCATTAAAAACGCAACTTTCAGCATATAACCTATCCAACGATTCTTGGATATTTTCACAATGTTATTATATAAAATCATGAAATTGTCGTCCCGATATGAAGGTCATATTCATCTTGTGCTAAATTAGCAAGTGAAGTAAAGTGATCTGCGTTTGTCGATTAAGGGACACAACTCAAACATGGACAAAACAAAAGCAAATGCACCTTATCAATCCAGCTATACGTTAACCTTTATGACTAGCTCTTTTGTGTTCAAACTTTCGGTCAATGCCAATATTGCTCTAAAGTCTATGTAAACAATTCCGTAGATTGTTTTTTTCAAGTTTTGATCTTATAAAAGGCCATCAAAGTCAGTACATGAAAACCGGAAGTGAATTCAAGAATGCCATTTTTGAAAATTAAAACTGTCATAAAATGGACCCATATGGGGACCATATGCTAGAACGTAACATCTCCTGTGTCCAAACTATGGAATGATTCTGTTTTATTGAAGTTTTGGTAGATTCTCAAAATCTGTGGTATTTTTTTCAAAAATTTGAACATTTGGAAATTAATCTTGGTCGTTCCATCAGGTGGAATTGTCGGTATTACACCGTTTTTTTGTTGCTGGTATTCGGCCGCATACTTCCGCATTGAAATTGGGTTGCTATGCAAGGTTGAATGGGTTTAAAATCAAATTTTAATGATTTTGTCATTTTTCACCCAAAAATCAACCAGAAGTGCTAAATTGAGTTCAGTTTTCGCTGAACGATTCTCGGGCGAAAGGCAAGCTGACTTCGCTATAAACAAAGCGCTCAAGGTGTCCCTGAAAGGTAGAAATAACCTGTATATCAGTTGCGTTTTTAATGGTTTTAAGTATAGTAAAACTGGGGTATGATGGGTATACCTATTTTTCTTATTTTTGCTCCAAAACATAGATTGTGGGTACTCGTTAGAACTGCCTCTGTGAGGCAGTTCTAACGTGTACCCACAATTTATGTTTTGAGCAAAAATAAGGAAAATGTCAAAATTTTTCAGCTGAAAATTTTCAATTTTTAAAGCTCAAAAAGTCTCTGTGTATTGCATGGGCAAGTTTTCATAATGTGTACAGTCACAGGAGGCTAGAAGTCTGTAGTTTCAGATTCAGTGGAGGAGGGATTGTACTGTCCATGAAGCAAAAACAAAGGCACTGATCAGCTGTGTTACTGTAGTTACTTCAGTTACTGTAAAGCTAATCTGCATCTTTGTTTTTGTGTATGTAAAAGGTAGGTTTTCTTATGATGAACTCATGAAGCCCACTTTACATTACGAAAACATGCCCTTGTAATAAATAGATTTTTCTTAAGTTGTAAAAATTGAAAGTTTTCAGGTAAAAATTTTTGATATTTTTTTCTTATTTTTGCACAAAACAGAGATTGTGGGTACATGTTAGAACCGCCTCGCCGAGGCGGTTCTAAGGAGTACTCACTATCTATGTTTTGGAGTTAAAATAAGAAAAATATGTATACTCCTGCATATCCCAGTTTTGCTATATGAAAGTGGGGGTATAAGGGGTATATATTAAACGGAAATATTATCCTGATGTTTTGAAAAATTTCAGGTGTGTATAGAGGGCAACATTGGTAGTGGGAAGACAACTTTTCTGGAATACTTCAAACAGTTCCCAAATATTATTGAGGTAATGCACTGTGCATTTTCTGACAGGTTTGACCAGTTGTTACATTTGCTAGTACTGTACCTATTAAAAAGACACAGATGTGTATAAAAAACTTGCATTTTCACACAGAAGAATCAAATTGCTTATACTGGGACTGAAACAAGATAAAGTATAGTTGATAATGATAATTAACTGCATATTTTTTTTTGGTTTTTCAACTTGTGATGTAAACATATTATTTTGTGGAGGCACTTGAGGTTATGTATATGTAAGATTTTGATCTTGCTTATTTCTTGAGACTTTTTCTTGTTAGGACATGACCTTATACAGCAACTTTTTCCTTATTAAGAAATAATTTGACTTTACCGTAAATTATCACGATAAACATTGGATGTTGGAGGGCAGAATTTGATGTATTAATTTATGACAGCGAGGCTAGAGTGTATTAATCATTGCATCTGCTTGGCTACATCACATATGCAAGATAATTCACAGTAGAGGCAAGTTATTTTGATTCTAACACAACTAATAAGGAAATGCTTACTGTTTAAAATGTTTTCCATTGAACTCTTTCTCGGCTGGAATGTGCGACTTCACAAAAATGCCACCTGTGTCTGCCAAGTACTCCAAACACCTCAATTGAGTATTACATGGAGTGTGTGCTCAAAATGACAGACATTCAAAAACCATAAAAGGTCTGGTTCAAAAAGTTGGTTCATAAGGAATTTTTCTTAGTAATTTTCATAAGTAACTTTATGTTCTTCCATATAAGTTGATTTGAGTGATGAATAGAATGGAATGATTTATGCTTGATGGGAATGATTTGATGGATGAGGAGAATGATTAATGAATATGATAATGGTATGAGACTGTTGGGATTATAGATTAGTGATTTAAGGAGCCCTCCTCGGAATGATCCGAGATCAGGGCTATTGCACAGGTCAGGTGGGAGGTTGTTCCAGAGCTTGGCAGTTCTTGGGAAGAATGACTGTTTGTGAGCATTTATTGTGGAGCGTGGGAATGTATATCTTGATCACAGGGATGGGTTTACATTGTCTGGAAATTTAATATTTACTAAATTGTGTATTTACCATCTTTTGCTCTGAATTTTTTTTACAGCGAATTATCACTAACTTTCACATAGTTGCATTTCCATTAGGTTCAATGGGGAAAACAAATTTAACATTGTGTTAGAATATGCCATATTTTCACTCATCTTTCATTCTATCACAGGTCAATGGTGAGCCTGTCCAGAAATGGAGAAATTTTGAAGGCTTCAATCCTCTGGTATGTTAACAGAATATCATCCTTTAAAGATTAATCGAGCTCTGTGGTTAAAAAGCCTAAGGCCAAAACTAGAAATTCATTTGTTTCCCCTTTCCCCCCAACCCAAAATATTTTAAGTTTTATAAGGAAAATATTGTCAAAAACTTCCACTTCTATCCTTGCATAATTTACTTAAAGTTAATTCCTAAGTTTCTGAAATCTGAGAAACAAAAAAATATTCTAACTTTTGCCCGAGAGATGGGATTGGGTAAGGAGAAACACAAATAATTCTAAGGTTGGCCTAAGTAGCTAAAACATTGGCACTAATAAGTTGCATTGTGCTGATCTGCTGATAACATTTGTTACCAGTCTTGACCTGAAAGGGTCCAAGCTGTTTGATATTTCAATTCTAAGGGTATTCTTGATACTAAAATGGAAATAAGATGAAAACAACAACACTCCTGCTAAACAAAACAACAACAACAAAAAACAACAACAAAAACACAAAAAAAGCAATACAAAGTGTCTGTGCCTCCTAGGTTTTGACCAAACATGAGATAGTTTTTGTCTCACATCTAAAAATGTATGACAAAATGACCATTTACAAATTTGGTAAAACTACCCAAATCTAAATTCTGTGTGCTTTTTCATATTATTTTTCCAGGCCCATATCTATGATAATCCCGAGAGATGGGCTTTCACAGTTCAAATGTTTATAATGTCAACATTGCTGGAACAACACAAGAAGCCACAGGTAACACACATCAACATGATCGTGAAAACTTCTGTCTTAACTTTTCTGACCAGATGCGGCACAAACTAGAGGCTTGTCTATATTCAGGATAACTGCAGTGAAAGGCTTCATTTGTGGAGGTACATCATCAAATGCAGATATACAATTGGAAATTTATTTTATGGAGTTACGTTAGCAGAATCGTAAAACACGATTTTAACATGCATGCAAAAAGATACACTTCCTCCAACAAATATATTGAATATGGTTACTACCATCCAATCTGGTGACTGTTGAAAATACAGTGTCATTACAAAAACTTGCCCATGCAATATACAAAGATATTTTTAGAAGAAAAAATAGAAAATTTCTGTGGATATCTTTTGGATATTTTTGCTCAAAACATAGATTGTGGGTACACATATGAACCGCCTCACCGAGGCCATTCTAACGAGTACCCACAATCTATGTTTCGGAGCAAAAATAAGAAAAATAGGTATTCCCCTGTATACCCCAGTTTTGCTATAAAAGTGGTGTTTAAGGGGGTATACATTTCACGGACATGTTTTCTTGATGTTTACCCCAAAGGTGAAGGTTACGAGTGATGTTAAACCATGTCATAGACAAATTGTAGGCTATGCTACGCCTGATGTTCTGATTTCTTGCAATACATGCTGTCAAAAAAAAATGTAACATTGTCAAATAAGATGTGTTACATTTGAGCCGCTGCATGAGAGAACCGGATTTTTCCTATGTGAAAACAAAGGTGCAGATCAGCTGTGCAGTAACTGCACAGCTGATCAGCGCCTTTCTTTTCCCTACAGGGATAGTACAATTCCTCTGTTTCCTAAATCTGAAATATCAAGCTACTCACCATCTTCTGTGCTTGTACAGCTCGGTTTGTGTCAGAACTCTTCGGAAACCACATTGTTGGTATTCTCATAACGTGGCTCATATTGGGCACACATGTTTCAGCTAAAGCCGGTGAGGCTGATGGAGAGATCTGTGTACAGCTCTAGATATTGCTTTGTAGAAAACCAGTATCAGAAGTAAGTCTGCAGAGTAAAGCCTAAGTACATTAGATGAAAGTGCACTCTTTATAACACTATTGCTGGGGTCCAAGCCAATTTCTGTGTTAGCTATCCAATCCATGTATAATGAGAGTAAAAAGTATAGACATATAGCAAAAACAGTCTGATTGGAGTCCAACACTGATCAGTGTTATATCTAAAACTGTGTTATATCAAACCGTGTTATAAAGAGGTGATCAGAGGTCCAGGTGTACCCACATAATGAGAATGTCTAACTTAGATGTTCCTTACACAAACCATGATGTAATACTATGGAGAAAGGCTAGAGGCTTGAAATTATGGGTGTAGAAAGTTGATGATTTGTGGTGGTATTGGTGGCATAGTATTTCAAAATGAGCCGCATCGTGAGAAAACCGGATTTTTGCCTATGCGTATGCAAAGGCGCAGATCAGCTTCGCGGTAACCGCGAAGCTGATCAGCGCCTTTGTATTTGCTACAAGGATAGTACAATTCCTCTTCTACTTAAATTCGAAACTCCAAGCATCTATCGTTCTTCTATGAATGTACAGGCCGGTTTGTGTCCGACCTTGTCGGAAACCCCGAAGACCGGTTTTCTCACTTCGCGGCTCTAATCAGATACAGAGAAGACACACACACAAAAAGTAAAAACATGAGCCACCTCATGGGAAAAACCAACAATGTGGTTTCCGAACAGGTCTGACACAAACCGACCTGTACAGTCACAGAAAAGAGATAGAAGCTTGTAATTTCGCATTTAAGTAGAAGAGGGATTGTACTATCCGTGTAGCAAAAACAAAGGCGCTGATCAGCTTTGTGGTTACTGCGAAGCTGATCTGCGCCTTTGTTTTCGCTTAGGCAGATTGTTGGTTTTCCCATGGGGCGGCTCATTATTATATACATGTAGCATCAGTTTGATTTTGTTTATGACCACTAATGAAATGTAAACCACTGGTCAATCTCTGGGCACGGAAATCTTAAGTACTCTGATATCGAAATACATATATATTGAAATAAGCCCAAATGTCAGCAAAAAAAAGCTTATATGGCGCAGCGGCAGTGGTTATGTCTCCTGCCTCATAAACCGGGGGTCGCAGGTTTGATCCCAGGCTACACCAGTCTGTCGGATGAGACTATAAACCAAGGTCCCTTCTCTATATGACCTTAGCTGTTGATGGGGCAATAAACACCAAATCAACCAACCAAGCACCGAAAATATGATTTGCCATATGATTTAAATGAAAACTTTTAGAGCTGCAATTCAATACAGTATTGAATGTGTTGTGAATAAACAAAATTTTAATATCCCATCAAAGACAGCAGACGGGAAAGAAAGTACAGACATTACAAAAACATCACAAAAATGTTTTAATAGGCACGAAGAGCAAGATCACTAGCTCTTTCCCAACAAGGTAGCCATCTGGCTAGCATCAACATACATGTGATATCTCCCTATTTCGGAGGGATCTCCCTATTTTTGAGCAAATTTCCCTATTTGGAATTTCAGAATTTTCCAATATAACTTATACATCTCCCTATTTCAAATTTCAGATCTCCGTATTTGAAATCAAGAATTTCCTTTGTTTAATCAGTCTCCCTATTTTGAAAAGTAAATTCCTATTTGGCTACCCAGATGTATCACACGTATGCATCAACCAAATACAAAGGAGACGATTACAACGGAGAGGTAGACAGAATAAACAGGAAACATTATTAAGATCAATCACAGCAGAACCATCTTGGAATGGTCAGAAATTACTGAAGGTTTTAAATCGATTTTACACGACCCTCATTCCTCATTTTTCATACTGAACAAATTATTTATGCTTGTTTCTTTGTTTATAGACATAACATTATGGTGTCCCAGGCCCCGAGGTTATAAAACTTTTTTCAAGCTCAGCTCAGCTGAGCATGAAATTTCAACTGCTCATAAATGTTGAAATAGTCAAAATTAGTGGAAAATTCAGGTTCAGAACTAAAAAACTAGTAATTTATCCTGCTCATTAATGTTAAAATGCCAACAATTTGTTGGCATTTTAACATTTATGAGCAGGATAAATTTTAATCTCAGCTGAGCTGAGCAGGAAAAAAGTTTTATAACCTCGGGCCCTGATCTTATTTTCAGAGGTCTGATGAGTGATATGGAGTATGCAATCCTGTCCAAGGCATTTGATTGGTCAGTCAATAGCAGTAACTTCAAGATAGATTTGATTGGTGAGTTTTGTCATACCTTGATGTTTGATTGGGTACAATCAGTAACAATATTGTCAAAATGTGTTCATTAATTTGAAATTCTGTAGAATAGAAAATACTTTACACAAACAGTGAAAACCTTGATCTGGCCCCGAGGTTATAAAACTTTTTTCAAGCTCAGCTCAGCTGAGCATGAAATTTCAACTGCTCGTAAATGTTGAACTAGTCAAAAATTGTGGAAAATTCAGGTTCAAAACTCAAAAACTAGTAATTTATCCTGCTTATAAATGTTAAAATGCCAACACTTGTTGGCATTTTAACATTTAGAAGCAGGATAAATTTTAGTCTCAGCTGAGTTGAGCATGAAAAAAGTTTTATAACCTTTGCGCCTGGTGCTGCTCTGAATGGAGCCCAAACTAAGCTTTATTTTTCATTCGCAAGTCTGACATTTGTAATGTTTACCCTGCTTTTAAATGTTGAATTGACTAAGGGCAAGGGCTGCATAAGGGCTGATGATTAGTTTATTTATAACAATGCATTTTATTCAGTATTTATCCAATTGCAGTATATCTGAGAACCAAGCCAGAAATTGTGTATGAAAGAATTCTTGCTAGACAGAGGCCAGAGGAACAAACTATAAAAATGGTGAGGAAAATTATAAATTGAATTATTCTGTTCTATCAATGTGCCCAAAACCAGCACAGTGATGATTTGTACCTCTCAGGTTAGATGTCTGAATACTTGAAGCAAGTTGAGACTTTTTGTATAAATTTCTGGCTTTGATACTATTATAAATATGGCATGCAGTTGAATAGGGTCCATACCACTTCACCAAAAACCACTTTGCCGAAAAGACACTTAGCCGAAACGACACTTTGCGGAATGCGACACTTTGCTGAAATATTGCCTAAATTCAACAGAAATGCTGAAAAAGATATTTTATACTGGACAATATTGGTTTTAGTTTTATTTTGTAGATACTTCACAACTATATGATTAGTCTATTTAAGATGTGTGGGTCTGTAAGTAGTTTGGTTTATATCCTTCGTTACATTTGTTACTCCGTTACGAACGTAACTAAATGCATCTGCTGGAAAACTGTGTACTTTTTATGCAATATATGTGTTATTTTGTTTGCATTATTTTAGCTAATGACATTGAGTGAGTACACATATTAAATTTGCTTACTAAATTGTTAATGAGATAAATAGTTGGGCACATCGAATGTAACTCATGCGATTAACCTAATTAATTAATGGTAATTATTGACATGAAAACATTTTACTTTATAGGTAAAACAAACAAGGTAAAATCAAGCATAAAACTTAATTAAAATGAACTGATATTAAGTCCCTTAAGTCAGTTAACATTCGTCTGTTAAATTATTAATAATAATAATTTTCATTTTCGCATATTTAGTCTGTTTTGAGGTGATGATTTCCGTAAAGCATGACATATTGTTAATCATTTGAAACTTTCGGCAAAGTGTTGCACCAGAGAAAAATTTATGGCAATGTGTCCTTTTGGGCGAAATGTCTTTTCGGCGAAGTGGTTTTCGGCATAGTGTCATGCACCGGTTGAATATGACTCTAATTGATTTTTCAGCACTACCTACAGAGTTTACACAGTTTACATGAGGCATGGCTTATTGATAGAGAAAGTTTCCCCATCCCAGCCCCAGTTCTGGTAGGTATAGTGATAATGAAACAATAAAACAAAGATTCTAATGTTTTATATTCAGTATCAAAGAAGAAAGTTTGACAGAAGACTTTCTGATTTGAATATGACCACAAGAATCTGAATTTTGTTTTCACGTCTTGTATTTATTATTTTCAAAATGTAATTTCACTTTTCAAGTGTTTAGGTGGGCCCAGATATTACTTCAGATACATTTGGTACAACTAAAGTGAAAATAAGTTTTACTGCCTCATTACATTGCCTATGTGGGTAGTTTTCTGTGATGTAGTACAAACGAGCTAGGAAGCTTCAGTTAGAACCAAACAAGTTATTGTTAACTTGTCACCTTTGGCTTTGTATTTGGTTGATGCCAACCAAATTGTTTCCTTTTTGGAAAGGAGCTAGTCATTTTGCTGTTCATGTATGTTGTAAAACTTTTTTATGATGTGTGTTGTCATTTCTTTCTCGTCTGGTGTCATCTGGATCTGTTTCTAGACTTTCTGCTTTTACTGTAGAAAATATGTCTGTATGCATCAGGATAACATGCCCGTGCAATGTATACCACCTTAAACCCCACTTTTATATAGTAAAACGGGGGTATACAGAGGTATATAATTTTTCTCTTTTTTTTGATCAAAAACATAGATTGTGTGTACTCGTTAGAACTGCCTTGGCGATGCAGCTCTAATTGTACCCACAATCAATGTTTTGAGCAAGTATATGAAGAATATCAATGTTTTTCCAATGAAATTTTCAATTGGATTGGTAAACAAAAAGAGCTAATTCAGAAATACAGTTATGAGTAGAGTACTTAACTCCATCCTCTAAATGCTAAATTATGACATATTATAAGCAAGTGATGACAATTTCATATTCTACAGGTTGTAGATGCAAACAAGGACAAATCCAGTATGCTACAGACATTCCAGGAGCTGAAATCAAAAATACTGTTTGGTTATGACACCAAAGTTTCATCATGTGGAAATGGTACCAAAGTTTCAAGCAATGACACCAAAGTTTCAAGCAATGACACCAAAGTTTCATGAAGCAAAAAGGACAACCAAAGCTTCAGTAGGAATGGCACCAAAGTTTCATGAAAGTGGAAATATGAGCCTGTGCAAGAGAAAACCAACAATCTGCATATGCGAAAACAAAGACGCAGATCAGCTTCGTAGTAACTGCAAAGCTGATCAGCGCCTTTGTTTTCGCTACACGGATAGTACCATTCCTCCTCTGCCTATATCCAAAATTTCAAGATTCTAGCTTTCTTCTGTGACTGTACAGCCTGGTTTATGCGGACCTGGTAGGAAACCCAAAATGTTGGTTTTCTCATGCACAGGCTCATATTGTTTTGTCACATCCAAGAGATCCAGTGTAAGTGCTGGTCATTCCACAGTTTGAGATATAAATACTTATGTGTTTTTGGAACTGGCACCAAAGCTTCACAAGTAGAAAACAGGGTATTTGCGAAACTTGAGTTTTGCAGCATAACTGCCTAACTCACCTGTTAGGAGAGATTTAAAGAAATAATATGTTTTATGTGATGATGGGCATTATATATGAGCCTTCCCATGAGAAAAACTACTAGTTTGGTTTCCAACCAGGTCTGATGGCCTGTATAGTAACAGAAGCCGGCTAGAAGCTTGAAAGTTTGGTTATAAGTAGAAGAGGAATTGCACTATCCATGTATGGAAAACAAAGGCACTGCACAGCTGATCTCCGTCTTTGTTTTCGCATATGAACATTGTTGGTTTTCAAGTACAGTGGCTCAAATTATACATGTAGAAGTACAGGGCAACATCGTATATATATATATATTGTTATATGCTTATTGCAATGTACTAAATGGTAGTTGCAATTTTTCAAGAGAGTGTGTGAGTTACGCTCAGCACCCAGTCAGGAACCATTAGAGATAGGATCTTGAATTTTGGTATGTGGTTTGTATATGAAAATTAAGAGGACCCATATTTTTTCTTTCAGGTAAATTCAAAGGGCTAGGGGCGTATTCTGTGAGAGTTTTGTCCCTTTTAAATTCTTGATAAAGTGAAAAGATAGTGGGTACCTTGTGTGCGCAACTCCTCCTACAGTTTAATACCGATTCTCTTGAAACTTTACAAGATGTTGTGACCATGCTTTAAAGATGGATCCTCAGATTAATTTTTGTCACTTTTTTCGCAATTTGAACTTAGCCATTTTTCGGGCATTTTGACAGTGAATGGACAGTGGGTACCTGGTATGTGCAACTCCTCCTACAGTTTCTTGCCAATTCTTTTGAAACTTTATTGACATAGTCTGAAAATATTCATGTGGTTTTGATATAATCTTCGGATTATTTTTGTCATTTTTTTCACAATTTGAACTTAGTCATTTTTTTTGGGCATGAATGGATAGAGGGTACCATGTGTGCCCAACTCCTCCTACAGTTTAATACAGATACTTTTGAAACTTTACAGACATTGTGACTATGCTTTGAAGATATGCATGTGGTTGGGATATACTCCTCAGATTATTTTTGTCACTTTTTCTCGGGCATTTTAGTGAATGGATAGAGGGTACCATGTGTGCGCAACTCCTCCTACAGTTTAATACAGATACTTTTGAAACTTTACAGACATTGTAACTTTACAGACATTGTGACCATGCTTTGAAGATATGCATGTGGTTAGGATATACTCCTCAGATTACTTTTTGTCACTTTTTCTGCAATTTTAACTTTGCATTTTTCGAACATTTTCGCATCTTGAAAGTGACATACCAGGTGGGGGCGTAGTGTTTCATAAACACATTTTCTAGTTTTATATCTTGATAATTCCTAAAAAGGTGATTTCACTTCTTTAGGAGTAGTCAAGGGGCTAGAAATTTAAAAATTTGATCCGCACATCTTACCCACCAGAAAAGGTTTGAGTGTATAGACGATAAGAACTATCCTTCTACAACATTTCTAGGCACGTCGTACAGTCAGATTGTGGTAGCAATTTATCAGTAGCAAGCGTTTTGTACAACCACCCCATTTTGTAACTGTTTTAGAAAAAGTGTGACATATGTATAAAGAATTTTATATAAATGATACGTATACTTCTTCTTTACTGCTAAAAACTTATTTGCACACCTATGCGACTACGGGGACATATATTTACGTCTGGAAACACACCCATGTATTATTTATGCCACATCTATGCAGTCCTAATTACCCCACCCATCAAGTTATACACACAAATACAAATGCATGTGTTTTACCCCGGGTGCCAATTTGATCTACCTCAAGTACCTTGCAACCCCCAGGACAATTTTTATGGTTATGACCTCTGAAATGCAAAGAAATTTTGTCCTCAACGATAAACTTGTTTACACTTTGTAAAATGGATGGTTTCCATGTCAACCATAAATGCGATTCTTGACCATGGGGGTGTACATACAAAATTGGTCAGATATATGCTGTTACTTATTCCAAAACATTTAACTTGGTCTGATTGAAAAGCTTAGACATAGTCTTTTCATCTTATGGTAAGTAATGCATGTTTTCTAATTTTCATATTCATGAATTTTAATGAAAATATTAAAAATGACAGAAAAATCGTAAAAATCCATAAATAAGCTTCTTTCAGGCCTAAACTATCATTGTGACACTTTGTTCTTGAACAAGTAATATCATATGACAAATTTATTGATGTCATGCGCCTAAATGAAAATTATCTCATTTAAATATTCATGAATATAAATGTCAAAAAAAGAGGAAAAATGAGGAAAGAAACTATAGCCATTGCCAAGTTTTAGATGGGTTATAATTGATTGCTAAGACAATGTTCTATAACCATATACACCTAAAATATCAGTGATTTTAAATGTATGGGTATTAATGAGGTCTTTATAAACAAGAGAAAAATCAACAAAAAGGTAGGGGTATACCAGGTCCATATCTCAGCTGCCAATTTCCTTAGAGCGCTGAAAATGGTACAAATAGAAAGCAATGATAATGCACTATTACCATTGAGTTTGATAGCCTAACCATAAGTTTTTGTACGTGTTCGGGCTTCACAGACATTAAAACAGCCTAATGTTTTTCATCATCCAGTGAAAGCTAAAATCTGAATTTCAATACTTATATTTACATTTTATATTATCAATGACGTATCCGATTTTAATTGCTCAAATCACCGCTCATTTTCATGCTATTTGACATTAAATACAACTTAACGTAATTTTGGAACAGCCAAAACGTCAAATTTTCGCGCCTAACGTCATGGCGATACGCGACCAACGTCACGACAACAAGAGTAAACAAACGTCACTGGCTGACAATGACGTCGCTCCGCCCATAGGCGTGGCCTCAAGGTCATCTAGGGCGATTGCAATAGTAATGTAAATATGAAGTAATGCGAACACACCTTTATTTTAGTAACCAATGCAAATACGTTTAAATAATTTGGCATGTTTACACGTGCATATATGTGCAGTAATTAGGTGTAATATTACGAAGTTCAGATGACGAGTTGACATATAAGGGTTATTTGATTTGTCGACCCGAAGTTGACATGGACGCAAAATTGCCTGAAAATGTCAGGTTTGTTTGGGGTACAGGGAAAGATTTTGTGCTCCAATTTATTAAATTGACATTTATTTACACACAAATCATATTCGTTGTGTTATGTGTGCTTTATGTTTGGAAATAATAGAGAAAACGAAACGCAATGATCAGCAGGGACTATTCTATGTTGCCTAGCAACGGCATCTGACAAAAATATCAATTTCGACCAAGTGCGACAAATATCCATAATTCGTGCATATAGTTGACCCTGATAAGGATGTAGATATCGACATTTATGCCAACAGCCTATCACAACGAAGAATGTCTATTCAAAAATAAATATTTCATGGAATTTAACCTTTTTTGTTAAGTAGAAGGGGCGTTGATGAAAATGTTGAGATTTAGAGAGACAAAAATTGACTCAAATTCTAGGGGGTACACATAGCCGAACCTCAATAATTTGTGCTACGTTCAACTCATCAAGGTATGTACAGTAACTTTATTAAAGGGATTATTGTACTTTGGAATGAAACGATTATTGACGTAATTATGCTCTGCATATGACACTTAATTACATATACAAAATCCATTTAAACCGTGACCAAGGTCTTTTACCTTGCATTCTCTTGTTGCTAGGCAACGAGGGTTGCTATGTGATTCAGTCAAAATAGTAATCGAATCTGGAAAAATCGATAATGCATCATTATTCTGATGTAAACTATCTTGAAAAATGGCAATGGTGAAAGAAATTACACATGAGTTCGCATTACTTCTTGGATCACCCTCGTATTTTGTAAAATAAAATATGAACATTTGTAGTTTTAGCAGAAAATTGAAGCATATGCCTCAACAAAATTTATTGATTCTTGGTTACCAGCATGCATTCCCTGTATATCTCAATACATGGCAATAAAAATTGTCCTAGCTATGAAGTGATGCCATTTTGAGCTCTACACTATTGGAGGTCGTGATATAAGCCATTTTGTTGGTATACCGCCTTCGTTTTTCGTTTATTTTCACTTATTTGTATAGATGTCATTATTATCCATACAAAAGAAATAGCTTATAATTTATATATCAGATTATAGTTATAGAATATTGTCCTAGCAATGAGTTGATACTAATTATAACTCACTAGGTCTATCAGTAGCGAAGATACATGTGATTTTGTAGGTTTACCAACTTAGTTTTCCGTAATTTTCCTCTTGATTCGAGAGGTTTTGTTAATATTCATGAGACAAAGAAAATCACTTTACATAGTTTGTAGTACAGGATGGTATGTTATTGTCCTAGTAATCAATTGATGCCATTTTCAGCACGTTAGGGCTTTTGGTTGCCGAGATACAAGTCATTTTGTAGGTTTACCCGTTAATACTATTTTTTTTAATCTAATTTATGAAGATTTCATTTTAAATTCATGAAATTGAAACTCAGATCATGCTAATATCAGATTTAGGATCATAATACATTGGCATAGCTCAATTGGATACTTCTTTCAGCATCCTGGGTTTGATAATAGCTCTGGTACAAGTGATTTTGTAGTATAACCCCTATTTTTTTCAAGATTTTTTTTCCATTCCTAATGTGTTTCTTTTATTATGTGTTTCCTTCCTTAAGTGTTTCATTAATTCTCATGAATAAACAAATTCAACGATTTGAATAATAGGTGTTAAGGTTAAATTGCTAGGTCCATGCATTCCTATGAGACCAATTATAGTATTCTAGAGCATGCTATTGTTGCTATATGACTATTTTTGTGAGTACACCCTATTCTTTAGAATCACACTGCACTAGGGATGGGTGCTGAAACTATGAAATTTCTTATCATGCAAATACGCAAATGTGTACATTCTTGAGGATAATGGTACTAAGATGGTCCCTCTGACCATGCTGACAGCCGCAAATTGATTTCAGGGATGAAAGATACATCTTGTAACCCATCCAAAACCTTGCAATAACCATAGTTTTCTCTCTTTTTTTCTAGATTTTCGACATTTATATTAATATTCATGAATATGCAATGTCACCCTTACATGAGTAAACAAACAATATAACAGGCAGGCATTGACATTGCTCCACTCATTTGCGTGACCTAGATCATGTGACAGGTAAATGCTTTTCCTTGAGATAGGAAGACTTAAGGATGACACTTTCATCTGAAGCAAAAGCAAAGAAAATGTTAATTTGTGATTGGACTTGTATAATATGTTATTTGATGCCTATCAATACTGTTATAAATACCCATTCTGTAGGGCATTTTTATGAAAGGTTGACATGATTACTTTTTAGCTCACCTGAGCCAAAGGCTAATAGGATAGGCAGGTACCTGGCATCTGTCCGTTCTTCATCATCCACCATTTTCAAAGTTCTCCTCTGAAACCACTAGGCCAATCAAAGCCAAATTTTATAGGAAGCCTCTATAGGAAGGGGGAACCAATGTTGATATAAATAATCCAGGTTACATGACCAAGTTAGCCGCCATGTCTATAAATGGTAAAAACCCTTCAAAAATCTTCTCCAGAACTGGTGGACAGGTGGACTTATTTCAAAGAAACTTGGCATGAAGCATTGATGGCTAAAGTACTGCAATGTATATATAAATCATGACCCTGTGATGGCCTAGACCTATTTTACAGCAAGGTCAACATAGGTCGCCAATGTGATAGTTCGTCTCTCACTAATGAGAAAGACCATCATTATTTCTTGAATAGTGCTGATGTGTGTATTCTGTTAGTCGTGATGGACTCTGGAAAATCATGGCCAAGTTTGGCTGTCCACCCAGATTCATAGCAATGGTGCGGCAGTTTCATGATGGCATGCAGGCACGTGTGCAAAATGATGGGAGAGTTCTCTGAACCATTTGAAGTAACAAATGGGGTCAAACAAGGCTGTGTTCTGGCACCAACACTGTTCAGCATGATGTTTTCTGCCATGCTTATGGATGCTTTTCAGGACAGTGACACTGGTTTTCCAATCAGGTACCGTTTTGATGGCAACATATTCAACCTCAGAAGGTTGCAAGCCAAAACTAAGGTCCAGACTGATGTGCTAGATGAGCTCCTCTATACAGATGATATGGATAAGAATGCCAGCACAGAGGCAAAAATGCAAAGAGCCATGGATCAAGTCTCACATGCATACGCCAATGTAACTGAATGACGAAAACTGTTAAAATGTCATTTAAAGTGAAAATCTTGCAGGCAATGGGCAGTAGGACTGAACATTTATGATTCTGAAAAAAAACTGGACACCAGGGGCTCATATGCCTCCACCCTGATGCAATATACATGTATATTACCATAATATTCAAACATCTTCTCTGAAACCACTTGGCTAGTCAAAACATCTATAGGATTGGGGAACCAATGTGTATATAAATAACCGAGATCAAATGACCAAGATGAGCACCATGCCCATATGTGATAAAAACCCTACAAAAATCTCCAGAACCGGTGGACCAATTTCAACGAAACTTGGCATGAAGCATTGATGGCTAAAGCACTACAATGTATATTAAATCATGACCCAGTGATGACCTTGACATATTTTTAGGCAAGGTCAACATGGGTTGTCTATGCATTTGAATAGGGAAAACTGTTAAAATGTCATTTAAAGCGAAATGGCAAATAAACCGAATATTACTCTAAAAAAATAACCAAAAAATGGCCCAAGGCATCATCTTCCCATGAACTGGGGCTAATTACTATAATATTCAAACATTTACAGGACGAGTGGTCCTCTGGTTGTATTTTTAATTAGCTTTGAAGGCTGTGTTCATTTAGTTGGTAAAGAAAAAGTTGAATTTGGTGCTAGATTTATTTAATGGCATTTTTTGCATAAAATAAATGAAAAAAAAAAACAACTAAAAAGTAAAAAATTAATAACTGTGGCATTTTAGAAGTTTCTATTTTAGAAAGGCATATCTTAGAACTGCCGACACCTTGCCACAAACATGTTTCGTATAGAGAAAATCTGCACTTTGTGAAAATGGAATGCTTTTTCATAATACTATATGGGCCACAACGCGAGATAATTTTTTGAGTATTAAAAAAACAATGTTACTGTTAATGTATAATGTTTTTAGAGGCTGTTAGTCTTTATATGACCAAATATTCAAGATATTTTGTGAGTTATGATCAATTTATTACATGAACCCTACAGACGTCATTATCCTGCAAAATGACGTATAAGCTGTGTAATGCATTTCTCAAGTTAATAGAGCCTACAATACTTGATGCATTTGCTTAAAACTGGTTAAGCACTGGTCAGAGCATGTTGTTTTGATAGAAGCATATCATCCTTACAATTCAATGAAATTATTTTGTCTATTTTATGATGATGTGGTTGCTATGGTTACCATTTAACGATAGATAAAGGAAAATTAAGTCTATGATGGGCTAAACCAAGGGCAGATAACCCCAAATATTCAAAATAAATATGTTTTTAAACTCAT
This sequence comes from Rugalucina vietnamica, assembly GCA_964017185.1. Taxonomy (NCBI): domain Eukaryota; kingdom Metazoa; phylum Mollusca; class Bivalvia; order Lucinida; family Lucinidae; genus Rugalucina; species Rugalucina vietnamica. Next base: position 7,347,259 of record OZ024877.1, on the reverse strand, counting down.
TCATTTGATAGCCCTGTGTTCAAAGGTTACAAACACAGTGTTATTTCTAAAACGTATATGACATGATTTTTCCGATTTTTTGGCGCTTCTACTGGTAATGTCAGAATGTCCGAAGGTACATTTTGTCACGTTGCGGTTCATATATGATATATATAGTGACATTTTGTAACTGATTGTGTTCTTATCAATAACAACAGTATTTGTACAAAGGCATTAAAATTTTGAAGAAATGCTTTTATTTTGTGTTTAAGCTGCCATTGTCCACTTACCGTTTGCTATGGAGGTATAACTACAGAGATTCAGTTTGGTGTCAGCCTCCATAGTCTGAAATGTCTGTTTGACAACACAAACACTGCACTTTGTGATTTGCATATACAAATTGTAATCCGCAGTGCATCAGGATAACATGTCCATGTGATATATACCCCATTATACCCCACTTTTGTATAAAATAAAACTTGGGTATGCAGGGGTATACCTATTTTTCTTATTTTTGGTCCAAAACATAGGTTGTCGGTACTCGTTAGAACCGTCTCGCCGAGGCTGTTCTAACATGTACCCACAATCAATGTTTTGGGCAACACTTAAAAATATCAAATTTTTTCTAATGAAATTTTCAATTTTGACAACTAAAGAGAATCTTTTAATATTGTATGGGCCTGTTTTCGTAATGGTAATCCAGATGTCAAGAAGACAAAAACAGAAGGTCAGAAATGATGGAAAATGTACGTGGAAAAACTGTAAATTCAGTGGTAACTCTCTGAATGGATAAGCACCATATTTTCACTTTACACCCCTCATGCACTAATGCACTAGTCATTTGTAACCACGGTCCCCACCCCCGGGGGAGGGCAGGGGATAGCAGTTGAAATGAGTGGGGCTTTGACCAAAGTTATGCCACGGCAGTGCGGGGAAATGTCAGGGGTTTGCTTTATTTCATAGACAAAAAGGGCTGTGAAATGAAATGATAGCAGGCTGCGGGGGATAAAACAGCAGTGGTTTTACCAACTAGCAGTCTCTGCAGGGTAGGGCTTTTAGCGGGGATTTGCTGGACCAAAAGTCAAAGTCCCTGCTATTCACTGGGGGTGGTGGGGTTGGCGGGGTTTACAATTGCCTAGTGCATAATAAAACACAACACTGGTAACTGATGCATACATTTACAATATTTGCACAAAGACAATGTGGGAATATCATGAACAACAAAACTGGTTGAACATATGAGCCGTCTCTTGGGAAAACCAACAATGTGGTTTCCGAAAAGGTCTGACGCAAACCGGCCTGTACAGCTACAGAAGCAGGCTAGAAGCTTGAAATTTTGGAGTTAAGTAGAGGAGGAATTGTACTATCCGAGTAGCGAAAACAAAGGCGCTGATCAGCTTCGCGGTTACCGTGAAGCTGATCTGCGCCTTTGTTTTCGCCTATGCAGATTGTTGGTTTTCCCACGTGGCGGCTCATATCTTGAACAAAATTTTATTACATGCCATATACAAAATGACATCAAGATAAGTCTGTACAAATATAGGGCTGCATTCTGACAAGATTGACTCTGAGAAATTGACTTCTATTGATAAATCAGAACAGCCTAAGCTTGTATTCAATTTGAAAAAAGTCTTTGTGATTTTGTGCAAAGAACCAAGCATGTTATATATTTTTTTAAATGTGATTTTCAAACTATACACCTACAGTTAGAAAACAAGCATTATAACTGTCATATGAGCCGTCTCGTGAGAAAACCAACAATGTGGTTTCTGAAAAGTTCTGACACAAACCAGACTGTAAAGTCATAGAAGCAGGCTAGAAGCTTGAAATTTCGGATTTAAGAAGTCTCAGCTGAGACTAAAATTTATCCTGCTCACAAATGTTAAAATGCCAACTGCCAACAATTGTTGGCATTTTAACATTTATAAGCAGGATAAATTACTAGTTGATGAGATTTGAACCTGAATTTTCCACTAATTTTTGACTATTTCAACATTTATGAGCACTTGAAATTTCATGCTCAGCTGAGCTGAGCTTGAAAAAAGTTTTATAATCTCGGGGCCTGGAATCAGCTTAAAATTAATTGTTCACAATTCTTGGAGACTCCAAGAATTGTGAACAATTAATTTTAAGCTGATGGATATCTTAGGATGTTTTTGTGAGGGTGCAACCCATTAAAGACAATCTCCCTGAGATTTATTTATTCTTGCAGAGATATCTATGTGCATAGCTGTTTGAGGCCGGTTTCGATTGGTCGAAAGCCGTGTTCAAACAGCAAAACCCATGTTCAAATCATGAAATTCATGTGCCGTTTGAACATGGGTTTGGGGCGACGTCATTGGTCAATGCGACGTGACGTCATGTGTTTCGTAGAAACAAAAAGACTGACGTTGAAGAAGCTCCGCGGTTTTCGGTGAGTTTTTATGTTGCTAATGTTATTTTCAAGAGATTTCAAGGGGATTAAGGTGAAAATGCAAGAATAGCGATCAACCACATGGTTTGTTTCAGTGTTCAAACATTCGTTGGATCACTCGGAAGGGGTTTGAACACGCGGCCTGCGGCCTTGTGTTAAAACACCTTCCTTGTGATCCATGGAATGTTTGAACACTGAAAGCTATTGTTGATCCCTATATTAAATGCCACCTAATTGGTAAAGTGATAATTCGTAAGTGTACATGTACTTTACACCATGATTACCAGTAACCTCAAAGGTATAAACAAAGTTTTGCTAGGGGCCTGATTTTGATGGAAAAGTTATCTTACTGGTTTGATTAATGTCTATATCTCAATGAATAAAAGAAACACTATAGTCCGGTTTTGACCCCTGAGCCATGACCTCTAGGTTGAATCCTCTGTAATCGGTAAAACGCGTAAAAAGTTAGGTTTTTACAAAAGTAGTCCGCTACCTTTGTAACAGATCATCGCAAAAAGATATATTTAGCTGTCCTAAAATGTATGCAGGCATGGCACGGTGGATGTGATACTAAAGGTCATGGCTCAAGGGTCAAAATCGGACTATAGGCTGAACATTTGAAATCTGGATCAATGAATAAAATATATAAAAACTTTTGATACTAAAATAGTACAAAACCACACAATATCAAGCTGCCTGCAGCTCTTCAATTAAAATGCTTTATGATTTGATAATCACTGACAATAAAAGATTCTATAGTGCCATACAATAATTTACTTAACATGCCATACAATCACTAGATCCCTAAAAATACATGTATTATGAACATTCAAATAAATATAGAACAAAATAGCACCTCGCTCCTTCAAATTAATGCCTCATTATTATCCTGAGAATATTGGCAACATTCATTGATGACGAGATGGCAAATTTCATGACTGTGTTTTAGACTGATCCTACAGCCTCTGATCTGGGTATGACATCAGAAAAACATGTCCGTGAAATGCATACCCCCCTGAACCCCACTTTTATATAGCAAAACTGGGGTATGCCGGCGTATACCTATTTTTCTTATTTTTGCTCCAAAACATAGATTGTGGGTACTCGTTAGAACCGCCTCGCCGAGGCGGTTCTAACGTGTACCCACAATCTATATTTTGAGCAAAAATAAGAAAAATATATAAATTTTTCCAGTGAAAATTTTCATTTTTACAACCAAAAAAATTTCTGTATATTGCATGGGCAAGTTTTTGTAATGAACTGACTGAACAGGATCATAACAAAATATGAGCGGCCCCATAGGAAAACCAACAATTGCATAGGCGAAAACACAGGCGCAGATCAGCTTCGCGGTAATCGCGAAGCTGATCAGCGCCTTTGTTTTCGCTACTCGGATAGTACAATTCCTCTTCTACTTAAATCCGAAATTTCAAGCTTCTAGCTCTATTCTGTGCTTGTACAGGCCGGTTTGTGTCAGACCTGTTTGAAAACCACATTATTGGTTTTCCCACGAGGCGGCTCATATCACACAACCAAATTAATGGCAGTGTCAGTTTGAAGAATTCTCAAATAAATGTATATGTTTTGTGGTATAACATCTCTGTCAGCAATTTTTCAGTCATTTTGGGATAGAGGCACACCTTACTGTGTATTCACCATTATTTTAAGAAGATAGTTGTCTTTCTCAAGATCACAACTCAGCTCCAGTGGGATTTGTACCCGCTTCTCTTAATCCACATTCTTTGTTAAGACCACTGCAAGCATTTTTTATCCCACTATTAACTCAGCATTTTTATCACATTCTCAACAGCATTCCACTATCATGTGACAGAGTTCGTAGCCATATTAAACAGAATCCTGGACTTTTCCTGCTCAAACACTTCGTACATGGCTGGTAAGTCTTTGTCTGCGTCCAGAACCAACACGGGGGCCGGGGGCTGAAATGGGGACTTCTTGATTAACCAGTCTTCGTGTAGGTTGTGGAGATCTTGGAGGTACTTCTGGAATACAAATGAGCTATATCATGAGAAAATCTACCAATGGGGTTTGTTTATGAAGTAATCGGTCTTCGGTAAATAGATATACCGGTACATAGCTATCAATGTTATACTGTTTTATACACTCACTTTAAATAAAATTTGTCTTAGGTAGGAGGCAAACCAGTCCTGGCTTGTGGTTTTACATTACTTTTATGATAATGTAAGTTTAATTTGATTTACTTGTAAATCATCATCCGGTAAACATGTCCGTGCAATGAATACCCTCTTAAACCCCACTTTTATATAGCAAAACTGGGGTATGCGGGGGTATACCTATTTTTCTTATTTTTGCTCCAAAACAAAGATTGTGGGTACTCGTTAGAACCGCCTCGGCGAGGCGGTTCTAACGTGTACCCTCAATCTATGTTTTGAGCAAAAGTAAGAAAAATATAAAAAAAATTTCTGATGAACTTTTAAATTTTTACAGCTGAAAAAAATCTCTGTATATTACATGGTCAAGTTTTCATAATGTGGTTATAGACCAGCTGCTGTTCAATTACATGCAATCAGCAACTTTGCTTTTCCTTCATACATCAGGAAAACATGTCCGTGAAATGAATACCCCCTCATACCCCACTTTTATATAGCAAAAATGGGGTATGCAGGGGTAAACCTATTTTTCTTATTTTTGCTCCAAAACATAAGATTGTGGGTACTCGTTAGAACCGCCTCGCTGAGGCGGTTCTAACGTGTACCCACAATCTATGTTTTGAGCAAAAATAAGAAAAATATAACAAAAATTCCGACAAAATTTTCAATTTTTACAGCTGAAAAAATTCTCTGTATATTGCACGGGCAAGTTTTCGTAATGGTACAATACTTGAATTGTACCCAGTTTTTCTAAAGTTACTTACTATAGGTATTGCTTGTTCTTCTGGTCTCAGTCTTTTCTTGATTCTTTCATGAACAACTTCTGGTTTCGTTTGGAGGTAGACTGTAAACAGAATGTAAGCCATTAATAGTTTACTAATAATATACAGGCCTCCTAGTAGCCCACTTGAAAAATATAGGTTTTTATACAGGTTCCTTTTAACCAAAATATAGGTTCTTTTATAGGTTTTTCACCAAAAATATAGGCTATTTTAAGGTCTTTTTTCTCACTTCCATCATAATTTTAGCAGCTAATTAATCAGGCCGGCGCTCAAGAGTTACTATACAAAAGAACAAGAAAGCCCACACATGAGCGAGACAAGTTTGTGAGGAATGAAATAGTTCTCATGCTATCAGATTTATTTTTAGAGAGAATTTTACATGATAAAACCTGTGTGTATAAAGAGTACAGATTTGTCCCCTTGGCTTTCTTTGAACGAGTGAGCGAAGCGAGTGAGACAATTTTGCAAAAATGGTGTATTTTTAGATCGTTTTAGAGACATTTTATAAAGTAAAACAGTCAGATTTCATGAAACATTGGGCTTTAATATCTGGGGAAAGAGCACAAATTTACTACTTGGAAATCGAACGAGCGAGTCTTTCGAGGAAAATTTTGTGAAAATAAAATAGATTTCAAGCTTTCAGAGGGCATTCCAGAGAGGAAGATGATTTTACAAAATAAACCCTGCTTTTTTCAAGTTCAGAAAACATGTAAATGACAAACTCATTATCTGTATATATTTCTAATTATGTGAAATATTGTGAACCTGTATGTGTATTGCCACCTTGGTCTGAAAGAAATGTAAGCCTGTGTGTCCCCTTATCGTTTAATAGTGATAACCCATTTTTATACGAATTTAAATTTTCTGCTTAATAAGCCTGGAGTCTTTAATAGATATGACTTGAGCAGATTTTGAAAGAAAGCTGCTTTCTTCCAAATCCTGGAGCTTCATTATTGTGAATTGATATTGCAACCAAAATAAAATGAATATACCTGTCAGCAGCATATACTGCAAAACTCAAAAAAAAGAAAAACAAAATCATGAACAGCTGTTCAAAGAATGCATCTTCAAAACATTTTCAAGCACCAGAAAACAAACACTGGTCTTAAAATGATTCATCTTGCTTTTCTGCAAAAATTATAGGTTTTTGTAGAAAAATATAGGTTACAGTACATTATCCAGTTCCGGGTCACTTTTTTTTCGAAGTGGTTTCCAGATAATTGCTCACAGCAAACTAGGTTTCGACCTTACCATTAAAAAGTATAATCCTTCTTCTAAATAATGAATTTTAGTCTGATTAATTGTGAATATTCTGTGGGCCACACGATGGCTTTGAAGCAGACCACCAATTTATCCAGTTCCGAATCATTTATCCATTTCCGAATCACTTGCGATAATTTTTAAACAGGACACTCTCTGGCGCTATTGCGTTATGATTTTGAGTTTGTAGCTTCATTACTTCTTTATAAAACAAGACTTACAAACAGTTTACCATTTCAGATAGAAAAAAAGTGTCCAAAAAACTGGGGCTGTGCATTGGTTATTTTCATTTTTGTTTGTTTGTTGGTTTGTTTGTTTGTTTGTTTTGTTGTTGATGTTTTATGAGTTTAACTTTCACCTGTTTGATTAACATTGAATTTCGCGATGCAGATCGACTGCACAAAGAATCACCTGCGTAAGAAAACGACCATTTGATTTTTATTATTGGGGAGGAGGGGGGGGGGGGGCTGTAAGATTTAAAAAAAAAAAAAAAAAAAAAAAAAAAAAAAAAAAAAAAAAAAAAAAAAACAGGATCCAATTTTGGCCGAAAAACATATCTAGGGCAGAGTAAATTCTGTATTACTATCTTACGTATTGTAATATATACCAATAAAAAGACAGGACCGTGTCGTGAGAGAAAAATAATATCAAGGCCCGGAAACATTTTCCAGCCCCCCCCCCCCCCCCTCTTAAAATTCATTCATTTATTTATCTATCTATCTTGGGTCAGTTTACGTCCCTTTTAAGATCATTTAGCTCATATGAGACGAGCCGGTCAGATGGTGTGGTGAAAACGGGCGAACCCCGAGAAAAAAAGGAATAAAAAAACCTGGCATATCTTCAAGCAGAACTTGTCTCACATGAGCCCACAACAAACACAGCGGTGAGACGATCGAATGAAACGCGTTAATGAAATCAGCTCTTCACCACTCGGCAACGGGGTGGGGGGTTTGGCATTCATTTATTTAGTTAAGTTTTGGTAAATGCATAGCCACTTTTCGGGAAACACCTACTCACTATACTACTATGTCAAAAGAAGAAATCAAAATAATAGATAGAACAATTTTGAAAGAGAGAGAGAGAGAGAGAGAGAGAGAGAGAGAGAGAGAGAGAGAAAGAGAGACGTTGCTAGATTCCTTATATGAGGACCAAAAAGCATAACTCGGCGCTCAACGTCAGGATCGAACCCAGTGTCTGTCCTTCTTGGCTTTGTTGTATGGTTATATTTGAAGCACGTTTAGTTTAGGATGTCGGGGCATCCTAACTTGCCCCCCCCACCCACTTTTTGATTCAGTTTAACGTCCCTTTCATGATTATTTCAGCTCATATGAGACGCGCCAATCAGTAGGTGGGACGAAAACGGGAGAACCCCGAGAAAATCAAAACCACCTGACACGCTCGCAAGCAGAACTTGGTTTGTCTCACATGGCCAGAGCGGGATTCGAACCCACACTAGACACAGCGGTGAGAACTTTGGGCACAAGTCCCATAAAATGGGGGCAAAGTCCTGACATGACCATAGCTGTGGACTATAACGTTAAGCATCAATTCAAAAAAACTGCATTGCAAATGAAAGACTGTGGTATTGTGGCGACACGCACGCACGCACGCACGCACGCGCACACACACATATCAAATAAAATACTTACTGAGATTTAAACACTCCCTCCTCAGTTCCTTTAGGTCTAGCGCTAAGACGTGTACTGCGATATTAGTAGATTTACGAGTACATGTACTATGTCGACACAATTAATTTTTACTGACCCGAAACTGGCTAAATTGGTAGATAAAATTAACAAGCTCCTACGCAACAGAAAATCAATAAATGAAGTTCAGTTTTCCTGGTGTGTTATAATTAATGTTGGAACGCATGTTGGAACCAAAAGTGTAAAAAAATAATGTTCAAGGTTCATCCATTTTGCGGAAAACTGCACCTTGCGGATAATTACATAAGTGCAATATACATTCTAATTCGACAGGTCATCTCGAAGAACAGATTTATTTTTAGCATGCAGATAAGTTTTCAAAATCTGACTTCGTGCAGAGGAAGAGAAAAAGATAGACTTCATGACCATACAAAATATTTGTTTTTTGATTGAACAACTGTTGTGTAATTCGTGACGATACGACCACTTGATTCGGAACTGGATAAGATTCGAAACCGGATAAATTACTGTATTTATAGGTTTTTAGCCATTTTTGGGGCAAAATAAAGGTTATATAGGTTTTTGCTAATTTGACAATAAAATTATAGGTTTTTACAGGTTTTATAGGTTTCGCTAGGAGGCCTGAATATACAGCAGCCATTTAACATTCATTCTGTGTTTGTGGTGATGATTAGAAAATGGCTGATTCAGTATCATAAGTTAGATAGAGGCAGTTTTGTTGTCAGAGTTGTGTTTTTAAAGCATTTGGTAGTTGGCATTCAGTAAAGTGTACCTGGCACTCAAGGTAACCACATCATAACCAGCTTTTTGCACTCATATGCAAAACCAAAGATGCAGATCAACTGAACAGTTTCTTTGTTTTTTTGCTCCATGGAAAGAACAATTCCTCTTTTCAATCCAAATTTCAAGCTTCTGGCCATCTATCATGCTATGACTGCATCAGGAAAACATGTATCTGAAATGTATACCCCCTTAAACCAAGTTTATACAGAAAAACTGGGGTTTGTAGGGGTATACCTATTGTTCTTATTTTTTATCCAAAACATAGATTGTGGGTACTCACCGAGGCGGTTCTAACCTGTAACCACAATCTATGTTTTGGGCAAAAATAAGAAAATTATCAAAAATATTACTATGAAAATTTTATTTTTTTTCTGGTGAAAAAATCTATGTATATTGCATGGGCTTGTTTTTGTAATGATTTAGGCTAATTTGTGTGGAACCTGGTCATCAGACATGGTGGTTTATTGTGACAAGGCTCCTATAATCTTACCAATGAGATCAACTTTGATATCATGATACGAGACCAGCCAGTTAAACCATTGTGATAATATACTGTACTCTAGGTCTGACATAGTACCACTGAAACAAAACATGGTAAACTTTAATATCATGATACGAGACCAGCCAGTGAAACCATTGTGACAATATACTGTACTCTAGGCCCGACATAGTACCACTGAAATAAAACATGGTAAAATTATTTAAACATGTACTTCAGTGATATGTTAAAATTAACATTGGTTCATGCAAAAGATATACTGGTACTCTGGCACATTATTTTGTGGAATAATATTCCTGCCTTTCACTAGTCCAAGAGTAGCAAGTTGAATAATGAGCATTAAATATTGGTAAACTGCCGTGGGCAGGTATATTTTGTAATCCTAATATGCCTTCATATTTCAACTAATATGCCTTCGTATTTGAAGTGGACCTAAAGTATCATCATTTAATGTTGACTTTTAGAAAACCTTCATCCCAAATATGACCAGAAATGTATTGACTAACCATAAAAAGTAAAACAAACAAAAAGAAAATGACCTCACCTTTTATGAAGATTCTCTATGAAACAGTATCTGCCACTGAACAGGGATCTCTCCATGATTTTAACAGGACATGTCTGTAAAAGTTAGTTATATGCATACTTGAAGGTATAAAAAGTGCTCTCACATATTCTGAATTTCTCTTGCACATTGGCTAACAGTGGAGAGTCATTACTGTTTGTTAACATTTCATATCCATTATTTTGAGGCATTTGTGGAACATGCGCCCATAATTTGCAAGGGAAGCAGATTCTAATTTTTCCCCTACAAATCAATGATTAAACATTCTTAATGATGGTATAAGATCCAGGCTGGGAGGATGAGCACACAATGCTGATCTAAGTCTTTCCCCGGCCAATTATTGGGTGTCATGACATCCTAATGTTGGGTTGGTGCCCTACAAAATGGAGGCAAACTACTGACATGACCATAGCTGTAAGCTGTTGGCTAGGAAGTTAAGCAACAAATCAAATAAATCAATAAATAAATAAAAATGAGCCGCCACATGGGAAAACCTACAATCTGCATATGCGAAAATAAAGCCGTAAATCAGCTTCGCGGTAACCGTGAAGCTGATCAGCGCCTTTGTTTTCGCTACACGGATAATACACTTCCTCTTCTTCTTAAATCCTAAATTTCAAGCTTCTAACCATCTTCTGTGACTGAACAGCCCGGTTTGTGTCAGACCTGGTCAGAACCCAAATTGTTGGTTTTCTCACACACGCTCAAATAGGATGTAAACTTACATGAGGTTGTGTGTGTAGATTGAGCATTGTGAGTTGTGAGTATGACTGGAACATCCCTCCCCATCGCACTGGATCTTCATACATCTTCGCCTACAGAAAGAAATCATACATGCAGGGTTAGTTGGTTAGTTAGTTGGTTGAGTTTTGGCTCAGTGTCACAACCAACATTATACCAGTCATCTTGGGACAGAATGTATGTCATTACAAAAATTCGCCCATGCAATATACTGCATTTTTTTCAGCAGAAAAATCGGAAAATTTCACTGGAAAAAATAAATGAAAATTTTAATATTTATGCTCAAAACATTAATTGTGTGTACAAGTTAGAACCCCCTCGCTGATGTGGTTCTAACAAGTACCCAAAATCTCTGTTTTGGACCAAAAATAAGAAAAGTAGGTATACCACCGTAAACCCCAGTTTTACTATATAAAAGTGATGTATGAGGGGGTATACATCACGTTGACATGTTATAATGATGTTAAAGAACTTGACATGAACAAATGTATTAAAAAGGGCATATACTGCACTTGTACCAAATATGGATTAAAAATTCAGTCTGTGTGCTCTTTCTGCCACATGCAATATGTACTGCTGGAAGTCATAACAAATTACACACATGAAACTCACCAACACATTTTGACCATCAAGATTTCTCCATTGGCTAGTTGGTTCCTCTAGGACCTGAATAATGAATAAACATTTTTTATTCTTTAACCAAAGGCATTACAATTGTAACACTATGAATCTAACTGCACTTTTTCAACAAAGTTGTTAAAATGATAATTTTGGTAAGAAAAACAAGCAAAAAAAGACAACAAAAAACAAAAAAAAACACATGATAATTGATGTATTTGCATTTAATAGTTTGTTCTTCTGTTAAAAACATTGTGGTTCCGTTTTTATTAGCATACATGTAACATTTAGTATTTCCCTGTCCCATAAACTGGTACACCATTATCACCAAAAGTGACAACTGGCATAGGTAACTGTCTCCTTGGTTTTCATTGGCTTATTCAAAAATCGATAATCCAATCAAACCTAGCGTAACATAGTTTCAAATATTATGCAAATCATTAAGATATTTCTTCTAATTGATTATTGAGCCATTATTATTATTTCCATCATTCATTCTTTATTTAATCGTCATTCCAAAGACTTATGTTACGAAATAATGCAATAAACTTCAAGAATTATGCAATTTAATCGAAATCTCGTGTCTCATGGGCAGAATCCTGCCCGTTTTCAATAGCCTATACATGTCCCAATATACGTACAGGGCAGGTACAAGTCAACCTGTCCCATTGAGCACACTTTGGCAACTGATCAGACTGGAAGGATATGAAGATGAATCTGAAAAATTTTATGGCATCAAAATGGACTTGTTCACTTACCTGTACAATACCAGTAAATTTCTTGAAGTACTCTAGCAGTCTTGTTTTTCCACTGGCTATGTTACCCTCCACACAAACCTATATTGAAAAAACATGAGTAGTCAATGAAAGCAATATACTCCAGTGTCAAGTGGTCATAGTGTAGATAATGGTTATGTCAGTGAAAGATCAGCATGTGCTAAATCTAAGCTGCTACTGACATTTAAAACTGGCTCAACAAATTAGAGAATCATGAGAAAACCAACAATCTGCATATGTGAAAACAAAGGCGCAGATCAGCTTCGTGGTAACCGCAAAGCTGATCAGCGCCTTTGTTTTCGCTACTCAGACAGTACAATGCCTCCTCTACTTAACTCCAAAATTTCAAGCTTCTAGCCTGCTTCTGTAGGCAGGCAGGAAGGTTTGTGTCAGACCTAGTCGGAAACCCCGAAGACCATTTTTCTCGCGTCGCGGCCCATATCTAAGTCTCATGTTACTATCAGAACTATATAAGTTAACTAATATGGCAGAGAATTAATTATTTAACCAGCCTGTGTTGACATTATTTCCCCAAATAACTATACATGAATGCATGAAAAGCTATAGTATACATGTAGCTCACTGATTTTTTTTAATTCATTAGAGAGAGAGACAAAAACTTACTGTAAATGATGTTTTCATTCTTGAGTTATGAACACCCCTAGCTCTGTGGACTGAAATACAACAACGATCACATATCAATATTTCACACACAGAAATAGAAATCAATATACGAGCCAGTAGCCTTTCTTTGTCTCGATGCTACAGATTTTCTGACTGATCAATAAGAATTTGCCTACGATTCGATCCCAGTTAATTTGGAGTTAACATAATATCAAAGAATTTTTTGTAAACAATTAAGTGTTACCTCTAAGAAACACCTTTTGACAATGTTTTCTGCTGAACATGCCTTTTAAATTTATAACTGCATTTGAGAGCATGTTGCTGCATGGAACTTCCAGGAGGCTATTTTTAGAAATTATAATATTAGCTGGTTTTCCAATTGCATTCATACACGATCTACAAAGAATAGTTAAGCCGGTAAACAGTTCTATCTGCGCGCCAACTGGTGGTGACCTTGGATTTTCCGGTCATTTAAAAATAAATGCCTTAACAAGAAATATCTTTAAAAAGGACATTCGACAGTCTCAGGGCCCGGAACGATCAAGTTTGCACCAAAGACACCAGGTGTGAAAAAAGAAACACTGCAAAACATGAAAATAAGAGAGACCATGGACTTGACTATCACATATTTTCATTTGTATTGATATTTTTTCATTTAATTGGATTTCGAATCTGGATATTTTCATACATTGTATGATGTGGCAAAGTAAATACGCTTGCACATCACATGCCAGTCATTCCAGAAATAACGTGCATTCTGAGTAATGAAAATGGATCAAAGGTGATGACAACTAATTATGCCCCTAGTGGTTCATATCATTAGATACATCCATTCAGAAACCAAAATAACTCAAATGTTTTATTGTTCTTGATTGATTTGATCTATATCAAAAATTTTATGTATGGCCTTGACCCTCAAGTGTCAACTCCGTTACGAACATTTTCTTGTCTATAAATCACTACATGTTAATGAAATACATAAAACAATTTGTTAGGAAATAAGAGTTTACAATTTCTTAATGTACAAATGCAAAAGAAACAATTCCAGATTACTTAAGAAGCAAATTTTTCACTTTTACAACCACAATTATCAATATTTAGGGAAACTCGGTCAGTTTTGTTGTCCAAAATGGTGATTGCTGCACACAAGAAATAAATTTAAAGTGGAATTTCGACATTTTGATAATGATTGCATAGTAGAGATAAGGAAATGAAAGCATTTTTATATTTTTAAGTAAGCTATTTTATATTTTTTAAATATTTTACCCCATGTAACGGAGTGGACATTTTAGTAACGGAGTGGACATTGTAACGGAGTTGACAATTCTAAACCGGCTTTTTCAACAAATGATGTAAATGTTTCATTTAATTCCTTTTATCTATTTTACTCTACTCACTTTTATTTGACTGTAAACACATGTGCATCTCTCATAAACTGCCATGTGGTTGTCAGTAGACTGTTAAAAGTAAAGTCTGTCAACTCCGTTACAAAACTCATTGTAACGGAGTTGACCGTAACGGAGTTGACATTTTTTGCTTTTTGTAACGGAGTTGACCGTAACGGAGTTGACAATTTAATAACATTTTATGACTAAGTTTCTTTATTCGGAAGTGTTATCGTGAAAACTGAACATTAACCACACCTGGGTATTATCATTATTCTATTGTTTCATTGATTTTGACTCGCTGCATATTATCTGTATGAAACGGTATGAACGGAGTGGACCAAAAATTAGTATACGCAACATAGGAATCACTTAAAAACAATTTTTTTTTACTAATAGCTACGTAACAGTCTTCACTAGCATATGATTTCCTATTTCCACAGTACAGAATCTGCACATACTGATCAACAATTTTGTTTACAAATAGGTAATTACCAAATTATGGCCAAAAATATCGACCGTAACGGAGTTGACATAAAAGTGAGGGACATATGTCACGGATGTGATAAATCACACATATAAAGGCAAGCATTGATTTACTGAAGTTATTTAGCTTAGATTGCATCTTAACTAATAATTACTGGCAAAACACGGCATCATTTTGATAATTTATCTGATAGAAATACTCAAACATGCCGAAAACCTGTGAAAGGGACATGCTGTTTTTGCATATGTGGGGGTTGTTCCGTCAGTGGCTGTCTTAGAAAATGTTGCCTATTGCAAAACAAGCATATTTAGTTTTACGTATGTGTATTAGTTAAATGAAAAACATCGCAAATTTCAAATTGTTTTGCTTATTTTGTGATATATCGTGATAAATACCACAGGGACATAGGAATTCACGTTATTTTTGGAATGACTGATGTAGGACACAGGCGAAAACGTTTTCCATTCAGAAAATGAATCATTTTCCATTAACATGTGTTAAAACTGCAGCGTATGGATTAGAGCTCCCAGAATTCTTCCATAATGGTCGATAGACTGGGAAATGTTATTCAACATTAAAAAATGTCATCAGCTACATGTCGGGCCGCAAGACACAGCTAGGATACACTTATACCATAGTAGGGTAAAAGTGATAGGACCAAAACAGTCTTCAAGACTTTTTTGATCCTATGACGTCACATCCGGTCGCCATCTTGACATGACATCACATCCGATCGCCATCTTTGATGACGTATATCCGGTCGCCATCTTGTTTGACCTCACATCCGGTAGCCATCTTGGATGACATCATGTCCTGTCGCCATTTTGGTATGGCGCAATATCCGGTCCGCCATCTTGGATGATGACATAGAGCGTCACTCTCACCAAACTGGGTCATCTATTGTTCGCACACCTGCGCTCGGTGGATCCCTAATGCGTTATTGGATACGGTTTCCATTTTTAGAACAGCTGATGCCATCCGGGCGGCACCCACTGTCTGGAATGCGGTCATCATTCGATACACACCACACCCGCTGTAGCTCAGTCGGTAGAGCGCCTGGCTGTAAACCAGGAGGTCGGTGGTTCGATCCCACTCCGCGGGATTTTTTTTTAATTGGCTCTCGAAGAAACAGCTATGTGTTAACTTTTTAATAGCAGTAACTTTCATTTAACTCACACTTGTTGTCGGATAAGCCTATGAACTAGACAAACACGGACAATGAGGCAAAGAATGCCATTTTACAGAGATTTGTTCTTTTGTTTTGGGTGGGTCGAGACACCAGCGGCTAGGTAACAATACGGGCTCTGTTTCTAATTATAGATCTGACCCAGAAATTCGCGTTTGGATGAAATATATGCCTTTCACATCAATTTTATCAGTTAGTTTTTCATAGCACGTCATGGCGCAAGCGCAATTAGACGCCGTCAATTTTAGCATGTGTAAACCGGAGCTTTCTAGTTTGCTTTGTTTAGTCGAAAAGAAGGAAATTATTTGTTGGATAGATGACAGATTTTCTTTCGAAGTAAAACGTACGAAACAAGGTACTATAGTTGTGCTGAAAGAAGGAAAAAAGACATTTAAACTAACGATTGAAAAACTGGAGGCCCTGTGTGACTTAAAATATGGAATACTTCTATTAGACGCATTTTTACGCGGAAATGAAATGTTAGACTGCTAGGGAGCCAATAGGAGTGTCTGCTCATGTAGGCATTTGGCTTTGTATATACGTATGTTGAACCATTGGGCAATGTTTTTATTCATGTTTGCGTTCACAAAGAAGGAACTATGTTTTTAACTCTGTGCTACCTTATTCACCAGTATATAGCCAAACAACTCATACCTCATTACAACCTCAGATTCGAGTCCAGAGAAGCAGCCAATAGGCTGGTGGAGCTGTACGAAAACCAACCGGAGACGTTTTATAAACTATGGTCGCCATTAACGTCATCATTATGACATTTTTCAGTCTTCACTGATTGTCAGTTTTATAGACTAGACATGGACGTCTTTTCAAATCGACATTTATACGGAATGGGAATGTTTGAAGACAGACTTTTGACATTCCATAACTGGCCAAAACAGATGATGCCTGACAAGTATTCTTTGGCACACGCAGGCTTTTACTATACTGGCCAGAGTGATTATACCGTGTGTTTTGCCTGTCACTTAAAACTTAACCAATGGGAGAGACACGACAGCCCTTTGCGTGAGCACAAACTTCGTTCTCCAGGATGTATCTATATAAAGATGGTCGGTTGTGAGAAGTTCTACTGCGACGACGAAACTCCTTGAACACAGAGTGTTGTGTCAACATTATCGTGTTTGAACAAACTAGCTTCTTCTAGATAAAAACATACACTATTTTGGATTTATTCAAACGATGGAAATTCATAATGAAGGGTTCTGTGCTAAACAATCATTAGATCAATTGGCATTATTGTACGCAGATGAGTGTATGAAAAATGTGTTCTCAGTAGCCAGACAAATGTGTTATGGGTGTCAGACAGGACATTTATCACAAACACGCCACAGTTGCATCTCTTTGAATTCTCATGAAAAGCTGGTTCGTTATTTTCCGCTTATAGTTAGAGCCATAGACGAAAATAAAATCATCCAACTATGGAATAGTATCGTCGCTGACACTGACTGTTCAAACTGTAGATCTATCAGGAGACTTGTTGACGATACCATTTGGAGAAAGACAGTGTTACAAAACGAGCAATGGCTGAAAACGCTTTATGATACTGTGAAAAGAATGATACAATTAGAAGCACGATTTTATGATAAGTTATAGTTGGTGCTGTCTCGCCTGACAAATGTATTTCTCTGAATGTCATTTTGTCTAGAATATAAATGTTTTATGTATTTACTCTCTTCGTTTTGATGATACTCCCGATCATATATATATATATATATGAACTATCATATCACAAACACCCCACATTCTTGTACTGACTTGCCCTAAAGATGGACGAAGACAAAAACGCCATCTTAGAAAATTATTATTTCAATGCTGGGAATCCGGCTGCTTTTTCCGGCCCTCAGAAATTGTACAAAGTGTTAAGCAAGAAATATCCCGGACTATTCGGTCTGGGATATATCAAGAAATGGCTTAACAATCAAGATTCATATTCAATCCAGAGACAAGTTCGTCACAGGTTTAAAACGCCTAACGTGCGAGTCTCCGGTATCGACGAACAATTCCAAGCAGACTTGGCCGACGTGTCTAATCTAAGTAAAGAAAACTCTGGGACGAATTATCTGCTCTTTGTGATTGATGTGTTTTCGAAATACCTCTGGGTTTTACCATTGAAAGATAAGACTGCTAAATCGGTGATAGAGGGCATGTCAATCGTCTTTAACGAAAGGAAACCTAAAAAGTTACAGACAGATAAAGGGTCAGAGTTCGTCAATAGATGGTTCAAAAAATTCATGACCGAAAACAATGTATATTTCTTCACCACCCAAAATGTTGCGAAGGCAAGCGTAGTCGAGCGCAGTCAGAGAACCCTTAAAGGAATGATGTATAGAATGATGCGTCAAAAAAGAAGTTACAGGTATATCGACTACCTCGATCAAATCGTGGCTAGTTATAACGCTTCTCCTCACAGAAGCTTACACTACCTGGCACCTAAACAAGTCAGTAAAATCAACGAAGCCAACGTGTGGGCTAGCTTGTATCTGAAGACGACGCCAAAATCGAAAAGGAAGTCCAAACATGTAAACAAATCTTTCGCCAAATTTAAGAAAGGTCAGTTGGTGCGAGTAAGCTTCCAGAAAAGACCATTCGTTAAATCATACGACGACCAGTTCAGTACAGAAGTATTCAAAATATTTTCTTCTAAATTTATTCAAGGTATACCCATGTACGCACTACAAGATCTTCAAGGCGATAAAATCAAAGGCCATTTTTATAATTCTGAGCTCTTAGCTATTGACAAGGACGCCGATAATTTATGGTTTATAGAGAAAGTGTTGAAACAAAGAAGACGTGGAGGAAAGCTTCAGTATTTCGTAAAATGGGACGGGTTTCCGAAGAAATTTAATAGCTGGATTGACAGTGATTCCGTCATTGACAAAAGTGATCGAGGTGCGTGAAGATGGAGCATTACGTGTACATCAAAAGTGACGAAAGCGACCTCTATTTCCCCGAGAATAAAGTTTACAAATTTAAAGTTCATTTATCCACTCCTTTGTATTTTCCCGGTGTTTGGAAAGTGGGACTCGTGGAATTCGAAGCTGGTAGAGGGAAGTCTAGACTGCCAACGAAAGGCGACGGTGCTGTTTACGTGTTTACCAATATTTGCAAGAGCAGCATTTTAGATGGTGCCGAAAAACCTGTTCTCAGGAGATTGCCGATGAATGAAAAGAACGGTTGGAGTTATATCTTTGATAGCCCCATCTATCTCCCAATCAGCAAGAAGGAGTTGATTGAATTTGAAGTGTATATAAAAACTGATGACGATTCGTTTGCCACATATTTGAATTCCCCCGCTTATCTTACACTCCATTTCAAACGATACCCATTTTACTCTGACACTTTCTGATTAATCAGATACAGATATGTCACAATTTTTGATACACGTGCGCTTTCTGAACGATTTGAGAATCGCTAATCCTACTGTTCGCTGTCAGATGATTCGAAACATGACATCCGATCAAATGAGCGCAATAGTAAAAGTTGTTTTCCATGTCACCAACGGTCTTATTCCAACCCTTCTACAAGATCGGGATTATTTTGCTCAATATCGATTGGTGCTTAGACGTTTAAGCAGCCCTAGAGTACCTTTTGCTTCTAAGCGTCAGACCCTACTGCAATACCGCAATACTACACTGTTACCCAGGCTACTGGATACTTTCTACCTAGTTAGGACCTTCAGACACCTAGCGCGCTCACACGAAGAGTAGAGTCAATCGATGTTATATATAAAAGCTACATCTTTTTTTTTGTCAATGTCAGTCATTCCAAGTGAGTGAGTCTAATCGGTTGCATTATGCCAAACATGAATCCTTCAAAACTGTACGTGCCAGACCCACAGAAATGGGTGAAATTTTATAAAAACTTAGCCGAAGGGAAAATTCAGATAAAGCCGACCAATCAGATGAGAGGCGGCGGTAGAATTTCTCATTCATTTATCGCACCCATAGACAAGTACCTTAAGGAGTGTGAAGAACCAAAAGCGTCAACGCCAGTGAAACTAGTGTCTACCACGGAACAAATGGTAGATCAAGCAAAGAGCGAGTTGGAGAGGGAAGGTCGGGACTTAAAAACGATTGCTCAAGCGATAAAACCTCAGACAAAGTCAAAACGTCGAAGTGGAAAGAGCTCTTCCGAGGGACGAAAAAACAAGAGAACAAAACTGAAGAAATCGCCTCGCCAGCATCGCATAATCAAAACAGAACTGAAGAATAAATCGAAAATTGGCAAACGACAAACTGGTGGTCATAAAACTACAAAGCACAGTATCAAACGTCAATTTATTCGATTTCCCTTGTTTGAAAGACGCTAAACGGAGAGACCAAATATGTCCATAGTCAACAAAGAAGAATTTGCAGAGGGTATGCCAAGCGAGCTGTCCCTGTTTGATTTACCACCCACACAAACGGCCGTGTCGGAAATATACACCCAAGAAATACGTCCTATAAGTCAACTGGGTGGAGATGGACCGATCGAGTTTCGCATCAGTGGACAAAATTCTCTTGACTATTTGGATCTGGCCAATTCGCAGCTCTACGTCAAGCTGAAGGTCAAAAAAAGCCGATGGTTCCAATCTAGGAGCTACCGAAAAGGTTGGGCCGACGAATCTATTCTTGCAAGCATTGTTTTCTTCAACCGAAGTGACGCTTCAAAACAAGGCCATAATCACTTGCAATTACAATCCATACCGTGCCATGATAGAAACATTGCTGAACTTTGGGGGAGATGCTAAGAAGTCGCAGCTTCTATCACAGCTTTTCATCAAAGATGATAATGACCATCCCGAGGACACTGATCCAGGAGGTGCTAATTCTGGTCTCTACGCAAGATCAAAGTACACAGCTGATTCTCGCTTTCTAGACCTTCAAGGGCCCATATACCACGACTTGTTTTCCATGCAAAGGTATCTCATCAATCAAGTAGATGTCAAACTGAAACTTTATAGAAGCAGTCCGGCATTCTGTCTAAGCTCTGGTGAGGCCAAGCCGGATTATCAGATAGAGATTCAAGACATCTACCTGTTAGCAAGGAAGATTCGGGTCAATCCCTCTGTGATATACGGGCAGTCGGCAATGCTTAAAACGACAAATGCGAAGTATCCCTTTATCAGAGGCGAATGTCGCGTGCAGAGTATTCCAAGTGGGAGCACGTCTTTTCATTGGGAAAACCTGTTTCAAGGACAAAAACCGAGTCGGGTCGTCATAGGATTCGTGAAATCGAAAGCAGTATCTGGAGACTACAAAGCTAATCCTTTCGACTTTGAGAACTGCGGTATACAATCTATTTGTCTGTACGCTGATGGAGTTCCAGTGGGAGGAAATCCCATCAAAGTTGATTTTACATCGACGACTGGCGCTACCGTGATGCGAGCTTACACCGAGTTGTTTCAGAGCACTGGTAAATGGAACCACGACGCTGGGAATGACATAGATCGAGCAGACTTCATCAGAGGAAACTCTTTGTTCGTGTTCCAGTTAGAACCTTACTTCACAGAAACCGGACAGTACATGAGCTTGATGAAAACGGGCAATCTGAGATTGGACGTTCAATTCAAGACAGCACTGACTAGTAAGTTATTTTGTTTCTTAACCGTTACCAGTATTATTTTCATATGTCAGAGATTTGCCCGACTTATTTGAAAGAAAACAACATACCATTTAACATTCTTATTTTTTTTGTCTCATTACAGATACTACCAGTTGTATAGTCTACAGTCAGAGCCCAGGTTACTTTGAAGTATCAGAATCCAGGGATATTATCTCAGAATGAACACCTCGCAGTTACAGTGCTGTGTCAAGTGTGACTCGATATTGAATGAACGTGTGGTCGTTTGCGCTGCCGACCGTTTTCCAGAAAGACTTACTTATTTCCCTTGCGCTGTGATAGCTAATACAGACGAACACGATCGACCAGGAAGGCACTGGTGTGCTTTTTACTTCGATCAACGCGGACGTGGAGAGTTCTTCGATAGTTATGGGCACCCGCCAAATTATTACAGCAAATTGTTTCTTCAGTTCTTGAAGTCAAATGCCAAGGCAGATGGCATCGTGAACACCAAACGACTACAAAGTGACTTTTCCAAAGTCTGTGGGTTTTATTGTTTGTGGTTTCTTCATCAGCGATTCCAGAGAATACCCATGCAAGACATTGTCAACTCATTTTCTGAAGACTTTTTCACCGGCAATGATGATTTTGTTTATAAGATGTTTTTACGTGCTTTCCCATATTGCCCTAAAGATGAGTGCGCATATAACCAAACTTGTAAATCATTGTTTTGATTCATCAAAAACTGCAGCTATTTGTCATGTGTGGTTGCGAGATTGTATGGCTACAATTATCACATTTTATCACGTTTAATATGTCAACGTTTGAATGAAGTTAAGGAAATTATAATAAAAGTATATATTGTATACGTTTTTCTGTGTGTTTTTATCTCTTCCCCGTTAACGTCTTTAAAATAACCGCTCTCGATGATACACTATCATTGATAAACTGACTTTCCTGAGGGCAGCATCGATATCTGCAGTAACGAAACGGTCGTCATGGATAAAATAGACTCTACGACAATCCAATTACAGTGTCCTTTCACATGCATTATTGCTGGAGCTACTGGGTCGGGGAAAAGCACTCTATTATTCAAGATTCTTCGACAAGGAGACCAAGTGTTTTCGTCGCCTCCGAAGCAAATCATTTACTGCTACGGGATTTACCAGACACTTTACGATGACATGAAAAGCCACCTTTCACATATTCGATTTTATGAGGGTCTGCCCACTAAAGACGACTTAGAATCGTGGGCAGCCGTAGAACCAGGTCACAAGGTTCTCGTGTTAGACGACCTTATGCAGAGGGCCGTAAAAGATCCCGATATAGCCGACCTGTTCTGTCAGTTTAGTCATCATCTAAATTTCTCGACCATTTTTATGGCACAAAATTTATTTGCAGACGGTATGCGTTGTTTGAGCTTAAACACGCATTACTTTATCCTGCTGAAAAATTCTAGAGGAGTGCTTCAGGTGCAGACTCTCGGAAAACAAATTTTACCGGGCCAGTTACCTTACTTTATGGACGCTTACGGAAAGGCCACCGAACCAAAGTACGGATATCTTCTCATCGATCTCTCGCCTCATACTGATCCTAAATATAAACTTCGCACTAATATATTACCGGATCAGTTAACCATCGTTTATCTTCCGGAGCACACCAAGAAGCATTAGACATGAGTAAATTAACCAAGAAAGAGAGTTGTTTTCTGCGACTTCTGTTAACAACCAGCCGCGACCAACAACAGGCCTTGATTAAAACCATAACGCAGCAACAACTGAAGGCCGTGGTTCAAATAGCCTATAACGTCCTCCAAGGAGCGAGAGAGGTGTCAACCAAAGACGTAAATAAACTCGCAAAACATAAACTAGTTATTCATCGTTTCGTCGCTAAGGAGACTACACGTGTTAGAAGAGTGCAACTGTTGGCAAGGTACCTGGACATTATCCTACCTTTGTTAAAAGCGATTGAAAAAGACCTGAAGTAATGGCAAAAGAATTCGTACTAGTACCTAGACATAAGTACGAGCATATGGAAGAATTTTTAACGAAGACGGACAAAACAAGAACATTATCCAATCAGGTTGGCGGGGAAAATGACAGTCCGATTAAACTAGAGTCCAGCGAAGTGAACAGAAGCCAAGACAGTGCGCAAGATGATACTGGAAGCCCAATTTTACACCACAAGGCAGACAAACAATTTGAAAGAGAACCTCCACAACTTTATGTGAAAAGACCATTGAGCCAAATGGGCTTTTACAAAGACGACAATGTTAACAATGACGGTGTGAGACGCAAACGAAGGGCTTTAAAACCGAAGTGGATTAATTATACAATCTAACATTTGCTCTCTGAATGTATTTTAAAAGAGCTGATAATAAATACAATAAATGAATAAATAGCAACCAATGTCGTTTGTTTTCACTTAATTCACTATTTCATTTTAGAAATAAAAGTGTCAAAAGTGCGTTTGTTTCTGACTTATTTCGATAGCGATAATCTAAATGGATTTGCAGCAACAGTTTCGAGACAGGGCAATGAAGCAATGAGCAGGAACTGGCACAAGCACGTTAACCATTCGCAGACGTGAGGATTGGAGAAACATAGTGAAACTCGCATCTGACATGCGTCGTTGTACGCGAGATTAATGGTCTAGACAAGGCAATATATTATCCCATGCAGATAAGAAAGTTTTAGTGGCCTCACCAATCGTCTTTCCATATAAACTAAAAGTGATTCGAAACTGACATTTCCTAACCTCTTTCGCACCTGTCAGTGGAATTTAGAAGACTGTGTCAATGGAACCGAGAAATAACAAAGCAAACAACATCACGAATGAAAATATTTTAATATGATTATACATAAGTACATACGTTCCATAGATCGTAAGCAACATAACAGTGAAGATAAAGTATAATGTCAAATGATCGTTATAAAGATAAGTCAGTGGTGACAAGTTCCACTTTTTACATTTTGAGTAACGTTTTTCTAATGGTCATAATTAGTGCACGAATTTCAATTCATGAGGACACAGTGACACTTTCAATCATCACATACGCACTGACATCTGATTTAGCACAAGCAAAAGCATCGAGGGCCTTATACCCAAACATCAAACTAAAGTGCATGGTAACATAGTTATTTTTCTGGTATAACAAATGACAAAGAGGAACATTGCATACTTGAGATTGACGGGTATAAAAGCATCATATAAAGAACATACCAAAAACAAAAGTGAATAAAACACACACTCTTAGGTATGACAATTATGCGATTATTGACTTGTGTTTAGCTGAGAAATTTTATAATGCCCATATGCATAACTCTCGACCGGATTGACTAAATAACGTTTATCATCAAATGCCGATAAACCCGTTTTCAAAATGGTTTCACAGAAAATTTGATGGCTATGACTTCTAATTGTACTCATTTGACATTGCTGCTGAGTCTCTTGGAACAGTGTACTCTTATAGTCGTTGAACCGGAGGTCTTTCTGCACAGCCACTTTGGCAATGCCTTTCAATCTTTTTGATTCAGAATCGTCACAGACAAAACTGTACATTTTACTGCGCAGCCCCACAAACTCTGAAATAGGCTTGCCATTGGTCTCGTCTTTCATTTTTCCCAGGACTTTTTTATTTCTATCACTGTGAAGCACGTTGTCTTTGGGATAATCCGAGAAATCAAACAGACATTCATCCTCTTTCATGTCAGCGTAAATATCGTTCGTCTGACAATGAAAGAGGAAACTGTCTGTGTCTGTCATCTGCAACTGGATGTTGGCGCCGTACTTCTTCTTCAAATAGTTATAAAAGAAGTCATACATGGCAAGTTTGCTCAGGTCCAGTATGCACATGCCGCTGTAACAAGGCTTGTACAGCTTCACTTTGGCACGCTCCATTTCGACCGCCACAAGATCTTCCTTAAAGATCTTGGTTGTCTTGTAAGTGGGTTTGGCGGACAGTTTTGCCAGACGCTTCCGAGTGTGGACGAGCTCTATGTTCTTGTGCTTGCGAATATTTTCCATCGTCTTACCAAACACGGAGACGTTCATGAGCTTATAGAAGTTCTTTTGAAAGGCCGATGTGGCATTCTTTCTCATCTCCGTGTTGAAGTCTATGTAGGGCTTCATCCACGCCTCCTGTCGAAATTCTAAGACTCTGTGAATTTGTTTTATTTCCATGCCAAGCTTTAGGTAAAGCTGCAGGTTTCGAAAATGGACGACATATTTATCTTTGTCCTCCAGAGTGGTCATCAATTTTTCCACTTTTGCCCTGGTTGGCAGCGGATCGTCGTCTTTTTTCCCATGCAACTTTTTCCAAAGTTTGGCAGCATATGGTGACAACTCTGCATTCGAAATATGCTTCTTTTCCGGAGCAAGGGGATAGTCATTGTGGCTATCATGCAGATGCTCTCCATATTTCAGCGAACATTCAACAATATAGCCATTTTCCCCATTTTCTGGCACCGAGAGCACATCAAACCGTTCAATATCGCCTTGGTTTAGAAACCGGAACGAGCCCACTGCAAGATTTTGAACCATTGCATGGCCATAGAGGTTATTCATGTCATAATATACTAAGAAGGAAGTAGGTTCGGATGGCTTATACTGATCTTTCATGAGAGGATTATTGGCACGAGCATACCGATTAGCGATGTAGCTTATGCCCCCGCGAATCCCGGCCTCGACGAATAAGATCTGATCGATGTCTGTCATCAGCTCTAAAGTCACCCCAGTCATTTTCAAACACGCAACCCAAGCGAGACCGGGTGACGTGTAAAAGTGGCAAGGATCCAATTCATACTGATCCATGCAAACCCCTCTGAACGCTTCAAACACGTCGCACAGGAGTAACACGTCCGTCTTAAGATAAAGGTCGTGGTATTCTCCCATATTTTGGAGCTGAAACGTTGTAAATACATTCTGCGCATGTGTATAATCTTGATCACTTATGTGCTCCTTTTTAATCTTGGAATAAAACTCTTCTCTGGGGGGCAGTGCAGTTTCTCCGAATCTCGCTTCATCGTCCATGTAGTCGTATGGATAGACGCCTTTCCGCAACAGCAGTTTTGCTCGGTCGTTACGAGGGAACTCTGATGAAAAATGCGGAAAGGCATCTATGCCATCCTTGCCGAGATCTTCGACCAACGTTTCCAAGGACGATGTGAGAAACTGGAAACTGTCGATAAAACGTAGTCCACCCAGAGAGAAACTGACGTAACGTTCCGTGTTTTGCGCGATGCACGTCAGTTTAGCGTCTTTAAACTTTCCAAGACTCTCGCATATGATGTGCGCATCGAAATTGCGCAAGTTATGCAAGATGACTGGCACAAACTCTACTTGTTGACAATTTAAATTGCATTGATTATGAGCCATGCCAATGAAAGCACCGGTCACGTGATCGTGGTGGCGTACAGGTTGCCTATAGGTCCCATCATACAGAGAGAACAACTTCTTGCAAAGACAGCATGAATTAGCCCTTTTAGAGGCTTCTTCCTGTTCTGCTGTCATCGACATTGGCGTCACTTGCTTCAAAATCTGCATAATTTCTTCCTCTTCCCGCCTAAGATGTTCTATAAACTTGGAAGAGGCATCAGATCCTCGATATACTATAGTTGGTTTGCTGTACTTTGGATCGGTGCAGACCACCTTGTAACCGAACCCACACACGTCTAATTTAGTGGTGGGCGTGGTATGAGAAAAAGAGGGATCTGGAACGCAGGACGCCATTTTGCGGTTTAAAGTTTCAAAATCCGCATAAATCACGAAAGGGACTTTCAGAGTTTTACCAAAGTCTTTAAACTCTAATATATCATCTTGTCCCTTTTGCGGTAAAACGACCTTTTGTGCCCCGTGAGAAGAGCAGTAAGAGAGATGGTCGTTGCGCAATTGTTCTCTTATAAATCCGTGCAGGCAGTAAGGACAATAGTAACTTCTTCCAACATGCGTCTTAGTCCTGGACAAAAATCTGTCCAAGTCTTTTATCAGACAATAGTGCGATTTTTGCCCTTGTTTGAACAACAATAAATTGACGTGGTGCAGCCGCTCTGTATGAGTTGTTATCCTTAAGGGCAGAATATCCTTGTCCTCATAAGTAAATACGTTGACAGAAATGTCCAGATTTTGAGCCTCAAATATATTTAGATGCGTAAGAGGGACGGGGAAATCAATTCCGCTCATATTTATCTCATGTTCATAAGGGAAATAGTGGTGAACAGATTC
This sequence comes from Rugalucina vietnamica, assembly GCA_964017185.1. Lineage (NCBI taxonomy): Eukaryota > Metazoa > Mollusca > Bivalvia > Lucinida > Lucinidae > Rugalucina > Rugalucina vietnamica. The sequence goes on along the minus strand of OZ024877.1, from coordinate 7,319,590 downwards.
AGGGTTTGCACTGATGGGATGAAGTGAGGCTAAGATGCACCAGGCAAAGCATTTTTGGTCCTGATTTCGAATGTTTAAGATAGAATGACTCCATGATAGGGATTTTGGCAAGGGAATAAAAGTTGAACCCGTTAAGGGAGCGTAAACAACTGTGTGAATTTCGAGTTTGAGGACCTTTTTAAGATACCATCCGGAACCTTCTCTCATATATTTTTCCATGCTAGCGAAAATCTTTTGAAGGGCCTGGTTGAGGTTTGTCTCATTCCAGGTTTCTTCCGAAAGAAAAACGTAGGTTTGGCTTCGAAAGAACGGTTGTGATATGGCCTCCTCGCCATCTTCACCTCCCTCTCTTCCCATTTGAACCTGCACACACAGATTCCATTTAATACCTCGTGTGGCCCGAGACCTAGAGAACAAATAGTCACGAATCTGAGATCTAACATTTCCCAGAAACGTGAGCAAATCCCTGGACTCATGACCATGAGGATAAATATATCTATGCTGCACGCTGCTTTCTAAAGCACTCTCGTTCGATGACGGGTTGTCAGCAGTAGCAGCATCAGCTTCGTGAGTAGAAGAGGGCTGACCTCCACTCTGCAAAGCATGCTCAAAAGAAGAGGGACCTTCCGTGCTAGTAGAAGGACCATTAGGCTTTCGTCCTGGCAATGGATGGGCATCATCTACATGGTGAAGCAGGGAGGCGTAATCACCAAAAGACTCTGAGCAATGTCGGCATGACCACGTGGAAGGCTTTGTGGGTTTTGTTTGACCATGCACTTTAGTTTTATGACGAATCATATTAGACTTCGTAGAAAAACATTTTTTACAAATATTGCACACTTTATCATTTGCTATTTTGGCAGACACTACACCATGGAGCTTTTTCATGTGACGTCTCAAGTTACACTTGTCGTTGAACCTGGTATCGCAAAAATCACAGGTGATCACCAAGGCATGACTCAGTTTATGTTTGATTAGTTTCTGCATGGTAGTGAATGATTTGCAACATTCTTCACAAATAAAATCGTCCTGTTTTGGTCTCTTAGCCTCTTCGACATCACTCTCTTGTTGTTGGCTTCTTTTCATCTTGAACAGTTATACGCCGAGGGCTGAAAATAGAATTAGAGGGATACTGACATACTTTGTTATGCACATAAAAATAAAACGCAGTGCAGATAAAACTAAGTAAGAAAATAATGGAACTGACAAGTAATGTCTTCTTTGAAGAATATAGTTAAGAATAATAAGAGATAATCTGAAATATATGACCTTAGAATATATCCTCTACCATGTACATTAATGTCTGATAGCGGCCATGTTGAATTTTAAATAAAGCAAAGCAAATAGCAGATTTATGAATGATAGTTTACCTTCAGAAAACTAAAGAGAGGAAACACCGTCAGATGCACTACACACCACAGGGAGATAAACTACTTGAAAATAAAAGAACAAGGTTATACAAATTGAACATGAAAGCAAGCAAGCTAACAAATGAAAATTCAACGTGGGATCCTTTTCAGAGCAGTGAAAATATTGATGTGAGGCAAAGTGGGTCATACCCGGGTTTCGGCTACTAAAACCTCTTCAGTGAACCTACATGGAGCCAGAAAAAAATACTGCAATTTTACAGATTTTAACTGGAAAGTCTACAGAAAGACTGGTATCCAAAACGAGACCAAACATTTAAAACCACTATTTAGAAAATGTATCTTAACCTAATATTAATTTTGATATCTTGCATTTATGAAATAGTTAACATCAATTGAAAATATAAAGTATGACACAGATACAGATGCAAAATGAACACAACACAAGTACCGCACTGGAACGAACAGTAATATGAAATTACTGTGAGATTAAACTTCTTTTACATTCCTTCAATCTCGTCTTTCGCCCCCCCCCCTTTTTTTTTATTTAATAATAGTGAATCTTTTATACCACCTAATGTCAGTTTATTATTACTATAAATACAAAATTTTCAAGGCAATTTGCTTTTCACAGTGTATGAAATAAATTTGATTAAACTTACCGTGTCCTACGTACGGCGAAAACTACTTGAAGTCTGGCTTTTAGTGCTGAAAAAAAGACAATTGAGATATTTATAATGACTTGAGAGACTGTTTACTAAACACGAGTAAAGCACTGGAACCCACCCCACCCCCGCCATATACTACTACTCTGTAGGTCAAGTTGAATGGTACATGTGATTCATAGTCAAACTGTAGCTGTTCAGGTTTAAATCTTCTAGCATATATACATTCGACTTAATTTTCTCCTCAAACTACCATGTGGAGTTTAAAGGATTAAGAGTTAAATGTGACCATTCATATATGAAAAGCCAATGGGTTTCACAAATCGCTAAACCATTTACTTTGTCCAGATATGTGCTGAACTCTTGCATACTAATTTTATAGGTGCCTTGAATAGCATGCCGAAGAGAGCAAAATTTATTGAAATACATAAATGTAACCAAATATAAAATAAAAGATTAATAAAGAGTTACTGAAGCTTTAGGTTTGTTTAGAATTAATTCTAGGGATTCCTCTCCGACAGATAATGACGGTATATTTTGGATGGAATGAGCCTGTGCAGAAATAAAAAGCAAGCTATTTCGAGACGAGAGGATTAAAGCGAAACAGTCCACGGCCTAAACTAGCAATTGGCCGATGTAACCCTCCCAGTCAAAATTACCTGTTCACGTGTATGGAAGCAGTGTAAACTGGGTGGCATTACAAACTATGAATGGCATTACAAACTATGTCGAAAGGACGCCTAGACATGAATGTCGCGCTCAAACTGATCTTTGGACGAAGCAACGCCTGGATAAAATTATTCTGAGACATCAGGTCAAAACGATGTGATTATTTGTATAATAGCGGTAAATACATCGAGGGTCGGACTAGCTTTAACCAATCTCAAGCATGAAATAAAACTAACCGGGGTCCAATAAACTCGTTGAACGACCCTCAAACAAATAAAATAGCGTTACAATAAAGGGACAGAACCTATAAACATGTTCTTAATTTAACATATTGAATTGCTTTGCCTTTAACTTTTGTTGGTTAAGTTACACATTCACGCTTGAAATACACTCAAAACCCATTATTTTGAAAGGAGAAACGAGTTTGTATTTTTTCCCCATTTTCATTTTAAAAGTTAAACAGACCAGAAACTATGTTTAAATATTTGATGTAGAATGTTGACTCAAATTGAATTTTTTGGATAACGTTTAATAAATGGATTTTCTCTTGAAATGGTAAATTTTTTAACATATATAACTTTTAAATATCTGCTTTATCTAATTGTGCAGTGTTCACAATATATGTTTGAAAATATAAAGTTGTACTTACTGTGAACAAAGTCACTCTAAATTATTCCATATAAACTTTTTTTTTCTTTCAAAATATTTTAAACTCGACTGACTGTTTCAATGCTCAGATTTGGTTCTGATCGAAGAAGCGGGCAAAGCTAGTTATATATACGTGTCACATGAGTTGATTTGGCCTTTCAAAATATTGTGAAATATTTACATCAGATAAGCCATAAATTAGGCTACATTCCGGATCCACCTATTGTTACAATTTGGGCTCAACGTCACGTTCGCTGAATCATTGCCAGTGAGGAGAGATCCACCTTTTGAATTTACAGGTGTTCAATGTCACGCGACTGTTGAATCATAGGCCTTTAAAACAGGAGATTAATGAGGTATGTTTACTTTTTCGGCGTAGGCGAGCAATTTCAAATGCATTAGAACAATTCAAATAGACATGGTCGAGTCTTGAAAACGCATTAAGCTTTGACAAAACAGCAAAATAACCAATAAGATGGGAAAATAGACGCCCATTTTTAGTGAAAACCCCAACTTGTCGAATCAAAATCACTTCGGCAATATTCTTCTTATATATGCAGCATTGACGCACAGATGCATGTATGCGGCATCAAACTAGATTGTCAGCTGATTTTGAAGTGTACATACACGTATGGGGAATATGGAAGAGTGTTACATGAAGCAGTCAGATTACATGTACACGTACGTTGAGCGGCGTAAATTTATTTTTTAACTATACACTAAAGCCAAATTAAAGCAAAATGCTAGATCAAGCAATTCAAACACGTTCTATAATATAAACCCATGATGTACTAGTTTTGTTTACTCTGTATAGGTGTATCACGTCGCAGTATATTAACAAAAGAATCACCGAGGCCTGTTTAAGGCTCAATGCATCCATGAATGGTATTTTATTCAATAGAATATTATGTTTTGAGAGTATCTAATATCAAAACAAATAAACCGGCGCGTTATTTGAATTTCTAATAGTTCTTGTCATAAAGAGCCCATATTTTCAAAGCTAGGTAGCTCAGATTGGTTAGAGCGCTGGATTATTTATCCAGAAGTCGGACGTTCGAGTCGTCCCCTGGTTACACTTTTATATGGGCTTTTCGATAAGAAATTTTGTTTTAACCAAAACAGTAACATACTTACCCTACATCAAGACAGCTCCGGTTCACGCGAGGTAAAACTGACAGCATCTAATTGTGCATGTTTCATGATGGTAATGATTATCAAACTGAATGGCAAAAGATTGTAAGCAAAACTCCAATTCAAACCTTGATTTCTGGGCCAGTTCTAAACATAGACACAGTCCATTTATTGTTACCCAACGGTCGTGACCAAACACGCATTCCGGGATCCACCCGAAACAAAAGATGAAAGACATTCCGCGGTTAGATTGGCGTCGCGATGTCCCTCGTCCAGCTATAAATAGCATAGGAAAACAATGAAAGCCGTATCGAATAACGCATTAGGGATCCACCGAGCGCAGGTGGGCGAACAATGGATGACCCAATTTGGTGAGAGTGACGCTCTATGTCATCATCCAAGATGGCGGACCGGATATTGCGCCATACCTAAAAAGGCGACAGGATATGAGGTCATCCAAGATGGCGACCGGATGTGAGGTCAGTGAAAATGGCGACCGGATATACGTCATTAAAGATGGCCACCGGATGTGATGTCATGTCAAGATGGTGGCCGGATGTGACGTCATAGGATCAAAAAAGTCTTGAAGACTGTTTTGGTCCTATCACTTTTACCCTACTTACCATACAGACAGAAAGTGGTCCACAAGCCATAGAAAAGGTCGCAAATGAAAAAGATTTAGGTGTAATTATTGACAGCAAGTTAACCTTTAGAGACCACATATCGGCAAAAGTCAACTTAGCCAATAGAAATTTAGGCATTATCTTTAGAACATTTATGCACATATCTAGATACAGAGATGTTTATGTCTTTATACAAGTCACTTGTGCGCCCGCATTTGGAGTACGCCACAGTGATCTGGTCCCCATTGTATAGGAAAGACAGAATACCTATTGAAAATGTTCAACGTCGTGCAACTAATTTGTTAGAGCATGTAAAAACTTGTCATACCCAGAAAGGCTTAGGAAGTTAGGATTACCAACATTAGCGTGCAGACATTATACAAGTTTATAAGATATTAAATGACATTGATAAAGTTGACAAGAACAAACTTTTCTCAGTGACAACTTATAACCGTACACGGGGTCACCCAAAAAGTTGTTTAAGGAAAGATCAAGGTTAAATGTTAGAGCAAACAGCTTCAGCAACCGTGTTGTAAACATATGGAATCAGCTCCCTGAGGACGTTGTCATGGCACCCTCCCTGAACACTTTCAAGAGCAGATTGAACAAACATTGGAGCAGACACCCATACAAATTCACTGCTCCGTGCTATGAGCCCGGCCAAACTACCGGACTTACATGGAATACACATCAAAATGCGCCTGAAGAAGTCAGATGACTTACATTGGTGTCTACGTCGGTAAGAAGTCGGTAAGAAAATTGTTGCAGGTTGGAGACGGATAGACGACAATCATGAATTATGTCATTGTGCACTTTGGAAAATCGTATATAGAAGAGGCTTCCATTTTGCAGAGATTGCGATATAATCTACCTTATAATATAGACAATGGGCCATCCAAATAAGTTTATTGAACAATTAACTCGTCAGGAAGATGGATACCGCTCTGGCTGATCTGCCATTCGTGCTACACTCAGTGACAATTTATGTCATATGAATTTTTCGTGCTAAAGTAGCTGTTTGAGTTATACCATCTAGCCAGTTACAAACACTTAATCTGAGTGTGAAGTAATGAAATAAGAGCTGTCGCAGGACAGCGTAGCTCGCCTGACTTGTGCTTTGCCACTACATCTGTTAAAATCTATGACCCATGACCTTGACCTCAAGGTCACTCAGGTGGGTCATGATGGTACAACATAAAACTTCAGACCAATGCAAAGTATCAACTTGATCAATCTACATGTTCAAGAGATATAGACTTATAAAAACATTAACCAAAACTTAAACACAAAACTTCCAAGTCCGTGACCCTGACCTCAAGGTCATCCAGGTGAGCTGTGATGTACAGCATAAAACCCGAGACCAATATCTATCAACATGCAAGTATCAATTTTATCCATCAACATGTTCAAGAGATTTAGACTTTAACCAAAAAATTTAACACAAAATTTCTAAGTCTGTGACCTTGACCTCAAGGTCACCCAGGGTAGATCATGATGGTACTGCATAAAACTTCAGACCAATATCTAGCAACATGCAAAGTATCAACTCGATCAATCAACATGGTCAAGAGATATAGACTTACAAAAACTTAAATCAAAAACTTAAACACAAAATTTCTAAGTCTGTGACCTTGACCTCAAGGTCTTCAAGACTGGGTCATAATGGTACTGCATAAAACTTAAGACCAATATCTAGCAACATGCAAAGTATCAACTCAATCCATCAATAAGGTCAAGAGATAAAGACTTACAAAAACTTTAACCAAAAACTTAAACACAAAATTTCTAAGGCCGTGACCTTGACCTCAAGGCACCCAGGGTGGGTCATGATGGTACTGCGTAAAACTTCAGACCAATATTTAGCAACATGCAAAGTATCAACTCAATCCATCAATATGGTCAATAGATATAGACTTACAAAAACATTAACCAAAAACTTAAACACAAAAATTTCTAAGTCCGTGACCTTGACCTCAAGGTCACCCAGGGTGGGTCATGATGGTACTGCGTAAAACTTCAGACCAATATCTAGCAACATGCAAAGTATCAACCTGATCCATCAACATGGTCAAGAGATATAGACTTATAAAAAACTTTAACCGAAAGTGTGACGCGGACGCGGACGCACACGTAAACGTAAACGCGCACGACCAAGGTGACTACAATAGCTCTATGCACTTCGTGCAGGCGAGCTAAAAATGTTAAGCACTACTACATGTTACAACCCCTACGGGCGGTTTGCCTTTATTACCTCAGGGTGAACATTTGTCACCAACATGACAGGCGTATATTCCAGCCGGGTTTCGAACCCGCAATCTCTAGATTGCTAAGCGAATACGCTATCCATTACACCACCGCGGCTGTACACGCCGTAAAATCGGTCTATCTATGCCTCCAGTGATTTATTTACCAGTTCCAAGGCGATAGACATGTTGTGATTCAAATTTCTGCTTCTTGCGTTTTTGTCAGTGGATCGTGTCAGAACCTTGGTCATAGAAAAATATTTTTGATAATTATATTATTTAGATCTATATAATTCCAGAATGGAAAACACTAAATGATCTTACAAAAGTATATGTCATTATCAATCCTCCAACTAAATTAGCCGTGCCATGTGCCCAATTCTGTCATGAGATTCTACTACGAGGTCTGTCCCGGGAAATCATAAAGATGTCTGATATTTCGTGAACGGTTCGTTGAAATTTAAAGATATATTCATGCTTTTAAAATATGTTTGTACTGAGCAATCTGTGAAAATATTAGTTCAATCGCTTACAAATTGCAAAAGTTATGGAGATTTACGGGGGTCATTCAAGAATTAATGACAATGATTCAATAAAACTTTATTCTTAACACTTGTGTGCTTTTCATATAATATCAACCAAATTTGAAGATGTATGCTATTCAATTGTTCCTCCAAAAGTTCGCTATGATGCCGGTTCTGTGGTTGCTAGGCAACCAAAGAATACAAGGTAAAAGAGCTTGGACGCGACATACTGTTGTTTATAAAAGCTAGTACTTGTCTGGATGGAAGACCTGTATCTTGAATCTGTTAACAACATTTCATGAGGATTGAATATGTGGTTGTTGTAAGCATGACTGTTAAAGGTATTGATCACAGTGACACTGTACACAAAGTTTCAAAATGAATCGGCACCGTCTCCAGTTCAAATTTAACTGTATCAAATCTAGCCAGTCTTTTTAAAATCTAATACTTGTACCATAACAGTCTCAGATTTTTGAATTTTTGTTTTTGTTAAGAAGCCATAGGAATACCTTTAAGATTAAACACATCATTAGCTGTTTGAATTTATTTGTTTGTTTCATTATTTGGTTTAAAACACACTGTTAGGCTCAGAATGGGTTTATTTTGTCCTATTCTGCTGTTGCTTAGCAACCACGCGTGTTGCAAATCAGGAAATTGACATGAATGCTATGGTTGCTTCTGTTGGCCTCTGGTGCTATCATTAATCATCAAAAATCACTGATAAGACTGTCCAAGCAACAATCCTTCACGTTTTACTTACCCTACCCCCATACAAAAATTAGTAAAAAAAATGACTTTTTCGCGTCCATGGACGCTTCAGGGATAATATTCAAATTAATATAGCGTCAGATCTAGACATGATAAAAGCACAAAATTTTCAGCACGAATGCATAATATATGTGTCCACATGTAACATATCAAATAAAGCCGAGCTTAATTATACTTTCCGAGATATGGATCCATTGTCATTAATTCTTGAATGACCCCCGTATATGATGGTGTATCGGCGTTTACGGAGCACGTTGAAAATCATTTTGCTACCTTTTTGTGGAGGGGTGGTTGTATGTTTTGTGTGCAGTCTCTTTATTAGAGCCGTAATGGTGATGAATATTGTCATCTAAGCATTGATTAAGCCTTCTTAGTTAAAATTATAGTCAATAATTTGAGTTATAAATGATAAGTAGAAAAAATGGCATGATCAGTTTCATTTTATATGAGGGAACACTTATCTTATTTTAGACTGAAATAAAACAAAAAGATGTCGCTTGTTTAAAATGAAAACAAGAAACGAGCATTTAGAATATTTAAAGAAAAATGCATACAGATTCATCACAGGATTATTAATGACACAATAGAAGGTTGATTTTATAAATTGATTTTGTTAAATATACTTAACCGGAAAGAAAAGCTTGGGGACGGTCTAATTTTGCGCCGCAAAACTTACATTACGTCACTATTTTCCAATAAAATAATTGCAGTAGGTTTAAGAAAATTTCTATAAAATCAACGCTGATGGTGGAAATTATTTCAAACTTTCAAAAACTTATCTTACATAATTTCTTGTGCAACTGATAGTTAGAATTGTGTAATATCACCTCGACTCGCAATTACAGGAACTGTTGAATTTGACCTTGGTGAATTTCAAAACAGTGTTTTTGACGTGCGCCGTAGACACCTACCCCTCTTGGAATAAATGCATATAAATCTGTTGTGTAAGGGGTTAATTAATCCATATTTGTACGAAATGTTTATTAGATGTTTGCAAACAGATCATATAAATTTCATGAAATTCTGCAGTCACATTACTGTTTTATCACGAATGTCTACGTATTTCTGGGACAGACCCCGTAAATAGAAATAAAGTATTGATATAGGGTACGTTGCTCGTACCAGCACTTCTACATAGGTATAATGTGATCAATTAATAAAATATACCAATCTTACTAGCATTATATGAGCATCATTTACGGATAATGTTATGAAATTTGAGGACAATTTGATAATTTTGGAGAAAAACGAAGAAGCTTATCCTAAAAAGTTTCAACGGCAAATTATGACTACGGCAAAAACATGCGGAGCAAAAATATAGGGTCATTATGTTTAAATATCTGATATATGTTCTATAATGGAAACCAATCAATAGTTTAGCTTCATATTAGTTGGGGACTTCAATACTATTACACAACATGTATTTTCAAAAAAAAAAAAAAAAAAAAGATATTTCAGCTAACAGTAATATTACTGTAAATTACATGACCTACTGAAACATGGGGAGTGGTTAACGGTAGATAGCACTAAAAATTATTCTTACTTTGCATTACTGATCTTAATTTATTACCCCGGGAGCTAATTTGACCTACCTTGCACCCCCCCACCCCCAGGACAATTTTTCATGGGTGCCAAATCGTTCACTGGGACCCCAGAAATGCAAAGAATTTTTGTCCTCAAAGATAAACTCAATTGCACTATGAAAAAATGCATGGTTTCCATGGCAACCGTTAACGTGATTCTTGAGCATAGGGGTATACATACATAATTGACAATATCTCCACTATTACTTACCCTAGACCACTGATCTTGGTCTCAATTTAAAGCTTAGGCATAGCTTCTTTATCCTATAAATAAGTAATGCAAATTATCAAATTTACATATTCATGAATTTTAATGAAAACATGAAAAATGACAGAAAAGTCGTTAAAAATCCATAAATAAACTAATTTCAGGCCTAAACTGACATTGTGGCACTTTGTTATTGAACCAGTAATATCATATAGCAACTGTATTGATGACCTGGGCCTATTAGAAAATTATCTCATTTGCATATTCATGATTATTAATAAAAATGTCAAAAATTGAGGAAAAATGAGGAGAAAAGTATATACACTGCAAGGTATTGGATAGGTTGTTAGATCTATCTTGCATCCCTGGGAAAAATTCTCAAGGCTGCCAGTGCGGTCAGATGGACCACCTATATGCCATAAAATATTGTCCTCAATGATGAACACTTTGTATGATGTAAAATTACATAGTTTTCACACCCACCCCTCGTGGGATTCTAAAGAATTGGGTGTTTTTATAAAAATACTCATACCCCACCAATAGCATGCTCTAAGATACTATAATTGGTGTGCATGAACCTAACAATTTAACCTTGATACTTAATATTTAAATCATTGAATTTGCTTATTCATGAACATTAATGAAAAACATGAAAAATTGGAGAAAAATCATGGATAGAATAGGGGGTATACATACAAAATCACTTGTACCAGAGCTGTTAATGAACCTAGGATGCTGAAAGAGGTATCAAATGAATGTTATGACAATGTACTATGACCCTGAAGTATGATATAAGAATAAATTATTTCTAAATTTCATGAATTTTAATGAAAATTGGGAGTAAAAGTGAATAACTTAAATGACTGAACCTTTAAAATAACTTGTATCTCAGCCATCAAAAGGCCTATACTACTGAAAATGGCATCAAATCGTTGCTATGGCAATATTATACCATTCTGTACTACAATTTATTAGTCATTTGATTTTTATTTTTAAGAATATTTACAAAACCTTTTGGATTTAGAGAAAAAAATACGGAAAAGTTTAGGGGGTATACGTAGAAAAACACACGTACCTTGACTACTGAAAGACCTAGAGAGCTATAATTGGTATCAAATGATTTCTAGGACAATGTTCTATAACCATGTAATAAGATACATAAAAGATCAGTTATTTTTGTTGTATGGATATTAATGATATCTTCAGAAATAAAATAAAAATCAACAAAAAATGAAAGGGTACACCAACAAAATTGCTTATATCTCAGCTGCAAATAGCCTTAGAGAATTCAAAAGGGCATCACTTTATTACTAGGACATATTTTTATTTTTAGTTAAGTTAAGGTAACTGAGTGGCCACCTATTGGGAAAATAGCTGCTCATTCGGCTTACGATATGTTTCATGGTATAAGTACCTGATTGTTAGTTTGGTTTTTTCCCACCTCGGTTTTTGGAGTGGGAATCTTTTTCTGATTGCGCCTTTTCCTGATCATTGCCTATTTGTACCTTTTTATATCAGAGTTCTTGTGGTTGTGCCGTGTGGCGGCCCTAAAAAGTCTCCCCGTACATCCATTTAATGCTCTTATTTTTCCAATCCTCAGGGATTGCTTGCAATCAGTTTGTATTTTCCTATCTCCAACTACCACAACTCTTCGATACCGTATTGAAGGTCATTAGTTGACCGTCACTCGTATCTCGTTGTATAAGCGATTCTTACGTTTCTATCCATGGACTTGTATTAGACATGGACCTGAGGTGTGGGTTTCGGTTATACCTTTTTCTTTCATTCGAAAGATTTTGCATTACGATTAAGTGCATTATTTATTCTATAACCGGTATGAGTGTCGCGCTCCTTTTGGCAGTATCAACACAATAATCCCAACTATGACTATCACAAAAAGATTAGGAATTACATTAACTCCCCTTAGGTTGCATGCCGCGTCTACTGTACGGATTCCTCATTCAACTAACAATTTTCAAAATTTATTACCTACTGTAAGGGTGACACCTCTTAATTTATTTTCGGCATCTACTGTTAATCTACACGGAGCTTCTAATTCTAATATGTTTCGTAATAATCTTCAGATTAGGTTATCTCCACTCAAATCACCAATTTTACGTAAATATATTAATCCGTTCAAGAGACCTGGAATGTACCCTAGTATTTCTAAGTGCAATGCCAAGAAGTGCAACTGTTGCAATCATTTATGCTCTAAGACTACTATCACTTCATCTGTGAATGGTAGGACATTTTCAGTGGTTAATGATTCTGATTTAGACTGAAAATCAATGGATCTTGTATATGTTCTTACTTGAAATACAAACAATTGTAGGATGCAATATGTTGGACAAACTTGTCGAACTTTGCAAAAACGATTTGGTGAGCACTATCGTAGAATCAGAAAGCCAAAAAATAATGATACCTTTCTGTACCAGCATTTTAAGCGCACTGGTCATTCTCCCAATGATGTTAAAGTTCAACCAGTGGAGAAAATCTCATATGATGAAAATTCTTCAGTTAGATTCAAAAACATTAAACGATTTGAAACTGAACTTAAATGGATAAAATTACTGCAAACACCCTTTCCACTGGGATTTAACGACAACATTTACCATGAAGGCAATATTTCCAAAATGCCCGATTTTGATGTACTTACACTTTCGGACTCTCGTAAACGTAAATCTAGATCTCATGGTATACGGAAAAAGGGTAATGACAAACGTAAACGGTGTGCTGCATTGAAATTGAACATTTCTCTTAATGATTTAGCTGTTAAACTAAGGATTCACGGTCGACATCCAATGCTGTCGTATCTTAGTTCTCTACCTATTGCTGTATTACGTTCCTTGGACACAGAGGCTAATAGATTTTACGATAGAAATCATCAAATGTATGACGCTGCACTGTTAACAAGATGTTATACTCAGCATGCTCTTCGTCCATTTATCGATTCCGAATCTAATCACATTAGAAGTTTTATTAAAATTCCTTTCATCAATAAAGGAATTGACTTTATTGATTTACCAAGCATATTCCAGGATAAATCAGTGATACAGTCTATACCTACCTACTTCCAAAATTCAGAACCTCCTATTATTTGTTACAAATATAACAAACCAATCAGAAATACAATTTTTAATTTCAATAAACTTGTTTCTGATCTTGATATCCATGCTAATACTCCTAAGTCTTGAGATTGTAAAGATTCAAAATATGTTTATCAACCCGCTGGACATGTTGTTACTGGAAATTTAAAAATAATTTCGGATTCTAGAATTCGCAAAATTGTTTCTAAAGGTCCGAAATATAGATTCCCTTCCTACATTAATTTTGACAAATGTAGAGAGGAGATTTCATCTGCATTAAATGATTTCGGTAATCGATGGTGTAAATGAGAGGGTGTTGAGGATAATGCTCTTAAAGAATGGAAAAGAAGTATCTTCACTATCGTGGATAAACGTATTAAGTTTTATTCACAAAATACTAATCTTTTACCTCCTAAACCCAAATCGTCATTTAGGCATTTGAAGCAGGGTATCCAAGATTTTCATAGAAAGTATGTCTTGGTTCCGGCAGATAAAGCCGCAAACAATGTTGTTGTCGTTTATAGGCTTCACTACGTTAACACCTTAAAACAGGAGCTTGATGGTACCAGGGCTTATCTGGAGACAGATACTGATGAGGTGTCTGTAGTCAATGCCCACTTAAACGATTTACCTGTTAAGTTTTCTGTTTGTGTCAATGAAGGCCAAGACAAACTTCCTACGATGTATTGGTTACCTAAGCTTCACAAAAGACCATACAAAGCTAGATTTATTGCAAATTCTAGCTCTTGTACTACCACTGAACTTTCTAAATTATTAACTTCCTTTCTTACTGCTATCAAATCTCATGTTATAAGATACTGTGAGACAGTGTATGAAACTTCAAATAAAAATTGGTTTTGGTCAATTAAAAATTCTGATGAGGTGCTCAGTAAATTGAAGTGTAGAGGGTTCCGTGCGACAAGCTTGTCCACATATGATTTTTCTACTCTGTATACAACATTACCACATAATCTAATTAAAGAAAAACTTCTGGATTTGATAGAGTGGACCTTCAAAAGGGCATTAAAAAACTATGGTTCACTTTATTTGGCATGTAATGACAGAAAGGCTTTTTTTACTTCCTCTGACCAAAGTCGGTATACACTTTGGTCATGTCAGAATGTATGCGACGCCTTATCCTATCTCCTTGATAATATTTATATTAGATTTGGGACCAAGTTATACAGACAAATTGTTGGAATTCCGATGGGTACAAATTGCGCACCTCTCGTAGCTGATTTATTCTTATACTGCTACGAAAGAGATTTCATGGATTCTCTTAACCATGATAATCAAGCTGATGTTATCGAGGCTTTTAATTCCACATCTAGGTACCTCGATGACCTTTTGAACATTGACAACCCTTATTTTGAAGGTATGGTCAATCAAATTTATCCACCTGAACTTCAGTTGAACAAAGCCAATATCTCAGATACTGAAGCCCCCTTTTTAGATCTACATCTTTCGGTTGCAAATGGATTTGTTTCTTCTAAAATTTATGATAAGCGCGATGACTTTGATTTTGATATAGTAAATTTTCCTTTTTTGGATGGTGACGTTCCTCGTCGTGCTTCTTATGGTGTATACATTTCGCAACTTATTAGGTTTGCTAGAGTCTGCAATCATGTTACAGACTTCAACGCTCGAAATAAATGTTTAACGGCAAAACTTCTCCAACAGGGCTATCGGTATCATAAACTTCGAAAAACATTTTCTAAATTTTATCGTAGACACTATGAATTGATTTCCAAATATAATGTTGGGTTAAAGACGCTTTTAAGTGAGGGCCTTTCGGAACCTGAATTTATGGTGACTTGGTTTACAAATTTAAGAAACTTAAAGGAATTAATGATTTTTCTTTTCAGTTCAGAAAAATCATAACACGTTACAGACGTATAGGTTATAACTTGAATGTTATACGACAGTCTGCATGCTTAGTTTTTAACCCAATCATGGTTGATAACTATGCTGCCTTCTTTAATTGCACGCCGGTGGGTCGGGCGTCAGACTCTATGATGGCCCCGACATAAAGCTATTCATTTTAGTTGGTTGGGGCCGGAGCTTCTAGTCTGTTGCTTGGCCCACCGGGGTCCAACTGGTGTTTTTCTTTTGCTCCGGAGTTAGTAGGTTATTCGGCGCCCAGGGATCTCCATCGTCGGGCAGCTTACTCAGTCTGTGAGTCCTGGTTTTTGATTCATAAGGATGTTTATCATGATTTATTTGTTTGTTCTTGATGATTCATTGACTAGTTAGAGATTCACCACGAGGACCGAATAACTAACTAAATGTTATGAACCACTGCAGAAGCTGAGGGTGAGGTTATGGCCATGTAAAACCGGTTTAAGCCCGCCAGTAACTTTGTGTTACTGATCGTTCCAAGTTGATACTTCTGTGGTGGTTCTTTTTGTTTTATGTCTTAGTGTTTAAATTTTTTTTTTGTGCTGTTGGCGCCTTATGTATGTTTTCATATTTTTAGTTAAGTTAAGGTAACTGAGTGGCCACCTATTGGGAAAATAGCTGCTCATTCGGCTTACGATATGTTTCATGGTATAAGTACCTGATTGTTAGTTTGGTTTTTTCCCACCTCGGTTTTTGGAGTGGGAATCTTTTTCTGATTGCGCCTTTTCCTGATCTTTGCCTACTTGTACCTTTTTATTGCCATGTGCTTAGATATATAAATCATGATCGCTGGCAAGCAAGATATAATAAATTTTGTTGAAGCACAGCCTTCAATTTTCTGTTATTATCACAATTTTTCGAAAGTTTACGTAACATTCAGAAAAGTTAATAACATATGATAAAGTTATTGACTATATGGCACTTGTGCATTCTCATAGCATTCTATTGGTACCATTTTCAGCACTCTAAGGGTATTGGTGGCTGAGATAAAAGCGACTTTGTTGGGGTATCCCTTCATTTTTTCGTTCATTTTTCCATTATTTATGAAAATGTCAGTAATAACCATACAACAAAAATAGCTGATATTTGATATATCTTATTACATGCTTATAAAACATTGTCCCAGCAATCATTTGATACCAATTTTAGCTCTCTAAGTCTTTCAGTTGCCAAGATATGTGCGTTTTTCTACGTATACCCCCTTAATTTTCCCGTATTTTTTCTCTCAATTCAAAAGGTTTTGTTAATATTCTTAAAACTTAAAATCATATGACTTATAAACTGTAGTACAGGATGGTATAATATTGCCCTAGCAACCATTTGATGGCATTTTCAGCACTTTAGGACTTTTGATTGCCGAGATGCAAGTCATTTTGAAGGTTCAGTCATTTAAGTTTTTGATTTTTTCTCTCAATTTTCTTAAGTTTTCATTAAAATTCATGAAATTTAAAAATAATTTATTCTTATATCATACTTCAGGGTCATAGTACATTGTGATAACATGCATTTGATACCTATTTCAGCATCCTAGGTTTATTAACAGCTCTGGTACAAGTGATTTTGTACGTACACATCCTATTTTATCCATGATTTTTCTCCAATTTTTCATGTTTTTTTATTAATTTTCGTAAATAAGCAAATTCAATGATTTAAAAATTAAGTATCAAGGTTAAATTGTTAGGTTCATGCATCACTATCACACCAATTATAATATCTTAGAACATGCTATTGGTGGGGTATGAGTATTTTTATTAAAAACACCCAATTCTTTAGAATCGCACGAGGGGTGGGTGTGAAAACTATGTAATTTTACATCATACAAAGTGTTCATCATTGAGGACAATATTTTATTGCAATTAGGTGGTCCCTCTGACCGCACTGGCAGCCTTGAGAATTTTCCCAGGGATGCAAGATAGATCAAATAATCTATCCAATACCTTGCAGTGTATGTACTTTTCTCCTCATTTTTCCTCAATTTTTGACATTCTTATTAATAGTCATGAATATGCAAATGAGCTAATTTTCAAATAGGCCCAGGCCATCAATACAGTTGCTATATGATATTACTGGTTCAATAACAAAGTGCCACAATGACAGTTTGGGCCTGGAATTAGTTTTATGGATTTTTAACGACTTTTCGGTCATTTTTCATGTTTTCATTAAAATTCATGAATATGTAAATTTGATAATTTGCATTACTTATTATAGAATAAAGAAACTATGTCTAAGCTTTAAAATGAGACCAAGATCAGTGGTCTAGGGTAAGTAATAGTGGAGATATGGTCAATTATGTATGTATACCCCTATGCTCAAGAATCACGTTAACGGTTGCCATGGAAACCATGCATTTTTTCATAGTGCAATTGAGTTTATCTTTGAGGACAAAAATTCTTTGCATTTCTGGGGTCCCAATGAACGATTTGGCACCCATGAAAAATTGTCCTGGGGGGGGGGGGGGGGGGTGCAAGGTAGGTAAAATTAGCTCCCGGGGTAAGAGAATAGTGTTGTAAATGTCACTCAATGAAGATGTTCCGGCACCACTGTAGCAATCAATTGCACTTCAAGTACATGTCCACATTGCAACAACTTGCTTGTGACAACCTTTAGAACAGGTACGATCCGCTAAATAAGCCCATATCAGATAGACAAGGTGGGTGAGATGGAGATAATGCTGTCATAAAGACCTGCAAGCGATGATGGAACGCCAGTAGCATGGGCTGTAGGCAGGACGAACTTGAGAAGTCCTCCTTCACCTTAATCATAACCTTCCACTATCGTGTCCCATGACAACTTAGGTAAACTAGAGGACCAATGGTCCTGTAAACGCTCACATAAGATCTTCGATATGCGAACTCAGCTGACCTTGCCATAAAATAGGTCGTGTCAAGGTCATCACGGGATCATGATTATACAAACGTTGTAGAGCTCCATTCACTGATGCTTCAGGCAAAGTTTCAGGTAGGTCTTTTGGTTCTGAAGAATAAGATTTATAAAGGTTTTTGCTATTTATAGCCAAGGTGGTCATCTTGGTCATGTGACTTTGACTATTTATATTAACATTAATTCCCCTTTCCTAACGATGCTCCACATAAAGTTTGGCTTTGATTGGCCAAGCGGTTTCAGAGAAGAAGATGTTTGAATATTATGGTCATATACATGTCTATAGCCCAGGGGCGGGGGCAAACACCTCCTGAGGATATTTCTTCCATAAACATAAATCTTCTGTCCATTTGCATACTCCCAGCCTGTTTCCCCCCATTTAATTACATTTTACTAATTTCCCCATTCAACTATGTTGGCCTTGCCGTAAAATCGGTCAAGGTCATCCCAAGGACATATTTTATACAAACGTTGTAGAGCGTTGTAGAGCTCCTCTCTCTGATGCTTCAAGCCAAGTTTCAAAATCATATGTCTACTGGTTCTGGAAAAGAAAATTTTAAATGTTTTTGCTATTTATAGCCATGGCAGACATCTTCGTCATGTGACCTTAACCATTAATATAAACTTTCATTTTCCCTTCTTAAAATGCTCCACGTGAAAATATTGCTATACAAAGGTCTAAATGGTAAAGCCAGAATACCCACAGATGACCTTATCCCAAAGAATAGGCGTTGTAGAAATCAATACACTTTGGCTTTTCAGATACCTTCAGCTAGCAAAGAAGCGTACAAAAGTAGTTTCTTTCCATAGACTAGCAGGGACTGGAATGACCTCCCTGATTCTTTTATCTCCTCTGTCTGATGACTGTGTGTCCAAGTTCGCATCTCTTGTGAGAGCCAGGGACTAATTTCCCTCCTGGCGCACCCAATCCCCCCCCCCCCCCCCCCGGTGAGGTATTGTCATTTTAGCGTGTCACAAGTAAGCCATTCAGATTCAGTGATGTTTTGCTTTGTTTGGCCAAACGATTTCAGAGAAGAAGATCTTTGAATATTATGGTAATATACATGTATATTGCCACAGGGTGGGGGCAGACCTCCCCCTAGGGTCCATTTTTCAGAATCATAAATCTTCTGTCCATTTTCCCATTTCCATAAAGTTTTTCCCTTAAAATGACATTTTGACAATTTTCCCCCATTCAAATGAATGGGTGACCTATGTTGACCTTTCTGTAACATAGGTCAAGGTCATCCCAGGGTCAAGATAAACTTTGTAGAGCTCCTCCCCTTTATGCTTCATGCCAAGTTTCAAAATCATAGCCCTTCTGGTTTTGGAGAAGAAGCTTTTTAAAAGGTTTTGCTATTTATAGCCATGGTGGCCATCTTGGTCATGTGACCTTGACCATTTGTATAAACTTTTGTTCCTCTATCCCAAGGATACTGCTTATGAAAGGTTTTCGGAAGATTTCTTTTGTGAAATGCCCAAGAAATTTTCAAAATCTCACGTTCCAGGCACTGAAATGATGTATACTGCAGTCGAAAAATTAATTCCTATTGTTTTTAGGCATGTAATGTTTTGTGAAACTCAAGCAGTGGCTTCTTTAAAAATTGGACAAAATCTTTGAATTTAATATAGCATCATATAGGAAATAGGAAAGCTTTTATAAGACCATGTTCCCCCCCTTGCCCAACCAAAATTTTTGAACACAACTGTACTTTTATAAATGACATATTATATACTAATGTCATGTTTGGGCAAGGGGGGGGGGAGGCTGTCAAAAAGCCCCAAAACCGAAAAATGGGCTCAGGTCCATTATTTGTAATTCACCAGCATTATGGAAATATACTGTATATGTATGTTCTACCTGAATGAACAGACTGACTGTCCTATTTTAATAGGTATACACAAGGTGTACACTTATGATGCTTATAGATATACTGTGTAAAATATGTATATCAATATTTGATGGTTTATGTTTTACTTGAGATATGCCTCCGTGGGCTTAAAATCAAATGTCACTTCAACATCACACAAAGACTGGTTTTACCATAATTTGATACATGCAAGCCATTGTCAGAAGAACTTCCCTAATGTCTACAAAACATAAGGAGTCACTGTTCAAAGTAAAATTTGCTATACCTATTTTGCATAGTATACTTAAGGTACAGGTTTTTGCATAAGTGATGGACAGTGCTGTTTACAGTTATAAATCTAATAAAGATGTTGTACCTGTTATTTGTGGATAAATAGTTTCTACGCAAAATTTTGGGTTGCAATAAGCATATTGTAGCATTTCCTTGATAATCTATTGCAAAAAGTATGTTTTCTGACAATTTTTTTTTTTTTCTAAAAATCTGACCCCCTCCCCCTTTGATAAAGATTTATGCTGCATGTATGTAACATAACGAGGTTTCCGCCATGTTGTTGCATTGGTCAAATGTTGAATTTCACGGAGAATGCAACATGTTTTCTATACAAATCACACAGAAGCTGCCAGAAACACTCAAACTTTGGGCGGGAAACCTATGAAATCTTCCGAAAACCTTTTGCTTTGATTGGTCAAGTGGTTACTGAGAAAATTAAGTTTTACATTTAATTTGTAAATGACCTTTGGCCAAGGTCAAGAAATAACCTTGACCTTTTATACTCACAACACTTCATTAGCTCAACATGTTGTCTGTATCTACCAACTTTCAGGTCACAAGCTAGGAGAAGATCTTTGAAATTGTGGATGGACGTACGGACGACGGACGGACAACCTATAAGCTCACTTTGTGAGCCTTCGGCTCAGGTGAGCTAATAATTAACTGATCCCGGTACCTATTTGACGAACACTCACATCACATGAGTTGCAGGACATCAGACTCTAAAAAAACTGAAATGGGAATCCCTGCAGAAAAGAAGGAAGGATAATAGAATTATATTGCTTTACAAAGGTCTAAAAGGGAGAGCAAAAATACCCACGGATGACCTTATCCCCAAAAATAGGCGTTGTAGGAATCAACACTCCTTGGCATTTCAGATACCTTCAGCAAGTACAAATGCCTATTTACACAGTTTTTTCCCCCCAGACTATTAGAGATTGGAATGAACTCCCTGATTCTCTGATCTCCTCTGCTGAATTGTCAGATGATTCACGTTGTGTCTAAATTTACTTCTCTTGTGAGAGCTCGGTACTAATCCCCTCCGGTCAAGCCCCATCCCCCTGGTGTGGTATTGTCAGTTTGACGTTTCACCAGTAAACTATTCTGATTGTGATTCTGACTCCAAGCCTATTGTGATGCTAAGATTAGCCAACCACACAGCATCTGGGGGTATTATCAGAAAACGGTTCGAGAATCGTTATTTAAGGAATAGATCAGCTCTAACAGTGAATTGTTGAGTAATATATCACTGTTTGGAGTTCAGTTGTAAAGCAGAGCAAATCACGAGCGCGCAGCGCGAGTGATTTATCTGCGTACAACTGAACGACAAACAGTGATATATTACTCAACAATTCACGCAATAGAGCTGATCTATTTCGATTCTAACACACAATAAACGGGATAAAATCACTTTAAACCTTCAGTTTCTTTAACTTTTCCACCATTGCACTGAAGTAGTCCCGCCAAACTTTTGACTGCATCGCAAATGTTTACATAAGTTTGTTGCATTTTGAACGCATTGAAATGACGTTACACCGTCTAACGTCAAGGTTACGTGACTTGTGGGATAGCTGACGTCATAATTTAATCAAAATGGCGTCAAAACGGCGCAAAATAACGTCACGCTAATCCGCCCAGTGATATATCAATCAATATATCACTGCACTTTACCAATGGCTTCTATAGGCAGGGTGTGTTAGAATCATAGATAGAACAAATTTTAATTATTGCCCTTTGGTGTGGCACTTTTGTTCTAAAACTAGTTCCAAGAAAATGGAAAAACTACAATATAGGGCTCTACGTCTAGTTTTTAATGACTTTGTTAGTTCTTATGAGTCATTACTTGATAGAGTCAATATGCCTACTTTACACATCAGTAGAATCAGATTTATTGCTAACGAAACTTTTAAAATACTACGTAATATGTCTCCTGTGTACCTACAGGACCTTGTGTCTTACAAAAACTCTACATACTCTTTCAGGTATGACAACCTTGTGGAAGTTCCTAGAGTACTTACCACTAAGTATGGTAAATCCACATTTCGTTTTGAGGCCGCCGGAGTGTGGAACAGCCTCCCGAATGAAATAAGAAAGGTTGAAAAATTCAGGGAATTTAGGAGGTTGGTCGACACTTGGAGTGGCTATGCATGTAAATGCTCAATGTGCAAATAGCACTTTCAGTTGATTAGGTTTATTCCGAACTCTTTATTTCAGTTTGTATTATTTCCCCCATTTTAGTTACATTATGCTTTTATTTCAGTTTTGCTTTAGTTAAACCCTTATTTTCAGTTCTTTTATTTCAAGCACAGAGTGCCGCTCTTATGTTTTTTTGCATGCTGTTTTGCAGATTATTATCTTTTGTTTAATCTGTGATGTAATCTATTTTACTAGTCCCACTTTTTTTAAAAAAAATTTTCTATCTCTATCATTGTCTGCATACAAGTATACTCTTTCCCAACTTTCGCTTTCGCTGGGGGCTCAGATGGCCCCCAGAGCACCCTCTTTTAAAATTCTTATTATGGGAAAGGGATGTCAGACAGTGGCTGGGTGGGCTATTCCTGTGATGCTAACTTCCAGTACATTTGCCTTCATCTTCTGAAGACTATGTCCTGGTGTTAGCTGAACTTATTTTAGTTACATTTCATGTAACTCATTATATTCTTCTTTTTTTCTTTCTCTCTCATTTAATTCATACGGGACTTTTAAAGACAGCCAGGTATCGGCAACTGGCTTGAACGTTAAT
Organism: Rugalucina vietnamica; assembly: GCA_964017185.1. Lineage (NCBI taxonomy): Eukaryota > Metazoa > Mollusca > Bivalvia > Lucinida > Lucinidae > Rugalucina > Rugalucina vietnamica. The sequence continues at coordinate 7,296,412 of OZ024877.1, read as the reverse complement.
AGGGAATTACAATGGAACCTGTTGGTTTTATGGTAATATCTTTAAAACTAATCGATGGATCATTCCTGTGCAAACATATGTTTTTCCTTATTACCTCCCAAACGTCCTGATATAAGTTTTATGAAATTTGGATTAGTTCTTTTTGGACCTTTTTCATCATTTTTGTTCAAACCAAGGACTAATTAAACATATAGTGAAATTTCTGTATGAAATGGGTTTACTGTTAGAAAACCGGTCATAATTATTTTAATAATGTAAATATTTTTTCTGTGCAAACGGGGGCATATGCGCAATTAAATGGCGAACACGCCGATATGAAATTTGTATAAATAAACAAAAAATAAATATAGCCCTTTTGATATCCAAGCAAGCAAACCATTTTATTTTTTAATAATTTTTCGACGCTTCGCATCTAATCGATAGTCTACAGGTAAATCTCTTAGCATTTGCAGGTAAGTCCGTACCCTAATCCATAATCCATTTGATTGACCGAGTTTTATTTACATGTATTTATTTATTTATTATAGTCCTTATGCAATGTGTTTAAATAATATACATGATAAAACAGGAATTGATAATTTTAGATTATGTTTCTACAAAAGCAGTATACTTTATCAATTTCACAAATATTTTATGTAGTAAAAAAAAGAGAAATAAGAAAGGTAGTATAAGTAAAGAATAACAGGCCTGAAAAATATCATTCATTTCATAACGTTTGAAAGTAAACTGACATTGTGATAGCGCATCTTTAAATGTCAGGTGTGAACTGGTAGCCACTGACTGTAGCACGCGTGTCTATAATTGATTTATGACACCAACTATTGCCCTTTCAGAGTAACGTTTTTACAATAAGCGGTATTTGTGGCAGCCTATCATCACATCTTCTCAAAACAGAAAGATACACCATGGTTTGACGATAGATGTGAAGAAAAGAGGCATTATTTTTTACATTATTTAAGTAGGTATAGAGCTTCTAAAACAGACGAGAATAGACGAAATTTAGCCAAAGCAAGGTCGGAGTACAAATGTTTTATACGTAAATGTAGATATAACTATGACAAGGATAAAACTTCACAATTTGTTAACACTAAATATAAAAATGCAAAACTCTATTGGAATTTATTAAAGGACGCAGCTGGTATAAAACCTTCCAACATTCAATTATCTACTTTTGAAAGATATTTTAATGCTATTAATAACCCCTCTGACCCCTTTTATAGGCCAGACGAAGATATCATTTATTTTAATGAACGTTCTGAAAACGAAGAATTTGGAATCATGTTTGATGAACTAAATGTTGTTTTTTTTTCGCAGGAGGAAATTTCAAAAGCTATACAACAACTCAAGAATGGGAAGTCTGCGGGGCCGGACAAGCTTATAAATGAATTTTTCATCCATGGAAATACATATTTATGTCCAATTCTTTGTAATCTTTTCAATAAATTATTTGAAACTGGATATTTTCCGGATACGTGGACGGAAGGTTATATCATACCACTTCATAAAAAGGGCAGCATTAATGATGTAGAGAATTATAGGGGAATAACTTTATTAAGTGTTCTTGGTAAATTATTTTCAAGCGTTATAAACAATAGGTTGTCGGATTGGGCCGAACGCTATTTTATTCTTATTGAAGCTCAGGCTGGCTTTAGGTCACACATGAGTACAGTGGACAACGTTTTCGTATTGCATAATTTAATATCACATGTGCTTAATCAAGGTTAGCAGTTGTACTGTGTTTTTATTGATTTTACTAAAGCTATTGACTATGTGGTTCGTGATAATCTTTGGTATAAATTAGTTAAACTCGGGTTAAGGGGGAAAATATTAAATATTGTAAAATCAATGTATCAAACAGTAAAGTCAAGAGTTAAGGTTTTTAATAGTTTAGGTAATGAATTTTATTGCAGTTTAGGGGTCAGACAAGGAGAATGTTTGTCCCCTCTATTATTTTCGTTTTACTTAAACGACATAGAAGAGCAATTTTTAAATTCTAATATGGATGGGCTTGAGGTTGATATGGTTAAGATTTTCATGCTTCTATATGCTGACGATATAGTGTTCTTTGCTAATACCCCTGAGGAGTTACAACTCGGCTTAGATTTGTTAGCAGATTATTGTAAACGTTGGAAACTTACTATAAATGTATCTAAAACTAAGGTTCTTATTTTTAGGAATGGGGGTCCGCTTCCGATGGATATATCTTTTAAATATAATGGAACGCCATTAGAAATTGTTAGTAGTTTTAAATATTTAGGCATAGTATTCACTGTTGGTGGTTCTTTTTCAGAGGCTCAAAAAACACTTGCGGGTCAAGCACAAAAAGCAATTTTTAAACTAAACAAATATTTGTATAAGTTCACTTTCATAACACCCATGCATAAATTTGAATTATTTGACAAATTGATTACACCTATATTAAATTATGGATCAGAAGTATGGGGGTTCGCTAAAGCCAATGCTATTGAAAGAACACATATGCAGTTTTGCAAAAAGATTTTGGGAGTAAAGAAGACAACGCAGAATGATTTTATTTACGGGGAACTAGGCAGAACGAACTACTTGACTAATCGATATCTCATAATTATTAAATACTGGTTCAAGATATTGCAATCTCCTGCTAATAAATATATTAAATTAGTGTATGGAACGCCATAGCTGTCTCATGATCAATAAACGTCATTATATGATGTACAAACGTCATTATATGATGTAACAACGTCATTATATGATGTACAAACGTCATTATATGATGTGGAAACATCATTAAATGTTGTACAAACTTCATTATATAATGTACAAACGTCATTATATGATGTACAAACTTCATTATATGATGCGAAAACATCATTACATGATGTACAAACTTCATCATATGATGTGAAAACGTCATTATATGATGTACAAACTTCATTTTTTGATGTGATAACGTCATTATATGATGTGAATGCGTCATTATATGATGTGACTTCATTATATGATGTGCAAACGTCATTATATGATGTATAAACGGCATTATATTATGTGCAAACGTCATTATATGATGTATAAACTTCATTTTATTATGTACAAACCTCATTATATGATGTTCAAACTTCATTATATTATGTACGAAGTTCATTATATTATGTACAAACCTCATTGTATTATGTGCAAACTTCATTATATTATGTATGAACTTCATTATATTATGTACAAACCTCATTGTATGATGTGCAAACTTCATTATATTATGTACAACTTTCATTATATTATGTACAAACTTTATTATATTATGTACAAACTTCATTATATTATGTACGAACTTCATTTTATTATGTACAAACTTCATTATATTATGTACAAACCTCATTATATGATGTGCAAACTTCATTATGTGATGTGCAAACTTCATTATATTATGTACAAACTTCATTATATTATGTACAAACTTGATTATATTATGTACAAACTTCATTATGTTATGTGTAAACTTCATTATATTATGTACAAACTTCATTATATTTTGTTCAAACTTCATTATATTTAGAACAAACTTCATTATGTTATGGACAAACTCCATTATGTAGCTTTTTCGTTATGATGCGGTTAAAATCAATAGACAAGATTTTTTACATAACACCGGTAGAACTTGTTTTGCTTCACGGTGTTGAAAGTCCGAAACTAACCCAAGTCGTTTCGCCCCAACCCATTTCTTCTGCTAGGCAATTCATCCTGTAAATTATTTCTTTTTTTTTTTCATTTTCTAACCAAGTTTTTTGCCACAACTATTTTGTCTGTAAGTCGTTGCGCTCCAAAGACATTTGCCCCTCACTGGGGTTCAACTGTTTTATGATCCAGAACCCAATTGAGATAGAAACAGGAAAGAAACTGACAAAACAAGAAAAATGACATTACATACGAAGAGCAAGATGATAAGCTCCCGGGGGGTGGAGGGGGTACTCTGAAAATTTCCATATACGTAGGCTCGGCGGACTTTTTTGGGGATCAAAATTTTGAATTTCCATAGTTTTGGGGGTTTTCAGAAAATGTGAATATTTTGGGGCATGGGCATTTTTTTTTTCAGATATTTTTTTGGGATCACTTCAAAATTTGACTATTTTTTATGGGGTTTTGCTTTACGAATTGTTGGTTTTTATAGCGAATTCACGTATTTTTTGGGGTGTCCTTCAAATACCCTCAGACCAGATATTTTTGGGGTACGGAGCAGATGCTGGATCCGAGCCTATGTATGAGCAAAAGTTTGGAGTATCCCCTTTGGATAAGCTCTTTCCCATGGAGGTAGACTTCAAGTCTTTAATACTACCACGGCGTAAATTCTTGAAATGGCAGCACACACGTCTGGGTTTCGTTGCCAGTATTCATGAGGAGGGTCACTGTGACGGTTTCATATCTGAATTTGCGCAATATGGTCCATCGCCCTCCTTCCCAAGTTCGAACATTTTCACTGCTTCCAAAGGATCTAACCTTTATCTTTTTAATTCCATATCTTCATATGTTGTTGGAAATCATGCTCGAATCTTACAGGGATCTACACTGGTCATCATTGCAAAGTTATTAGCAAATCGTCAGCTCTGTGAAATTTTGAGTACCATGATAAATTCTACAAATGCGATGGTGACCAATTAATATGATAGTACAAGACTGCAGTAAGCAAAAAGGAGCCTTTAAAAACATGAGCCGCGACACGAGAAAACCAACAATGTGGTTTTCTTCAGGTCCGACACAAACCAGGCTGTACAGACACTGGAGATAGCTAGAGGCTTGGAATTTTGGATTTAGAAAGTAGAGGTATAGTATTATCTATTGAATGAAAACAAAGGCGCTGATCAGTGCCTTTGTTTTCGGATAAGCAGATTGTTTGTTTTCTCATGTCGCGGCTCACATGTATTTAACTTAATAAGCATGCAAAACACGCCTTTCTAAAGACAATTAACTAGACCCTCCTACTGTGCTAATTTCCCAAAGGTACTTGGATATTATAAAGTAAGTAAGTAATAGGCCACTGGCCAGATATGGTTTCGCTCTCCCCCGGGGAATTTTGCAGACCTTGATTTTCATGTAGCCTGATGTCTTAGGAGTTTTTTGAAACATGTTAGCCCTTGTCACGTAACCCTGTAACATCCAATAACGTATGTAACCTATTGAATATCTAACAATTGCCCTTGAAATAAAAACTGCTGTAAAGATCAATGAAAACCTTTTTCTGTTGATTAAAATGTGTTTCTTCTGATAGAAAGGGTCTCAAGCTACAACATGAAACATTTGATTTTCACGTTGGCCTGTCACAGTGTAACGTATGTAACATTTTTTCACAAAGACATTTTAAATGAATGTTGGGAGCTAAATAGTTCTTTATATACATTGCTACATTATTAACGAGAAAAAATCATAGTATTCATCCTCAAGAAGATTTATTTCCGACAAAACAAAATTTGTTCTAATATCTAAAATACTTTTGAAGTTATAGCCTGTTAAACACCCATAGCCCATCCAAAATGTCACACACCAAAATGCTGCTGCCATAGCCTAAATTTGAAACTATGTGCTAATAAACCAAAAACGCTGCAAAATCTTATTATTTTCTGACATTTTAATGTGCCCTGATTCCTGTTTTAACCATTTATTGATGCTTATCATTCTAGCTTGATGCAAAATGGTAACATATGTAACACATTTATCTGAATTTTAAATACTTTACTTGCAATACGTGCTTATACACTAATGTTTGATGCAAGTGGTCAATATCTGTTCTAAACCAATGGCTGGATTCAAAGAAATGATAAAATACCCTAGCAATTTAACATTCTCTATGTCCTATGTGTAATTTGTGTTACTATGTTCAAAGCAGCATCATTTCCAACAAGCAAAAATAATCCATATCTAAAAGCATACTGTTTATCTGACAAAAGTTTAGGTTCATTCAGATGGGCCATGATGTTTGAACAAATTATATGTCCCAGCAACTTGGAAGGTACACAAGTTAATGACACTGGACGATAATTGCTAGCCAGCGACCTGAACAAAGGGCAAATGTTTGCTAGAGACCATTCTTTAGGGATTTCACCTGTATCAATTGACTGTTGAGAGATGGGAAAATACTGGGTCTAACTCGGTATTTGAAGCTTTGGATGAGATATTTCAATGTGGGGTTTCCAATTTAGATCCTTTTTTAATTGTAATTCCAAGATATTTGGCTGTTTCGACGGATTTGAGCTCAGTGTTATGAAGTTTATATGGGTACATGATAGGATTTTTCTTGCCAGTTGTTCTTATCACTTCACATTCATCAAGATTAAACTCCATGGACCAATTTGATTCCCACTCTTCAAGTTTATGTAGGTCGGCCTGCAAAATTTCTGGGTCTGACGGGGAATTTATTGTGAGATAGACAATGTGTCTTCAGCAAACAGTCGTGCTCTACTTTTGAGGGAGTCGGGTAGATCATTTATATATGAAAGGAATAGACAGGGCCCTAACACAGATCCCTGGGGAACACCCGACATAACAGGTACGAGTGGGGACTGTTTACCTTCAACAACTACTGACTGTCTTTCTTGGAGAAATGTTTTTATCCAAGAGACTGCTTTAAGATTTACACCCAAATTGAAGAGTTTGTAAAGAAGTAAATTGTGATCAACTTTGTCAAAAGCTTTACTGAAATCCGTAACAATTAAGTCGGTTTGTTTTCCATCATCCAAATTATCAATATTTCTTGAGTAAAGCTTATAAGTTGGGTCTCACAACTGTGTTTAGAGCGGAAGCCATGCTGGAAGGGGCGCAGAATGTTATTTGAATCAAAATGGGTCATGATGTTTGACACCAATATATGTTCCATTAATTTAGAGGCTATACATTATAAGTGAAATTGGCCTGTAGTTGCTAAGTTTGCATTTCAGGCCTTTTTGTAGACAGGAGCAACAAGAGCAGTTTTCCAGTCTTCAGGTACTATACCAAATTTGAGAGAGCTTCTGAATACTTTTGTGAGGATTGGTGCGATTTTGTGATGCAGTTCCTTGAGGAGACTGGGAGAAATTTTGTCCGGCCCAGAAACTTTATTTGGGTTAAGGTTTTCTGTGCCTGTAACAGTAATTGAAATATCTGGCGTTTGCTTAATATTTTTGGGGTTTAGTCCCTCGAACCAAAGCTTTAGTTCTGCAAGGATTTTTAAGGAGAGGACTTTGGGTTTGGAGAAAACAGATTCAAACTGTTTGTTTAATATTGTGGCTTGTTGGGTAGGGTCTGTATATGTTGACCCCTCCGATTTCAGAGGAGATATACCTGTATTTTCAGTGCGTTTGTGTTTGATGAAGGTATAGAGCTTTTTATTTTTACATCTATCTGCATCATTACTGAATATAACAGAGTCAAGATATTCCACATAAGATTTCCTAATTCCTTTTTGAATGATGGATTTGAATTTAGTTAATTTACTTTTGAGTTTATCATAAGTTTGTTTGCCTCTTGACTGTTTTACTTTATGGTACAATTTGTCACGCTTGTGGATTTTCTTTCTGATGGAGCTTGTTATCCAGGGGAGGTCACTTCGAGATCTGGTCATTTTGGAAGGTATGTGAATGTTTGATAGGCGGTCAATTTCAGTTTTAAAGATTGACCACAGTTTGTTTGTGGCACTTTCATCTTCACTCTGGAAACTTTCACTAAACGAGTTGATATCAGCTTTAAATTGTTCCCAGTTGGTCTTCCGATGTAGTTTGATTTTTTCTTTTAGGTTGAATTGGGCGACCTATTGGAATAGAAATTTCATGAAAAACAATATCATGGTCAGATGAGCCAAGACGAGGCAGGGTTTTGGTGGTATGTACCTTACCAGGCTGATTTGTCACAAACAGGTCTAAGATTGTAGACAAAGCAAAAGGGTGATAGTGAGAAGATAAAAGGTAACAGGGTTAAAACAGTTGGTGAGAAAAAAATTGTAAAAATTTTATGCAACAGTCATTAGTAACCACGGCCCCCACCCCGGGGGCGGGCGATAACCGTGGAAATGAACGGGGATTTGACCTTCAAATTATCCCAGGTAGGGCGAGGGAACAACCCGGGGTTTGCCCTATATATGCAAAAACAGCAGTGCAATGAAAAACATAACACACTGCGGGGGAAATTAGCAGTGGTTTTTCCAACAAATTGCCCTCGCAGGGTGGGGCTTTTAGCAGGGGTCTGAAAAATGAAAACTCAAGGTCCCCGCTTTATCGCGAGGGGGGGGGGGGGTTGAGTGGCATGGTTGTAAATGACTAGTGCATAATGGCGTGAGTGATGCAGTTTACAGAACAGAACAAGACTTTATTTGTAAATACATTCTCGCGAGAGCAGATGATACCTCATCTTGATCTCTCCTATGCATTATGTTCTCTAGCCGATTTTGGCTAATGGCGGCAATTGAAGAAAACAAGAGCATCCCGCATGAATTATCCAGTTGCCATGCGCCAACTGCGACAGGTCAGTGCGTAGAGGGCTACCAGGCAGCAACAATTTTGATAAATATACATCTCAGGATGCGCAGGTAGCATAAGAACTCCTTTCTTGAACGCATCAAGGGTTTGCAAACATACACCCGACTAGGGTAGGACACAGATGGCATTATCCCCAAAATAGACACTGGAGAAATCAGCACTCAATGACATTTCAAATACACTCCGCAGTTACAAATACCTAATTAAGCATTTTTTCTCAGGCTAACAGGGACTGGAATGGCCTCCCTGAATCTGTGATTACCTCTGCAGAAATGTAATGATTGCGTGTGAAAGTTCACTTTTCTAATAAGACATATGGAATAATCTTCCCTGGTCAAGCCCCACCCCCTAGTGTGATACTGTCAGTTTGGCTTTCACTAGCAATCTTTATTCTAGAATAGTTCAGGATTTCTATAAAGGGGGTTCGAATTTACCAAGGGGGTTCGTTTTCTTCATTTTAACTAGTTTTTCTTGAATTACCCCATGAAAATGAAATAATTTTGTCCCAGAGGGGGGTTCGCTCAGAGGGGGGTTCGAGCGAACCCCCGAACCCCCTCTTAATCCACCAATGTAGCTACAGAATGTAGTTAGTCAGATAATGATGAACGATTTTTCTTCCAAGCGGGGTAGAAACCAGACTCTGGTGCGGGGTCGCACCACAAAAATGCTTTTGTGCCATATTAAAACCCATTGGAAATATGTGCAATAGATTTTGTTTGAGCTTGAGAGAGACACAAAATCTTATAGAGGATTATTACCCACATCCCTGCAAAGTGAAAAAATGCCAGCAGCCCTTTTAATTGTTGTGCCGTAGCTAGATACTGACACTTACTTGCAACACAAGTGGCTTTAGATGTACTCGAGGAACTCAACCAGAGACACGTCTGAATCGGTTAGAATCCAAGAGAAACAAGCAAATTCAGAGAATTTATGTCCCCCGCCTTGATAGTTTAGTTACACAAATATAATCTTAGAATAACATATATCCAAACCACATACACTTTCTTAGTGTATGGGTAAATGCCTGAAAAATGACTTAAGTTCAAATTTCAAAAAAAGTGACAAAAATGAAAGTGAGGATTACATCCAAACCACATGCATATTTTTAAAGTATGGTCAAGACATCTGTAAAGTTTCAAAAGAATCCGAATATAACTGTAGGAGAAGTTGTTTGCACAAGGGACCCACTGTCCATTCACTTTCATTGTGTAAATGTTGAAAAAGTGAGTAAGTTGAAATTGCGAAAAAAGTGTCAAAAATTAATCTGAGGATTATATCCAAACCACATGCAAATCTTCAAAGCATGGTCAAAACATCTTTTAAGTATCAAAAGAATCTGAATATAACTGTAGGAGGAGTTGCTTGCACAAGGTACCCACTGTCCATTCACTTTCATTGTCAAAATGTCAGAAAAAAATGACTAAGTTAAAATTGCGAAAAAAGTGACAAAATTAATCTGAGGATTATATCCAAATCACATGCATATCTTCAAAGCATGGTCAAGACATGTGTAAAGTTTCAAAAGAATCTGAATATAACTGTAGGAGGAGTTGCTTGCACAAGGTACCCACTGTCCATTCACTTACATTGTCAAAATGTCAGAAAAAATGACTAAGTTAAAATTGCAAAAAAGTGTCAAAAATTAATCTGAGGATTATATCCAAACCACATGCACATCTTCAAAGCAAGGTCAAGACATCTGTAAAGTTTCAAAAGTATTGGAATAAAACTGTAGGAGGAGTTGCTTGCACAAGGTACATACTCCTATAGGGGGACGGAAGGACGGAAGGACAGACGGACGGACGGACAGACGGACGGACGGACGGACGGAATGACGGAAAGCCAAAAACCATGTCCCTCCGCTTTTCTTCGAAAAGGCGGGGGACAAAAAGAGGATGATTCCAGGTGTTGATTTGACACGTCAACTTTGCTGGTGGCTTGAGCCAATCAGACTTCTTTATGAAGGTCAAGGACACCTGAAAAGTTAATATGTCCACCGCAGGTCGATGCAGTTACCACAAGGGAAGTTGTACAATGTACCGAAATACTGGAAGATCTATAATATCCCCGTACCTTTGGGAGTTAGCAGAGTAGGAGGGTCTAGTTAATTGTCTTTAGAAAGGCGAGTTTTTGCATGCTTATTAAGTTAAATACATGTGAGCCGCGACATGAGAAAACCAACAATCTGCATATGCGAAAACAAAGGCACTGATCAGCGCCTTTGTTTTCGCTCAACAGATAGTACTATCCCTCTACTTTCTAAATCCAAAATTCCAAGCCTCTAGTTTTCTCCAGTGTCTGTACAGCCTGGTTTGTGACGGACCTGAACAAAACCACATTGTTGGTTTTCTCGTGTCGCGGCTCATGTTTTGTTTCTCAAGGCTCCTTTTTGCTTACTGTAGTCTTGTAATATCATATTAATTGGTCACCATCGCATTTTTAGAATTTATCATGGTACTCGAAATTTGCTAATAACTTTGCAATGATGACCAGTGTAGATCCCTGAAAGATTCGAACATGATTTCCAACAACATATGAAGAAATGAAATTAAAAGATAAAGGTTAGATCCTTTGGAATCAGTGAAAACGTTCGGACTTGGGAGGAGGGCGATGGACCATATTGCGTAATTTCAGATATGAAACCATCACAGTGACCCTCCTCATGAATACTGGCAACGAAACCCAGACGTGTGTGCTGCCATTTCAAGAATTTACGCCGTGGTAGTGTAGATTAAAGACTTGAATTCTGCCTTCATGGGAAAGAGCTTATCCCCTGGGGGTTCTCTGAACATTTGCTCATACATAGGCTCGGGTCCAGCATCTGCTCCGTACGCCAAAAAATATCTGGTCTGAGGGACTACCCAAAAATATCAGGTATTTGAAGGACACCCCAAAATACGTGAATTAGCTGTAAAAACCAAACATTCGTAACGCAAAGCCCCATAAAATAGTCAAATTTTGAAGGGATCCCAAAAAAAAATATCTGAAAAAAATGCCCATACCCCAAAATATTCACATTTTCTGAAAACCCCCAAAACTGTGGAAATTCAAAAGTTTTATCCACAAAAAAGTCCACCGAGCCTACGTATATGGAAAATTTCAGAGTACCCCCCGGGAGCTTATCATCTTGCTCTTCGTATGTAATGTAATTTTTCATGTTTTGTCTGTCTTGTTTTGTCGGTTTCTTTCCTGTTTCTATCTCAATTGGACTCTGGATCATAAAACAGTTGAACCCCAGTGAGGGGCAAATGTCTTTGGAGCGCAACGACTTACAGACAAAATAGTTGTGGCGAAAAGACTTGGTTAGAAAATGAAAAAAAGGAAATGATTTACAGGATGAATTGCCTAGCAGAAGAAATGGGTTGGGGCGAAACGACTTGGGTTAGTTTCGGACTTTCAATACGTGAAGCAAAACAAGTTCTACCGGTGTTAAGTAAAAAATATTTTCTATTGATTTTAACCGCATCATAACGAAAAAGCTACATAATGGAGTTTGTCCATAACATAATGAAGTTTGTTCAAAACATAATGAAGTTTGAACATAATATAATGAAGTTTACACATAACATAATGAAGTTTGTACATCATATAATGATGTTTTCACATCATATAATGATGTTTTCACATCATATAATGAAGTTTGTACATCATATAATGACGTTTTCGCATCATATAATGACATTGGTACATAATATAATGATGTTTTCACATCATATAATGAAGTTTGTACATCATATAATGACGTTTTCGCATCATAAAATGACATTGGTACATCATATAATGACGTTTGTACATCATATAATGACGTTGTTACATCATATAATGACGTTTGCACATCATATAATGCCGTTTGTACATCATATAATGACGTTTATGGATCATGAGACAGCTCTGGCGTTCCATATTTAAGAAATAGATCAGCTCTAGCAGTGAATTGTTGAGTAATAATTCACTGTTTGGAGGTCAGTTGTAAAGAAGATCAAATCACGAGCGCGTAGCGCGAGTGATTTATCTTCTTACAACTGACCAACAAACAGTGAATTATTACTCAACAATTCACGCACTTGAGCTGATCTATTTCGATTCTAACACACAATAAACGGAATAAATGTTGCTGAAACCGTCGATATCGTTCAGCTTACCGCCATTGCATTGCAGATATCCCGCCAAATATTTGACTGTAATGCTGGTATTTACCCACACTTATTACGTTTGTTGTGTGCTAAAACGACGTTTCACCGTCTAACGCTGCTTTGTGGGATAGCTGACGTCACAAATGCCGCAAAGTAACGTCACGCTTATTCGCCCAGTGAAATTGTTGCACAATATAACACGTTTTTTTACCATTGGCTATATAGGCGAGGTGTGTTAGAATAGTGTATAATCTAATGGTGCAAGACCTCGAAACGTTACCAAATAAAGTAAATTGGGCTTCTTTGCTGCGTCATCTACTTAGATCATTGGGTTTCAATGAAGTTTGGTTAAACCAGGGGGTGGGTGATATTGGTGCTTTTCTCGGGCGGGTGAAACAAAGACTAACTGATAATTTCATTCAAGACTGGCAGGCTAGATTAAATGACTCTTCACGTGCAAATTTTTATACTAATATTTGTTCCTTCAGGTTTCAACCATATTTAGATTGTATAAATGTTTCAAAATATATTCAGGCTCTAAGTAAATTGAGAACTTCCTCACATAGATTAGCAATTGAAGCTGGAAGATGGACTCGTCCTAACAGAACACCAATTAATCAAAGAATATGTCTTACATGCGAAAAAATAGAAGATGAATATCACTTTGTCATTGAATGTATTTTGTATCAAGATTTAAGAAAACAATATATCTCCCCTTATTTTTGGAAAAGACCTAGCATGTTCAAATTTGTCAATCTCATTAACACAACAAATAAAAAATGTATGCGTAAATTGAGTGTATTTATATATCAGGCATTTAAGCAGCGAACAGAAATATTGTACAGAAATTAACCTAATATTTGCAAAATATTTTACTGGACTTAAGTAATGTTTGTATGTTCTGATGTAGTTTCGTATTTCTCAATGTAGTTTTTCATGAATGTATTCTGTAGAATAATTAATTTAAGATAACTATATTTTCCATTTATTTTCGATTTTCATAATGCTAGAAGAAATAATAATATCTTATGAGCGCTTGTATAAGTCTCATTTTCATTTAACTGTGGTATTTGTATGTAGTATGCTACTATTTAAATATACCATTTAAAGCATACTTATATTATTGGATACAATTGTATGATGCTTACTTGCGTATTGAGATACACGTTGTACACCTTCTCCGCTTATTCTTCATTTTAGTAGTAGTCTGTTTCGCATAAGAGTAAATTAAGATTTATGCGTACTTAATACAGTTATATATTCTTTACATTGAGTATATATATATATATATATATATATATATTATTCTGTGTACGTTCACCTATGCTGTGCACTGTATTTGTTCGCCATGAAATGTATTGTATGCTTGTATCCTCATGGGCTTTACAGCCTACTGGACTTTGTTCAATAAACTTACTTACTTACTTACTTACATCTTTAAAAGAATCAAAATTAATAATTTACCACTAGGACCCCAAATAAATGACAAGATTATATTTTACAAGTCTTCCCCTAAGCCATGTAGGATGCTAAAATTATATTTTTATGACTTTTCTCGAAAAGAGCCTCTTTAATTGATGATGTAAGAACAAAGAATACAACAATTCTTGAATTTTATGTTTATGGGTTTATATGCAAATAATGAAATGACAAAACCTTCAATTTTAATGAACCCCGTTTTTAGTTGCGCTGATGTATTGCATCTTTTTTTTTTATTTTAAAATATTTTTTTCGTTCATTATTTTCTTTGTTCAGAAAGAGAGAGAGAGAGAGAGAGAGAGATAGAGAGAGAATGTCTTTTTTTTCGAAAATCACAGTATGCTTCTGATTGCTGCATGTTTCATTACAGAAACTTGCCCATGCAAAATGCAGAGATTCGTTTCTGCTGTAAAAAAATGAAATTTGCATTGGAAAATTGTTGATAGTTTTCATAATTTTGTTCAAAACATTGATTTGGGTACACGCTGGAATCGCCTCGCCGAGGCGGTTCTAACGACTACCTACAATCTATGTTATTTCAAAAATAAGAAAAAGAGGTATAACCCTGTCAACCCCAATTTTACTATATAAAAGGGGGTATGCATTTCACGGACAGGTTTTTATAATGTTATTTTCAACAATTTAATCATCATTCCAATACTTTATCAAGGACAAACTTGTTCATTTAAATCAACTAAAATAAAGAAGCTAAACATTCTGGTTTGTAGCCCTTAATCCGTTAAATTACCTGAGCGTGTCAGGTATATGAAACTATAAAATGAGCCGCATCATGAGAAAACAAGATATTTGCCTACGCGAAAACAAAGACGCAAAACAGTTGTACACTACTTGCACAAATGATCAGCGCCTTTTATTTCGCTACACGGATAATAAAATTATTATTCTACTTAAATCCAAAAGTTCAAGCTTCTAGCCTTGTCTATGACAGTACAGCCTGGTTTATGTCAGACCTTGTCGAAAACACCGATGACAGGTTTTCTCGCATCGCGGCTCAAATCTGCGCAAACATATACCTGAGGGCACGTGTCTGTTGTAAGGACTAAAGGACGCATAATTTATGTATCAACTTGACGCGCCGCGACACAAACTGTATATAGATTTTCCGACCAGGCTGGATTCAAACCTGTTGCTCACACACAGAAAATGACTATGTGTGTGAAATAAGAAAAAAAAAAAATATTTGCGAATTTGTTTTTGGGCCGCTCATGAAAATCTAGTTTACTATACTTGTTTCAAGAAAACCGCATATTTTGAAGAATTAAATTAAATCAAGAATTAAATTAAATCATGATTTTTGTTTTAAATTGATTAAAATTGTGCTTTTTTCTGATTATTCGCATGTAATTTGAATGATGGTATTTAGATTATTACATGCGCTTTAAGCCTTAACTGTGGCTGGATTTATAAAGTACACACATGTACATACATGTAATTGATTGACTTTGCGATAATTTGCATCCACACATACAAATACATACACGCTCATTATAAAATTATGAAATACAAAGGACAAAATTCGCGAACCAGCTGAATCAGCCCTGTAAATTGCGGAAAAATCAAACTCGTTGTATTGAGTGGAAAACGTATTCAATAGCACAAGTAACATTTCATCTCTCAGGGTCTGAACTTTTTTTCCGATTATATTGGCCTGGGTCGGCACTACAGTGTGTTAAACATGGGTAGGTCGCCGGTTTTTCGTGTTTTTGGCCCGATTTTGCGTTTTCACTCTCAGATTTGACTGTGGCCACAGCCTTTAACAACGATGAAACTTTGAGAGTACAACAGTATTGCAATATGTTTTAGGTTTGTTCAGGTCTCGTTGTTGTTATTGCCTGTGACCATGGTTAAAAATAAACTTTTCTTCTCTTTTTGTCTTCCAAAACGTCCAAGGATGAGCGCGCCATTGAACGACGACGTCATCGAATCGTGGCACGTAGTATGACGTCATTCAATTAAGCGCACCTTGCGGAACCGATAATTGATTGTGCTTTAATAGCTGAGAGAAAAACAAACAGAAACAAGCAAACAAACTTACATACTGGACAAGACATGCTGAATTTGATTATGACCTGACTTCAAATAGCTAAAATTATGAAACCAATTTTACGGGTGCTCCTGTTGGAAACATTTTGAAGCCCTATATTATTTGTGACTGATTGATGCACACACACATGCATTCCCAAACACACGCAGTTCCGTCTTTTAACACTCACGAAATTATGTTATCTACATGTGGTATTTTAGAAATCTTACATTACGGAGTTTATTGTGTATGCTGGCTTCTTGCGTTGAATGTGCATTGTCAACAGAGATGTGCTTAGTTAAAGAAAAAAATCATGCTACGGCAGGATGGTCTTCATCAAAATCGCTGCAGGTCACGTTCTTAATTCATGTCACTGACGGAAATGTCGTTGCATTGTAAAGAGTAGGCAAGAAGTCTGTACTTCTAGTTCGCTTTTTAACATGAATAACGTGCTACACTCAGCTCCGCCTCAATTTTATGTGTATTTTTAGTATTGAAAGAGTAAAAACAATGTTGAAAGTTGTATTATTTAACGTTAAATTGCTGTGATGTTTAAACTTTCACAAAAAAAGATCGGTAATGATTTTGCCATCTGAGTAGTTTCCCTTTGCTTTTCGCATATGGCAAGATCTAGTTTTTTTTTTATCTAAATGACAAAACTTGACAAGGCGTGATCGTCTTAACCTTATTTGAGCCACAACGTAGCAGGGAATAATTTATTAACTGCATCACAAATGCGTTAAAACATAGCCTGTGTTGAGCCAGGGCATCTGCGCATTTTCACCAAAATATCGCCTGAGTAAGCCTAGCAACCGAAATCATAGTATAACGGTTTATCTTCCATTCCTTGCAATTAAGCACTAGATGGCACAGGCTTATACAGTATCGTCTGTATATTCGTACTTCTACGTCTCTGTCTATTGATTGGTTGTATTGGTATTGTAGTAGTGTTTTACATTCCACCCAATGGCCATGGTCATATAGAGACGGGACCCCGGTTTAAAGTCTCATCCCGGTAAGACAAGTTCGGAATCGAACTCACGATGTCAGCTGTGCACTTGGCGATTAGCTTAAAACACTATGTCACGGAGGCTTCGTTCTCTGTCTGTGTGTAAGTCTACACACGGCCTTCCACTTTGATGATTCGGCAAAATGGACAACAATAGCCTTCGTTCCCAAGGCTTCAAAGTTCCGACGCGATGGTCTTGTATACATTCCTTCCAAGCTAAAACGGTCGCTTGTACTCAACTCATTAGTGTACTGGGTATACAAACCAACCCGATACCAACCATATATCACAGGAAACCAAGGAGAATCTGCTTCTCCGGAGTTGACAGTTTACACGGAAACATATTGTAGCTATCTGAGACTGTTATTACTTAACTAAGGCTTCAAGAGCCAGAGAGAGAGTATGGGTCGTCCAGATATGATTCCAGCACAGACAATAGATAAACAAAGTCGGGTGAAGATATGGGCCCCGTCAACTGGCACGTAAAGAAATAGATGGACTGCTTGTGCCTCCAGACAAAGCTTCTACGCTTTTGACTGACCATCTGATTACACATTACTGGTTAAACACTCAGGTCTGAGCCTACCCAGGAAAAGTGGTTCAAGTCAAAACCACCCATACATACAAACCATATTGGCTTAATTGGGCGGTTATATTTGAACACTTTTTGGATGCCATGGGTAAATGTCCTATAAAATGTGGGCAACATCTCGAAATGACCAAAGCTGTTGGAATGCTAAACCACAAAAACAGAACAAGCAAATAAAGAAAGAAAGAAAGAAAGAAAGAAAGAAAATGTTGCTATCGTTCTGGCGATCCTTTGAACTGAAATGTAAATGATCCAATGTTTTACCCTTTCCATGGCTCTGTTAAACGTAGATTGCTTAAAATGTTGGGTGATTCAAACGGGTTTGTCACGACCTTAAACAGGCGTACATGTAGATTGCCATTCAAGTGGCTCGTGACAGCATTTGAACTTGTAAGCGTACACAGAACTGCAAATAATCACATGTACAGAAACATGTAGCTTCTTGATCTATCGATATAAAAAAGAGCTCTTCGTGACATTTCTTATGTTACCCCATTTGACTGTGCGGTGTCGCAAGAGGTCTGAGGTTTCCAACCCGGGCTCATGACCGCGTGTAAACCATTTAACTCGTCGTTGATTGTCCGTATGCATGTCCTGGGCATCAAACAACAATACAAACCATTTTAAAGGAAAAAAATAATTTGCAGTTTCTTCTTCTTTAATCGCGATAATACTTAGTCTACAAAATGAAGATCTAGTACTTAACAACGTTTTACGCAATAAATAAAGGGTAGTCGGGTGGCAATATGGGACCCCGGTCACCCGCCCCGGCATTTGGGCATGAAGAATTGGCTTGGTTAGGTGGTTATATTTAAAGCCTTTTTTGGTTGTCATGACATCCGTAATTTTGGGTAGGCTGCAAGTCCCATAAAAATGAGGCAACGTCCCGACATGATCATAGCTGTTGACCGAGACCTAACAAAACATGATATAGACACTGTGCGCTACCTGTATTGGAGTTGCTTCCCTTGAAAATAATGTAGCAAATAATAATCATTTTCCCTTATTGTTTTGAATATTATAATGGGGACGTTTTCTTTATCAATCAAATCAGATAAATTTTTTTTATATTAAAGGAGTTTCGCCTATCAAAGATAAAAATACATTTTAAAAGATCTTTAAAATGAAAAACAAAAATCTTCTCGAGTGCACTTTATATGTTTAATATAAAAATTATACTCTCTCGTTTCGGTCATACATGTTTAGAACCATTATTTCGTTCTTGAAAAAAATCGAATTTCAAATACCGATACGGGTGTGTGGAAACCAATAATTATCGTGACATGTATTCCCCGTTAAGCAGATACTGACGCCGACATGTGCACGCGCTTAATGCACTAGCATGTCGCCTTAAGACAATGGGATCGTGGTAATTCATGCAACTTGCGACTGTTAATGTTTGATCGATATTAGTATGATGCACCAATAATTTGTATCCCCGTCCCTCTAGGGCCTGGAGCGGGGACACAGAGGGGCTAAAGTGCCGGAATAGTGATGAGTCACAGCAGTACCGGGGATGTGCCGGGCTTTTAATATCCCGCAAAAATAATGTTATTCCGCATTATTGCATAAATACCCTTGTCACACGATATCAACAACCATTTATTAATGAAAAAAGGCCATTTATTAATTTTGAAATTCACATGCGCACGTGCTGTTAATACACGGCTTTTACTTATGCTCGTTGCCGGGCGCCACGCAAAGCACGTGCTTATAATGAGAAACTAAGGACGGCCCGTAATGAGCATAAAAATGAAAGCTTTTACGCGTATGAAATTGGCTACGTTCGGGGTTCTCCCAATGGTAAAATCTGTAAATCTACCAATGGTACTGTTGGTACCATTTTTTACCAATGGTAACCAGAAAACCCTGAACGATTTCTGCTGCCAATGGTACCATTGGTACCAATGGTACCATTGGTAGACCACATGGTGGCATTTTTATCATATTGATCAATACAACTCACTTGTTTTTGTCTTTCTTATTTACTTCATGTATATCGTGTTGTTTATAACATTTACATTTGCATGTATGACAAAAATATTGCTTATTTACGAAATTCATGATATATTTTTAGGCTCGCCATATTGAATCACGTGACTTTTCCCGCGTTGGTAGAATTACCCACGCTGTAGTCTGTCTGCACCATTTGCTGCCGTATGTTGGTAACATTGGTACCATTGGTACCAATGGCATTACCAATGGTACCATTGGTAGAACCTTGAACGGAATTTGTCTACCAATGGTACCATTTTTACCATTGAAAAAAACTACGAACGCACGCAATGTGATGAGGCTGTTAAATATAGTGCACCATTATTTCTTTCATTTATGCAGAATTTATGCAATAATAGCGATCAAAAATGATTTTGTCATCTAGGTCCTTCGGCGAGTGTTGAAAACATCGGGCTACGCCCTCGGTTTTCAACACCCCCTCGGGACCTAGCGGATGTTAATGAATGGAAAACCATGTTTGATCCATATATTGTTGTCAATCGGCTCTAGGGAGCCGCAACTTTTAGCAGGGACTTTACCACAAATTCGACCCCGCATTGCCGGGTTTTTAGCGGAGCTGTAAAAACTGAAAAGTTAAACACCCGCTATTGCCCGGCCCCAGGGGGTGTGGATATAAATCACAGGTGCATTAAAGCCTCGTCACGTTTATGCGTGTCAAAACTTTATTTCAGTTATTCATTTTTAGCACGTGTTTTTTGCATGCCGATGCCGCCCGGTAACGCGTAAATTAGAATAAGCATAAATAAAATGAGCCGCGACGCGAGAAAACCAGTATTTGGGATTTCTGACCAGGTCCTACACAATCCGATCTGAACAGTTACTAAAACAGGCTACAAACTTGAAATTTCGGATTTAAGAAGAAGAGAAATTTTATCCATGTAGCAAAAACAAAAGCGCTGATCAGCTTCGCAGTCACTGCGAAGCTGATCGCTGATCTGTGCCTTTGTTTTCGCATAGGCAAAAATCCGGTATTCTCACGATGCGGCGTGAATCGTGTATTAACAGCGCGCACTCGCGAATTGCCCATTTACTTTACGGCTTTCTTCTTAATTAATAAACGCCTGTTGATATTGTGTGAAACTGGTCTATTTATGCAATAAATTACATTTACAAGTAAAAAATTAAGAATTTACACATTTTATTCATTGCCCTTTCGCCATGCGTGACGGCAACGTGCATCTGTAATATCTCGTCACGTAGTTGGCGTATTGGCGCGTCCAAAAGCATATGCATGCATGTCTTGTTTTAAGCATGATAATGGACCGAGGGAGCAAAATAATGTTCTTTTTCTTAATTGGCAGACTGATGTCACGACCCGGTATTTGTGCAAGTGCAACAAACTCTGCGTTTCTCCCATGACGTTCCTGCTAACTTTTCGGAGTGACCGATATGGGTCTCTAGATTATTTATTTCTCATCTATCTCATATTTTGGAAACTGTAATAATCATGGTTCATATCTAATGACTGCCACTATAGATTAGCGCACTGTAGATATCGGGCTACTGGAGATATTAACAATGTCATACGTTCATTTCTTGTCCTACGTTCATCGCTGATGAATGAAGTTAGGGGGTTGCACCTGTGTAAATCATTGACTAACAGTGTCACGGTAGCAATGATATCCATTTTCAACTGGTGGTCAGTGAGTGCGAGCAGAATATGTTGCATACATAACGCTGCTACGACAAGCGTATAACGTCATTAACGTCATAAATTCACTACCCGCGTCGCGTGGGGTAGGGTATGTTAATGACGTCAGAAATGCTTTATAATTACGTCACATGTTTCAAAAATGCATTTTCGATCTCAGGAGACCTACGTCTATCTTGTGTCCAAATTTCATTAATTTCTGATACAGGGCCGATTTTGGCCACTCGTGAACCTTGTCCTTTAAATTTATTTGTTTTCAAGGCTTTAAGTATTTGGTGAAATGCGAAAATTAATTTAATAGCGAATTTTCCAAGAAGTTGCCACTGCTTATATTATCGCATTTGAACATTTAGGTATCAGAGTGTCATTACAGCTTCATCATTTGAAGAAGGTAAACCTATCAAAATCTGCAACCTTCACTTTAGACATTTATCGTATGCGCACGTATCCTTGACAACAGTGACTATATTTTAAAGGTATAATACAGGTATAGTTGTAACGAAGGGAACTCTGACAGGTAGTATCGATTTTCCCAGAAAACTCGGTTAATTCCCCTGTTTAGCGATTTACCTGTAATTTAGCGAAACAATCGATTGTCCCTCGAAGTTGGACATGTTTGTATATATAGTGCATGCTGTGATATTGATCTCCCTATTAGCTGTGATTTATGTTACTTTCGTGTTTACATGTACAGTTTTTCCTCTATTTGTCGACAAAATAGCCTA
Source organism: Rugalucina vietnamica (assembly GCA_964017185.1). Lineage (NCBI taxonomy): Eukaryota > Metazoa > Mollusca > Bivalvia > Lucinida > Lucinidae > Rugalucina > Rugalucina vietnamica. Next base: position 7,274,295 of record OZ024877.1, on the reverse strand, counting down.
TGGCTAATGTTATTAAGTTGTAAATTGAAAGTAGTTTCTTGTATCTTGTATCTGCGCCGAGATGGATCTTTTTTCTGTGTTTAGTTGCACCAATAGCGACCTTGGCCTTGGGTTTCCCCAATATCTAAAAATAGAATGTCACTTACTGAGTAGACTTTGACCACTGACCGAGTGATGTTTCAGCGCATTTTACCAAGATTCTCAGCGTTCAGAAGTGTAATACGGATGTCATCAACTGCTGCAAATGGTGGGAAACTGGCAGGAAAAGTTGCCATTGTCACTGCTTCAACAGAGGGGTGAGGAAATCTATGTCAAGCAGTTTTAATTAGCATGTCACCTATTTCCGACGTTCATAATTTCGACAAATTGCACTCATTTCACTGATTGGAAATCATTGCAAACTCAAATCAAGTTGTATTTTGTATTGTAAAACCCTATAATTGAGTGTATACTTCTGAAGTCCTCTGATGATGTTAAGAAGTAGTGGAAGATAAAAGACCTAAGAATAATGTCCATTTGTATTTTTTTTAAAAATAGAAGCAATGGGCTCATTGATACATACATATAATATACGCTGTGTGATCTGACAGCACAACTGGGTGAGAGTAATCAACAGGCTGTCCATACAATCATGGGCTTTTAGCGGGAATAACTATACAGAAACAAAAAAAGTTCGCCTGTGCTCATATATCTCTTTCTTTGTTGGTCGTTAGCATTGGTTTGGCCATTGCAAGAAGACTAGGTCAGGATGGTGCTAAGGTTATGGTGAGCAGTAGAAAACAAGCTAATGTAGACAGAACAGTACAAGAACTGAAGTCTGAGAACCTTGCAGTAGAGGGAATGGTGTGTCATGTTGGGAAAACAGAGGACAGGCAAAACCTAGTGAAAGAGGTGAGTAGAATGGAAACTGAACATAGCACAATAACAATGTCAAATTTTAAGCATGTATGACATGTATCTTTCTTGTAAGTTTGGCTTAAAATACAGATCATGGATGCTATTTCATATCTACAATTACAGATTTTTTATTTGTAGTAACTCTCTGTAGTGGTATCATACAGGACACTTAGAGCTACATGTAGCTTTTACAGCAATGGTTGGTGTGTACGAGTAATTTGAGTTGTGACCCAAGTTGGAGGAGCCCTGGCACAGCTGATCTGTGTTTTGTTTTTTCTTCACAGATAGTAAACTATCTTTTTCCTATATCCAAATTTTAATCTTAAAGTCCTCTGTGGTGATTGTGCAGCCCATTTTGTGTAGGACTTGTTTGGAAACTCCGTAGACAGGTTTTCTTGTGATTCTACTGATATTTGTTTTCAGACTATATCAAGATTTGGTGGGATAGATATTCTAGTGTCTAATGCAGCTGCTAATCCAGTGTTTGGACCATTGCTTGATGTAAGTATACTGAACTTCAAAAGTAGCAAACACTGCAACAAAATGCTATAATTTTTAAAATACCCTTAACTTTTAAAAATATATTATAACTTAAAGATCCAATGTCTTAAATGTAAGCATAGATAACCAGACACAAACTGGCAATTCAAAAAAAAAAAAAAAAAAAAAAAAAAAAAAAGACAACTGTAAATCTTGGATGGCAGAACTATCAGTACTGTCCTAGGAAGGATATTTTTGGCTGTATAATGGTAGGGGCCATTTAGGAGGAAAATGCTCTGCTACAAGCATTATCACCTGTCTCCTTACATTAATATGAAAATTTAATGACCCATGCGGGACTTTTTGAAAAGAAACTCATGACCCCTTCCAAAAAATATCCCTGCTAATCTACATATATCTTTGCTAAGCAAATATCTATAATCATTTCATTTGTTACATAATTATTGTTAAGTATTCCTCAGCATAAAATATTCTAGTCTTTACGCAGAAAACTGTAAGTGAGCCAAGGGATACTGGAAACCATGGTCACACTAAGATATACTGATACACTGATTTTGGGATGTAATGCACCTTTAAATTGAGCCGCTGCATCAGAAAACCAACAATCTGCATATGCGAAAACAAAGCCGCAGATCAACTGTGCAGTAACAAGTGCAGCGCCCTTGTTTTCGCTGCATAGGTAATTTATGTACAACCTTTCGTTTTCTTAAATCCGAAATTTCAAGCTTCTGTGGCTGCACAGACGGGTTTGTGTCGATCCTGGTTGGAGACCTAAATTGTTGGTTTTCTCAAGTGAAGGCTCAATTATTATTTTTATCCAGATACCAGGCCCTCCTTCCTTTAGCAAGACACATTCACCCCCCTTAGAACTGGTAAAGTACCCAGGAAGTTTCAGCACCATCCTAAGCATTCCCAACATGACTGAAAATTTGTTAACAGAGATAGTAAACCTAGGCTTGCCTCAACCAACCAATTAATTGTAATGTTATACTTTCAGGTTGAGGAACCAGCCTGGGACAAGGTAAGATTAAATGTTATGAATAACCTAGAGATCTGAAAAAAGTTTATGGGATATATTGATGAAGTATTTCAAGGAACGATAATTTTCGTTAGCATCAATACTACCCGGTATTTAAAGTTCTTTATTTTAGCTACTGAGATATATGCTCTAACATCACTAAATTGTAAACAAACACGTTCTTACTCTACATAAGATAAAGAAAAAAATTACAATCACTGCTGACCTTGGTGGACTGCTTCCTGCATTACGAAAACATGCCCATGTAATATACAGAGATTTTTGAAGTTGTAAAAATTGAAAAAAAAATCAGTAGAAAATTTTTGATAGTTTTCTTATTTTTGTTCAAAACTTAGATTGTGGGTACACGTTAGAACTGCCTCGCTGAGGTGGTTCGAACGAGTACCCACAATCTATGTTTTGGAGCAAAAATAAGAAAAATAGGTATACTCCTGCATAAGGGTATCCCAGTTTTACTTTATTATAAAAGTGGGGTTCAAGGGAGTATTCAATGTACAGACTTGTTTTCCTGATGTGGAAAAAATATGTTTATTATGTAAATCTTGGGGATAGGAAAATGTTTCTACATTATGATTATGAACTGATCTTGTTACAGATATTTGACACCAATGTAAAAGCATCATTTTTCCTGGTTAAAGAAGTGGTTCCTCATATAGAGGCCAGAGGGTAAGCTTAATAGTACCTAAAGCATAAAAGAAAACAGCACATACGTCAGAAGATTCAACTGTTACTGTTACTGAAGTTTCCATTGTATATGTATAAAGATGCTACATAATTCAGAGTGCATTTCCGTGTATATCATTGTCATTTATGGTACTATTGATTATGATTATGTCATGTTCATGTACTTGTCATTGCTTATTCTATACCTTTAATGTCTTCTATTCATCTTTTGTACAATTTAAAAAAAATAAACAAATGGGGAATTCTACAATAGCAATGCCTTATTTGTGAATTCAATACCAACATAGTCCTTGTCCAATACATGTATTTAAAAACTGATATGTTGGTGCTGGCTTAAAGCATAGCATTAAATTGGTTGTTAAATTTCAAGCATATTCAATGAGCATCTGCCTCTGTTGGTAAAATAATCGGACATACCTGGTTGAAAACCCCAAAGCCCGGTTTTCTCACATGGTGGCTCATATTATTGTCTTTGATATTTTGTAGAGGTGGATCCATTGTGTTCATATCATCATTTGTTGGTTACACTCCCATGGAGGTATGTACACTGTCTGTCTGTGTGTCTGTGCATCCGTCTGTCTGTCTATGTGTTATCATGTGGAGGTATTTATTCATATAGATATGTGTTGTCATATGGAGATATTTTATACATACAGTTTAGGCTCAGAGAAAATGCTATCTGTTCATGGTTCATGAATGCTGACAGCCTGAATGTACATGGCTATATAAAGGGGAAAAAATAATCATATGTTACCAAAGCCACCGTATAATGATTACCTAGCATTTTTGAGAGACATATGAACCGCAACGTTTATCTATCGTTAAATGGTAACCATAGCAACCACATCATCAAAATAGACAAAATAATTTCATCGAATTGCCTGTAAGAATGATATGCTTCTATCAAAACAACATGCTCTGACCAGTGCTTAACCAGTTTTAAGCAAATACATCGAGTATTGTAGGCTCTGTTAACTTGAGAAATGCATTACGCAGCTTATACGTCATTTTGCAGGACAATGACGTCTGTAGGGTTCATGTAATAAATTGGTCATAACTCATTAAATTTCTTGAATATTTGGTCAAATAAAGACTAACAGCCTCTAAAAACATTATACATGTACATTCAAAGTAACATAACAGCCTCTAAAAACATTATACATGTACATTCAAAGTAACATTGTTTTTTTAACACTCAAAAAATTATCCGAAGGTACATTTTCTCACGTTGTGGCCCATATACTTTTAGTTCTGTACAGATACGTTGTAAATCAGATAGCTATAGATTTGATTACATAAATTTTGTGAATTAACATACCAGTTGTTAATTTTTGACTTGGTTTTTCTTGTACTTTGATCCATATATTAATTGGTATGTATTATTTGAGCCGCCTCGTGGGAAAACCAACAATCTGCATAGGCGAAAACAAAGGCGCAGATCAGCTTCGCGGTAAGCGCGAAGCTGATCAGCGCCTATGTTTTCGCTACTCAGATAGTACATTCCCTCCTCTACTTAACTCCAAAATTTCAAGGTTCTAGCTCTTTTCTGTGACTGTACAGGTCGGTTTGTGTCGGACCTGTTCGGAAACCACATTGTTTGTTTTCCCACGAGGTGGCTCATTTCAGTATTTAGGTGCCTACTCCGTGAGTAAAACAGCATTATTAGGGTTAACGAAGGCCCTAGTACCTCAACTGGCTACAAAGAATATCCGAGTTAATGCTGTAGCACCAGGCATGATCAAAACAAAGTTCAGTGAACAGGTTGGTAGTGTCATTCTATGATTTTTGATAGCTTCTTTCTAGTTATAGCTATTTATTGTGTATGGAAGATATATTAGGATAGTTGGTGCTAAATTAAAAAAATGTGCATCTGTCACACTGAATTTGGTATAAACATTCTTATGTATATATGAAAACTTTGGCCTACTTTCTTTGACATTATAAAATAGGAGGCTATTCTTTTTACATTTGGTATGATAAGAATGACCGTATGCTGTGTTTTACTAATGTTTAACATATTTCTCTATTTTAGCTATGGAAAAATGATATGGCCAAAGATATGCTCATGCAGATGATACCAATGAAAAGGTGGGTTGGAATATAATAGGCAACATATGAGCTACAACATTTAGTCTGAAGAAAAAGCTCCTGGGAGCTTATGTTATTCTTTTGTAAAATAAATCCGACGTTAAATAAATATTACTTTACTTGACTTTATGAGAAAAACAGCTTTTTGCATTTGCAAAAGCAAAGATGCTGATCAGCTGTACAATGACAGATACAGATATCCAAAGGTTTTACGCAAACACACAAAGAAGACATTTTCACCTATGAAAATGTCTTCCTTTCACTAAACTTGACTCATAAAATGTACAAATACTCATTTTAGTATTCCAAACAGAAGCTTTTGTAACATTTGACTTTTACATGTATAATTATGCTTTTCATTATTAGTAAAATTACTAGTTTTATTACACTTTCAGGATCGGTGAACCCAATGAGATATCTGGTCTTGTCTCGTTCCTAGTCTCTGATGATGCTTCCTACATCACAGGGGAGATCACTCTAGCTACTGGGGGAATTCCAGGAAGATTGTGATCTAGAGTTATGGAACTTATGATATGAGCCGCATCATGAGAAAACCAAAATTTCAAGCTTCTTAACTTATTCTGTGGTTGCACAGCGTGGTTTGTGTCAGACCTGATTGGAAACCCTGATGTCTGGTTTTCTTGTGTCACAGCTCATATATCAAAATGTACCTCAATATTAGCTGTGATAAACGGCAGGGATCAGGCATTTTCATTGATTTTTATTGCCATAAAGAAGCAGAGATCAGAGGAAATGTATTCATGAGATTGCCTATATTCAAGAACATTATGAAAACATGTTCATACATGGATTTTTTTTTTCAGTTGTAAAAACTGAAAAATTTCTGTTAAAAAGTTTGATGTTTTGAATATGCTTGTTCAAAACACTGATAGTGAGTACCCACAATCTGTGTTTTGAGCAAAAATAAGAAAAATATAAAAAACTTTCTACCGAAATTTTCAATTTTGACAGCTGAAAAAATCTATTGCATGGGAGTGTTTTCATGGGAGTGTTTTCATAATGCTGTATTCATGAGATTGCTTATATCAAAGTAAATAAAGCATTCATGGATATGATCAGAATTCTTGCTGTCCACTGATTTACACAACACTGCTGTAAGTTTAATTGAGAAAAGTTTACAAGATGCCTTCGACGTTCAGGTTTAAAAGAAGTAACATGGTGTGAGCCGCACATCAGAAAACCAGCAATCTACATATGCAAAATGAAAGGTGCAGATCAGCTGTGCAGTAACTGCACAGCTGATCAGCACCTTTGTTTTTGCTACACTGATATTATAATCCCTCCTCTTCTTAAATCTGAAATTTCAAGCTTCTAGCCATCTTCTGTGCATGTACAGCTTGGTTTGTGTCGGTCCTGATCGAACAAGTTATTTGTTGGTTTTCTTATGCGAAGCCTCATGTGATGTTATCACTGTACATTATTTGAGCCACCTCGTGGGAAAACCAACAATGTGGTTTTCGAACAGGTCCGACACAAACCGGCCTGTACAAGCACAGAAAAGAGCTAGAAGCTTGAAATTTCAGATTTAAGTAGAAGAGGAATTGTACTATCCGAGTAGCGAAAACAAAGGCGCTGATCAGCTTCGCAAACCGCGAAGCTGATCTGCGTCTTTGTTTTCGCCTATGCAGATTGTTGGTTTTCCCATGAGGCGGCTCATTTCTCAGGAAAGATTTTCGTTATGGTTGATCTCAGCATACTGTTTATTACAAATAATGTTTTTGGAAATAGCCATTATCATCGTCATCATCAAGTTGTCAAAAAGCAGCAGCACATTTCTTAGTACATGTATTTTCTTGACAGTATTGAATGAGGCTGGGATTTCCTACCACGGCAGGTACATCACAAACTTTCCTGAACTGCCACAAAAGATGCATGGCAAGAGGTTTGAAATTTTAGAATCAGAAAGAAAAACAGCTAAAAACAAATAAATACTTTCTGTCCATGGAGAACAATGGTGCCGATTGCAGCATGAATTGCACAGCTGTTCTGCAGCAGTGTATTTGTAATTGCATGGTATGCTTTGACCAGCTCTCATTTTTCATCACATCCCTATGTCTGATCATATTACATGTTTCTATTAGTTGTTAGTGTATTTGTAATATGCAGATACGCAAAATTAATAAATAAATGAATGGATAAATAAATACTAACAATGATTGTTTTAATTTCTGTGAATCTATTTCAACCATACAACCATCTAATGTGATATATCCCTATATTGAAGGGATCTGTATATTATTTTGAAAAATATCTCTAATAGAGCAAAGTGGAGAATTTCTTTAAATAACTGTGTATTGAATTTCAAATATTTTTACCAAATTTAAGAATTCCTATCTTGGTATACTTTGTATAGTAAGTTTACTTATTTCCAAAACGAACCATTTGCAAAAGAGGAACTCTCTGCACTATAGGTGCCAGCCTGTATTCTAAGATCATGTGAGGAAATCATAATCTATTTGGGCAAATCAAGGCTTAAAATCTTTTTAGGATCTGTCTAAATTATAATGCATGTATTTTTCATGCTGGCAATCACAAATTAAACATGGCATGTGATACATCTGATGGGTACTAAGAGAACATATCATAAGTCGAATGAGTAGCTGCTCCCCTAAAGGTGGTCACTAAGTTACCTCAACAGGCTGAAGATTTTGGATGTATAAACTTTAACTCGCTTTATCAGTCACACATTAGCGCGTGACTGAGGCCGTGTGCCGGACGTATAAAAAATCTCAAAGTTTTGGAATACATTTGTGTTACGTCCCAGACACGCTAAGCACGCGCTAAAAGCGCGCATCAAACGTTAAATGCGCGTCTGATAGACGCTTGGGGTACGTTACAGCAGCAATATTTCTTAAAATCGAAAAGCGCATGCAATTGTACAATGGCGTGCCTACAACATGCGCCAAACGTATTCAAAGCGTATCGAACGCTCCTGTAACGCGCGAGAAACGTATTCGAAACGTACAAGACACACACCCGAGACGCACCGAGCTTCAAGAAAATTTTTAAGCATGTTTAAAATATTTGTTAGCCCAAACGCGCACGAAACGTGCACCGACTTTCAGTGACGTACAGCGACGCTCACCGGACGTACACCAAGCGTACCTAACGTGCATGTAGCGCGTTTTGAACGTGTTTCGTATGTGCCGTCTGGCGTATGTGGAACGTTTTGCATTTTTTTTTCAACACGCACGGCGCGCGTTTCACTTATACGCTAATGTGTGACTGCTATTTTATTACGTAAAACGTTTCTACTGGCTTAAAGTACCTGGAGGCAAAATGTGAGCCTATATGTCTCTGCTAAATTTCACAAAGGTCTCGAAAAAGTGAACAAGCTACATGTAAAACCTCTATTTTGGTAGCATTTGTGACTATACACTATACAGGCTGATTTTTGTCAAGTTGGAGATAAGGCAGATTTTCTCATGACATGACATCAGGTGTTGATCGAATAATAATGGATTTAAAAGAATCAATCAATCATTTTTATGACAAAAAATCTTATTCTACGGACAATAATGAGTTGAAATCATAGATGTTTTAACGGTTTCTGACCAAAATTGTCAAGACATTGGCCTCTGCAATAAAGTGTGTGTTCAGGTGTTACAGTTCTAAGGTAAGATTTACATAAATTAAGTGACATTTTCTGTTTTCTATCTCAGACCCAGCCTGCCTAGAATGTCCGTGAGGGCGTATGGCAGTATAAAGAGATAGATAGATAGATAGATAGATAGATATTCTGGTAAATGTATGCAAATTATTTTTCTTTCTTTCTTTCTTTCTTTCTTTCTTTCTGTATAGACGAAAACAAAGACGCAGTAACTGCACAGCTGATCGGCGTCTTTGTTTTTGCTACATAGATACTTGTAGCCTATTACAATCCCTCTTCCTAATCCGAAACTTCAGGCTTCTAATCTGCTTCTGCGACTGTACAGGCTAGTTTCTGTAGAACCTGGCGTCCTGGACATAGACAAACAGCATAGCCCCAGGTGTGACGCCGCAGAATGCGGCGTTCCATCCTCGGCTATTCTGTTTGCTTAAAGATCATTAATCCAAAATGAAATTTATATTTAAAATCACACCTGAAGTCTCTAAAAATGACAGTCCCGTTTGTCCAAAATGTTGTGTACCATGTAATTTTGGACGTTTGTTTCTGTTTTCAAGTTCTAAATACGTTTTCTTGAATTGTTGTATTACGGTATCATTGACAAGACGTGGTAGAGATGTATCCCGGAGACGCTATAGCGCTCTACCAGTGTGCCATCATCATGCGCAACTAAATGGGTGTTCGATGATATTGTGTTAACAATATTTATATAAACTACTTTACGATGTTTTTATTTTTCAGGACGCTTATAAGCTTGCAGTGAAAGGAATATGCTTCCCGTGTCTACTTCGACTAAGGTAGGATTTGTTTTCTTTTTTGAAAATTAACTATTGGTCTACTACATACAGGTCAAAACATGAAACTTTCTACCCTTAAATCAACATCTATTTTCAATGGTGCATTGTTTTTAGCTCACCTGAGCCGTAAGGCTTACAAGGTGATTATAGTATACCCGTCGCTTATAGTATACCAATTGTAGTCGTTGTCGTAGTTGTTGTCCACAATGTTCAAAGTCTTCTCCCCTTAAACCGCTGAGCCAATCAGAGCCAAACTTCATATGGAACGTCCTTTGGAAGGGGGAACGAAATAGGCTAGGTCACATGACCAAGATGGCCGCCATGGCTATAAATAGCAAAAACCTTTAAACAATTTCTTCTCCAGAACCAGAAGGCCTATGATTTTGAAACTTGGCATGACACATCAGGCAATGGAGCTCTACAAATTTTATATACATTATGACCCATGGATGACCTTGACCTATTTTACGGCAGGGTCAACCTAGGTTGCTCATGTATTTGAATGGGGAAGTAAAATGCAATTAAATTGGGGGGGGGGGGGGGGGGACTTGCTGGGAGTATGCAAATGTACAGAATGTTTATGTTTATGAAAATAATTTTTACCCCAGGGGGTTGTCTGCCCCTACCTCGGGGCTATATACGTGTATATGACCATAATATTCAAACATCTTCTCTGAAACCGCTTGACCAATTAAAGCGAAACTTTATGTGGCTATAAATAGCAAAAACTCTTCTTCAGAACCGGTAGGCCTATGATTTTGAAACTTGGCATGAAGCATCAGGGAATGAATCTCTACATAGTTTATATAAATGATGACCCGGGATGACCTTGACCTATTTTATGGCAAGGTCAACTTACAGGACCATTGGTCCTCTGTTTTGTTTTTATTTTTCAAACTGGTTCCGTTTTAATGTATATATTTTAAAAGGACTGTCAATAATCGGTCTATTCCGCCCAGTAACTTGTTAACCAGTCATTTGTTTCAACGACCCCCTACGAGGCTAGGGAAGAACGACGCTTATAGTTTTAACTGCTAAAAGCCCGGTATAAAAGACCGGTTAACCAGTTATCAGATCGTCAGTCACTAGTTTAGAACCTATGCCTGGAGACACAATCAGTCCGTCTTCTTCTTTAGGCCCCAATGGGAGGGGCCCCTTCCAGGAAACAGGCAATGAATCTTTGTGTGGTAGTTGTATTGTTACTTGCCATCAGTATAACATGTCCGTGACATGTATACCCCCTTGAACCCCACTAATATATAGTAAAACTAGGGCATGCAGGGGTACACCCCGGGGCAATTCATGTATATCTCCTTGATATTCAAACATCTCCTCTGAAATCGCTTGGTCAATCAAAGCCAAATTGTATGTGAAGCATCTATAGGATGGGGGAACTAATGTGTATATAAATAATCTAGGTCACATGATCAAGATAGCCTCCATGCCCATACATTGTAAAAACCTTTCAAAAATCTTCTTCTCTGGAACCGATGGACTGATTTCAACGAACCTTGTCATGGAACATCGATGGCTAAATTACTACAATGTGTATATAAATCATGACCCTGTTATGACCTTGGCCTAGTTTATGGCAAGGTCAACATAGGTCGCCTATGCCTTTGAATGAGAGAAAACTGTTGCCCAATGTCTTTTGAAGGAAATATCTTGCAGGGAAAGTGCAGTGGGACTGAATATTGATGATTCTGAAAAAAGGACCCCAGTGGCTCATTTGCCCCCACCCTGGGCAATATACATGTATATTACCATAATATCCAAACATCTTTTCCTCTGGAACGGCTTCGTAGCCAACTATGAGCGATAGTCAAGCTCGCTTACCTGTACCTGTACTTAATTGCGACTTGTATAGGATTTAATAGGGACATATTAATTACCGTCTAATTAAAGAAACTTGAATTAACTTACAATATTTTTGCTGGTAGCTTTACAATCTTCATTCTTTTACCAACAATATGGTATATTTTTCATATTTCTAGGATTAAAATTACTACTCCCCAATTAGGATTTTGTATGACCATGTTAAAATGATTAAACATATAGGGAAAAAGTACTAACTTTTCAATGAACATGCAAATTTAAACACAAAAATACATAGATTTAGTAAAACTAGAATATTTTTGCTGGTGGCAACGAAATGCGGGGGTATTTTGGAGTTATCTGATATTTCTTTTATTGAAATAAATTTATATTTACTACTCCCCAATGCCGTTTTTGTAACACTGGTGATGTATTTTTCCTATAATTTTCTTCCGTTATCCCGCATCTGAGATTATCGGGCGATCACGGAAAATACCGAGTACATTATCGGAAGCAGTGAGATATGGGACGGTTATTTTTGTTTAAAAAATAGGCAACTTGAATATTTTCAAAATATTCTTAATGCCTTAAGTTTTGTTGGAATAATTATAATTTACTCTGATTAACAGTTTTAGTTCTGAACTAAGGTAAACCTATATTTACCAGAGAGCTAAACCTACCAAATATGTGGAAAAACATTTCAAGAATAGTATGACTCGGTTGGTCTTTTAAGCGGAAAATTGAAAGCAAAAAAATGAATGGATGAATGAATGAATGAATGAATATTCATCAGCAGTATCATTTTATTAATATTCTGTTTTTGCCAAATTAAATAAAGATAAAAATAAAGATTCATTTTGCTTCTATGGAACAAGTCGACAGCAGCTTATCAGAACTACGACTAAAGGTGGTCAATTTTATGTGTATGCAAATAAAGGCATCTCATGACATTTAACTCCTATCGTGATAATTCAGACCTACAGTACAGTAGTAACAATCAAAGATGTTTTTCTACTTGTCCACTCTAAAATGAATGGCATTTTATGGGCGCGTCGTCATCATTCTTAACTTTTTCTTTCAAAACAAATAATTTTGCTTCGAGGCTCAAGGTTTTGTAAAATTATACTTCTTTTGATTACTTCATACATGTATGTACAGTACCTATAAAGATAACCAGTCAATATTTACATGAGAACCTTTCTACAAATTACTAAACCAGTCTAAGGTAAACAGATTGACACGCACCCGGATTTGCACAAAGCTTATCCCTTGGGGCAGATCAATGATTTATGACTGTTGTATACAATTAGAAGATACAATTAGAAGCAGATTCTGTATTAGATGAATGTAAAATTCTTTGAAAAATGTAACGTTGCATGTTCTTAATACTTATACATCATGGAGTGCATATCATCAATTTTCCTGAACATGAATTGTTTGCTGATGATACGCTTCGATGACAATACCTAAATTAAAAAAAAACAAAAAAACTTAAGTTTATAGAAAAACATCAGGATAACAAGTCTTTGCAACGCGTACGTCCTCAAACCCCACTTTGCAGGGGATATACCTATTTTTCTTATTTTTGCTCCAAACATAGCTTGTGTGTGCTCGTTGGAACCACCTCGGCGAGTACCCACAATCTACGTATTGAGCAAAAATTTGAAAATATCAAAATTTTCTGATGAAATTAGGTAAAAAAAAACTCTGTATATTGCATGGGCAAGTTTTCCTAATGGAAAGAAATCTCCATCAGGCTTGTATGTGGAGATTAAAGTACGAAACTGTAAATCTGTTTAACACCTCTAGTGGTGATAAAACATTGTACTTTACTTGCTTTGACAGTTTGCGCAACTTAACGCCGTAACGTAAGAAAATATGCCTTTCAAGATTCTTTTTTTTTAATTCAGTTTTACGTCCCTTTCAAGATTATTTCAGCTCATATGAGACGGGCCAATCAGTAGGTGGGCGAAAACGGGAGAACCCCGAGAAAAGCCACCTGGTACACCCACAAGCAGAACTTGGCTTCTCTCACATGTGGCCAGAGCGGGGCTCGAACCCACAACAGACACAGCGGTGAAGAAACAGCGCTCTTTAACCGCTCGGCCACAGGGGCCGCTTTAAGGTTCTTGTTTAAGACAGAACATACATTGAAGCCAATGGTGTTGGCTAGTCAGCGGGTTATGCTAAACTCATCTAAACAGTCAACATGAGGTGAGTGCGCGCATTTTGATAAACTTAGGGATTGATTTCATGTAAATTTACATTACATGCAATAAACGCAGACTTGAAATGCGTTTATCAACATTGTGTACGTACTATTTTTTTTTTTTTTTTTTTTTTTTTTTTTTTTTTTTTTTTTTATCAAAGAAACAAACAGAAAAAATATTTGCTATCAAAGAAACAAAATAAGAGAGAGCAAGAATATAATAAATAAATCATAGTTTTTCGCCCTAGAGACGCTTCCCATATCAAAACTATGCCAAATTCTTATACAAAGCCCATCTGCAAGACCACATAGATCAGATTTTGCAAAAATATACGTGCAAACAAACACGATAAATCTCTCTGGCAACACTCGAACTAACCTTAATCTTTAATCTTTGCCCGTGGGCACAATGATATGCGACTTATACATGTATTAATCAATCAGGCAGGATAACTCTATGCGCTTAGCGGCTAGGTGACAAAATTGGATTATGTCTCTTAGTAGCCCCTTATTTGGAGAAAATTTCATAGTCCCAGACGTGCCAATCGAAGCTTAATTTTATTTGAAGCATCTGTAGAAAGAGGGAACCAATGTGTATATAAATAATCCAGGTCACATGACCAAGATGACCGCCATACCCATATATCGTAAAGACACTACAAAAATCTTCTCCAGAACCGGTTGATAAATTTCAACGAAACTTGGCATGAAGCATTAAAGGCTTATGTACTACAATGTATATATAAATCATAACCCTATTTTAAGGCAAGGTCAACATGGGTCGCCTAGATGCATTTGAATGGGGAAAACTGTTAAAATGTCGTTTGAAGGGGAAAGCATGCAGGAAATTTGCAAATGTCGGGTCAAATGTACAGAATATTGGGCTTTATCTGCCCCTGCACTGAATACCATACATATTCAACAGTCTAGTCCACGACGGATACCCCTCCGAACTCAGAATTGTACGGTTTGGATGGATAATCCATCCAATCCTTTTGGATGGATAATCCATCCAAAACTTTTGCAGACGTTTGGAGCGTTAAACCCTCCAAATTTGTGACCAATTATGGATGGATTTCCGTCCATTTATCAACTTAATAGTGGATGGATTATCCATCCTTTCACTGAGACACTAGCACAACTTCAAACAGATCCCAGTGTACAGAGAAATTGTGATTCCAGGACATCTCGGCCCATAACAAACAGGACATACTTGGCCCTTTTATTTGTAATACATTACAGTCACCATGGTGTTTATATCCTTCACTTTCACGCTTGGAAAAAAAGAAAAAAATCCACACAAAATCTTTGCTTGGTCCTTGCATTTCTCTCGCAAAATCCACGGTACACATGTCCACGTTCATTGCAAGAACGGAGTATGTTGCACGAGATATCAGCAGTCCCACAACAACGCACGCTTTCCACGTTCATTTCAGGCTCATGCAAACAGGAAAAGAAAAAAGTGATTTTTTTCCCTTTTTTATTGTATATATTTTTTTCTATATGCTTTTTCTTAAATCTTTCAATAATTTAATGTTGTTGTTCTTTTTTTGTATTTTGTTTTCAAAGTTTTCAATCTTAAAGATCGACTTGACTTTGATTACTAGTACGTGTATCAAACAAATTAAACGTAATTGTTGTTTGTTCGTTTGTTTGAATTATACAATACAACAATCTAATATGTACAGGCCCTTATTGTAACGGCACCACGTGCGCTTGAAGCAGTGAACCTCGTTTCTTCCGCTAAAAGGCGGGAAATGCCATGTACACACCCACCAATATAATGTGTCACATTTCCGCATCAATGAAGACTCGTGCAGATGATCTTTCTGAACTGGGACACACACACACACACACACACACACACACACACACACACACACACACACACAAGTTCAAGCATGTATACTTGTTTTCCTCTGTGGCAGTGTCTAAGAGGTTGTGCCGGGCAGAAACCTCAGTTGTGCACATTTTATCTCTTCTACATCTCCTGATCAAAGTCTGTTCTATTACGCCAAATAAAAATCCAAAGACCACTGTTCTCCGAGAAAAAATCGACATTGTATTTGATGTACAGAGGAACACTTGTACATTTACCTCTAAATTGATATACACATGTAGCTGAGCAGAGGGATCAAGAACACAGACGGCGTTGCTAGCTTACTTTTATCTTCCTTGACACGTGCTTAATTTTTTTGCTTGTCGAAAAACCCTGCCTTAACGTGTGCATCCGACGAAATGCATTAGTGGGATGGTCAAAACCATATTCTTTGAATGAACGAACCCATGACCATAGTAAAACACCGCCCACAAAAGCAGTATACAGATGAACGGTCAGAAATAACCCTTTAATGAGTGACTACATGTCGATCACTTTTCTGATCATGGCATTGTTCAGAATTGTAATGTTTGAAAAAATATTTTTTTTCTTTCATGTCCCCGTAGCAAGAGGTTCTGACTCAGCAATATCTACCAACGCTAGGCAATGGCGTTAATCCAAAAGACACACATGAAGATAAATTGATTTTGGTTTGTCATTCCTAAGACTTTTTATGACCTATATTACAACAATATACATTTTTGGAAAGATTTCGATTCCTGGTAGATGTTTTAGTAGGCTTATCTATAAAATGTGCGTGTTCGCATTTCACTGGTATTACAAGCTCTCGCAGCACGTTCATGTACATGCTAGAACATAGGAAGCGAGGTAGCCGAGTGGTAAGTGCTAGAGGTCCCGGGTTCGATCCCCGCCAGCGGCGAGGAAAATTTGTTGGTCTGAACACGCTTCCCCTCGTGTCATTTGCAGGAATGACATGATAATGATGATACACAGTGTTAGAAATAAGACCGATACAGTTACTTGTCCGAGGGGCAACCTATGAGTGTTTTGAACTTGCCCCATGGGATTCGAACTTGCCCATACTAAAACGCTAATTTTCACGAACAAAGCTATATTTAGTTTTTTAGTTTTGTATAAGTTAAATAGTCGTTTCAAGATTATTACACTGCTATCAAGAGATAAGAAAATGTTTTAATAAGTAAAACTGCTTGAACAAAATTATTTTTCTGGAATTTTAGGTTGTCCAGGGGGCAACCTTACAAGTCAATCAACTTGCCCCCAGCAATTTCAACCCGTGGGGGGCAAGTGGGCAATGGCTTATTTCTAACACTGGATACAGTGCGCCGTTCTTCGAATCGGGACGTTAACTGGAGGCCCCCTGTGCAGGGACAGTCATCCCCTGTGTAGGTTAAAGATGCCTATACAGGTTTTATCCTCATGCATGTAGGCTCATCCTGCAAACACAACGGAGTTTACAATGTACACCTTCCAAGAATAATCAGAAATTGATTGATGGGAGTAACAAGAAAACAATACAAAACAGAGCATGTGTCAACATCGCTTAGAATTCATACTGATATTTCCTCGAGGAAAGAGCGTGCAGGCTAGGTGTGGTTTCTGCGATGTTACATACAGTGGACTTCAACCACGACGACAGAAACTTGGATGTCATCCGATATCATAAATACTTGCACATCTGGTCATAGTTAGAATTGTTGTAGAGATCTACCATGAGAACCGAACATCTGACTAGTAATTTTTATATTTCTGACCGTTGAATGGTAGTAATTCTGTTAAGGGTCTATTTGTTTCATAATTTACATTGTCTGCGCATGTCCATATTCTTCAAACACAGTAGCTGGGCTGTCTGCTATGACGCATTACTATCCCTAAGAAAATATTAAGCAAACAAAGCGTAATGTTTCAAAGTAAATCAATAGAATCAATATATCAATAACATTACTTACTATAGGTAAACAAAATATCGTCGATAAATATGCTCTTGAAACACGATCGATAAAATTCCACGAGGTGACCACATGGCGAGGACATCAGACGAGTTACAGTGTATTGTTTAGGGCGTTTATGTGTGTATTCATTTATTTATTTCAGGTAGCTGATTGACCGTCTTTAGGGAAACACAATATAATCGGATTACGATCTATGTTCTCTAATTGTTGTTGTTTGTTTCCACCTGGGGTTCAAACTGCACCCGTTTCTGATCGCCCACTCTTACCATACACGTACCTATATAATGGCCAAACATTGCTTTGTATGCCACTATATATGCATAAAATACAGTCTTTTAAGCTGTTGACCGTGGTCTTGGGCGAAAATAAACATTTTTACAGTTACAGAAGGTCAATTAAAGCACCAAAATCCCAATATAGATATTGATCTTTACGTCATGTAACTTTGAAAACCAAGAAGGATTGGTCGTGGATATCCAAAATGCATGTACAATTATAAAGTTTGTGACATGGGCGACGCCAAGGCGAGATTCCATCTCCACTATCTTACATGCATTTTAATAATGACGCTATTTCAGTCAACATATATCAGGTACACAAAATGAAGTGTTTTCCCCCGATTTCAAAGCCTAGACAATATCAAGTACCTAACCTAAACTGATTGTTCATTGGTGTACAACAGCACTTTGAAATCAATACGTTTCATACGGATACATTTATCTGTCTTGTGTAGCGGCCTAACGCTTAAAGCAATTTGCTCTTCATCATAATGACATGTCGGTTTAACTTTAAGCAAGATTGCGGGGAATGCTGCATGAAGTATTTGTATCTGGAGATTTGTCGTCAGACAACGGTCGAAAGATTTTGTCAGCCGCGCTGTAAATAAGGATTTCTGACTGGTATCTGGAGATTTGTCGTCAGACAACGGTCGAAAGATTTTGTCAGCCGCGCTGTAAATAAGGATTTCTGACTGCTTAGTACAACTGTACTCTCTGGATGATGTTTGATCTATTGGTGTTTGTATTGGTTGCCTACCTGCGGCTGAGGTAATATACGGAGATGTGTCCCTGGTTGTAAGCTACAGCATAAAAACAGGGTACATGATCATGCGGATGATGCAAATGTTGAAACCTGCTGCTGTCGCCAATCTGAGTCATTTGCAAAACCCTGCTGTCGTTCGAGCATTTGGAAACTTTGGAATGTAAAAGTCCCATTTTGTTTTTGATTAGGATATGGTAAAACTATCGTAATAATCATTTTATCTAGCACTTCAAGTTCTAGCGGACAGCAAATCATAAAGGAAACACTTACTAGCAAATGCTCACCGCGTTCAGTGAATATGATTTTACCGACAGTGTCCGACACAAACCAGCTTTTACTGCACCCTGAGATAGATTTTTGGTTTAAGAGCAGAGATAGTATGGAGACAGGACCTCTGTTAATATTCTCATCCGTCCGACTGGAGAAGCCCGTGATCGAACCTGTGACACCTGGTTAACAAGTAGAGTGATATAACCACTACGCCATGAATCAATGCTTCTACATGTAGTGTTCTTCACTGTTCTGATTATGTCAGTCAAAGTAGGTCCGTATAAAAAAACAGTTGTAGTAATTTTTAAATGAACATCGTATAACTCTTTCGAAGTACAAACGACTTCCATCTTTTGAATTTAGACACACTTCTTAAAGGCCGAGACGCTTTAGGGATCTCCATCGTCGGGCAGCTTACTCAATCTGTGAGTCTTGGATTTTGATTCATCAGGATGTTATTCATGATTTATTTGTTTGTTCTTGATGATTCATTGACTAGTCAGTGATTCACCACGAGGACCGAAGAACTAACTAAATGTTATGAACCACTGCAGAAGCTGTGGGTGATGTTATGGCCATGTAAAACCGGTTTAAGCCCGCCAGTAACTTTGTGTTACTGATTGTGTTACTGATCGTTCTGTGGTGGTTCTTTTTGTTTTATGTTTTGGTGTTTAAAAGTTTTGTGTTGTTGGCGCCTTATGTGTGTTTCCATATTTTCAGTTAAGTTTAGTAAACTGAGTAGCCACCTATTGGGAAAATAGCTGCAAATTCGGCTTACGATATGTTTTCATTCTATAAGTATCTGATTGTAAGTTTGGTTTTTTTCCTACCTCGGTTTTTGGAGTGGAAATCTTTTTCTGATTGCGCCTTTTCCTGATCTTTGCCTACTTGTATCTTTTTATCAATAGAAGAGATTTTCAGTAGTGTACATCAGGGAAACAAAACGTTTTAATATATGCAAGGCTTAAATTTATAAAGTAAATATTGTATAACTCAAATAAGATGTTACATATTTGATAGCCTACACTCTAATCTATTTCCTTCTTTCTAGTCTCTGTAGTAATCTCTATTTTATTTACTACATAATTTTGACCATTTTGAGTGTATTTTCTGCATTCTTTACTAACTTTTCTTTAACTTGATTCCATTCTTCTTCTTCTTCTTCTTCTTCTTCTTCTTCTTCTTCTTCTTATTATTATTATTATTATTATTATTAGTAGTAGTAGTAGTAGTAGTAGTAGTAGTAGTAGTAGAAGTAGTAGTAGTAGTAGTAGTAGTAGTAGTAGTAGTCAATGTATGTCTACTCTTTTTCCACTTTAATCTAATTTTAGTATTACTTTTATTATTTCCTTTTTACATGACTATGAGAGCGCCATCTGTACTATTGCTTACAATTTTTTTCGTTGTCGGGAAGGACCATAACAAAGGTTGGAAAAACTTGTGGCCCAACTCTTTTGCTTGTACATGTATGTTTAAGCAATAAATTATTCAAATCATAACAACCACATGTAGCTAGAAGCTTGAACCTTATTTTACCAAGCTTCTTATGGACCACAACGGACGCTTGCATTCAAGTTGTGAGATGTTCTGACAAACAACAAACCAAGTACTCGCCCACTCTTTAGGCAAGTATCAAATATCAAATCAAAATACTGTGCATTGATGTTCTGTATCCAAAACGCAGACTGAAATGCACCACACTGCCAATACATATTTCTTGCACAAAATGGCTGATTTTCCCGAGCAAAGCTGTTATACATGTTTCAGTTACTGTTATCTGATCGCGAGTTGTTCACAAACTGTCAGAGGCTGTCAATAGCATAATTTTGTGACTTGATACTTGCTATGCAGGAACTATCTTTATATATTGAAACGTGTAAATTTTTGCAATCACTTAATCTACTATGACTGAATAATGTATTGCTCAGTCTGCAACTCGTCCAAAACATACGCATGTATACACGTGCACTCGTGCATGCGCTTCATCAAATTGAATTGCCGACAAGTTTATAGTTACCATAAAGATTAGATATATTCAGTAATTGCCATCCTCGTGCTAAGGACTTGATGAAATATATATGTACAGTATTTTAATTGGTATCAAAATGTTTACAATTACACTTCTCGCTTTTTCGCTTGCCAGTACGAAAGTACAGGAAAAGCTATTGCAGTCACCCGGCCGGCGTTGGCGTTGGCGTTCGCGTTGCTCAAATGTCTAAGTTTTTGGTTGAAGTTTTTGGGTGAAGTTTTTGTAAGTCTATATCTCTTGAATTTCTTCATGGATCAAATTGATACTTTGCATGTTGGTAGATGTTGGTCTGAAGTTTTATTCCGTACCATCATGATCCACCTGGGTGACATTGAGATCAAGGTCACAGACTCAGAAACTTTTGTTAAAGTTTTTGGTTAAAAGTTTCTGTGGTGGTTCTTTTTGTTTTATGTTTTGGTGTTTAATATTTTTGTGCTGTTGGCGCCTTATGTATGTTTTCATATTTTTAGTTAAATTAAGGTAACTGAGTGGCCACCTATAGGGAAAATAGCTGCTCATTCGGCTTACGAAATGTTTTCATGGTATAGGTACCTGATTGTTAGTTTGGTTTTTTCCCACCTCGGGTTTTTGGAGTGGGAATCTTTTGCTGATTGCGCCTTTTCCTGATCTTTGCCTACTTGTACCTTTTTATAAGACAGGCTGAACATGTACATGGATTAAGTTGATATTTTGCGTGTTGGTAGATATTGGTCTTTAGTTTTATGCTTTATCACCACGACCCGCCTGAGTGACCTTGAGGTCAAGGTAATGGGTCATATATTTTAATAAATGCAGTGACAAAGCACAAATCGGGCGAACTACGCTGTCCTGCGACAGCTCTAACTGAACGAAGCGAAACAATACTCCTTTCCTCGTATGTCTCTTATTCTTTTTCCACGTCTTTTCACGCTCTGGTCGAGCAGTTCCACGTTTCATGTCCACATCATTCCACGCAAACCTCCCGCTATTTCCTAGCGAAACTCACGCAAAATCTACGTTAAATCCACGCAAAATCCATTGACATGCGAGATTCAACATTCGTAAGCGTGGAGGATATAAACATCACGATGTCTAATGCAATTTCCAATAATAAAGTATTAAAAGGGTAAACTCCATAGAGGCTAAGTTTGTTATAGGCCAAGTTTGTCCTCGGCCGAGTATGTATGCAGTGCCTAGTTTGTTATGGGTCGTGGTGTCTAGTTATCTACAAGATTCATGGTGTACTGGTTATGGAGCGAAATGACCAGGTAAACCTGAATCACAAAAAAACGTGGCCGATGGCCACACTGGCAAGGTTACTTTAATAAGGACGGTTTGACGCTCCACTCACGATTGGATGGTTAGCCATCCAAAACAAAAATATTTAGGATGGATTCCCGTCCATATACAAGAATTTCATAAAAATGTCCGGCCGATCGCAAAGCCGATCGGGGTTAAAATCTTCAAATATACGGTATGTTTTTGCATATTTGAATGGTTTTGGGTTCTGTCTACCCACCCTGCAAATTTCAGCAGAATCAAAAAGTAATAACTTACCGTTTTTTGTGTTTTCTTACTTGATATATCTGGCCCAAATTGGTGCTCAAAACCACTTTCTCCCCCTTGTAATGTAGTGTGTGACGCCATTGGGTGCGTGCGCATTGTTTACATGCGTTCAAAAATAGAACATTTGGCACGGCTAACAAACCTTTAAATGCGTAACCGCCGGTTAAGAAAGAAAATCCGATTCACGCCCTTCCGGTTCCGCATATGAAGACCAAGAAAATGTAAACAAAACATACACTACTAGGATCGATTGATGATTATATTTTAGTACAGAAATATATCGATTATCTATGAATGCTATTTTGTCACTTATTTATTATTGTAAGTCAGCACCGAAATAGCTCGCAAAATAATTTGATGGTCTTCGAATTATTTATTCCCTTCTTCGAACCTGGTGTTACAACACGGCCAAAGTCGGCGAAATACAACTAAAAATTGGACAATTTGCTGGTAAATGTCAAATTTTAGTGATTGTTCCACGACAAATTTACAAATATATATTAAATAAATTGCAACTGATGTCTGTGCCAGTATTTCGTTGTGTTAGTGCCTGGCATTACCGATTTGAAGGGAAGGAAAAGATGGTTACGCATTTAATCATTAAAATATGAAGGCTATATTTCAAGATACGTTTGGAAACCTATACCGGTTCAAGTTGTGGTATTTAATTTTCTCTGTGAAGCGTTTTGAATGACATAAAAGCAGAGAAAAGGCAAATTAAAGTATACAGAATGCTGTAAAATCGTCTTCATGAACAGGAATATCATGCATGTGAATTATTGTATTACATGTATTACATAGACAGTTTGTATTAAACAGTTATTTCATGGGTGTTTGGTAAATAGTCAAAACTATTGCCCCGAGGTGACGAGGATGCATGTGAATTATTGTATTACATGTATTACATAGACAGTTTGTATTAAACAGTTATTTCATGGGTGTTTGGTAAGTAGTCAAAACTATTGCCCCGAGGTGACGAGGATGATCATGGTTGACTATTGCCCGAGGCCGAAGGCCGAGGGCAATAGTCCACCATGGTCATTCGAGGCACCGAGGGGCAATTGTTTTGACTTTTTATCAAACACTCATGAAAAAACTGTTTTATTACCCAACCATAACTGATATACTATAGGCCATGGCGATTGAATTCGTCTGGTCTTTCATACCAGTTCAAAATCAAATTGGAATTGAAGAAGTTGACAATTTGCTATCAAAAAGCTGTTCAGTCTGTCCATAATCGTCAACTGCATTTGTGTTTTCAATTATCACCTATCTATTTTCTGATTTAATTATTGATAACATCTAGCAGCTTATTCTATAAAATCTTGTGAGCTGACCAGGCCATGGTATAGTTCCATGTTATATCCAAAACTATGGACCAGTTTGGACATGCGTAGTTGAGGTCAACTGGTGAACATGTGAAACATTGCTATAGCTCTGATATCTATTGAGGTGGGTACCAGGCCATTGTATATTATCTTTTGAGTTGTGTACCAGGCCATGGTATAGTCCCATGTTATATCCAAAACTATGGACCGGCCAGAGGCCAACTCATGATATAGCGAGAAATATGCTATTACTCTGTATATAGTAGGTTGGGTAATAATATTTTATATCAAACATTTTCACTGCAAATATCACAAACACACCAATTTGAGTTAGCACCTATTAAGAGAGGACGAGAGAATGTGACAATTAAAACTTCAGCGTAAAACCATTAACAAAAACAAAAACTTCAATACATGTGTTTTATGTTGATTATAGTGCTATCATTCTAATGATTAAATTCGTAACCGAATTGTTGACATAGCTTTTAACCACATATGCATAGAATGCAGTGGCCTTAGGCAACGAAACTGTCAACAGACCTCACACAATGCTAAAATCATCTGCGCGCGGTATTGCTTTCCGTTAATATGGGCGTAATGAGCGGATATCTAAAAATATCCCTGCGAATGACCCACATTTTCATCGTGTACAATGCAATCCCAACACGTGTTTTGGGGGAAGGGAATAAAAAATCATGATTACGAAGAAAAGTTCCTGGAAATCCTTTGGGGTCCAAATTTAGTAATGTCTAACTGACAAAATAGCATTGAGAGAATTATAATATCTGTCTTCGAATCGAAATATTTTACTCGGAAACACGAGCTGCAAAAGTTTGTTTACCTTTTGTTGGTCATCTGATGCGAAACCGGAAGGACGTGAATCGGATTTCTTTTCTTAACCGCGGTTACGCATTTAAAGGTTTGTTAGCCGTGTTTGGGGGTTCCAAATTATGACGTGATACTCAATGCGCAGATAAGACCAAGAACGAGAAATTATCCAGCGATTTTTCTTTACACTTCGTTTGGACGGAAAAACGCTCCACTAGACCGCGGATGGATAACCGTCATGGACTAGACTGTTCAAAGATGTTTATTGGTAAAATAATGTAGCAGATCTCAGGTGAGCGTTTACAGGACCATTGGTGCTCTGGTTCTTACTTTTGTTTCAAAACATAGATTGTGGGCACTCGTTAGACTTGCCTCGCCGTGTACCCAACAATCGTGTTTTGTGCAAAAATATTAAAAATAGCAAACTTTTCCAATGAAATTTTTAACTTTTGGTTTCTGAAAAAAATCTCTATATATCGTATAGGCAAGGTTTCGTAATGTGTTCTACATTTTTGTTTTCAGAACGGATTTGTATGAAAACAGAGCAAGAATTGCAGCGAAAAGAGAAGTCCTTGAGTTTCTACGTTGACAAAGGTAGGATTTTCTTTAAAACGTTACTGTTGGAACCACTTCATACATGTCAAATTCACTTGAGTAAAACTGTTTACAGGTTTATCAATTCAATATGAAATGACTAGCTGTTTTTGTCAGCAACAAACTGTATAGATAAGTGAATTGGATCTGTTTCCTCTAGCATGCTTTGGAGGAAAACAATGAAAAGGACGTCTATGGATAATGTGCGAGATCATCCTAAATGACACATACGTAATTAAAGGGAAGAAATTGCTAAAACAGGGGAATGAATAATGTAAATTTTGACACGCATTGTGGACTTTGCTGCATTCTTAGCATCATTGCAATTTTGACAAAAGAAAAGTGTGTTGAGAAAATACCGTATTACTCTGTATTGATTATAATTGTAAATTCCAGTGCTTCTAATTTCAGTTTCGAGATTTATCACGCCTTATCCGTTGATGTTCTTCATCGTGCAAACATGTCCATGCAATTTGTACCCCCTTAATCCCCACCTTTATATGTAGTAAAACTGGGGTATACAGGGGTATACAGGTGTAGACAGTTTTTTCTTACATACCTCTATCATAAAGATAGAAACATTCCGGTATTTTAGTGGTGGTAGATAAACCGATCTTACACTGCTGGTTTGGTTGCTCATGCAAGATAAGAAAAGCACGCGATATAATTCGATCGTTTCTACAGCTTGCAGCAATGGCGTTCACCAAAACTAGACAAAAGTGATGTTTTTCACAGCGAGTATTCTTGAATCACGCTCGTTTTAAAATAAAAACAAATAAAAACTACATCTCTATTGACTTTGACAACGATTTATTTACATTTGACGTCACATCCGTAATATGCACAACGTCACAAGGGTTAAAGCACGGTACCAGGTTACGTTACCGGTAAAAGGATAAAATCGGAGTATGTAAGAAAAAGAATCGATCATGGTTGCCCAGTGGAGAAAGGAAAATCCCAACCCTCGGGTCCACCGTTCCAGTGGGAAACTCGGCGAGCCTCGTTTCCCACTGGAACGGGTGGACCCTCGGGTTGGGATTTTCCTATCTCCACTGGACACCCATGATGGATTCTATTTTTCTTCTTTTTGATCCAAACATAGATTGTGGGTACTCGTTAGAAGCGCATCGGTGAGGCGGTTCTAATGTGTACCCACAATCAATGTTTAGGGCGTAAATATCGAAAATATCATTTTTTTTTCTTATGAAATTTTCAGTTTTTACAACTTAATAATAATTATTATGTGTATATTGCATTGGCAAGTTTTTAAAAATTTACTATTCTAGTTCACATCATACAGGTCAAATTCACATGATAGTGTAAAACTTTTTCACTGTTTTACCAAATCAATATAGAAGAAGCAGTTAGTCTGTGACCATCTGTATAGATACTCTTAAAGTGAATTTGATCTGTATGCTTAGCCATAGGAAACGGGTTTTGACAAATCGTCTTGTAATTCTAGAAGACTAAGACGCCTCGATTCTATGGGGTTTTAGTAAAAAATACAACCAGTGACCAACCATTTTTATCAGGTACTACTAAAGCAGTGGCTAACTGTTTTTGTTTTCTTAAGTAAGTATGATCAGGTACAACTAAAGCAGTGGCTAAATTTGTCTTGTTTTCATGAGTACTTACCGTTTGAGCCGCCTTATGAGAAAACCAACAATCTGCATATGCGAAAACAAAGACACAGATCAGCTTAGCGGTATTAAACCGCGAAGCTGATCAGCGTCTTTGTTTTCGCTACATGGATAGTTCACTTCCTCTTCTTCTTAAATCCGAAATTTCAAGCTTCTAGCCTGCTTCTGTGACTGTACAGCCCGGTTTGTGTCAGACCTGTTCGGAAACCACATTGTTGGTTTTTCCACGAGGTGGCTCATTTTTCTTCTTTTCTTGAGGACGTCAGGTACAACTTTATCATTGGCAAACAATATTTTCTGGAGTGACTCAGATCAATTAGAATTAGACAACGGCTAACCATTTTATTTTGTTGGGTAAGTCTGTTCAGGTACAACTTAAGTAGTGGCTAACCATTCTTGTTTTCTGTGGTTATTCAAATAAAAAAAGTGACAATAACAATTTCTGTTTTCTCGTGTATGTCTGATCAGGGACACATTAAGCAGTAGTCTAGCTAACCATTTTTCTTTTCTTGCGTAAGTCTAATCAGGTGGCTAAAAAGTTTTTTTTTTTTTTTTTTTTTTTTTTTTTTTTCTAGGGTGAGTATGATAAGTTGACCGTTTTGTTTCCTTGAGTAAGTCTGATCAGGTGTAAATTTACCATTTGCTTATCAGGTTTAATGGCTAATCATTTTGTTTTCTTGAGTAAATATGATCATCTACTTAAGCATGTAGCTAAACAGTGTCAGTAAACAAAGTCCTGGTATGCTATCATTTGTGTTTACGTCATGCGATAGAGATCTAAACAATGTAGGGAAATAAAGTCCGTGTTTGCTATCATATGTGTTTACGTCATGCGATAGAGCGCTAAACAGTGTCAGTAAACAAAGCCCGTGTTTGCTATCATTTGTGTTTACGTCATGCGATAGAGCGCTAAACAGTGTCAGTAAACAAAGTCCGTGTTTGCTATCATTTGTGTTTACGTCATGCGATAGAGAGCTAAACAGTGTCAGTAAAAGTCCGTGTTTGCTATCATTTGTGTTTACGTCATGCGATAGAGAGCTAAACAGTGTCAGTAAAAAAGTCCGTGTTTGCTATCATTTGTGTTTACGTCATGAGATAGATATCTAAACAATGTAGGGAAACAAAGTCCGTGTTTGCTATCATTTGTGTTTACGTCATGCGATAGAGCGCTAAACAGTGTCAGTAAAAGTCCGTGTTTGCTATCATTTGTGTTTACGTCATGCGATAGAGAGCTAAACATTGTCAGTAAAAAAGTCCGTGTTTGCTATCATTTGTGTTTACGTCATGCGATAGAGAGCTAAACAATGTAGGGAAACAAAGTCCGTGTTTGTTATCATTTGTGTTTACGTCATGCGATAGAGAGCTAAACAGTGTCAGTAAGCAAAGTCCGTGTTTGCTATCATTTATGTTTACGTCATGCGATAGAGAGCATGTTTGCTGTATCATTTTTATTTACGTCATGCGATAGAGAGCTAAACAATATAGGGAAACAGTCCGTGTTTGCTATCATTTGTGTTTACGTCATGCGATAGAGAGCTAAACAGTGTCAGTAAGCAAAGTCCGTGTTTGCTATCATTTGTGTTTACGTCATGCGATAGAGAGCATGTTTGCTATATCATTTTTATTTACGTCATGTGATAGAGAGCTAAACAGTGTAGAGAAAACAAAGCCCGTGTTTGCTATCATTTGTGTTTACGTCATGCGATAGAGTGCTAAACAGTGTCAGTAAACAAAGTCCGAGTTTGCTAACATTTGTGTTTACGTCATGCAATATACACGGGGACCCAACTGTTAATCGTGATTATTGATGCGACGTGGAATGTTAATGCATGCTATTATGAAGTTTCGTATGCGTCGGCGAGTTCGTTACGAATGCGACGCTCCACATCCTCTGTCCTTGGACGGTAAGTACCACATGTTTTGCTCTCGTGAAAATAAACAAAGCCGAATTTACAAAATCGGCGTCCATTATGATCTGCAAAAATCTTCTATGTTCCCACTTGAAGTCAATTGGAATCCTTACGGCACTTGTGTTTTTCAGCTAATGGTTTATAAAGTTGACGGGTAGATACAAGGTTGCCACGAAACTCATTACATTCTTAAAGTCCTTTTGTTTTTCTAATTCGTGACCGTAAACTAAGTAGTATAACACAGTCTTGTGGTGTCTTTATTGAAACATGTATCAAAATGGCTTTGTAAATGCACACTGATTTACTGAGCGTGAAAAACAGTAAGATAAGCATCTTTCGTATGCATCGTAGATTTTGTTAAAATTTATATATATGCGACACAGAAATGCATCGTGGAAGATTGAGACCGATGAATCAGTAAAATAAAATAGCAAATGTTACGATATGGAGACTGATGCATTCAATTAATATTTTCTAGATACATGTAAAAGGGGTCAACCATGTTTTTATACTGTATTATCATTTGCAGAGGCTGGAGAAAGTTGTTTTAGCCTGAGGCCGAGGGTTGAAAGGGCTCCCGAAAGACTCTTCTAGTTGCAATAAAATAACCATAGTTGATCGCTGTTCTTGTACAACACACCATTCCCATGGAAAACTGATTGACAACCGCACCTAAAACTCGCACAAATCCCTTTAATTCTTTTGTTTCTCTCTCTCTCTCTCTCTCTCTCTCTCTCTCTCTCTCTCTCTCTCTCTCTCTCCCCCCCCCCCCCCCCGCTTATCAAAATGCATGGAGCCACCGATATTAAGTGATCAAATAATACTTGGTTTAGCCTTAGTGGTCATTTAATGTTAGAAAACATATTACCTATGTCACTGATATGCCCGAAAATGATTTGCTGTTTCGAGGCAAGAAGTCACTTGAATGTTGACAAAGCTATATCAGAAAACCACTCTGTGACCTCCGATTCAAAATAAAAGTGGCACATGTTTTGTGAAGCTCACTCAACGAAGTACATGTAGTACAAGGAAAAAATACGCCATGCAATATTGCGCTTAAGTTATGCATCTGCATTGACGTAAATAACTTTTGCAAGAGCACAACAAAATGCTAATTCTTCCCTGACTCATTCTAGTAGTACGTACCTTCATCTTCGATGCATACAAAAGATACTTATCTTACTGTTTTTCACGCTCAGTAGATAAATGTGCATTTACAACGCCATTGTGATACATATTTCAATAAAGACA
The DNA here is from genome assembly GCA_964017185.1 of Rugalucina vietnamica. NCBI lineage: Eukaryota > Metazoa > Mollusca > Bivalvia > Lucinida > Lucinidae > Rugalucina > Rugalucina vietnamica. Next base: position 7,244,391 of record OZ024877.1, on the reverse strand, counting down.
CCGATAGGACTGTGTTATACTTCTTAGTTTACGACCAAGAATTCGAAAAACAAAAGGACTTTAAGAATGTAATGTGTATTCGTGGCAATCTTGTATCTACCTGTCAACTTTATAAACCATTAGCTGAAAAACACAAGTGCCGTAAGTATTCCAGTTGACTTCAAGTGGGAATATAGAAGAATTTTGAAGATCATAGTGGACGCCGATTTTGTAAACTCGGCTTTGTTTATTTTCACGAGAGCAAAACATGTGGTACTTACCGTCCAAGGACAGAGGATGTGGAACGTCGCATTCGTAACGAACTCGCCGACGCATACGAAACTTTATAATGGCATGCATTAACATTCCACGTCGCATCAATAATCACGATTAACAGTTGGGTCCCCGTGATATAGAGCTAAACAGAGTCGGGAAACAAAGTCCGTGTTTGCTATCATTTGTGTTTACGTCATGCGATACAGATCTAAACAGAGTCGGGAAACAAAGTCCGTGTTTGCTATAATTTGAGCCGCGTCACGAGAAAACCGGATTTTGCCTATGCAAAAACAAAGGCACAGATCAGCTTCGCAGTTACTGCGAAGCTGATCAGCGCCTTTGTTTTCGCTACACAGATAGTACAATCCCTCTTCTACCTATATCCAAAATTTCAAGATTCTAGCTTTCGTCTGTGACTGCGCAGACCGGTTTATGTCGAACCTGGTCGGAAAGCCCGAAGACAGGTTTTCTCGCGCCGCGGTTCATTTGTGTTTACGTGATGTGAAAGAGAGCTAAACAGTGTCGGGAAACAAAGTTCGTGTTTGCTATCATTTGTGTTAACGTCATGGGATAGAAATCGCATTCGAACTGTACCTAGTTTCGGATATCACATATTGCTTTGTTCACATTAAAGAAGAATTTTTGCACATAGTCAGCTACAATATCCAGTATTTTATTTATCTGACCCCGTTTAGGCATGTGTCTTTGATTTAGGCTACCCCTGTGTAAATGTTAGAAATTGAAGTATATTTATCTGGCTTTCGTACATCGCCGATTTATAAAGGGTCACTGACGATGGTTCAGTACCTGAAATTGCTATCCCCTTTGAATGTTTTTACTGCTTGCTAAGGATCAAACTTTTATATTTTATTTGCTATTACTGCAGCTGGCGTTGTGCCGTATGGCGGCAGTAAAAGGTCTCCCCGTATTTCATCCGTAGTGAAGATTATATCTTTGAGATCAGTAAAATGTTGGAGTATCAAAGTTGTATGTTTAGGGTCATCTTCTAAACAATGTTTTTTAGCTCGACTGCACGAAGTGCATAGAGCTATTGCAGTCACCCCGGTCGTCCACGTTCCCGTTCCCGTTCCCGTGCGCGTGCGCGTGCGCGTCACACTTGCGTTAAAGTTTTCTAGAAGTCCATATCTTGACAACCACTCATCAGAAAGCATTCATACTTGGACCATAGATACCCTGTAGGGTTAGCTTTCATTCCATGGCATCGGGCCCCTGGGTCCAGGCCAGGGGGTGGGGCTGGAGGTTAAAATCTAGAACACCTTCAAAAATGGCAATTCTTGTGTTAAAGTTTTCTAGAAGTCCATATCTTGACAACCACTCATCAGAAAGCATTGATACTTGGACCATTGACACCCTGTAGGGTCGGCTTTCATTCCATGGCATCAGATCCCTGGGTCCATGCCAGGGGGTGGGGCTAGAGGTTAAAATCTAGAACACCATTAATAATAATGGCTTTTCTGTGATATAGTATTCTAGAAGTCTATATCTTGAAAACTTTTTATCAGAGGGCTTTCATACTCGGACCATAGGTACCCTGTAGGGTTGAGTTTCATTCCATGGCATCGGGCCCCTGGGTCCATGCCTGGGGGGTGGGGCTGGAGGTTAAAAACTAGAACACTAAAAAATAGATGTACTGCTGTGTAACTTTTACAAGGAGGCATATCTTGACAACAACTTATCATAAAGCATTCATACTTCATACACTTTAGGTTCCATGACATCGGACCTCTGGGTCGGAGTCAGGGGGGCGGGGCTAGAGGTCAAAATCTAGAACTCCCCGAATTTTTTTTTCTTTTTATTTCTTAATAGAAACAACTTAGGAGGATGGTTGGTCATTCATCTTTTGACTTTGTGACACTGACTTGTGTGTCATGACGGTAAGGGTCAGTTGACCTACTTTCCATGGTTCAGTGATTTTGCCTTATATCTTGACACTCAATTAGTATATTTTCTTACTTCTTTCAGATTATGAGTTAGTACGTCCAGGCCTTTGACCCCAATATACTTATAGGTCACTGTGACCTAATTTCACGGTTCAGTGATTTTGCCTTATATCTTGACACTCAATTAGTATATTTTCATACTTTTTTCAGATTATGAGTGAGTATGACCAGACCTTTGACCCCAATATACTTATAGGTCACTGTGACCTAATTTCACGGTTCAGTGATTTTGCCTTATATCTCGGTACTCAAATGGTTTATGAACAAACTTCTTTCAAAGTATGTTTGCGTATGACTAGACCTTTGACCCTGAAGTAGTCCTAGGTCACTGTGACCTAATTTCACGGTTCAGTGATTTTGCCTTATATCTTGACACTCGATTAGTATATTTTCATACTTTTTTCAGATTATGAGTGAGTATGACCAGACCTTTGACCCCAATATACTTATAGGTCACTGTGACCTAATTTCACGGTTCAGTGACTTTGTCTTATATCTCGGCACTCAAGTGGTTTATGAACAAACTTCTTTCACACTATGTTTGCATATGACAAGACCTTTGACCCTAAAGTAGTCCTAGGTCAATATGACCTAATTTCACGGTTCAGTGATTTTTCTTTATATCTCGGCACTCAATTGGTATATGAACATACTTCTTTCATGATATGTATGAGTATGACAAGACCTTTGACCATAAAGTATTCCTGGGTCACTGTGACCTAATTTCATGGTTCAGTGATTTTGCCTTATATCTCGACACTCAGTTGGTATTTTTTCATACTTCTTTCTGATTATGAATGAGTATGACCACACCTTTAACTCAAACATACTTATAGGTCACTATGACCTAATTTCATGGTTCAGTGATTTTGCTTTATATCTCAACACTGAATGGGTATATGATCATTTTTCTTTCACATTATGAGTAAGTGTCACTAGACCTTTGACCCTGCAATACTTATAGGGTCAGTGTGACCTTTTTTCACGGTTCAGTGATTTTGCCTTGTTTCTTGGCACTCAGTTGGTATATGAACACACTTCTTTCACAATATGAGTGAGACCTTTAAATCTTAGGTAGTTATAGTTAACTTTCATGGTTCAGTGATTTTGCCTTATTGCATCAAGGCAAAAAGATGTATGAGCATAATGCTTTGGGTTACTGGTCGGGTTTGGCCTTATGTTTGACAAAGGTCAGAAGCAGTCGAGCACGCTGTCCTGCGACAGCTCTTATTATTTATTTGACCCCGTTTAGGCAAGTGTCTTTGATTTAGACTACCCTTGTGTAAATGTTTGAAAAAAGTATATTTATCGGGCTATCGTCTCACTGATGAGGGTTCAGGACCTGAAATTGTGCAATATGGCCCATACTACCTCCCTTTGAACGTTTTTACTGCTTGCAAAGTATCAAACATTTATTTTAGCATGTTCCAGCTGCAATATCCTGTTATTTAGCAATCTAAGCGACAATATGCTGTATTTCAGAATGTTCTAGCTACAATATTATGAAGTTTAGCATGTTCCAACTACCATATCATGCATTTTAGCACGTTTCATCTACGATAGCCTGCATCTTCCAGGTACATTATCCTGCATTTTAGCTTTATCCAGCTACATTATGCTACATTTTTGGCGAGCTACACTAGCCTGTATTTAAGCCACCTGTTCCATGCACATTATCCTGCATTGAGCCTGTTTCAGGTTCCAGGTACATCATCATGCATTTAATCTTGTTCTTGCTACACTCTTCTGCATTTCAGCATGTTCCAGGAATTGTACCTTGCATTTTAGAATGTTCGAGTTACAATATTCTGCATTTCAACATGTTTCAGGTACATTACATAAAAAAAAATGTACAAAGAAGTACACAGAACATGCTGAAATGCAGGATATTTTAGGTCGACATGCTAAAATGCAGGACTTAGATTCAGAAGCTTAAACTTTTAAATGTGGGATTTTAGTGCTGGAACTTGGCATGCTATAATTTAATATATTGTACCAGAAACATGATGAAATGTATAGTATCTGGAGTTATCCAGGATTTAGTCTGTTACAGGTACATAATCCGGCATATAAACATGTTAAAACTACAATATCCTACTACTATATGTTCTGCAATTCGGCATGTTCAAGCCACAGTATCCTAAATTTCGGCATGTTCCAGCTACAATAGCCAGTATTTTAGCATGTCCCAGCTAAACTATCCTGTATTTCATCATGTTTAAGCGACAGTATGCTGCATTTTAGCATGTTCCAGTTATAATATCCTGACTTTTAGCATTTCAGCTTATTGCAGAACTTTACGCTACAATATCCTGCCTTATAGCAATTTTGAGGTACATTATCCTTTATTTTAGCATTCTCCATTTACAATATCCTGCATTTCTACATTTTCCAACTACAATACCTTGTATTTCAGCATATTCCAACACAATACCCTGCATTTTAGCATGTTCTTGCCACACTATTGTGTATATTAGCATGTTTCATATACAATATCCGGCATTTCTACATAATCCAGCTACAATACCCTGCATTTTAATCTGTTCGTAGCATATCCTGCATTTAATCATGTTCCAGGTACATTAGCCTACATTTCAGCACATTCCATATACATTATTGGGAAAATAGCTGCTCATTCGGCTTACGATGTGTTTCATGGTGTAAGGTGCCTGATTGTTAGTTTGGTTTTTTCCCACCTCGGTTTTTGGAGTGGGAATCTTTTTCTGATTGCGCCTTTTCCTGATCTTTGTCTACTTGTACCTTTTCATACATTATAGCATGTAATTGCTTTAATATTTTGCATTTATGCATGTTCAAACCTTAATATCCTGCATTTACTTATTTTACCTTTAGCCTGTTACAGCTACAGTATCCTGCATTTCCGCATGTTCTAGCTACAGTATCTTGTATTTTATCCTGTTTCGTGTACATTATCCTGCAATGCGTCATGTTCCAGGTACATTATCCTGCATATTATGTTGTTCCAGCTGCAATATCCTGTATTTTAGCATGTTCCATCTACATTTCATACTGCATCTTGACATAATCCAGCTTCACTATCTTGCATTTCAGCCTGTACTAGGTGCATTATCCCGTTAAAGTGCGCCAAAGTGTTAGGCAGCCATGTTTTGTTCTCTTCAGTTTTGGATTATTTTGTAGATACTGCTGTCTTTAGAACTGTGAGTTTTGGCACAGTAATTTGAGCCGCCTCGTGGGAAAACCAACAGTGTGGTTTCCGAACAGGTCCGACACAAACCGGCCTGTACAATCACAGAAAAGAGCTATAAGCTTGAAATTTCGGATTTAAGTAGTAGAGGAACTGTACTATCCGAGTAGCGAAAACAAAGGCGCTGATCAGCTTCGCGGTTACCGCGATCTGCGTCTTTGTTTTCGCCTATGCAGATTGTTGGTTTTCCCATGAGGCGGCTCATTTATGGATATATGGAAATTTATTCTGTATACATTTTAGCAGTATACATTTATTCTTTATTGGAATTTTAATGCTTAAACAATTGGATATATAACAGAGAAAGCAAAATATTATATGTAGTGAATACTATCTCAAGGATTAAATTATCTATTCACATTGGGCTTTATAGAATAACCCTAACACTAAACCTTACCCTAATTCTTAACCCCTAACCTTAACCATAAACCTACACCTAACCCCCCTAACTCTTACCCTTACCCTGACCCTCAAACCATGACCTAACCATAAACCCTAAACATAACAATTATTCCCTATCCCCTAACCCTAACCACAACCCTGACTCTAAACCCTAACGCTTATCTCAATGACCTTAGCTGCTAACCCTCACACTAACCCTTTACCCCTATACCTAGCCATAATCCCCTATTATTCTAACCCTTACCTAACCCTGAACCCTAAACATAACCCTAACCTAACCATAACCCTTAACCTGTATCCCTTAAACCTCTCACCCTAACCCCCTTATCATAAGTCTAACTCTAAACGCTAAACTAACCCTATCCATAAACCAACTCGTAATCCCTAACCCTAAACCCTCTAACCCTGATTCTAATGACCGTAGCTGCTAACCCTAACCCTAACCATAAACCTACCCCTAACCCCCCAACCCCCCTACTCCTAACCCTAACACTCTAACCCTAACCCTGTAACTCTAACCTAGCCTGTACCCTTAACCTATACTATACCCTTAACCTAACCCTAACCATTACCAGTATTCCCTAACCACTAACCCCTAACGCCTTAACCTTAAACTTAACCCTAACTCTAAACCCTAACTCTAACCGTAACCAATATGACCTTAGCTGCTAACCCTATCACTAATCCTGAACCCCTAACCCTCAACCTAAACCCCCTAACCCAAACTCTTACACTCTATCCCTAACCTAGCCCTAAACCCTACACACAACTAACCCTAACCCTAACCCTAACCTAAACACTAACGATTAACCTAACCCTACCCCCCCCCCTAAGCCCACTAACCCTTTCCCAAATCATAACCCTCTTATCCTTACCTAACCCTGTACCCATAACCTAACTATACCCTTAACCTTACCCTAAACCTTACCCGTTTTCCCTAAGCACTTAACCCTAACCATAACACCTAACGCCCTTACCCAAGCCATAACTGTAAACCATAACCCTAACCACTATGACCTCAGCTGCTAACCCTAACACTAACGCTAACCCTTAACTTCTAACCCTCACTCCCTAACTCCCTAACCCTAACCCTAAATCCCTAACCTAACCCTAAAACCTAACTTTAACCCTAACGTTAACCCCTAACCATACCGCCTAACCATACCCCCACCCCTGACTATAACTCTAAACCCTATCCCTTAACCACTATCACTAACAATAACCCTACCCCTACCACCCCTATCCCTAACCCTAAACCATAACTTAACCCTTAACCGATAACCGTAACCCCCTAACCCTTACCCCTAACCCTAAACCCTAACACTGAACCCCTCACCCTAACCCCCTTACCCTAAGTCTAACTCTAACTCCAAACACTAACCTAACCATAAACCTAAACCTTAACCCAACTCTAAACCCCTAACCCTAAACCCTCTAACCCTAACTCTAATGACCTTAGGTGCTAACCCTAACCCTTACACTAAACCTAATTCTAATTCTTAACCCCTAACCCTAACCCTAACAATAAACCTACCCCTAACCCCCTAACCCTTACTCTAACCTTAACCCTAATCTAACCCTACACACTTAACCTAACAATACCCATAACCTAACCCTAACTCTTACACGTATACCCTAACCACTAACCTCTAACCATAACCCCTAATGCCCTTACCCTAACCATAACCCTAACTCTAAACCCTAACCCTAACCGCTATGACCTTAGCTGCTTACTCACCTTAACACTAATCCTCTAAACTATAAACCCTAAACCCTAACAACAACAATAACCCTACCCCTACCATCCCTAACCCTACCCCCTAACCCTACCACCTAACCCTAACCTAACCTTAAACATTACCCTTAAACATAACCCTAACCCTTTACCTTAACCCTTAATCTTAACCGTAACCACCTAACCCTAAACCCTAACCTAACCCTATCCTCAAACCCTAAACATAACCCTAACCCTTAACCCTAAACATAACCCTAACCCTAACCTTAATTCTAACCTTCACCACAAAGCCCTAACCCTAACCCTAACCCTAACTCTAAACCCGTAAAAAATCCTAATCCGCCTAAACCTAACACACTAACTCTTACTTAACCGTATTCCCTTAACCTAATCCCATCCCTAACCCTTATTCCATAACCACTAACCCCTGACCATTAACCATAACCCTTACTCTAAAACCTAACACTAACCACTAAGACCTTAGCTGCTTACCCTAACACTAGCCCTTAACCCCTAACCCTAACCCCCTAACCCCTAACCCTAACCCTTTAACCCTAACCTAACCCTACATAATACCCTAATAATAACTTTAACCCTAAACCTAACTTTAACCCCTAACCCTTACCCCCTAACTCTTAACTATAAACCATAAACCCTAACCCTTAACCCCTAACACTAACAATAACTCTACCCCTAACACCCTAATCCTAACCCCTAACCCTAACCCCCTAGCCCCCAACCCTAACCTAACCCTAAACATAACCCTTACCCTAACTCTTAACCCTAACCCTAACCTTAACCCTAACCTTAACACCAAATCCCTTACCCTAACTCTTAACCCTAACCCCTAACACTAACAATATTCCTACCCCTACCACCCCTAACCATAACCCCTACCCTAACCCTACAACTTAGCTAAAATAGTTCATTTTAAACTGAGACCCAGGGTGCGCACCTATGGTGAGATTTTTGAGAACTTATAGCGAGGGGCTGCTCGCTGTAAGTTTCTCGCTATTATAAGTTGTCAAAAAACTCTGGCCCTAGTGCCACCCTTACCACTAACGATCATATATACATATATACTTAACCGAGTTAGCAAAAGAAGAACCGATAATATTTCGTAGCTTTTAAAGGGATGGTCATTTTTAATAACTAAGGATTTTCTTCCATGTAAACACTTGACAAACCATATCAGGAAAACATGTCCGTGAAATGTATGCCCCCTTAAACCCCACTTTCATATAGTAAAACTGGGTGGGGTTTACAGAGGTATAGCTATTTTTCTTATTTTTGATCCAAAACATACATTATGGGTATTCGTTAGAAGCGCCTCAGCTAGGCAGTTCTAACGTGTACCCACACTATATGTTTTGAGCCAAAATATTAAAACGGAGTGTCTATTGACAGACGTCTGTCAATAGCAAATATTCGGTAAATGTGCTATTACCAGATATTACCATATTAAAAACATCAAGCATTTTCCAATGAAAATTTCAATTTTGCTTCTGGAAAATGTATGTATATTGCATGGGCAAGTTTTCGTAATGAGAAGGATGTACTTCCGAAAATGATAGACGGACAGAGTGAATCAAATCATGTCACGAGAAAAGGGTCTTCAAAGATATCTGAAAACAGGTATTCCATTCCAAAAATGAGAAAAATACCTACCGGGCTGTTCCAAAGCACATACTTCCCTGGATCAGGTTTTTCTCCATGTTGCATTCAATGTGTTTCGGTCTAGACAAACTTTCATTTGCTCCGGCCAGCTTCTTTTACTTGTATCAGTTTCAACAGATGATTTTGTACCATGTAAATACTTTAAACTGGATAATGCTTAAAACAGAAAGAGTAACCATGTCGGTGTTACGACTGCTGCTGGTGGTGTGTCTGTCCGTTCATATAGCTGATGCCCATTTAGAGCCCGTGGCACCGGATATTATTCAGCATTTTCAGGTACGAAAGTTTTTACGGAGGTCTTTGGTTATTGACCGATCATGTTCTAAGACACCGTCTAAGAGAAGCTATTCTGAAGTTTTACTAAAGCGTTAATTTGGTAACAATAGGGTGAGGTTAGGCGCCTGTAAAACTACGAGGGATGTTCTTTAATTCTTGTCATTGACTCATTTTCCCCTAAACCATCATTTATACAAGAAGAAAATGACTTGCTAGTTGAAGAGTGGTTCTTTGCGATATTGAAATCACCCAACTATTTTAAGATGATACAATTAATCATGGCAAACTGAGTCTCTGAAGAGGGGCACCTCTATGACACTACATACATGTACTTCAGCCAATCACACCTTGCTAACACATTGGCGAAAAGTTATTTTCCTAAAACAGAAATTGCAATTTTTACTAGAACTGTAACATAGCACTACACCTGTTTGTTATGAATTATTAAGTTCAAAGAAACGCGGTATGGAGGTTTCAGAGCCTCATAATTCCATTTCAAGTTATGGCTAATCCAAAACTTTTAATGCTGATTTGTACCAGACCTTTGCTAATTCCATTTATAAAAGTTTTGGATTGTTCATCCTCTAAAACTTTAATTTTGAGTTGTAACATTTTGAAAAATAACACAAAATTTATTTGAAAGAGGCGTCCATACAACAAAAAATCATGTGCTGATACCACTACAACGTCCCAAAATCGTTTTACTTGATATGTTTAAGAAGCGTTTTGGTAGACATTTTCAATCAACAAATTTGATTGGAATTCTATTACGATAGAGACGAACAGCTCCCCTAGAAACTAGGCGCCTGCTTTACCTTAAACCTGTCGTAAAAGTTAAATTGCAAGTTTAGCAATTTACAGCGAATATCCATATAGACCATTTTAGACAAAATTAAGATAACAATAAATTTGATATATTCACTAGACAATCTGATTTGAAAATTATGAAAATATTGAATTGCGTAGCCTGTGCAGTAATTTGAAATGGCGTACATTCAAATTATTATGACGTCACAAAGCAGGGCCAATAATTCCATCCAGTAAAAGTGAAAACATTCTACAAAAGTGTTTTCTGATGCTCACATGAATAGCAAATTTATTTGTAAAATGGAAGTGGGCCTATATTTAGTGTTGCGAATGTTATAGCATTTTCTATACTTGTGATCGAAATTACATATTGTAAAATAATTGGAAAATAACGCAGTGTCATTACTATGCACTGTTTTAGAATGCGATTACTATAGGCTCGTGCGTCAGAGAGCAACAATTTTGATACCAATCTGATCAAAAAAGATTGGGCTTTCACCACATACAAACAACTTTCTCGCAGTTAGTCCACGGGAAAAGTAATCAAGCAAATGACAAGAATTAAAGAACATCCCTCGTAGTTTGAGCCCCAGGTAATTTTGTATTACTAATCGTTCCAAGGAGCTACTACTGGTTCTAATTGTTTTGTGTTTTGGCGTTGAGTTTTTGTGCTGTTTGCACCTTATTTACGTTTACATATTTTAGTTAAGTTTTGGTAACTGAGTGGACGCCTGTTGGGAAATAGCTGCTCACTCGGCTAACGATATGTTTTCTTAGTACTCGTATAAGTACCTGATTGTTAATTTAGTTTTTCCCCACCTCGGTTTTGAGAGTGGGAATTTCTTTCTGATTGCGTCATTTCCCGATCATTGCCTACTTTTACCTTTATTAACATGTCCACAAACCCTGAAATTTATTTCAAAACAAAAAAAGTAATAACAGAAACATATCCATGCCTTAAGATTCATGCACAGTTGTTGATTTTGTCAACCTAGCGTCATTATGTATGCTCCGATTTGCAGGAGATTGAGAAACACATGACAGCAGGCTCTGCGACGCAAGCAGACATGAAGTATAAGCTTGACGAAATACTACAAGAAGTCAGGCATTCAACACTTGAACGTGAAATACAAGACCTCAAAAAACGAGTCTTACAGATGGAACGTGAAAAAGAGGAAAATAAAGCTGTTCAGAAGTGTCCCATTGAGGACCGAAGCACGCCAGGAGATAGTGGTGTGATATACTATCGGTGGGGTCGGACGTCTTGTCCAGAGAACGGGACCGTCATGGTATACAGTGGTTTTGCAGCCGGGGGTGACTACCAGCATAGCGGAGCGTCGCCAGAAATGCTGTGCCTCCCGCCGGATCCTGAATGGGGTCGCTATTCTGCTGGTCATGACACGTACTCTAATATCGTCTATTCAGCCGAATACGAGTTGCCTACAAGCCGGGACAATGCTATATTTGGAAAACCCCTGCACCAGCAAGACGTGCCCTGTGCAGTGTGTGAAGCGCGCAGCCGGAAGTCGCATCTGATGATACCCGGAAGGAAGACATGCTATGACGGTTGGTCTCGTGAATATTGGGGTTACTTAATGTCAAGCCGCTACAGCCATCAGCAGCAGATGAGCTTTTACTGCGTGGACGCCGATCCAGAAGTTCTTAGGGGTGGTGATGCGAATACGAATGGTTACATATTGTATGTGGTTGAAATTAGACTAGGTAAAGGTGGCACCATTTTTCCACCATATGTTGACGGACGAGAATTAACATGTGTCGTCTGCACTAAATAAGTGGCCAAATGTTTGGAAAAAGGCCATTTAGGCCGATTTTAAAAGCAAATTGTTTGGAAATTGTGATGCTACATGTATTTTACCCATTAATCGCTGAAAGCTTGAACTTGCTATTGTAACGAACAGCCGAGCCGAGCCACAGCAAACCCCGTCGGAGGAAAAGCATGCTCATCCACCCACACTTACTCGATTTACAAAGTTTCGAGTTTGAAATTTGCATATTACAGTATGCCGCTTATACGTTGCACCAACGTATTTTTCCAAGGGAGGCTATCCCGTCACATTACTTCCCCCTCGGAGAAGACTCGCTGGGGACTACATGGGAAAGGCAACCCCGGTCTGCCGGGCTCCAGCCGAGCTCAAGCCACAGCAAACACCGTCGGTGGAAAAGCATGCTCATCCACCAAGGTTTGTTTACTGCGCTATATACTCAACACTTACTTGATTCACAAAGTTTCGAGTTTGAAATTTGCATATTACAAGCACTCAATATGCCGCTTATGCGTTGCACCAACGTATTTTTCCAAGGGAGCCTATCCCGTCACATTATGATACGCGTTTATATATCACCTTATACAAGGTCCAGAAATGTGTCCTTTTCCTCTTCTGTCCTTTTCTCTGGTGTTGTCTCTATCCATTGATACAAATAAGTGCTTTGAAGTGTATTTGTGTTTGTGAACATGCAGGTTTTTGGTCCAAACGTTTCTGTCATGTCTGTTCAAGTTCTCAAGGCCTAGGGCGTTTTAAGGCATGTTTTTGGCCTAAGATTTTGTTAAAAAATAAATTTTGGAATTTAGGTGAGAAAACTATTCCTCAAAACAGCTATATGTCTTGTCTTTTAAAAACCAGAACAAGTACTTCATTTATCCTTCAAGCGTTGCCATGACAATGTGCAGAAGAACCATAGATGGAGCACATTTTACACTTTTTGGTCTATTTTTGACAATTTCTGCACACATTTTTTATATATATATATTTGTAAGTGCCGGCCCACACGACGAACAAAATGATAGAATACCTCTGAATGATACTTCATAATTACTTCAAAATAAGAAATTGTTCGTCACGTGGGCCGGTAGTTGAAAATGTTAAATGGTGAAAAATAGACCCAAAGTGGCAAAAAGCCGTATTTCTATGCTTTTTGGAGCGTTGCCATGGCAACATGTGTAATTTGAATGTGATACTTGTGCTAGAATTTATGAGCAAAGACCTACCTGCTATTTGCAATACTTTTCTCCTCAGAATGCCAAAATTCTTTTTTTTACCAAAGCATGAGGCCGAAATCAAGCATTAAATCCCCTAGGCCTTTGCAGATTAATATCCGGACCAACCTGAATCTGAATCTGAATAGTTTACTGGTGACACGCCAAATGACATTATTTCACCAGGGGTCGGATGGGGGAGAAATTAGTCCCTTGAACGCACGAGTGAAGCGAACTTGGACACACAATCATCTGACATTTCAGCAGTAGAAAACAGAGAGTCAGGGAGGTCATTCCAGTCCCTGATAGTCTGGGGAAAGAAACTACATTTATAGGCCTCTATACTAGCAGATGGAAGCTGAAATGCCTTGGAGTGGCTATTTCTACAACGCCTAGTCTTTGGGGTAAGGTCATCTGTAGGTATTCTGGCTTTACCCTTCAGACCTTTGTCTAGTAATATAAGTCGATTATCCGTCCTCCTTTTCTCGAGAGATTCCCATTTGAGTTGTTGCCAGTCATACTACCTTCCTCGAAAGTATAATTCCTAGTTACAAATCTAGCGGCACGATTCTGTACCTTCTCCAATTCCTCCTGGAGGCATTTAGTATGAGGATCCCAAACAGAACTTCCATATTCCAGGACTGGGCGCACCAGTCCTTTATAAGCTGCTTCTTTAACGTGATATCTTGGGGGCAAGAAAATAAGTTTCTCTTCAAGAATCCAAGTGTTCTGTTGGCTTTAGTACAGATATTATTGATATGGGTATTCCACTTGAGGTCATTTGTAATTGTTACACCTAGATATTTAATGCTATCAACACATCGAGGGTGTACGAGGCCTCAATTTTATTTATCCGCTTATTTGTCAGCTGCATCATGTCGCATTTGACAGGTTGAAATCTCATGCCCCATTTTCGGGCCCAGCTCCCTAAAAGGTCAATGTCTTTCTGAAGTTTCAATGTATCTTCTACTGTTCTAATTTCACGGTAATAAACACAGTCTTCAGCAAAAAGCCTGATTTGAGAGTCAATGCCAATGGGTATGTCATTTATGTACAAGGAGAACAACAATGGACCGAGAACGGTGCCCTGAGGGACACCAGGCACAACAAGGGCCCAGTCAGATTTAACACCATTAACCACTACCCTTTGCTGCCTGAAGCACAAAAAAGCATTTATCCATTCCAATGTCTTTCCACCTATACCATAACTAAACAATTTGCTTTTAAGAAGTTCATGTGGAGGGGTGTCAAAAGCTTTTTCAAAGTCCAAAATAAAAGTGTCAACCTGCCCCTTTTTGTCCAATATTTTTGCCCAATCATTTATTACTGTAATCAACTGAGTTTCACAACTATGCCATTTCCTGAATGCATGCTGTTTGTCCGACAAAAGATTATACTGGTCAAGATGACCCATGATATTTGAGCAGACAATATGTTCTAGAAGTTTGCAAGGAATACAAGTCAAAGAAACTGGGCGGTAATTACAAGCAAGGGACCTGTCACCTTTCTTGAAAAGTGGACAAATATTAGCAAGTGACCATTCCATGGGGATTTCACCCGTATTGATTGACTGCTGGAAGAGACGTGCAAATACAGGTCCTAATTCTTTTGCCAATTCTCTTAGGACTTTAGGATGGAGTTCATCAGGTCCTAAGGCTTTAGATGGGTTCAGACCTTTAGGGAGTTTTGTTACTCCTTCCTTTGTAACAACAATTTCATCCATGAATGGGGCCGACCGATCCAGAAGTGGGACTTGGGTGTGTACCGTTTTGGTGAATACATCTGTGAACTGTCCATTAAATTCTTCTGCTTTTTCGAAATCTGATTGAGCAATACCACTTCCATTTTTCTTTTTCAAAGGGGGAATGCCTTGAGTATCTTTCCTCTGACTATTGATATACCTATAAAAATCCCTGTGATTAGCCTTAACGTCCCCTACCAAGTTATTGACATAAAGGTCATGCTGCTTCCTTAGATCAGCTTTGATTTCCCTTCTTAAGTTTTCAAATTTAGATATAATTTTTGCACTTCCAGTTTTCTTAGCTTTTGCATGAATTATATTTTTCCTGCGAATCTTCCTCCTTATCTCAGGAGTTATCCATGGGACAGAAAAGAAAGAGCGACTTGTTTTGATGGGATATGCTTATCTGCCGAGTCCTGAATGAAAGATGTAATAAGATTGAAATTTTCCTGAACCGAACGGGTATCTGAGTAGCCATTGAAATACTTTTCCTTTGCAAATTTTAATGTTTCTGCCCTCATAGATTCATAATCACCTTTCTGGTACCGATACACCTTCCTCCGAGGTTTTTTAATGGGGGGAATAACAATCTTCAGCCAACCTCTGCAGCAAACAACAAAGAAGTGGCATGTCATATTGCTAGTAGTATACGCACCACTTTGGCGGCAAAGAGAGAAATCGAATAGGTGAAATCAAACACCCCATGTAAAACGTCCACTGAGTGGGTTAGAGTTTTGGCGATTGATGGGCATCCTGACGGTAAAGTGGTGTCTGCTCTACTTTAATTATACCTCATTAATTTATGGAAATTATTTCTTTAATGGATATAATTGAGCCGCGACGCGAGAAAACCGGTCTTCGGGATTTCCGACCAGGTCCGACACAAACCGGGCTGTACAGTCTCAGAAGCAGGCTAGAAGCTTGAAATTTCGGATATAAGAAGAAGAGGAAATATACTATCCGTGTAGCGAAAACAAAGGCGCTGATCAGCTTCGCGGTTACCGCGAAGCTGATCTGCGCCTTTGTTTTCGCCTTGGCAAAAATCCGGTTTTCTCACGATGCGGCTCATATTATACTAGGAGACTGAAGAATAACGTTTTTGTAATTAAATTCTTTATAGAAACTAGAATTGAATATTTCAAGTTGTAAATATAACAAAAATAAATGCAATTCCAACTCGTTTCACCCTAGAGTTATTTTAAAAAGGCCAACTTGTTTTCGAAAGAGACGCTCCCTTAGGTTACATCCCATGTACTTATGTTTTAAAAATGTTACAGTACAAGTATCATTTTCACTGAAATCCATCATTTTATGAAAATTTGAAACTGAGTTGAATTATCGATAATACATTTCCTTTTCTTTCCTTTCCTTTTCAGGGTATCACAAGATTTAAATAGTTCGCAAGTTGTTACTCAGAACCATAATTGTGAAATATATTGGTATCAATTAACGATTCTTCCTCAACTGATCCGAAAGTCTGGAATTCACATTTTGAGAAACGGAATATGAAATTTTATGTCCTGTAACTGGTAATATCTACGTATATATACATACATAAGTTCCATTCTCTTCCTGGAGATTTTTAGCCTTGCAGTTTACACACAAGTCAACAAAAATAATACTTAATAAGAAAAATATAACTTTTGGTTAGGTGGATTTACTGTCCAACTCATACAGAGGCTGATCAAAACAGTTTGAGACCATTCGGTTGGAAAGAAAAAAATAAAAAAAAGTTTGTTTGTTACAGTCGTATTGATAGACATTCTCATAATATTGTAACAGTTGTTAGAAGACATTGTCTCCATAGCCTACAGAATCATCAAATAACTTCAGTAAGTGTAGAAGGCATGGTGCCTAGCTTAGGTCAGACCTCTAATTCTACTAGGTGAATGTGAAATAATTTTGAAAATCATTATTATCTTTAATGAATATAAATTACATCGTGGTATTTCAGATATCTCACTGCTTCAAACTGTTGTGATCAAGCCTCATCCAATTGCAAGCTGTCTGTACTATGGAATCACCGTTTTATCGATAGTTTGAGATGGTAAAACTAACAACATTTGCCTGTCCTTGCTTTCCGTGTCGCTGGAGCAAATCCTGGATCACATCTACAAATAGAATAAAGTGGTACTTGTCACTGGGTATAATCTTGGTATTAAATGCATGTTTAAATATTTTCGAACGTTCTGTGAAGTCTTTTTTTTATTTGTTTTTATGGTATTTTTCTGTTTACGAAAAAAAAAAAAAAAAAATAATAATAATAAAATCAAATAAAACGTGACCCCAGATTTGCATCGAGCATGAGTGAAAGAAAAATTTGAATCATGGGATGCTATCAAACAAGAAATATTCTTGACCTATGACTCGATTATTTCATCTAGCTCGGATGGATGTGGTGACGAGAAGAAGAAGAAGAAGAAGAAGAAGAAGAAGAAGAAGAAGAAGAAGAAGAAAAAGAAGAAGAAGAAGAAGATGATGATGATGCTTTTAAAGAAGAAGAAGAAGAAGAAGATGATGATGATGATGATGCTTTTAAAGAAGAAGAAGAAGATGATGATGCTGATGATGATGGTAATGCTTTTAAAGAAGAAGAAGAAGAAGATGATGATAATGATGATAGTAGTGACGATGAGTTTTATGGCATGGTTAAAATATAAAAAACGCTTACGACTGCGCCAGAGTTCGTCGACCTGCCTCTGGGATTCAAACCGGCTGATGATACACTTGCTGTTGGGGCTAATCATATTGCCTGGCCTGAAGTATTTTCTCCCAGTCACTGAGGAGCTGACAATGGGCAGACAGGTGGGGATAATCTTCAGCATCTCTCGCTCCAGTTCACTCTCAAACTGGGTGAAATCTTCTCGAGGAGTATACCGACCGTTCATAATTTCAAGAATTAAAAATGTGTCCATCGGCTCTGCAAACAATTCACACAAATTAATTTATTGCATAAACATCGTTGGAACTTTACTATCAATGCTACATGCTCGAATGCTGCAAATGGCAGAATGGCGGAAAACAATACAGTGTTGATATTTTTAAAAACTTTGAATATGAGTTGCCTCATTGACAGCTTACATGTAGTTCCCCAACTTCTTAAACCCAAAATTCTGAGAACCTAGCCCAGCCAACACCCATTGCGATTGGCGGACCTTCCAGTCGGTCTTCGCCGATCTGAGATCCCGACGACAGTGTTTCTCGTCAGTTAGGAATGGTTATATATATGAGCCGCCTCATGGGAAAACCAAAAATCTGCATAGGCGAAACCAAAGGCGCAGATCAGCTTCGCAGTAACTGCGAAGCTGATCAGCGGCGTTGTTTTCGCTTCTCGGATAGTACAATACCTCCTCTACTTAACTCCAAAATTTCAAGCTTCTAGCCTGCCTCTGTGACTGTACAGGTCGGTTTATGTCGGACCTGGTCGGAAACCTCGTTGTTGGTTTTCTCACGAGGTGGTTCGCAGGCCATACTTACTTGCCGATGGCGCCACTACTAGGGGACAGTAGAAACTCTCGTGTCCGTCCGGCTCGGGGAACGAACATTCCTTGAACCTGTTCTCGTGCCTGCACTCAAAGAATGCGTCGGCGGCGTCCCTGGAGGTAAACCAGAGCAGAATGAGGGCGTCATTGGTCCTCATATACTCTGTACTGTCCTGCTGCCGCGAGGGTACCCAACACATCTCTTTAGAGGCAGCGGTTTCGTACACATTAATCTGTAATGAACCATACAACCTTTTGAAAATGAATTCTTTTAACCCATATTTGACGAATGGATTTGCCCATCATTATCGTTTGGGTGTGTCCATTGTCATTTTAGGGGCATCAGGAGTGTTTTTGAATTTTTAATCCATTTTCGATGAAATTCCACTAAGCAAACAAAATAGCCCCAGATGCTACGCCACGTTTTGCGGCGTCACATCTGGGGCTATACTGTTGACCTATGTCCCACTGAAAGGACACCAGGCTTATATGGGTTAAACTAGTCAGTGCCTTGTCCACACACCATCTGCTAGTGTAACACACAATATCTGATAGTTTATAATATACAAAGCTTACAAATTTCCCCAGACTTCACTCGTGGTTTATGAATACCCCGCCCCCTTATTCAGGCATTGCCACGTTGCAGTCCAAAATTCTGACTTTCGCGAATCAATCCCTTGATACTCTGTTCTTACTTTGCAGCCCAAATTTAGAAAGTGTAATTGCCACCCTCCCAGAATTGAGAATTTGCATCGCCCCTCCCTCAATTAAGAAATTGCGGCATCGGCCATTAGACATTGCAGTCCCTATTCCGCCATAAATTCCCCTCCAATTAGATATTGCAGCCCTGATTCCGCCATAAATTCCCCTCCAATTAGACATTGCAGCCCCGATTCCGCCATACATTCCCCTCCAATTAGACATTGCAACCCCGATTCCGCCATAAATTCAAAAGTTGTAACCATCCCCTCCCCATAGTACTCACCCTGTCCTTGTGGCACATTCCCATCAGGTAGCCCCCGGATGTTCTCATCACTGATTGCATTTTCTGGATAGCTATTTTCGCTCTCTCGAAACCATCGTCCCGGAATCTGATGAACGCTAGACCCCCTGGTGATGCCTGTTTCTGAAAACAAAACAAACGGTACA
The DNA here is from genome assembly GCA_964017185.1 of Rugalucina vietnamica. Lineage (NCBI taxonomy): Eukaryota > Metazoa > Mollusca > Bivalvia > Lucinida > Lucinidae > Rugalucina > Rugalucina vietnamica. The sequence goes on along the minus strand of OZ024877.1, from coordinate 7,224,685 downwards.
TGTCTTAAACTAGGCCCCGTAGTTAAACAACCTTTTCATGCTCAACTCAGCTGAGCATGAAATTTCAATAGCTCATAAATACTAAAACAGCCAAAATCGGTTGATTGTAGCATAAATACCACAAGACAGTAATTTATCCTGCAGATAAATGTTAAAATACCAGTAATTGTTGGCATTTTAACATTTATCAACAGGCTAAAGTTAAGTCTCAGCTGAGCTGAGCATGAAAAGTGTTTTATAACCTTGGGTTATAACCTTGATAGTGAATGTTCAGGAACCCGCAGGAACGACACAAAAGATTGATACATGCTTGAAATTTAGGATTTATACAGTACGTGTAGGCATAGGCATTGTTATCGTCATTTTTCAGAAACTAATCTGCTAATGGCAACTACGTCCTTGTATTTTTTTTTTTTGCATATGCAAAACATGAATGATGCAAATATTACTAGTATATCTGCTGGGGACATCATAAACTTGAGCTTCATCACAGAACGCTCCTGTCAGCTGTTTCACGTTCTTTCAGTCATACGTTGAGTAGCGGAGGCTCCAACCTGTGACCCTCTGGAAGGTGACCCATCTAGTGTCATCCGCTCGGCAGAAACTGTCCATCAGCCCTGTGTCTCGCAAATTATGCTCGGGATCGAAAACGGTTGCGTGACTGAGAAATGATCGTGTCTTAAAACGCGTTCATGTCAAGATATTTAAAAGCTTTCCGAAAGCACAGGACATTTTTGTTAGCATTAATTATCTTAAAACGTATGGCGGGGTTAGGCGGTATCCTCATGCCTTCAAGCAGATCACGTGGCACATGTTCGGGCATATTTCTTTGATGGTCAACGTGAGCCAGATGCGTATGGTATTCAGACGTGTGTACCTCGATTATCCATCGAAAATAGAGCATTGACACAGAAAATACAAATGCACTTAGATATTGTACTTGAATTATTTCCATTCAAGCACTCATTAATGAGTGTTAATGCTATAATTATTATAAAAATCTTTTCATATCAGCAATGATCTATTATGATACTTAAATACATCAATAAGTAACTCATAATAAAGCTCTGAATGCATTCAATCTCAGTCACAGTCGATACTTAATACGATATAGCATGTTCAGGTTCCGTTCAATTTTCTACCGCTGACTCATGGGGTACCAACTTCGGCGAGGTGGGTCCCCAAGGTTGAATAGGGTGCTTCCTCGCATTGCGCATTAGTAGTTAGCTGTTTGGTATGGAACTTGCCAATGATAAAACACGCTAAACAATTACGAAGTATATCACAAAAATATGATGAATCACAAATATGGGCTAAATACATGTACCGGTAGTCAGGTACTACATGTACCGGTAGTCCGGTACATGTACATGTAGCGGTAGTCCGGTACATGTAGCAAAAACTTAATCGACATTAATCTAAGCTTTGTCAAAAATTTCGCAATTCTATTCAAGCACAGAAGGAACATCACAGACTGCACAAAAATGGTCACATGCACTTAAAACAGGAACGGGCCTTACCCACTTATCTTCCCAGGGGTATCTATATCCTCTCTCCTTCTCCTTCCAGTTCTGTGGGTTTATCGTTGTTGTGTCAAAGAAGCTGTATTTGTTTTCCCTGTCTCTCTTCCTGAGCTCTTCGATATCGTATTGTTTCTCCTTCCGTGGTGAGTAATCGTAGCGGGCCCCAGCCCAGTACATGTCCGGGCGGCGCTCGACATACACCGGCTCATCCTGCCGACCAACGGGGTCCCTTGTAAAATCTTTGTCGTCCCTCGGCGAAGCGTCTTTGTCCAAATCTAGATAGTACATTCCTGGTCGCCTAGGCGACCCTTGGGGCCGGTCGGTACCATAGTCGTCGGTCGGTTTTCTGTCCTCTGAATCCTCTTTCCGGTCCTGTGGTGGTTTCGGAGATCCGTCACCGCCCGGGAAGTATATCATCTCGGGGCGGCGCTCAGTGCCCATTCCCCGGTGGGTGTCAGGCTCGCCATCCCGGGGCGTCAGCCCGCTCCTGAGCTCATCCTGCTGACGCTTGAGGTAATCTACCTCAGTCCATAGCCTGTTGATGTCCCTAGAATGACGGGCGTTTCTCTCTCGCAAACGGTCGTAATCCGCCATCTTCGAATTCAAACTAGAGTCCATCATTTTGTCCGCGTTAATCCTGTTTGCTAATTATTCCTTTCTTTTTAAAATGTATAATTCACTTTTTTCAGGCTCTCTTGTTTATTTTTTTCTCACGGACGATGTTAGGACGCGGATTAAAGACCGGGTAGCAGTTTCCATAGATGCAATCATCGATTGATTGCTGCCTGATTGACTTTTGAGACTCGTTATGAGTATACCTATCGATGTTTTGGTCAGGTAAGGTAGAATCTAGACCAGTCCTCCCAGACACTAAAACTATGTCATAGGTTCTAACTTTCGCAAAGAATAATAAAGATGGTATATTAAACTGACATTCAATGTACAGCGCAAACGTACTGAATGCGTAGGCTGTACATATTCTTCGTTTTAGCGTAAAGCAGATTTACCCGCGATGCACATCGATTGCTGATTGATTTTAGGTCTTTAATGACTTATATTTTGCTGTATTTATATCATCGAACATGCTTTTCAATACATTAATTTAATAGAAAGTTTGAAGAATTAACTTGTAAATGCGTTTCAAAAGCAAAACATGCTGAATACACTGTGAAAAGACGCTCATTGAATTTAAAATCCAAAAAAGTGTCGCAATTGCATTCGGAATATGCTCTTCACACATAAGATCTCAAACGAAAATATGAATATATTTGTGGATAGTGGGGGGCTAACAAACGACGTATTTTAAATAACGTTAGAATCAATTTTATTTAGCAGTTGTACATTTACATATACGAATCAAACTTTCTATAGGCACAATAATGTAATGATTTTTAAAAGTAACCAATTTTGGTATTCATAGCCCGCATAATTTGAAATAATTTACTTAAAGATTACTGCATACTGGTAACACTTAATCATAAACATTTGCCAGGGTAGGAAATAGCTCCGAACCAATGTTTATACTGTCCAGAAAATTAGTAGAAAAATAGTAGGCGAAAAAAAAAAAGGATTATCAAAGGATTTTGGTGCCTTTGATTATCTTGAAAATATACCATTTCACAGTCTGTAAACAGATCCAGGAAAAGTCTATTTTGAGCTTTTATAGCTCTTTCTATCTGTCTTAGTCCGAACGGGCTATTATGGACCGAATGAGCTATAAAAGCCCGAACTCGAATTTTTTGGACCTGGGGCCAGTTTCATCAAAAAAGTTCCTAGGACAAATCTTAAAAGTGTCCCAGGACATTTTCTGAGACATGTGTAAGTCGGTTTCATCAACACGTCCTTAAAGTGTCCTACGCCTTAAATCTGCGTTTCATCAAAAGTGTCCTACTTTAACTATGCTGTTCTGTTGGGCCCCATAAATATCATGTGCTTGATCACGTGCGATCTTATTTTAGCTGTGTAATAGCCATAAAAGTTTTAGCTTTTTAGCTCACCTGAGCCGAAGGCTCACAAGGTGAGCTAATAGGATGGCCATGATCCGGCGTCCGTCCGTCGTCGTCCGTCGTCGTCCACAATTTCAAAAATCTTCTTCTCTGAAACCGCTTGGCCGATCTAGTTGAAATTTTATGTGGAGCCTCCTTGGGTAGTGGCATTTCAAGTTTGATCGCGAAATCCAGGTCACATGACCAAGATGGCCGCCACGCCCATATATGTTAAAAACCGCTCAAAAATCTTCTTCTCCAGAACCGGTGGGCCGATTTCCTCTAAACTTGGTATGTAGCATCGGGGACTTAAGCCCATCATAGTTTGACAAAATGATGACCCTTGGATGACCTTGACCTATTTTACGGCAAGGTCAAATTTGGAAACATAGGCTTTTACATGGGAAAAAGTGAAAACTATGGATTTTTTGAAAACTATTGCAGCCTGAGGCCTGAAAAGTGGTAGATGCAAACAACTAATGGAGTAGATGAAGGTATGTGATTAATTTAGGTCAAGGTCATCTCTTGACCTTGGCCAGTCTGTCGTCCATACACACTTTTCAAAGATCTTCTTCTCTGAAATTGCTGGGCCAATCAAAGTGAAATTTTATGTGGAGCATCCATGGGTAGGGGAGACGAAAGTTTGATCGCGAAATCCAGGTCACATGACCAAGATGGCCGCCACGCCCATATATGGTAAAAACCACTCAAAAATCTTCTTCTCCAGAACCGGCAGGCCGATTTTCATGAAATTTGGTATGTAGCATTTGGGACTCCAGCCCATCATAGTTTGATAAAATGATGACCCTAGGATGACCTTGACTTATTTTACGGCAAGGTCAATTTTGGAAACATAGGCTTTTACATGTGAAAAAGTGAAAACTATGGATTTTTTGAAAACTATTGCAGCCTGATGCCTGAAAAGTGGTGGATGCAAACAACTAATGGAGTAGATGAAGGTATATGATTAATTTAGGTCAAGGTCATCTCTTGACCTTGGCCAGTCTGTCGTCCATACACACTTTTCACAGATCTTCTTCTCTGAAACTGCTGGGCCAATCAAAGTGAAATTTTATGTGGAGCATCCATGGGTAGGGGAGACGAAAGTTTGATCGTGAAATCCAGGTCACATGACCAAGATGGCTGCCACGCCCATATATGGTAAAACCACTCAAAAATCTTCTTCTCCAGAACCGGCAGGCCAATTTTCGCGAAAGTTTGTATGTAGCATTTTGGACTCCAGCCCATCATAGTTTGATCAAATGCTGACCATAGGATGACCTTGACCTATTTTGCGGCAAGGTCAATTTTGGAAACATAGGCTTTTTCATGGGAAAAGGCGAAAACAATGGATATTTTGGAAACTGTTGCAGTCTGAGACCTGAAAGTTGCTAGATGCAGACAACTGATGGAGTCAATGAAGGTAAGTAATTAATGATGGCCAAGGTCATTTCTTGACCTTGACACAAGGTCATTTGAATATCAAAATTAAAATTATAGTTTTCTCAGAAATCACTGGGTTTGGAAACTATTGCAGCCTGAGACCTGAATCTGTGCAGATGCAGACAACTTATGAATTCAATAAAGGTGTGTGAGTATTCAAGGTCAAGGTCATTTCATGATGACTTAATACTCCAGGATCAGGCTTCAGGTGAGCGTTCTCAGGACCATTGGTCCTCTGGTTCAAAAGTTTTAATCACTCGTCTAAATTGCGATGCAAAAGACCTGGTATAAAGAAGAATATTTTGTAAATTTTAAACAACCATAAAATTGTTAAATAATTTTCTGTTAATAGCAGTCACACTTTAGCGTAAACGAAGACAAACACACACCGGACGTGTTGACAAAGTGCAAAATTCATCAAACATCACGTCGGAGACACTTTAAAATGCGTGACAGGCGCGTCATGTATGCTTGGTAATCGTTGTTGTACATCGTTATACGTCGGTGCGCGTTCCGAGCGCATTTGGGTTCAAGACTGGGCTCGGCGCGTCGCGAATAAGTTCAACACGCGTTACGTGTGCGCTGAATGCAGGCACGTCAATGTATGCAACATGGGCGTTCCAATTTTACGAGGCATTGGTTTTGGCGCTTGCCGAACGCTTTGAACAGCAATGTGCCCTAAGCGGGTACGAAACGTGCGATAAATTTTTGAGACGCTCATGTGACGTTTGTTCAATGCGTCTGGTGCGTCCACAATTGTCAGCGTGCCTGAGTCGCATGCGACTGTGTGACATTAAATCGCACGCAACAATAATTGGATTTTTGTCCATTCAAAAAGTAGTTTTAAAAGAAACCTTTAAGAATCAAATTCTACCATGTAGTCCATATTTGTATGAGGACAGTATCATGAATCTTTAACTCAGTGTAACATACGTTTATTTTCCATGCTTTTTATCACTTAAGGGGAAAACACTAGAAGCAAACTGAGGACGTTGCATTTGTCAATTTCGCATTTACATGTATCTAAAGTGCTGTTTCAATATCCGTTTAAAAATGAAAAAAAAAAATGTTGAAATCTGAATTTCCGACTTTTGATTTCACAAGACCAAAAATGTCAGATATTGTCACATATATAACAAACTGTTGATAACGTACAAAAAATGTGCAAACAGCAGAATATTTAACACCAGACTATTTATAAAACAAATAAAACAACAACCAAATGATCGCCTTGGAAGGGTCGGTGATATAAAATAACTCCAGCGTTCGATGTTTATTGTGGATATTTTGAACTTAATTTACTTGTCGTGCTCGATGAGCAACATCGTCTATGTGCTAAGTTGCATTATACCCATAATGCCAGTCGACAAAGATGCAACATGTATCACATTGGCGGAGGGGTTGGGGGATGGGTGCCCGAGTACGGCTCAAGTGAACCTCTTTTTGACCAAATTATGTCGTTTTCATTGAAAAAAAAATATGACACAATTTAAGCGATAACGTATGAAAAGGAACCCTACCGCTTCTTTTGAAATTCTTGATGCAAACGTCAGTTTAATTAATTAAATGTATGATTTCCGCAGTTTAATTGAGGATATTTGATATTTACAGACGTCGTTTCTTATAGCATTTATACTCTTGATAGGTTGTCGTGGTGACTTACAAGGGTACATTTTCCGTACAAGGGTACAAAATATTCAAGAAAATTCTTAAATTTGTTTTGGGACAAAGCAGTATTTGGCACTGTACGTATTCGTGTCTGACAAAAAAGCATTTTTTTGCATTTTAATTCTAGTTGGGTTTGAAACGTGGTTGCTTTCTTAACGTTTAAGTTGTTTAAGCGTCGACTGGATGCGTTTTCGATATTTCTGACACAGTCAACTTAATAGAATTCTTTTAGTGAAGTTTTAGCGTTGAAATATATTCCAACTTCAAAATATCGATATAAAAATGTTTAAGATCGACGATCATTCAAGCTGATGAGGATCCATTGTATTTTTATATAATATGAATAGAGGGTTTCCAATTCAGGGTTGGGTTAATTCGGTCCTTCTATCTGTGCATCCATTCTGTGAGTGTTTTCCGACGTCGGTGGCAACTCTCAAAGATAAACTGAGCATGTACATAATCATCGGCCTCCAATTAACGTCTCTTTAAAAGCAACAGCGAGGGCTAGTTTACCTAACTATACATAATGACATGAAGTTTGAGGGCTTCGTGCCATGGTAGATTTATCATGACAAAGGAGCGTCCCTCTCAAAACAAATACGTTACCTACATTAACTTCTGCATGTAGGACATGTGTAGGTCAACATCTCTTTCAGCCTCCAAACCCAATTGAAAGGCAGTAGCCATTTCTAGCACAACAGTCTTTCGGATGAGACTTTAAACCGAGCTCACGTCTCCATATGATCTTAGCTGTTGAGTGGGATGATAAACACCAAATCAACCAATTTCTAGTACTTGTACAGAATTTAGGACAAAAATTTTCAGATAGGACGCCGAAATAGTTGTCCTACGTTTAAGACAAGATCTGAGAACTTCCTAAATTTCTGGAGTTTAATGAAACACGACTTTTGTCTTAAAAACGTCCTGGGACATTTTTAAGGACAAAATCTTGTCTTAAACACTTTGATGAAACTGGCCCCTGGTACTTGTAGCTACGTGGATTAGATACAATGTACGTTAATTACATTTCGTTGCAGTAATAAACAAACCCACTAATGGGACCGTCGCTTTGACAACTATCTTTTCATAGCACAAGTATGTCACAGTTTTTAACATCCATTCAGTCCAATGTATCAATATAAAAATCAGATCACTGGTTTTGAAAGAGTGACTATAGGGGTAAAATTGCTGGAATGCATGCAGAAAGGCTATGTCAAATCGTGTCGAATGTTTTCACTAAAACGCATTGACTAGAAAGGCCCGTCTTACCAATCAATTTCATCTACTCAACCCAACTACATAATTTAGCATAGGTTCAACAGCAGTTAATGGAAACCCATAGTACTAGGAAAGTACAGCAGCTGTAACCTCTGCCTACCTGTCCACTTAGTCGAACGCGAGTGAACTTACATATTCGCCAACATGCCTGGCGGGCGACAGTTTGTTCAGATAGGCACCATAGGAATCACTCTCTCGATAATAATCACTCTGAAAATATGAAATTACATAAATCATACAATTTATAACGCACCTAAATATTTACATTTATTATAAAAGATGCATAAATAAATCTCTGCCGATCAAGACTTTGAGTGAAAGTCGAACAAATTCATTTTGTCAATGTTGAGCTGCGATAAGTTAACGATATTCAAGCTTATGAAGCTGAATCAGCGCTGTTCGTCTTTAAAATCCCAATTTGAAGGCCATGAATGACCGTACAAAATTATGCTTAAAATGTTTCACGGTTCATAAGGTTTATCTCCAGTATGCAAATTTTTGTTTATAAGGTTGTCAAACGACATGAACGGCTAAACCTTTATTATCTGTGTTTGAACAAATTGAAGATAAAATGTGAAAGAATAGTTATGCTCTAAAGATTCCAAACGCATTCAGTGATCATTGTAGACAGAGTAAAAAAAAAAAAAAAGTGAAATTGGATGCGACTTAAACGTTTGACCCCCACCCGGTTTCTGGAGCAGAGTTTTGCCCCTGGTTTCAATTATATGCAGTGCATCACTGAATGGCATGCCTTTGTGATTAATTTGTTTCATTTCGATTGATCTTCATGAAAAATGAACGGTACTATTGAGTTTCTTATTTTGCCGGGTATAGAAATATATGCTCTATCACCCGGCCACCGGGCCCCCGAAAATGCAGGTATTAACAAATACTTACATACATCTTGAAGAGGCTTCATCTCTGCAAAAAGAAAAACGGGAATAAATTCTTTTGAGCATTCGAAGGCTTAGTGCAAATCAGATTTGACAAGTCTATTAGTTACAGACTGAGGAAAAGTTAACAGTATTTGCACAAGATCACGACCCCACGGGAACCCAACTGTTAATTGATGCGACGTGGAATGTTAATGCATGCTACTGTAAATTCGGAAATTTTCGCGTGACTTTTATTTCGCGAATTTTTTATTTCAGAATTATTAGCGAGTTCGAGTGTCCATGTATTCTATAAAGAGTTTATAGTGACTCTTTATTAGCGAGAACTTTGAATTCGCGAGGCAACCAATTCGCGAATATTAGCGAAAATTAAGTTCTAAACGAATATTACCGGATTTACTATTATGAAGTTTCGTATGAGTCGGCGAGATCGTTACGAATGCCCTTGGACGGTAAGTACCACATGTTTAGCTCTCGCGAAAATAAACAAAGCCGAGTTTACAAAATCGGCGTCCACTTTGATCTGCAAAATTCTTCCATGTTCCCACTTTTAGTCAATTGGGATACTTACGGTACCGTTAGTGTTTTTCAGCTAATGGTTTATAAAGCTGACCGCCCGGCTGACCGGTAGATACAACCCTGCAACGGAAACTCTTTACATTCTAAAAGTTTTTCGTTGTCTTGGTCGTAAACTAATAAGTATAACGCAGTCTTGTGGGTGTCTTTATTGAAATATTTATCCAAACGGCTTTGTAAATGCCCTTGGACAGATGCGTATCTTACTGTTTTTCACGCTCAATTGATAAATGTGCATTTACGCTCTGGGTTTTCAACACTCCTTTCGGGGCCTAGCGAATGTTAATGACTGGAAAATCATGTTTGATCCCTACATTAACAGTTGGGTCCCCGTGGACTCTCGTGCTTAGAAATGCTGTACGAGTCGCTCCAAAACGAACGCTGAGTGGGCCGATATTTCTCTACGAGTTTAAGACAGCTTTAGGGCGGTATTACTGTTGGCATGTATCATGTCGTTGATTTTAGAGCGCTCATAGGTCGCAAACTAATTTAAATTATATTTAATGAAGTTGCAATTAACAAAAATTTACCTGAAAATCGAATGAAATAAAATGGCCATTACACCAGTTAAATGGTGACGCACTTCAAAACATTTCTTATCATTTAGAATTACTAGGTAAATATTTGCCCATGGAATAAATAGTTGTAGTCTTTATTTTATCAAAGGAATCGTTTTACGTGATATGCGGGCATTTTTCCGATTCTTGCCTCTTTGAAAACAGAAAAAGACTCAAAAATATTTTTGCTCAAAACATAGATTGTGTGTACCCACAATCTATGTTTTGAGCAAAAATAAGAAAAAATATCAAAACTTTTCTACTGAAAATTTTCATTTTTTACAATTTAAAAATCACTATACTGCATGGGCATGTTTTCGTGATGCCTTTTGATAACAGCTGGTACATGTATTTTTTCAACAGCAAGAAAATACTACAACTGTGGTTCTCACACCGTACATACGGCTCGTCAAATTCCAACTGGTACGTCAAATTCCAGATGTTTATGTCAGCGCATGCGTTTTGGCGGGTAAGTTATTTTGCTGTATTTTACACAGAATACCTAAACTTTTCATGGTATAATCTTATTGAGGCTTATATTTTTTCAATCTCCATCGGAAGGATCATTGATAATCAACTTTAACAACTTGTATTTATCCTTTTATTCTGTCGCTTGGCGACAAAAACAATACGCCAAAGTACAGACGGGCGAATGTCATATGATAAGTGAAATAACAGACGGCCGATACGGAATGACCCAGACGGTAGATCAACATTTTATGATACGGGTCTACTAAAACACTTCTTTGTTATGCAATAGTCGGTATATGGTTTAATTTGCAGCGCTACTAACCATAAATTGCATAAAGAAAACATTACTTGGAAAGGAAATAAAGTGAAACGACTGTCTTTAAACGATTTTATATGCCGTTTTTTTTTTTTTTTATTTACTCAAGATGGCCAGTCGATGAACAAAAAGCTGATTGTATTTTGACTATATAGACGTTTGGAAAAAAAATGAAAGCAGATAGTGTGAACATTTGATAATATTCCACATAACTTAACTGATACATGGCTACTACAAATCAATTTTAAATATTCAAATAGAACACTACGCGACTCAGTACACGTGCATGTATAAGCGCCATGAGACGGGGAATTATTTACGAATAGCGCATTGCTTCTAGCTTTACTTATATTTATATGAATACCCCTAATTTTGATTATAAATTCAGTATGGCATGGGCCGGAACTGAACTTTGCGGTCTGTGCCTGGGCATATCAGGGTTCAAACTGATTGTTGGTTTCCTTATGCTCCAATGTCCAGGGGCGTTGTTAGGCATCAGGTGTCTTCACGCATTCGCTCGGTTGAGTCTTCGCCCTAGAAACACCATGGCATAACCTCACGGCTAACAAACCTTTAAATGCGTAACCGCTGGTTAAGAAAGAAAATCCGATTCACGCCCTTCCGGTTCCGCATATGAAGACCAAGAAATGGTAAACAAAACATACACTACTCACGGGGACCTAACTGTTAATCGTGATTATTGATGCGACGTGGAATGTTAATGCATACTATTGTGAAGTTTCGTATGCGTCGGCGAGATCGTTACGAATGCGACAATCCACATCCTCTGCCCTTGGACCGTAAGTAGCACATGTTTTGCTCTCGTGAAAATAAACAATGCCGAGTTTGCAAAATCGGCGTCCACTATGATCTGCAAAATTCTTCTATGTTCCCACTTGAAGTCAATTAGAATACTTACGGCACTTGTGTTCTTCAGCTAATGGTTTATAAAGCTGACATGTAGATACAATTTTTCCACGGAAACTCATTACATTCTTAAATTCCTTTTATTTTTCTTTGTCTTGGTCCTAAACTAAGAAGTATAACACAGTCCTGTGGGTGTCTTTATTTAAATTTGTATCAAAACGGCTTTGTAAATGCCCATTTATTTACTGAGCGTGAAAAACAGCAAGATAAGCATCTTTTGTATGCATCGAAGACGAAGGTACGTACTACGAGGATGAGTCATGGAAGAATTAGCATTTTTGTTGTGCTCTTTCAAAAATCATTTAAGTACATGCAGAAGCATTTCGAGTGCCTTTATCAAGCGAAATATTGCATGGCGTTTTTTCCTTGGACTACATGCGCTTCGTTGAGCGAGCTTCAAAGCATATACCACTTCTATTTTGAATGAGGTCACAGAGTGGGGTTTCTGATTCAACTTCGTCAACATTTGAGTGACACAACTGAGTTCTTGCCTCGAAACAGCAAATCATTTTCGGACATATCAGTGACATAGCTTATATGTTTCCTTACATTAAATGAATCTAAAGCTCGACCAAATAATTTATGATCATTGAATATGGGTGGCTCCATGCATTTCTGATAAGCAAAGGTGGGGGGAGACAACAGAATTAAAGGGGTTTATGCGGTATTAAGTGCGGTTGCGAGGCAGTTTTCCATTGGAATGGTGTGTTATACAAAACAACGATCAACTATGGTTATTTCATTGCATTAGTATTAGAAGTGTCTTCCGGAGCACTTTGAACCCTCGGCCTCGGGCTCAAACAACTTTCTCCAGCCTCTGCAAGTAATAATACAGTATAAAAGCCATGGTTAGCCCCTTTAACGTGTATCTAAAAATAATCATTGAAGAAAATGCATCTCTGTCTCCATATCGCAACATTTGCTATTTTATTTTACTGAATCATCGGTCTCATTCTTCCACGATGCATTTCTGTGTCGCATATTAAATTTTAACAACGTCTTCGATGCATACAACACATGCTTATCTTACTGTTTTTCATGCTCAGTAGATAAATGTGCATTTACAAAGCCGTTTGGATACATATTTCAATAAAGACACCCACAGGACTGTGTTATACTTCTTAGTTTACGACCAAGACAAAGAAAAACAAAAGGAATTTAAGAATGTAATGAGTTTCCGTGGCAAATTGTATCTACAGGTCAACTTTATAAACCATTAGCTGAAAAACACAAGTGCCGTGAGTATTCCAATTGACTTCAAGTGGGAACATAGAAGAATTTTGCAGATCATAGTGGACGCCGATTTTGTAAACTCGGCTTTGTTTATTTTTGCGAGAGCAAAACATGAAATACTTACCGTTCAAGGGCAGAGGATGTGGAACGTCGCATTCGTAACAATATCGCCGACGCATACGAAACTTCATATTAGCATGCATTAACATTCCACGTCGCATCAATAATCACGATTAACAGTTGGGTCCCCGTGCTACTAGGATCGATTGATGATTATATTTTAGTACAGAAATATATCGATTATCTATGAATGCTATTTTATCACTTATTTACTATTGTAACTCAGCACCAAAGTAGCTCGCAAAATAATTTGATGGTCTTTGAGTTATTTATTCCATTCTTCGAACCTGGTGTTCCAACAAGGCCAAAGTCGGCGAAATACAACTAAAAATTGGACAATTTGCTGGTAAATATCAAATTTTAGTGATTGTTCCACGACAAATTTACAGATATGTATTAACTATATTGCATCTGATGTCTGTGCCAGTATTTCGTTGTGTTAGTGCCCGTCATTATCGATTTGAAGAGAAGGAAAAGATGGGTACGCATTTAATCATTAAAATATGAAGGATATATTTCAAGATACGTTTGAAAACCTCAGCCTGTTCAAGTTATGGTATTTATTTCCCTGTAAAGCGTTTTGAAAGACATAAAACCAAGAAAAAAAAAAACAAATTAAAGTATACAGAATGCTGTTAAATCGTCTTCATGAACAGGAATATCATGCATGTGAACTATTGTATTACATGTATTTCATAGACAGTTTGTATTATTTTATATCAAACATTTTCACTGCAAATATCACAAACACACCAAATTTGAGTAAGCAACTATTAAGAAAGGACGAGAGAATGTGACAATGATCTTAGGCGTAAAACAATTAACAAAAACAAAAACTTTAATACATGCGTTCTATAATGACTATATTGCTATCATTCTAATGATTAAATTCGTAACCGAAATGTTGACACAGCTTTTAACCACATATGCATAGAATGCATTGGCCAGAGGCAACGAAACTGTCACCAGACCTCACACAATGTTAAAATCATCTGCCCACTGTATTGCTTTCCGTTAATATGGACGTAACGAGCGGAAATCTAAAAATATCCCTGCGACTGACCCACATTTTCGCCGTGTACAATGCAATCCCAACATGTGTTTTGGGGCAGGGAATAAAAATCATGATTATAAAGAAAAAAATTCTGGAAATCCTTTGGAGTCCAAATATAGCAATGTCTAACTAATAAAATAGCATTGAGAGAATTATAATATTTGTCTTCGAATCGAAATATTTTACTCGGAAACACGAGCTGCAAAAGTTTGTTTACCTTTTGTTGGTCATCTGATGCGAAACCGGAAGGACATGAATCGGATTTCTTTTCTTAACCGCGGTTACGCATTTAAAGGTTTGTTAGCCGTGAACCTGTGCTTTATTTGTTTGCCAATGTGCTTCTTTGATGGAATTTAATTTTTATACCAACGGAACAAATACATGTTTTTTTGATTGTTTGAACTGATGCTTTACAACCTCTGGAGGATGACGGGCACTAACTACCCACTAGATCAAACGACCGCACAACAGGCCGTGGTTAAGGTCGTTGACTATCAGCGCCTTAAATATAAGATTAACCAAGGATCAAGAACTGAGACAATCAGGTTTCAAACCCCAACCACTATATCACTCATAAAGTTATACTGTGTTTGAGTGGAAACAAAACAGCAGACACACAAAGTTGAAACAATTTCGAACCAATGTTGATTCAATCAACTTTGAAACAATGTTGTAGAATCAATGTTGATTCAGTGAATCGAATTGATTCAACAATGTTTAAAGGTTGACCGAAACAACATTATTTTAATATTATTTTAACAATGTGTGTCTTAATGTTGATTCTACGGTTTCAACATTTTGTGCAAATGTTGATATAGTGAATCAATGTCGTGTGTCTTAAAGGTGGCCATTTATTTTTGAACGTATACTTCCAAGTTGACCGCTTAAGAAGGCCAAACAATGCCAGGGTGCCATGGGTATTTGTAATAATCGCACTCAACACGTCTGATGCGACACGTATCCAAAGCCGTGTTTACGTCTGTTATTTGACGTATCAAAAGCTATTTTCCGTCTGGTCTTTCAAGTATAAAACGACTGTCGTGGTTCGTATCATGTAAAATCACACATGGTTCAAAAGAATGATCTGCGCTATCAATAGTAGTGATTGATTTGAATAAAAGTTTAAATCAGGCTTTTATATTGATACTAAGCTATATATATTCGAGCAAGCGACTTTCAATTATTTCTAGTTATGGAAATATTTGGCAAAAAGTATGGATGTTTTCTGAAAACGTGCCATTTTATGACTTTCGTGCAATGTATTCGCCAATCCACTGATAAGCTGACAATGACACCTGTATGTACTGATGCATGGATGTCCACACAAGACTGCCGATTATTATTTTCTTTTGAAACCATTAGCTAAAGTATAATAAAACAAGAAAAAACAACAAAAATTATTTACCCGCCAAAACGCACGCGCTGATATAAACATCTGGAATTTGACGTACCAGTTGGAATTTGACGAGCCGTACGTACGGTGTGTATGTGGTAAGCGTAGCCATGGCCGAAAGACAAAATACGGGCGGAGTTTGTGTTTAGTTGGACATAAGCCATCAACTAATGGGGCTAATAGTCAATAAACGACTTCAAACTCTTATTACATGTTTTCATACTCACTTTGCGCTAACAAGCATTTATATTCTCCATTTTTATTTACATGTTTTTGCTTTAATCAATTTTATTTCAGTTCATTTCGATTCCCTCTTGGTTTGTTTTTTATTTTACAAGAACCGTATTAATATCCACCATTAAATTTGTTTATAATGTCGAAACAGTCAGAAACATTGCAATAATCTATAACCGGATTATCTTAAGTACATAAAAAGTTCAATATGAAATGTGGACAATATGATAGAATTGAGATCAACTTTAAAAGGTTTTGTTTGTACGTATAGTTCATTATTAGAATCCAATCATTTTTCTATTTGTCGACAGTGACGTAAACTATACTAATAGGGCTGTCACACATTCGCGTATCGACTCACGTATCTACGGCGTATCGAGATACGAAAGGTACGTCACACGTACGTCGTAGATACGTGGGCATACGTAGCTCATACTCTTCGATACGTAGCTCATACTCCTCATACGCCGAGGTGCTACGTTTTTATGTGTGCACTTAAAAATTCGTAGCACGTACGTAGCAGGTCCGATACGCCATACATACGTCACACATACGTTGTACATACGAAAGCAACGTGGCAGGTACGTCGTAGATACGTAGCTCGTACTCCTGATACGCCACACGTACGTAGCGGTTAAAATGCCACGTAACCGTGACGTATGTACAGCGTACCTTTCGTATCTGCTACGTATGTGTGACGTATGTGTGGCGTATCCTCAAATGTCTTTTCGTATCTACGGCGTATCAGCGACGTACGTGTGGCGTATCACGCGTATCAATGGCGTATTTGCTACGTATGTGCTACGTCCGTTTCGCTACTGTGGAGTATGTGTGACGTATTAGGAGTATTAGGAATATTTTATGAGGTTCCAAGAGAATCTTAATGCTTCTATATCACTGTATATGTATGTTTTCGTTTTTCCGAAGTCATGGATCAAATGTTTCTCACGGTTCGGGGTGTCGTGCAGGGTTCTTTCATGGCAACGCTTGCTGTAGCCTCCGTCTTTGTTCATGTGGTCTTACGACCAGGATGGAGAGAAGATGTTCCCCCACCACCACCACCACCTCGTTTTTTTTTCGGTGTTAATCTAGATTATCTAGATTTCTCCGGTGGCACCTCCGACCTCTTTTATGAGCATGTGCGTGAGAAAACCAACACTTTGGGTTCCGACCAAGTCTGACACAAACCGGCCTGTACAGTCTCAGAAGATGGTAAGAGGCTGGAAATTTTGGATTTAGAAAGTAGAGGAATTGTACTATCCATGTATAAAAAACAAAGGCACTGATCAGCTCCGCAGTAAATGCCTTTGTTTTTGCCTATGCAGATTGTTGTTTTGTCCATGCGGCGGCTCATATTTGATAACTATAATGTGCGAATTGCATGAGCAAAGTGAACACAAACGTTTGTTCTCATAGGTATTAAAAAGCAATTGGTACAGAACAGATACGCCGCAGATAAGAATGGAACGCAGTACATACGCCGTAGATACGTCACGCGTACACTTCATACGCCATACATACGTCACACGCACGTAGCACATACGCATTGATACGCCGTACATACGAAAGTGAAATTCTATACGAATACAGATACGTCACGGATACGCCACGGGAAGGTAGCAGGAACGTCACACGTACGTGGTACATACGTCTCTCGAGCAAAATACGGCTCAGACCTCGGCGTATCGACATTTTCATAGATACGTGAGCGATACGCCGCTGATACGTGAATGTGTGACAGAGCTATAAGAAACTAGATCTACGTCATTTTGCGACGAGTCCTAGTTATAGAATGATTCAAGAATTAAATGGACGCAGTTAGCATGTTCAGGTTGCAGAAATTAATTGCACAGTTTTGTCTACATCTATTTCGCCGTACCTCTGCCAACTGCTGATGGTCTTTTACTTCTATATAAAATGCATGTTTGAATGTTCCAGCTTCCATGTTGTATCTGCTTGTCATCTTTGTTTTTGCTTGATTCTAACCGGATAGCTACCCCGTTTAGAATGAGCTAGTCATCTTGCTCTTCAAACCTATTGTTTACACGTTTGTGATTTCTTGTATTGTTCTTTCTCTCTAACCTGGTCCTGAGGTTATAAAACATTTTTCATGCTCAACTTAGCTGAGCATAAAATTTAAACTGCTCATAAATGACGAAATAGTCCAAATAAATTGAAGTTCAGGTTTAGATCACCAAAGCCTGTAATTTATCCTGCTTATAAATGTTAAAATGCCAACCATTGTTGGCATTTTAACATTTATAAGCAGGATAAATTTTAGTCTAAGCTGAGCTGAGCATGAAAAAAGTATTTAGGTTGGAATATTAATTGTGTCAGTTCCTAGACTTTCTATACTTACTAGAGTGATGTTTACAATGGAGATCTTGATCCATCTCACAGTGCAAAACACGATCATTTTAAATAACAATATATTTGAGCAAACATAAGAGGAAATCTAAAACACTCTGTATTTAATGTTACATTCATAAGAGAAAAAAACTAAGACAGAAAAAAGGCCTTATCACAAAAGCATTTAAACGTAATAAAGTTACGTTTGAGTCCATTAAGGGGACACCAATGTCAAACTCTAGTATACTACGCATCAAGACATTGTTGATGCTGCCAGGCCATGCTGCGAATCTAAAGCCCAAAATTTTGTTGTAGATATGTAGCAGCGCCAGTGCTCTACAAACATTCCACCTTTTAAGTGTTATCTGTATTCTTTTCTTGCAGACATGTTTTTTTAACTTGACCCTTCTACTGCTAAAATATTTTGAAAATCGAAATGTTGTTGCTATGTTGTCGAAGACAGACATTCAGCAAATTCCAGAAATTCGTGCTTATCATATTTCGAGTAGTATTTTATCACTAGATATTGAACCTGGTATATTTTAAAAATAGTATTATACAATATATGCCTAAATATGCAGTTTTTGAGTGCTCTGCATAATACTTACCAGTAACTTTATATTACACCGCAGTTCCATTATGTTGCACACAGAGTTTAATTGCAACAAATGTGTTCAAATATAGTTCAATTCTAGACTGACATTGGCAACCCTTTGATTTGAGGCTGTCGGTCAAGCATTTTCGTACCTATACATTTTTATAAACTGTTTGACATTTCACCAATTACGAGTAAAACATTTTATGGAGAAGCACTCGAAAGAATCATTAGAATAGATGAACATACTGATGGTGTCCCCGTGTTTTTACAGAGACGATATTTAATTAGTGTTCAAATATCTATTTAGTCATACTAGTCAATCAAACACGTTTATCTCTGGTATGAATAAAATGGCACTGGATGAATCTATTAAAGTTGCTGTATATGATATGCACAAGATCTTTCTTCATATACACTGCCTGTCTATAGATTATCGCGCCAATCTTTCAGAGACCACGAGACACCAACCATAGGTCCAAGAATGTTGCATTTATCTTTTATCTCTTGTATTTTTCCTGAAAAAGATAGCACATACAAAATAATCATATGGATCAAGATGTGCCACGCAAAAAAAGCACCTAATTCACATAGAAACCATAAATCTTCTAGTCAACGATGGCACAGAAAGTAGCGTTCTGTCCGACACAAACCTAGACTATAGGTAGGGCTTGGTATGTATAATTTTAGGGAGAATAGGGTTGTCTTATCTTTCCTGCAAACCAAAGGCGCTGATCAGATGTACAGTTACTGCGCAGATGGTCTATGATTTGTTAAATGCATACTTAAGATCGGTAGCCTCTTCGAGCTACGAAGAAGGAATAGATCTTCCTGGTTTTACTTTGGCATTTGCGTTAAAACTTTGGCATATGAAGATATCATTAGGTCGAATCGAGCATATACATTACCGCTGTTCCAAACTGCTGCAACTTCTGACTGAGAGTTGAATCTGCTGATGAATATTTTAGAGTTATGCTTTATGAAAGGTCCCGGTTTGAGTGTCTCTTTCCCGTGGAGACTGGACACCACCATGGGGTAGCTGTTGGGGCAGATATTGTAGATCGCCTCCCGGACTTCGGCCTCGAAGGCGGACAGATCTTCACTCTTGTACTTGTTGGCGTTCTTTAGCTCCAGGAGAAGATAGGTGTCCAGCGTCTCTGCAATTTATTTGACTTTCATATTGATTCAGTCTGTTCCAAATTATCTATACACTTAAGTCAGAAAGGAAAAAAGTGTATGCCATATCTTGCATGCTCCAATCTCTAATCACCTTAGACCTTCAGGAGCCAATAGACCCTGGTGCACCATGCCGGGGATTTTTGAAGGGTATAATTTTCTGAAAGCCCATCCAATTCCCTTCAAAATGACACTTGTTAGCACTCTGACCGTTGGGGCGTTTATACGAAGCGGCCTTTTGAATGCGTTACGTACGTGACATGTTGCAAATTTCATGAGAATTACCATAAAATCGACATTTGTTATATTTTTTATGAAGTTTAGTGTTAAAGCAAACTCACAAATTAGCAAATAGGAAAAATATGTGCTTTTATATGAGCATAATTCATTGTACCACGTATGGTAAAACTAACGTATGTAACGAAATATGCAGTAGACGTTCCATATGAACAAACAGTACATCGAATTTCTAACGCAAATAAACAAACTGATTGTGTGGACATATTTTGAATAAACTCTGTTGTCCGAATTAGTTCACCCAAAAGCGTGTGCTTTGTTTGCAGCTGCATGCGATATATTGAAACTTGTGTCGTCCCCACTTGCCAGTATACATATACTTATGTCTATAACTAAATCATACTTAGTCATTCTCAAAGGGACACTGGTAAATAGTACAATTCAGCAAAACATTCAGATTAAAACTTGGCATTGTCTAAATGGTAAACTTATCATAAACCAATGACATCTTATTAATTGTTACCGAGGGCTTTGTCATTGGTAACGTAGATAACGGCAAAATACCGTAAGCACATTCCCTTCGTACAGAGGGCTGAGGTGGAATGAGTTGTGAGGATTTGCTTTCGAAATAATGAATTTAGTGTTTGCAAATAAATCTGTTGTCCAAATTATTTAACCAACAATGTTTGGACTTTGTTTCAACTGTATCCCATTGAGTGACACTTGTGCCGTTGTTGCTTGCCCACATACATGTATTTGACAGAGACGTATTTGAAAATACATAATATACTTTCTTGAAGTGTCATTGGGGGAAACACTCAATTCAATGACGCATTTTCAGTTTAATGGTTACAAGCTTAATACTAACACAACCTTAATGCATGTAGCCTAGTGTCTTGTTATATGGTAACGTAGATAACGGTAAGTGTCGTAAAGTCATTTCCTCTCATACAAAAAGGGCGGAGATTCCCAAACGCTTATGAATCTGAACAAAAATAAAACGCATCTTAGATTTCAGAATTTGGCTCTAAAATGGTTTCAGTGTTTTTTGATCATCATTATAATCAGTCTTTCAATCAATCAATCATAAAATTCACTAGATATAATTACAATAGAACAATCAATCTTTGTCATATGTATGCAAGCAAAAAATGAAGGTGGGTTGATCAACTCTAGCCATAGTTATGTGACATAGCCTTAAAGCGGGTGTGTAACAAGTCACTATGGGGATAAACTTGTTGAATCTACATAAAAATGAGCATTGCAGATATGTCTATTGACGTCAAGATTGGTGTCATCAAGGCTTTTAAATGAGTGTGCTATATCATCATTAGCAACCTAATCATGTTGGGTTTTGCAGATTTCATGCAAGTATCCATCTTTCACTAACCATCCAATGCATGTTAGGTGTATAACCAATCAAAAGGAACACAACCTCAAGGAGTCGCGCTTAATGTTGTTCCCAATGGAGAAAAACGCTCACAGTGGTGGTGGTACAGTGTCGAGCCCAGGAGTGAGAACTTGGTTGTTCGAAACTTTCTTTACCATGAATTTTCTACAAGTATACGGACAAAAAAATGGCAACAAAGGAACTATAATATATCTACTCCATCTAACACCAAGTAAGAATTTAATCCAAACCATCACTTTAAAACAATTAGTAGCAAGCAACAATGGTGTTATGGGACAGAAAACACTTAATAGCTGCTCTCTTTATCACGAAAATTTGTCATTCTTGCGCATTAGCTCTCTGCGATACCACAAGCTACATGTATTTTATTTAGACGGATACAGTTCTGCAGTTTACATGCATAAAGAACAGCCAGATCAGAACAGAACTCCCGTTCCCATGACAATGTATATAATTGATGGGTGAAAGTACTATGGTCACTCTAGCGGTTATATCTTTGATCGCATCTCTTTTTAACTACGACATAAGCTGCCCTTGACAAAAAAGACAAAACATGTTACACCTAAGATGGTGAATATGTAAGTGTGGCGATTCTATAGCACCTTCAATATCTTATTTAAACTTCTGTAAGAAGTACATGTTCATATGTAAGTCAGGAATAAAAATCCCATTACTGGCGTGTCTGGAAATATTGTTTATGTAGGGAGGGCTGGGGCAAGACCCTTCGTGTGTCTTGCTCAGTCCTCTGAGGTTCATATGGCAGTTTTCGTTTGCTCCAAAGTTTCTTTGTTTGTTTGAATTGATGCTTAGCATCCCAATCAACAGCTCGGGAAGTTGCCTTCATTTTATGGAACTTATACCCAAAATTAGGACGTCATAACATCCAAAAATTGCTTCAAATATAACCACCCAAGTAAACCATTGAGGCATATGTATGAATGGCTTGACTTAACTTTTTTGAGAGGCTCATACCTAAGCGGTTAACCAGTAATCAGATGATCGTTCTGTCAGTAGTTTCAGTTGTGTTACCTGTGACCCTAAAAAGGTACAAGTAGGCAATGGTCAGGAAGGCGCAGTCAGACAGAAATTCACACTCCAAAAACCGAGGTGTGGAAAAACTAAATTGACAATTAGGCACTTAAACTAAGAAAAGCATATAGCAGGCTGTATCTATGGTGTAGTTTTCGTTTTTTGTTTGTGAAAGAATGGATACGATACATGTAATAAGCAAATCCACACGAATACACAACTTTCATTGCTTCACAATGTCCCAGGGTCGTATTTCTTTTGTGGTCCTACGTGTATTTGTTTTAGGTTTTGGTGTCGATTTCTGAAGTCATACGGAAGTAGTTAAGTTCAGGTAGTTGTATGTCCACCTTTAGTGAAATACGGGTAGCTGCTCACTCAGCTAACACAATGTTCTTTAGAGCCTTCACTTTATGATCCATTTGATACGTATGATATATTATATCAATCGTAGTAGACTGACGTCACAGTTTTGCCATGGACATTATGAAGGAAGTGAATGTATTTGACCAATCGCAACACTGGAGAGTCATTCAGTTTTATAAGGGTAAATCTGTGACTTGAGTCTACGATCATAATAGAATTATACAATAATGTAAATACGCAAATAAGCTTTAATAAATTTGTATTTTAGCAGAATAGAACCGCAATTAATATTCCATTCCATTCCTGTTACTGATTTAATCCATTTCAGACTTAATTGTTATCAGGTGAGCGATTGTTGCCCTTTTGGCTCTCATTTCTTTTATTTTTTAGGACAGATATTCAGTAAATTTAATTTTCTTATTGAAATAATTATGGAAGAAAAATGAGCATCTGCTTTAAATTATAAGTATTTGATTCTATAGAGAAAATACAAAATTGTTACGTTCGTTACCATGCCATTACGTAAAGTAGGTGACCGTTATCATGAAGCATGTTCTGTAGTTGGTTTTTGTGTGCTTTTAATACCTTTCAGGACAGATATTCAATAAATTTAATTTCCTAATTGAAATAACAATGATAATCTGCAATTAATCATAAGTATATGATTTTATAGCGAAAATACAAAATTGTTACATACGTTACCATGACATTACGTAAAATATGTTACCATTATCATGAAGCATGATCTGTAGTTGGTTTTTTGTGTGTTTGACACCTATGGAAGTTTTATTTCGAAAACTGGGATGTTGTTCAGGAAAGGAAGTGTCTTTGTTCTGTTTCTGCTGGGATTTGTTTATTAAAAGGCATATTATTTGAATGGGGGTAGGGGAAGACAATCGGCATCTGTGGAGTGATGGAAGGTAAAAGAGATCTCTACTATATGTCATTTTAAAGGGCAAGGACTGTAAATAACTATGATATAAATTATAGTTTGGTATTTTGTCTCAGCTATATTTTATAAGAAACGAAACACGGTGGATGTGCCAAAATACATGGGTTATTTACGTTACTTCTGATGTACCAGTAGTCATGAAATCTAAATATTATTGAATTTGGTCCCGGTAGATTAGGTAACATCTCTGCTACATATTCAAAGGTAAAGTTTTTGTCAAATATTTGCTTTTTGTCATAAATTTTGGTGATCCCCTTAGCAGCTTGAATTTAAAAATCATACGTTGGTAACGTACGTAACACGCTCTGGCACGATAAAGCCCCAGCAGTCAGAGTGCTAACAAGCGGCATTTAGTAGCTTATGGTACTAGCTTTCAAAACATATATGTCTACAAAAATCCCCGCCATGGTGCACCTCTGCCATATACTATGTGATAGCCTACCTAGGCCGTAGAATATAAGTCTTGGCAAAATAAAAGGCAGAAAATTGCTTGCACTTTCCTAAAAGCTGCCATGTAAGCATTCATACATAAAATATATCATGATAATTTTACTCTACCATCGACGCTGGGCAATGGAATATTATATGTATGTTTTGTATATTGCAAAGCCTTTTCGTGGATGTACAATGTCAAAATAAATGTGATCTGTGATAGCTTACTGAAAACTGGCGAAGTTATACAAGGAACGAAGAAGGCTTCAAAGCCGTGCGACGTTGGAAACCCAGTCTCTTTGAACGGATTACGGAAGGTGTTGTGGAAGAACCCTTTAGCTCTCTCGCAGGTCGGGAACCAAATCAGGGTCAGTCCGTTCTCGGTCAATCTGTGTCTGAAGCCTATTCTCGGATTTTTCTTGTCAAGCTTAGAGAAATTCCAGTCCCCGCCGTCACCTTCCATGACGAAGATCTAAAATAATCGAAATAATTCAACTGTTTTATGCATTTGCAGTGACATTAAGCTGTGTCTCTTGGTATCGATATCCATTAGAAGGAGTTGGTTTCTGTAAAAAAAAAAAAAAACAAACTACGTCCTCGGACATGAAGCTATTTTGACAATTACAGAAACAATGCAAGTTGATCGAAATCACCATTGATCGAATCAAAAACAACATAAAAACGGACACATAATTTTGGCACAATGGATATTTTAGCGTTCAAATGTAGCTTACTGCGTACTCGGACCTGAAGCTATTTCGAAACGTTGAATAGAATTATGTTTTTTTTGTAGATGCGTGGCTCGTACTTACGCTGTTTTTGCTCGCCATTCCCATGACGTATCCTTCATAACTCTTGATGATAGTCTGCATGTTCTTCAGCGCCAGACTGACCTCCTCATGACCATTAGCCTCGTAACGTAGAATATAGAACCCGCCACATACAGGGCTGTGCTGGAAATACAGTAAGATTGGTGTAGTACATTACACCACCGTAAAAAATCTAGGATAGTTTTTTTTAACATTCTTGGCACATTTATGCTGCCAAGAAAAGCCATGCAAAACGATTATCATGTATAAAAGTAATACATATATGAGCCGCCTCGTGGGAAAACCAACAATCTGCATATGCGAAAACAAAGGCGCAGATCAGCTTCGCGGAAACCGCGAAGCTGATCAGCGCCTTTGTCTTCGCTACATGGATAGTGCAATTCCTCTTCTACTTAAATCCGAAATTTCAAGCTTCTAGCTCTTTTCTGTGCTTGTACAGGTCGGTTTGTGTCGGACCTGTTCGGAAACCACATTGTTGGTTTTCCCACGAGGCGGCTCAATAATGTAAGGGATGACAGAAATACATATAACAATTAGCATGCACTAGAACAACAGAACCAGAAAACATGTAGAACACACATTAAAGTACAAGAATACAATCATAGAACAAAATAAAACACATGAATCAAGTAGGCAACAAACTAAAACAAATAGAACACATTAAAGAACGTGTTAAGGACACATATTTAGAACAGAACATATAGAAGCATTTAATATCACAAAGAAAATAAAGAGAATAATACAAAATGTACTACAGATTACAATTGTAACACATAGAAAATACAGAAATAATTTAACATGATAAGACACATGGGACACATTTACAGACACATCTGCCTTACCCCTTTGCGTTGCTGAGGATGAAAAGTGTTCTCATAGGTTGTTTGAGCTGGGTTAACTTTTAAGGGGTTGTCGTCATTCTAAAACGTAAACATAAAATGACTATGGTTAGTGATGAATGCTGAATGAGGTATGGTCAAAATTTCCTCACGAGTATGCTATATGATTTTGCAACTTCCAAAAAGAAACAAAACTTAATTAAGTTTTATAGTAAATTTATTATTATTTCAGTGCAGTTAATCTGAAATAGAAGAAACAAAACAGACATGAGGGTGAAATGGCTCCAAACTGATTAAATTCAAACAACGGGGGTATAAGATTCACTTAATGTAAATAAAGTTTCCATATCATGTACGTACACCATAATATTCCTCTGGTTGTGGTTGGGGTCTGCTGGTATCATATTTGGAATCATGGAAATATTTATTGATGTCCTGAAAAAAGCAAAGTAAAACAATAAGAAAAGACTAGAAACTGGCACAAGCAGAGCCAAGCTGGAATATATAACCAAAATAAGAAATAAGTACTGTTTCAGAGTAAACGGATAAAGACAATGTGACCATAATGGTTCCAGAGTCATGAACGCACCATCTAATCGTTGTTTTACTGATTTTGCTTCTAAAAAAAGAAAATAGTAAAACAAGCATGCAATGTCTTTTCTTGGCAATAACAAAACTTATGTACAGAAATCATCTCTCTCTCTCTCTCTCTCTCTCTCTCTCTCTCTCTCTCTCTCTCTCTCTCTCTGTGTGTGTGTGTGTGTGTGTGTGTGTGTGTGTGTGTGTGTGTGTGTGTGCACCCGCGCTGCTAAAATGCTTTAACATTTCTCTGAAATTGTGCTGTGCATTGCGTGCCGTTGAATTACCCACCCTTGGAGGATTATACTCTTGGTAGGGTCCAGTGTATTCATAGGTTTTAGGCTTATCCTGTAATGTCAAAGGAATTTATCTTATAAAAAGTACGTTTTTAAATTGCACATAGTTTGTTGTTTAGTCCATTAGATATTTCAGAAATATGTCATGCATATGTACAATGAATGAATGAATGAATGAATAAATGAATAAATGAATGAATGAATTATTTGAAAAGATAATTAAAAAAGAAAGTACGTATATGAGCATTTTGTGATATTATATGAACTGTTAAACTTGCTGGTTCCTCCTAAAATGCTTAAAACTCTAGCTCGCTGACATTGCGTCATCACTTCATCATTTTTAAAAGCATATCTCGTTATGAATTAACAGATTTAATAATTTTAATAATTCTCGTATATTGTATTACTGAGCGAACCTTCATCCATCTCTCTTCCTCTATTTGCTTCCTTCGTTTCCAGTCTTCTATCTAGACAAGAGATATACGGAAACAAAAGTGAATTTTAGGTACTTTGGAAATGTGCTAGATCATAGAAAAGTGAAAACAACATTGTGTCATGGTAATAAATCCCAATAGATAATGCTTAAAAAAAATTTGGTGACGAAACGTCTGTAAACTTAATGTACACTTTAATCACGTCCTTGAGGCAATATTTTATGGAATAGCCCATTATATGTTGAAAAATGTTGAAAACATTGTTCAAATTCTAATTATATAGATCTACCAGTATTGCGCGACGTCACTTTGAAACTGTAATACGCATAAAAACACATAATATATATTCACAGCATGAATGCATTTTAGACAGAATGATTGAATACATACTCCTATTACCCTTAAATCAGAAACACGTAAAAAGCTAAAGAAAACCAAGTTCATGTATGCTGAATTATGCAAGAGAAAATAAGATTACGGTGCAAACACTTATTGGTGCAAAGCATCCCTCCTAAGTGCATTGATAATTCAATGTAGCATTAAAAACAATAAAGGCAAAAATCTATAACATACAAAGTCATGTTGCAATAGGCGGTCCTCAATATTTGGCTAATGAAAGTGAAAGGTACTGCTTGTTGAAACTAATGATGAAGAAAGTTACTGTTTTAGTATAATTTAAACATACGTACTGCGCAGCGCCTTTTATTTAGAAATCCTGGTAATCTTATGCAAAATTACCTGATTTGCACAAACGAGCTTACAATTTATTTCATTGACATGTTTTGAACCGGACGTTGATTAGGAGCAAAATGTCTTGAAAATTGCTTGAAATCACATTGTATTTGCAATTAATTAGTACATTAGATTTTATCAGTAACATGCATGTCAATATCTAGTATGTCCATCTTTTAAATACATGGTTAAAGTTTGTTTTAAGACTTCGAAAATGCAAACAGATTTTACAATACATAACAATGAAGAAAATCGTTTTCTGTAAGCTATGCCAATGCTGATTTTAGTCAACAAATAACAAATTCACAGGTTCAATGTACAAATATAAATATAACAATTTCAGAGTTTCAATATAAATCTCAACACAACAAGTGCAAAGAAGCTGACATTTGAAAGGCAACATAGCCATGCTACAAAAACGACATTATAAAGAGCGAATCAAGTAAAGAAAAGGTAATCCAATGCATTTCACAAAAGACAAGTGCGGGTATTGTCACATGTAGTATGGCTGTCAGGTTTTCAAACCTGTATTCTGTGTAGTTCTTGAAGTCTATTGAAGTCATCTGCGTACTGGGTTTGCTGAAAAGTTCATACAAAGAATAATACATGAGCAAACACATGTATTATTGAAATGTGCATACCATCACTAACCTAGCTGAACGCTCATGAAAAATCAAATGAAATCCCTGATAAGCTAAGTGTGGTGTTACCAACCCAATACATATTTTATTGTATACAAGTATGTTAATTTTTAATAGATGTTTAGAATTCATATATAAGCTAAAGCTTAATTCATACACGTGGAAGGCAGAGATACAGAGCAAAGCGAAATTCGATTGCTTCTTGACCAAATCATTATATTGTAACATTTTCGATTCCATCTTGAAATGAACTGACCCAGTCTACTTGTAATAAATGGTTATATATGGGTCATTATCAAAAAATGGAGCAATCCTTGTCCTTGATGGTTTTCTCGCAAGCGCGATGTCCGAGGTTTGCTTTTTCCATGTATAATATTAGTTTCCGCGGTGCTTTACTAGAACCACACGCGATTTCACGTTTCCGAGTACGTTATTTGCAAAAAAGAGATGCTAGAAGTGCTATTTTATCGATTTTTACCGTGTCCCAGGGTCAGGGTAAGTAGTTTTATTTGTTTCCATTGCAAAAGAAGCTTGACAGAAATCACATTTTCTGTGACCATCTATTGCATAGAATGTTATTGAAGTCAAATTCAAAAATCTTATGATATATAAAGTGCTATTTAAGGGTGTGTGCACATATATAGTGTTGTCCCTGGAAAACGTATCAGTGCTGTCACAGTTATTGAAAATCGATTTTGACCAGAGTTACAAATCATTTTCCCGGATCAAAACAATCGCGTTTTGTAGACGACACCAAGCTGAAGAAGTTACGGTAAAGAACTTTTGAACAAATCGCATTACTCCGTTGCTATACCATAAAGACATGTCAGAATTGGAGTGGGAATTTTACAAGCATCAGTCCTATCACGCGCATTTTGCCGCTTATTGTAAATATCACATACATTTTAAAACCATGGCTGAATTTCAACTTAGAAGCAGTAAGAATAGACATGCAAAGTTTTCATCCTGCATTCTGTTGTTAGTCACTAGAATTAAATTTCTGTGTGAAACTCAGTACTGTCACGGATCAGTGCTGTCACGGTCGTGACAGTAATGATGTGACAGCACTGAGTTGACTTCTGTCAGCAGGTGTGGATTCAGGTAATTTCCTAGGCTGACAAGAGTTAGGTCGCCTTTCACCAGAGGGTCTCAGCTACTAACGCCAGCAGCAGCCAGAAGTGGCCAATTCATATCGCTTTGAAAATCGTTTGAGGTGGGTGACTGTGTGTGGGTGATACAAAACTACAAATTCAAAATGCTTCGTCGACCATGGTAAACAAATAGCCCCGGGGGTGGTACTCCCATAATGATATTTAGACAGTTTGTGTATGTCGCGCGATAAATGCCCCTTTTGGCGGTCCATTCCAAATTAGATTACCCCTTTTCAGTAAAAAAAAGACATTTTAAGCCCCAACTTTATACGGAAAAATCGCCTTTTTGTTTAAAACGCCATCCCTTTCCTCGAGGGGTGGGAGGGGCAACTCGGGGTAATACAAGTACGGATGTGCCGTAAAACCTACCAAATGCATAGACCTCGAAAAAAGGGACCCGGTAATATACACACTAGGGTCTATGGTACATGAAAATACGAAAATTTTAACCTTTTCTGACGCATGTGTCTTTCAGTGTGTTTGTATGTTGCATACCATTACGTAAATGTGTTACCCATGCCTGCAATATACAGAGATTTTTTTAGCTTTAAAAATTGAAGAAAAAAATATATCTGATTGTCAAATTTTAGAAACAAAAAGCAGTAACATTGTATACCTTATTTTACCCTGTATACGTCACTACATTAAAGTGGGATTTAATGGGACTGATATATGTGAAAGCAAATGTGCAGCTCAGCTGCAAGTTAACCTAAAGTTGAGGCCCATCCAAGGAGGTATTAGATCCAAGCTCACTAAAAGAAAAATAACCTTTCTCCCTAGCTCCCTAAAAATCTTTCCCTTGCTCCCAGCTTCCTTAAACCAAGTGTGTTCTCTTCTAGTAATCCTCAATTCCCTTCAATTGTTTTCCAGTTTTCCCAAGCTCCCTGAAAACAATATGGCCGTGGGGAGCGCGGTGGCGTAGTGGTATAGCGTCGGACTCCGAATCGAGAGGTCCTGGGTACGATCACCACAGGCGTCACCTTGATGTGTCCTTGGGCAAGACACATTAATTCCCTACAGTACTGGTTAAACTCAGGAAGCGTTGGCTCCGTCCCGACATGACTAAAAAAATGTTGACTGGGACGTTAAGCCCCAACAGAAACACAAACAAACAAAACGGCCCTGCTACCCAGCTCCCTAAAATCCGTGATAGGGTCCTAAATTTAATGCGGTCTTTTGTCGTGAACTATCCTGGTTGTCTCAGACCTGGTCGAAAGCCCCAAAGACACATTTTCTCATGCTGCTGCTTAAGATGAACAGCGCTTCTACTGCGCTTTACGTGTTACATCGCGTTTGGTTTGCGTGAAGCGAACATGTTTTTTTTTTTTTTTTTTTTTTTTGTTGTTGTTGTTGTTTTTTGAGCATTGGATCTACGCAAAAGGTGTCCCTGGTTAGAGCAACAGCAAAGGCTTTGTAAGTGAGTCACTGCCCCTAAGCTCATCGGTAAATGGTCAGAAATTAATCATTTCCGCACACATTGGAATGAAAAGGGCGAGATCGGATAATTATCAGTGCTGTCACGACAACATCAGTGCTGTCACGATATCAGTGCTGTCACGGTCATAATTATTTAAAATACTTAAAACGCATCATATAAAAGTAATTGCTTTTGGTATGTTATGATACTATACTGAAATAGTAAACGTTTAGCAGAACTTATTTTTGGTTTAATCCCATAAGATAATGTCTACAAAAATAAAGCGTTTCAGAAACAGAACAAATCACAGTATGTGCATTTTCATTGAAGATCTCTTCCCCGTTAATTCATTGAAAGTATTTAAGGTTTGTGTGAACTATTGTTCGTGACAAGTTATATATGCCCCCACTTACAGATTGGGGAAGTCTTATCAAATGAGTGTTTTACGCAAGAAAGTTTGTTCGTGACAGCACTGATATTTTTTTCAAGGGTACCATACAATTAATTAATGCTGGTGCACTGTTTGTTCAGTTAAACTCGGCATATTTTATTTCTATATTCTATATGCTCCTGTTAATAAAACTATCCCATTAAAAAAGAAAAAATGGACAATTAATTTTTTTCGTTTTGCCTTTCTGGATTGCTCCATTTTTTGATAATGACCCATATATATATATATATATATTTTTTTATCTCGATGTTTATTTCAAATTCGTATGTAAATAAAGTGTACATGAAAATACTAAAGCATATCAACAGAGGAAACTCCCAAGCGACGTATAAACCACGATACCTTTTTACAAAGATGACGAGAGAAAATTCCCTATAATAGTCGCTTTATTACTACCATCTTTAAGTAATATTTGAGCCGCCTCGTGGGAAAACCAACAATGTGATTTCCGAATAGGTCTAACACAAACCGGCATGTACAAGCACAGAAAGCAGCTAGAAGCTTGAAATTTCGGATTTAAGTAGAAGAGGAATTGTACTATCCGAGTAGCGAAAACAAAGGCGCTGATCAGCTTCGCGGTTACCGCGAAGCTGATCTGCGTCTTTGTTTTCGCCTATGCAGATTGTTGGTTTTCCCATGAGGCGGCTCATTTTTCTTGCATCCAGCACAGTGGGAAAAGCGCACACAGGTGTAAAGTAATATCGCAGCCAAAGCTTTGGTTTCCGCTGTACTGTGTTTAGTATATCATGTTAATGCCTTCAATCGTTTGACATATTTCACAGTCTTTTGTTATTGGTAGTCTGTCATTTGGAGTTCTTTCCTCGATAATGTTTTGGTCTTGACATTACAGTAGAGCATCAAGACCCCCGTTGCTATGCATTCTATTTTTTTCTGCTTCCGCGATTTTTTTTTGTCCAAAATGTGACAGATGTAAGGTGCTCCAATTTCCGGTAACTTCGTGGCGTTTGTTTGCACCTATACGACGTTAAATAATTTAATTTGCGATTTCCTGAGGGTGGCCGTGGTTGTCGTCAAAAAACGGCAATTGTCACGGCGTCCGTGTGGCAAGGCTGAAGGACGGCAAATGTCTTCGTTGTCATTTACAAATGATATCATCCTCGGACAATCGATTTCTGGAGTTTTTAGAGGCAAATATCCCAATATTTTCGTGCAATTAGCTGCTGAATAAGCCAACCGTGGTTGCTAGCCTCAAAATTAAAGTAGTCCCGAGAATAAACGCACGTGAATTTTGTTTTTAAAAACGTCTACGCAGGCCCTCATGATCTTCTACTATTATATGCCTTATCTTTATATGCCCCGTATGTGGGCCGAAAATTCAAAATGATTTTGTATCTTGTATTGATTTTGTATCTTGTATTGTTTGCAAACAAAAATAACACGACACATCTCGAAATACAAGTGTTGAAAATGCAACGATGAATCTGGGCCCTGGTCCTATGAGAAGACCAAACAACTGAAACGGGACTATAGCATACTTATGAAATTCACTGTTTTGCTTAATAGATGAAACCCGCCTCGCTTGTCACCAACGAATATATAAATCTTCAAAATAAATACCATAAGAATAGTGAATATGTATTTGGAATAGTATTCAAACTTTAATGTTGAATTTTAATCCTTAGTGAAAATTAAGATGCAAGAAGCCATTTAAAAGTTGGTACGCATTTCAAATTTGTAAACCATTTAAAAATTATAGTAGTATTATGCTTATGTTATTTGATATTTTCGTATTTGGCGATAGATCAATAGATCTGCTCTTCGAATAAAAAGTTTAAAAAAATCTATATTTGCCAATCAGTTTAAACTGAAAGTGAAATTATCATTGGGGTTATAAGTGGTAGATCTACATCTTGATTATAATGAAATCGTTACTCGAAAATAAAATTTGAGACGTTCTTACCGTGGTATACTTGAAAGTCTCAATTATCTAACAAATATATGAAACTACGAGGGCAGTTCTACATATTTTAAGCAAGCTAGATAATGGCACTTATCGTTGCGTCTATATGTTGATAACCTATTAGTGTATTCATAGTTACAAAAGTTATGGCCTACATGAGGAGGTATCTTGTTACATATACCATGTCATATGGCATTTTCTGTTCTAGCTACCCTTGTCATCTCGTATTGAACCACAAAGCAAAATATTACGGAAAATTATACTGACGCCATACATTCCACACATCCAACCATGTCACAGGTCAATATTGTCCACAGTGACGTCCTACGTGTACGTCACAAGCATGCCACACGCCAAGTTACAGCTGTCATCATACTCAAGACATAGCGCACTAATACGTCAGTTGATCATACCAGCTGACGTTATAATCTACGTACGTCTCAAATCCGAATTGGTCGTACTGACGTGCTGGTTAGGGCCTACTCATAATCGATCACGGTAAATGAAAATTTGCAAAATGGGTTGTCTGAGCCGTGTCCAGTAGGTACAGCAGTTGTACATGGATACCAATTTTAGCAGTGTTTAACAGTTTACGTTACCTACGTAAACGTATCTTATCAATAAAATTATCTATGTATAATTTAGACCTACGTCAAGCAATGTTTAGATCTGAAGGCTAAATCAGCCCATGATAACAGCATGTAACAAAATGACAAAATTGTAGTTTTATTGTCACATGAGAATAGTTTTTCAATGTAATCAGCTAGATCTAAAATTTTCTTACTCATTCTTCAAAATATATGAGCCGCCTCGTGGGAAAACCAACAATGTGGTTTCCGAACAGGTCCGACACAAACCGAGCTGCACAAGCACAGAAAAATGCTAGATGCTTGAAATTTTGGATATAAGAAGAAGAAAAATTTTACTATCCGTGTAGCGAAAACAAAAGGCGCTGATCAGCTTCGCGGTTACCGCGAATTCCGCGAAGCTGATCTGCGTCTTTGTTTTCGCATATGCAGATTGTTGGTTTTCCCATGGGGCGGCTCATATAAATTAAATTGATATATAATTACATACGTGTCCTTCAATCCATTATTTTACAATTTTGAACATTAATTTCACAAAAGTGTGGCATTTTGCATTCATTATGTTGTTACTGTTTTAAAGACGGTACTGTACTTTTGAAGTGCATGGAAATAAGACACAACATGCCATTTAACATCTGAACAGGTACAGAATGGTAATTGGTACCAATGTACTCTAGAGAAAACATGGCTTTATTCTTTGAAATATGAGCCGCCTCATGGGAAAACCAACAATGTGGTTTCCGAACAGGACCGACACAAACCGGTCTGTACAAGCACAGAAAGGAGCTAGAAGCTTGAAATTTCAGCTTTAAGTAGAAGAGGAATTGTACTATCCAAGTAGCGAAAACAAAGGCGCTGATCAGCTTCGCGGTTACTCTAACCTCTTTAAGAACGCGTGCGCGCGCTTGTGTATTTCTGTATGCGTGTTTTTCTGTATGTGTGCGACAAATATCGAATTCTGTCCCATTCAACAGGTATGACAATGTTGTGAAGTTGATTTCACTTAAAGGAACTTCTACTTCAGAATGCAGCTCCTCTCTCTCTCTCTCTCTCTCTCTCTCTCTCTCTCTCTCTGCATTGTGTGTGTGTGTGTGTGTGTGTGTGTGTGTGTGTGTGTGTGTGTGTGTGTTGTTGTTGTTGTTACTTAACGCCCAGTGAACAGTTTTCTCAGGCAGGTTTGAATACCTGGCCTCTCGCTTCTAAGACTAAAGCTAGAACCATTGAACCACCGCACTCATACCCGTCGGTTCATTTTTTTATTCTAGTATTTAATATTTTATTTTCATTTTAATGTAATTTATATAAACGTGCACATATCTATATGAGTGCACTATGCATTGCTATATCTACGATATTTTCACATTACAATTTTATTTTCCTTACTTTATGGTGCACATTTTGCAAATCCTCCCATCGTTTTGACGTTGCCATCTCCGGGGTATAGAAATAGTTGAAGCCCCAGTATTTCCTCTTCTGTCCATCCGGTGCCGTATCATAGTCCATGTCATGAATACTCCCCTCCTCTTCTTTTTCATATTTGTCCTTATACGGGTCCCCGGGGGAGTCCCTGCGTGGGTCTCGGTCCGGCCCGGCTCCCTTACCGTACACATATTCCTTCAAAACTTGATTTTCATGCCTAACATCCTCTAAGCCCCTCCAGAGGTCCTTTAGTTGGGCTGACTGGGTGTATTGCCTATCGTGAATAGTTCTGAGGTCCCGGGTCCCTAGTCTATCGTTATCCATGATTGCTTATCAGCAGAAATTCCAGTTCTTTTTTTTTCCCCTTTCTTTCTTTAGAATATTTTCAAACCGAATCTCTAGGAGACTGCTAATCCTTTCATTCAAAAACGTTTTGATAATTGAGCCGGGTAACGAGACACTATATCTTCGTGATATTGCAATAGAACTCAGAGGTTACAGAGTCAGTTTAAAAAGTCAAGTTTGAAAATTTGACAAATTTTTTCAAAATGCGTTGATAGTCTTGAACATATAGTATATATTGAAGAAAAATAACCTGATGTTCAATATTTTTATTGTATGCATGCAATAAATATCAGCAATGTTTTTCGTTCTAGGGCCTCAGTATTGGCAACCCGGAGTGGTATATTTAAAGGTACATTTGCCACTAGTTTGGGTTCTAGTTCTTTGAGTTCATAAAGCATTAAAGCATTAAGGCATTTGAGTTCATAAAGCATCTGTATATCCTAAGCCTATATTTTACGTGTAGCACTTTGAAAGAGTTTGAAACATAACGAATTTATTCTTTCTAATCACTAATTTGGGAACTAGTCTATGTTACTATATTGAGACGAGTCAACATGAGGCCGAAGTTGGTCAGGAGGCAAGCTAATCAAGGGCGCAAGTTTATTTCTGGAGTTTCCAACGCTAGGTAGCAAGACCAAATTAAAATGCTAAACGAATGAAAATGGCTTCATAAGTTCACGAGCACACAGTTAAAATGTTTCATGCAGACATTGTGGACTTTATATGTTGGATATACTTTTTAGCACATGTCCCTTTAAAATTATTGAAAAATGAAAAGAATATTTGAATAGATGGAACAGAAGTTTAAAAAGTAAATGATACCCATTATAAGCCAATCATGTAAATACAGGTGACACTTAGCAAATAATGTTGAGGACATAGGTAAAGCATAAATCAGATTTGGGATTGGAAACAACGATAGAAATAGTTGGAAAACTTAGTGATTTTAAAGAGCAAAACGCTGAGAGTTTATAAATTTCGAAATCTGTCTCGAGTTGTCGATATTCGGTTAAATTCTACGCATTATCAGATTATGGTTAAAGAGAAAAAACACGGCGCCGTTATACAGAAACAGCCTACGCAGATGAAATCAATATAAGGATGTATGATGCCAATACCTATCTGTCACTTAAATTGATTTCATCTGCGTTTGTTGTTCACTGTCGCGTTGGTTGTCTCAAACGGTGAGCGTCATTCAGTTTGACATTCATTTGGCGAAGGGTATGATTGTGTGCAAGTGGTTGTACTATACTCACATATGGGTTACCCCTGGGGGTGCGGTCTGCGAAATGTCCGTAGTTGTCGCTCTCCTTGATGTACTGGTTCTAGAAATAAAGAGGAATTCATTCGATTCAAGTTGATCTAAATACTTTTTCCACTGAGATGGTATACCTTTCGTACCGTTTCGGTAGAGAAAAGCAATTTAGTTTGTTCGATTTTAATCTAGCCTTTATTTGATAGTGAGACAGGATAACATTTTTGACTTTTTAGCGCCGAGTCTGTTTAAGTCAGACCTGGTTCTGCGTCCACCGTCCACAATTACTTCATGCTTAACTCATATATATAAGCCTGACGTCCTTTGTGGGACATAGGCAAACAGTACAGCCCCAGATGTGACGCCGCAGAACGCGGCGTCCCATCTGGGGCTATTCTGTTTGCTTAGAGGATTTTCATAAGAAAATGGAATGAAATTTTAAAATCACACCTGAAACCCCTGAAATGAAACTGGACTCATCCAAATGATGATGGGAAAATCCATTCGTCAAATATGGGTTAACTTGGAGCAGGGTCTACTTTCAACAAGTTATCATGCCATAGTTGTAGTCATTTTTCGACACTTAAAATGTCGTGAAAGCGAGCCCTTGTAGAATCGCCTACTATACGTGGTAGTGCATGGGCGGTCTTAGATTAAACAATTTTGTAGTGACGTTTTCGTACTTACGTATAAAGCCATTTGGTGGCATCAAACTTTGACAACAAGAACCGGGTGAGCTTCAGTATGGCCCGTCTTTGCGTCTGTAGAAAGAAAACGTATGAATTTTGACCGTATAAATGGGCTACATGTCAGTCTTAACAAAAATTGCTTGTTTGTTTGAATTAATGCTTAACGTCCCAGTCAATAGTTATGGTCATGTCGGGACATTGCCTCTATTTTATGGGACTTTTATCCAAACCTAGGACGTCCCAGTCAATAGCTATGGTCATGTCGGGACGTGCCTCTATTTTATGGGACTGTTATCCAAAACTAGGACGTCATGACATCCAAAAAGTGTTTCAATCTATTTATTGGCGGGGGCCCATATTCCTACCCTTAAATGATGGTTAGAGTAAAATTTATTCCACCGTATTTCTGAAAACTACGACTGAACGAGTGTTCACTACTTCACTTGCAATCGTATCTTCATTAAAAGACTATGCTCCGAAACATGTAGTTACTTTATCTTCAAACACAAGAAGACAATTAATTAAACGCAGACCTTTCAGATTATTCCTCTTTTTTCAAACGTTGCGAAACTAATCCATTTTAGCCTATTTATCTCAAAATACAAGGAGCCAATAAGCAAAAGACCTAGAGTCAAAGTTGTAGAGATACGTGTTTCAACATACACAACAAGAAAGAAGCAATAAGTCTTACATGTACCAGTTATTTCCAAGATCGACTGTTTTGTTTTATCCTAGAAACATTGTTTTAGAAAGAATTTTAAGCTATTTTGGAATATGATCCAATTTAAAGGTCTGTTATCAGCGAGAAACTTTATAGAAGATCACAGGAGCATTAAGGAGTGAAACTATTTTGTTTCACCTCGTTCCTATTATGAAAAGTAAAACAATGGAAATGCAATCAAAGGAAAAACTATCTTATGCGTAAAGTAGGCATAAATCATTCAATTTAAGCAGCGGACATAATGTACGCATGAAATGCCAACATTTTATTACAATTTGTAAGAAAAACGAGACAATTATCTATTATTTGACCCTCGACGTACAAATACATGGTCGCTTTCTTGAAACTTTTCGAACAAGACGGAAGACCAATATGTTCTTGCAGCCCACCCGAGATATTTTCTCAAATGTAAGCTTAACGATCGGATGATGATAACCTCGGGGACCTATGGGAGTTATCTATTGCCGTGGAAACCAGAGTCCTGATCCGACCTGGCCAAGCCTTCCCCCACCCAATGATGTGATGGATATGATTTGATTGCAACTGACCCAGTGGTCTTAAGAAGTATTAATGTTTGAAAGTGTGGACGGATGTGCGCCTGCTCGAGAACCATCCTAGGATACTCGCCTACTCCAGAACCATCCTGTGAGCCTTGGGTTCAGGTGAGCTACAATGCAATGACGCGGAGAAACTGACCGATATGTACACATACACGTGCCATAGAGAAACACACCAGTGGTACAATGTACTGTGTTGGACAGATTAGTGACACTGGAGTACTTGTGGCTGTATCTGCACCCATACTTTTGGCTGTATCTGCACCCATACTTGAGGCTGTATCTGCACCCATACTTTTGGCTGTATCTGCACCCATACTTTTGGCTGTATCTGCACCCATACTTGAGGCTGTATCTGCACCCATACTTTTGGCTGTATCTGCACCCATACTTTTGGCTGTATCTGCACCCATACTTTTGGCTGTATCTGCACCCATACTTTTGGCTGTATCTGCACCCATACTTATGGCTGTATCTGCACCCATACTTTTGGCTGTATCTGCACCCATACTTTTGGCTGTATCTGCACCCATACTTTTGGCTGTGAATTCCTATGAATTTCATGTCAGCAGGTTAAGGCTTCACTATTTATTACACTTCTATATGTCTTTGAGCCCCTACTTTGACTCATACAGTTTAAACATACGTTTACTACATGATTTACCACATAAAATACCTGCAATGCTTACATGAGCCCTCCAGGTGACCTATATTGTCCCCTTTACCTGTTGAGCTAACGGAACAACATTACAAAAACTTGCCCATGCAAGATATAGAGAATTTTTTCAGTATCAAAAATTGAAAATTTCATAAAAAAATATTTGATATTTTTCTTATTTTTGCTCAAAACATAGATTGTGGGTACACGTTAGAACCGCCTCGCCGCCGCCTCGGGTACACGTTAGAACCGCCTCGCCGCCGCCTCGGCGAGGCGGTTCTAACGAGTACCCACAATCTATGTTTTGGAGCAAAAATAAGAAAAATAGGTATACCCCTGCGTACCCCAGTTTTGCTATATAAAAGAGGGGTTTGAGGGGGTAAACATTTTACGGACATGTTTTCCTGATGAACAAAGAAACAAAAGTCATCTTTAAGCACAACAATAAACATTGCAAGGAGTATATTAGGTACATGTATAAAGAGACACAAAAAAGTAGATTTTTCACTCATTTTTTTAAATTAGCTTAATCAAAATCAACATGTATACATGTATCAAAAATTTATTTGCCTAATGTACATAATCAAGAACTAACTGACTAGGATATAAATATCTAACACAACCATACAGGTATAGGCATAAAAGCTAAAATATATATATAGGTATAGGCATAAAAGCTAAAATATATATATAGGTATAGGCATAAAAGCTAAAATATACATGTATATGACATCTGAGGTAAATTCAGACTGCTAAATATGGAATTACCTTCCACTAAAAAAAACTACAGCTTGATCCATAAAAAATCAAACATTGTGTAGAATATGTGCTGTGCTGAATAATACTAAGCAGCTAAGACCCTTCCTTACATACTAAAAAGCATGAAGTCAAGACTCTGATGGATACTAGAATACAATTTATAATGATAAACACATATATTGAAACATCAACATGGATTTGTAAAGTACCCAATGTAAAAAAAAATCACATAATGCATTCAGAGTTGCTATTAGAAATGAACCCCTGCATAAGAAAACCAACAATTTGCATATGCGAAAACAAATGCACAGATCAGCTGTGCAGTAACAGCTGATCAGCCTAATTTATTTACGCTACATGGATAGTACAATCCCTCTTATCTATCTTCTGATACTGAGTCAATCAATTTCTGATTCGGGCCGCGACATACCAAAGTCGTTAACAATGGTACTAGTTGCTCCCCGCTTGGCACTCGGATTTTCGGGGTAGGGCTAGGACTGGTCGCTCCGGTGTCAGAATAATGTGACTGGAGGTGGTATCAGATAAAAGTGTCTGGGATCTGATACGACAGTGAGGCAGCACTATAAAAGTGAGCATTGAGCTCCCTGTCACAACCAGACACCGTCGTGATATGACAGATAATGTTGAAAGCGAGGTTAAACCCGAACAAACAAACAATTTCTGATCATCACCTCAGGTGTGGGGTGGGTGTCTAAATTTAAAATTTAGTCAAGGGGAAAAAACATTTGGGGTGGGCCATTATAACTATTTATAAGATATAGATCAGAGGCATACTAAAACTAAAACGCATGCCTCTGGATTTAATTTGAAGTCTTAAATTCCTCAATGGTGATGGATGAGACAACTGAAGGAAGGAGACTATTCCAGA
Source organism: Rugalucina vietnamica (assembly GCA_964017185.1). NCBI lineage: Eukaryota > Metazoa > Mollusca > Bivalvia > Lucinida > Lucinidae > Rugalucina > Rugalucina vietnamica. Next base: position 7,183,300 of record OZ024877.1, on the reverse strand, counting down.
CCGGAATAGTTCTGGGGAAGAATGAACCCCCCAGGGCACCAGTATAGGCAAACTGTCTTGTGTATTGTGAACCATGCGATGCCCGAGCATGCCCCAGGTCGGGGGGCCAGGAGAACCGCTCCTTGCGGGACTCCAAAGATGGCCACCCAAGATCGTCTGGCACACCACCGACGCCACCGGTGTTCCTCCATCTCCCGCAGGCCTACCCAGCCACAGTCCCCCACACCCTCTCCACCTTAGCAGTCTGAGTACCACTATAGGGATGCCAAATAGGAGCTGCATACTCAAGTTGTGGTGGAACCAATGTTTTGTATGCAACTTCCTTAGTATGCCTAGGTGGCAGCGCCAAACTGTGTCAAAGAAAACCCAAAGCCCCAGTTGCCTTGCATGTAATTTCCAAAATCTTCTTCTTACTCATATATCCAAAATTTAAAGCTTCTAACCTTCTTTGGCGGGTTTGTGTTGGACGTGGTCGGAAACTTAATTGCTGGTTTTCACATGCTAAGGCTCAAATAGAACACAGACATTTGCAGCAGCTCACACATATAAGCCTGTGCATGAAAAAAACAAACAATTTGGGTTCCGACCAGGTCAGACACAAACCAGGCTGTACAGTCACAGAAGATGGTTAGAGGCTGGAAACTTTGGATTTAGAAAGTAGACGAATTGTACTATCCATGTAGCGAAAACAAAGGCCCTGATCAGCATTGCTGTTACTGCGAAGCTGATCTGTGCCTTTGTTTTCACCTATGCAGATTGTTGGTTTTCCCATGCGGCAGCTCATATCATAATTTAGACTTGGGGGGAAAAACCTGCTACCTCTTTGTGACCAGGCAAGGCACCAAACAGCTCACTCAGCCACAAAGACCCGCTGTATATTTTCTGCAAATTTTCTGAACAGAAAAAAATGAGGCATAAGGTAATCTATACAGTAGCACCAAAGGAGATAATCGATGTGCAGGCTAACCTTACGGTTAGAAAACTAAGCAAAAAGATCATTTTTGTGACAAGTCAAAAATAGAAAACAATAATGACTGGCTTATAATAGTACAATGTCTCAGTATATTTGTCTAAATGCCCATTTTTATGACAAACACTTGCAGTAGATATATAAATATATCTAACTACCAACTACTATAGCACCATTTTTCAACTTAAATAATCATAGAATGTGGGTACACTTTAGAACTTCCTGGCAATAGTGGTTCTAATGAGTACCCACAATCTATGTTTTGGAGCAAAAATGTAGTTTCAGCAGTTACATCTAATTTTACTTGATCCTATGTCTTTTTTTTTATCATGACGTCACTGTTATTGAATAAGTGGGTAACTTTTCTAATACAAGCGTATATTATTTTTTGAGTGATTTTGTAACATCATGTGACACTGTCCGTAATAACAATGCAAATTTTCCATGAAAATATACCCACTTTGAATGCGTTACAATCCTATTTTAAAGGCCATACGATAAAAAGAATCTTACACATGATCATTTCATATGAAATTTATAAAGCCGATCGAAGGCTTGTTAAATAAATTTCATATGAAATGACCAGTTGTAAGATATTCTGTTTTATTATATAACTATAAATAGATTGTATTTTAGACAATGCTTTCAGCCCATTGCATATTTTGTCATATTCTATGACCTTCTATGACCATTAAATATATGTTGCTAAATTAAGAACACTGTATCTATCATGGAAATGTACATTGATTGATGTCTTGCAGTAATGCCGATGAAGTGCAAATGATGTTTATTACTGTTTAGTTTATTTGAATTTAGACTTAATGTCCCAATGAACATTTTTCAGTCATGCTGGGACTATATGTAAACTGTATGTATATACTAATTCATTTACAGATAAAAATAGTAATTTTAAAATTATTTTATCATGTTTGTATAAAAAGTGTTATATAATAAAACAATTGTGACTATTGAGTCATTGAATATTATACAATTATTGACTTCGATGAGGTAGATATAAGGATTTATCTACCTGAAAAAGTGATATTCACCAAGGCCGGAGGCCGAGGTGAATATAACTTTTGAGGGTAGATAAATCCTTATATCTACCGAAATTGAAGTCAATAACTGTTTTGTTATATGACTTTTCAAGTCTTTTAATTTTTATTTTATAACAAATAAATAAGATGTTAAAGAAGGCTAGACAATGAGGAACAATTGATTATGATTGAAAGATAAGTTTGTTAGTTCTTAATAGGGTACTCGTAAGAATCACCATGACGAGGCAATTCCAATGGGTACCAACAACATAGGTTCTTCTGAAAAATAAACAAAATTATCCCTTAATTATCACCAAATACACCTCACTATATAGTGCTTTGTTTATCTGAAATAGTGTGTTACTGCAAAGCATGTAGATTTCATGAAATGAAATGAGTTCATGCTATTTATAGCTCACTGGCAGGTTTTATACACATATACATCAAATCATGTCAATTTCATGATGCCCAAGTTGATTTCATGCTGGTGCTATTTTTGGGTACTCAGGAGCTAATATAGATTTTGGAGGTTAATATAGAAAACCTGTCAAAATAATTTAACTCCAAAAACTGGTTTGATCTGGTTTTCATCAGTTTGGTCTAGTTTCAGAGAAATATGAAAAAGTCACCAAGGCCGGAGGCCGAGGTGAAGATCACTTTTGAGGGTAGATAAATCCTTATATCTACCGAAATTGAAGTCAATAACTGTTTTGTTATATGACTTTTCAAGTGTTTTAATGTTTATTTTATAACAAATAAATAAGATGTTAAAGAAGGCTAGACAATGAGGAACAATTGATTATGATTGAAAGATAAGTTTGTTAGTTCTTAATAGGGTACTCGTAAGAATCACCATGACCAGGCAATTCCAATGGGTACCAACAACATAGGTTCTTCTGAAAAATAAACAAAATTATCCCTTAATTATCACCAAATACACCTCACTATCTAGTGCTTTGTTTATCTGAAATAGTGTGTTACTGCAAAGCATGTAGATTTCATGAAATGAAATGAGTTCATGCTATTTATAGCTCACTGGCAGGTTTTATACACATATACATCAAATCATGTCAATTTCATGATGCCCAAGTTGATTTCATGCTGGCGCTATTTTTGGGTACTCAGGAGCTAATATAGATTTTGGAGGTTAATATAGAAAACCTGTCAAAATAATTAACCTCCAAAAACTGGTTTGATCTGGTTTTCATCAGTTTGGTCTAGTTTCAGAGAAATATAAGGATTTATTAATACTGAATGAACCAATCAGGTGACAGGATTTCCTTCAGTCATATAACAAGATGTGTTATCCAACAGAGACTACCAATATTGACCTCGGCTTCACCTCGGTCAATAATGGTAGTCTCTGTTGGATATCACATCATATTCAATGACTCAATAGTCAATAATTGTATAATATTCTCCACCATACCATAAAATAATTACGAGACCCCCATTAGAATATCCTAGAAAAGACATGGTAACATAACATTCTGGAGATTTAAAAAATTATGTTTATATTCAAATTCTAGTTGTTTTTGTTAAACACATGATCTTTATTTCTTGGCAGCAGCATTCTCAAGAGCCTTCCGGAAGACCTCAACCCCGAAATCTACATCCTCTTTGGTAATACACATCGGTGGCTTGATCCGTAATACCTGGAATACAAACAATTTGAGTGTATTTAATGGCTAAGACCCTGCTTTGATGCTATTTTTTTCTTATCTCATGTGCATTTCCATTAATATGATCTGAATTTAGTTTAAATAGAAAAATGTTTTAATAAAGAGAGAGAATTCATGACATTCCTTTTTATGCAAAACATGCCCTGATTTTTTTATGATTTTCAGTAATTCTTAGAAAAACATACAGGTGTGTGTAAAAAATTCTTCCATGATTTTGTACAATAGAAAATACCATTGAGTATGGGCTGAAATATTTTGAATAGACCTACTAGCCAATGTTCAATACAAACTACTGGTAGCCTCTGTATTATCTGCCCTCTCCCCATACATATGAGCCACCTCATGGGAAAACCAACAATCTGCATAGGCGAAAACAAAGACGCAGATCAGCTTCGCGGTAACCGCGAAGCTGATCAGTGCCTTTGTTTTCGCTACTCGGATATTAGAATTCCTCTTCTACTTAAATCCGAAATTTCAAGCTTCTTGCTCTTTTTTATGCTTGTACAGGCCGGTTTGTGTCGGACCTGTTCGGAAACCACATTGTTGGTTTTCCCACGAGGCGGCTCATATATCACATGATTTTGGGATTAAACAATTTACTCACCGTTTTGAAGACATCAACTTTCTCCACCAGTACTCCCATATCCTTCATATCCCCACAGATGGGATTTACTTGCTCTGCTAGTAGTTCCCCCTTACCTACCCCAACCCCCCTACTCCCTCATACTAGATATTTAGACAAAATTTACTCACTGTCCCATAGACACCACCTTTGCCCACCAACACTCCCATATCCTTCATATCCTCCCAGATTGGGTTAACCTGCTCTGCTGGTAATGGGGTTCGAGATTTCTGCAATATTTAAGACAGTTACCCAGTTTTTATTCTGTTTGCAAATACATGCATGTGAAATTCTGAGTTTTGCCTACCATTCAGATTGTTTAAATATTCATCTGAACTGAGTTTAATCACCTCAGCACATGATTTTAATTCAGTTCATTTAAGCAGAATCATTTAAATCCCTGCATTTTTGACATTTGGAAAATCAAAAGTGAACATCAGCTCCCAGCAGGAGCTACGCATTAACTGCACCAAAGTTCAGCTTAGTCTTGTTTCCTTCAATATCTAAAATATCACAACTCTAGCCACCTTCCTATATTGTACAGTTGAGTTCAGTTGAGACCTGGCCCCCAGGTGATAAAGCGTTTTTTATGCTCAGCTGAGCTGAGCTTGAAATTTAAAGTGCTCCTAAAAAAAACTGAAATAGCCAAAATAAATTGAAATTTCAGTCTTACATCACCAAAGCCAGTAATTTATCCTGCTTATAAATTAAGTTAAAATGCCAACAATTGTTGGCATTCTAACATTTATGAGCAGGATAAATTTTAGTCTCAGCTGAGCTGAGCATGAAAAAAACTCTATAACCTCTGTAGGGCCTGATCAGAAAGTCCCAAAGGCAAAGAAGGTGAAATTCTGCAGTACCTTATCTGTGACTAGTTCCACTCCAATCATCAGACCTTTGCCTCTGACATCACCAACAATTTCAAATTCATCTCGAAGTTTAGCCAACTCCTCAAGGAAATAGGTCCCAGTCACATGGGCATTCTGCTGGATCTTTTCCTCATCTATCACCTGAAGAATGCAAAGGCTCATTTATCAGCTCTTTTTCACATCATGAAAACATGTCCATGTAATGTATACCCCCTTGAACCCCACTTTTATATAGTACTAGAAATGGGTGTTTGTAAAACACTATGCCCCCAACTGTATGTTTGTCCTTAAACTGGCAAATTGTAGGGTTTGTTTATTTCATTTGAATGAAGTGAAATTTAATTTCCTGTAGAAACTGTTCGGTTGCTTCTGTTTTGACCTCGATCCAGAAACAGAGAATGTAAGCTTTATGCCGACAAGTTAAAATGGAGTTAAAATTTCAAAATTAAGTTATTTTGTCAAAATTTGACGGAAAGTCCTCAAAAGTTAACCAGGTAATTTTCTTCTCAGCCCCAACCAGTATACCAAATATAAAGGCTGTAGCTCAAACACTTTTTGAGATATTGTGCACACAAGATTTTCAAATTTTGTTTTCAAAGGGACATAACTCAGAAAAGGGGCATAACTCAGACATGGAAAAAATACGGGTCAACTATTTTTTCATAAGGAATCTGTATACTAAAATTCAAAACCCTAGCATGCAGCGTTCAACAGTTTCAATTTTCACCGAAAAGTCGAAAAATCAATCAAAATTTCAAAATTCCGTATTTTTGTCAAAATTTGACGGAAAGTTCTCAAAAGTTAATCAGGTCATCTACTTCTCAGCCCCAACCAGTATACTAAATATGAATGCTCTAGCTTAAATACTTTTTGAGATATCTTGCACACAAGATTTTCAAATTTTGTTTTCAAAGGGACATAACTCAGAAAAGGGGCATAACTCGGACATGAAAAAAAATACGGGTCAACTATTTTTTCATGAGGAATGTGCATATGAAATTTCGAAACCCTAGCATTCACCGTTTAAAAGTTTAAAATTTCACTGAAAAACTGAAAAATAATCAAAATTTCAAAATTCCGTAATTTTGTCAAAATTTGCGGTAAAGTTCTCAAAAGTTAATCAGGTGATCTACTCCTCAGACCCAACCAATATACCAAATATGAAGGCTCTAGCTTAAATACTTGTTGAGATATCTTGCACACAAGATTTTCAAATTTTGTTTTCAAAGGGACATAACTCAGAAAAGGGGCATAACTCGGACATGAAAAAAAATACAGGTCAACTATTTTTTCATGAGGAATGTGCATATGAAATTTCAAAACCCTGGCATTCACCGTTCAAAAGTTAACAGACGCACCCACCCACCCACACACACACACACACAGACAAGCCGAAAGCAATATGCCCTTCCAACTTTTTCAAAGTTGGGGGCATAAAAACTGGGGTATGCAGGGGTATACCTATTTTTCTTATTTTTACTCCAAAACATAGATTGTGGATACTCGTTAGAACCGCCTCGGCGAGGCGGTTCTAATGTGTACCTACAATCTATGTTTTGAGCAAAAATAAGAAAAATAGCAAACATTTTCTACTGAAAATTTTCATTTTTTTACAACTTTAAAAATCTCTTGCAAGGGCAAGTTTTCGTAATGATTAATTTCAAATTGCTTGGAAAAGACCTGATAAAATTTTAATGTATTATAGATGTGTAATGATATTCAAAAACTCATTAAGAGACTCATTAAATATGACAAAAAATACTTGAAAACAGACTTAACAAATGGATTATGGACTAAAATGTCAGAAATATATTTTTAATTCTTAATACATGTACTCATCAGAAGAGCATATCTTGGTCAGTGTCACAATCGTATCTATCTAACTAGAATTTGTTTTCTATGTGAAAACTGATGTCTCCCCCCTTTCTGCATGTCCAAAATATGCAAGCAAGAGTTATAATTCTTGTGCATCACATATTCTGTCATTCTGTTTTATAAGTGTACCAAGTTTCATTGAAATATCTCGTACGGTTTTCAAGTTATAGAGGGGGCACAAAAGTGTTTGGAAAATAATCAAAGGGAAATAACTCCCAAGATATGAAAGCAAGAGTAATGATTCTTGTGCATCATGCTTTATAAGTGTACCATGTTTCATTGAAAAATCTCTAATGGTTTTTGAGTTATAGAGCAGACACGAAATTGAATGAAAAATAATCAAAGGGAAATAACTCCAAAAATATGCAAGCAAGAGTTATGGTTCTTTAGCATGACACATCATCTCATCGTGCTGTATAAGTGTACCAAGTTTCATTGAAATATTTCTTATGGTTTTCAAGTTATAGAGTGGACATGAGATTGTATGGAAAAATAATCAAAGGGAAATAACTCCAAAGATATGAAAGCAAGAGTGCATGACACATCGTCTCATCATGCTTTATAAGTGTACCAAGTTTCAGTGAAATTTCTCTTACGGTTTTCAAGTTATAGGGTGGACACGAAACTGTATGGAAAATAATCAAAGGGAAATTACTCCAAAGATATGCAAGCAAGAGTTATGGTTCTTTAGCACGACACGTAATCTCATCGTGCTTTATAAGTGTACCAAGTTTCATTGAAATAACTCTTACGATTTTCGAGTTATAAAGTGGACACGAAATTGTATGGAAAATTATCAAAGGGAAATAACTCATAAAATACTCAAGCCAGAGTTATGGTTCTTGTGCATGACACATCGTCTGATCATGCTCAATAAGTGTACCAAGTTTTATTGATAAATCTTAAACGGTCTTCAAGTTATACAGCGGACACGAAATTGTATCGAAAATAATCAAAGGGAAATAACTCCAAAAATACTCAAGTTATGGTTCTTGTGCATGACACATTGTCTCGTCGTGGTCTACAAGTGTACCAAGTTTCATTGAAAAATCTTTAAACGGTTTTCAAGTTATACAGCGGACACGAAATTGTATCGAAAATAATCAAAGGGAAATAACTCCAAAAATACTCAAGCTAGAGTTATGGTTCTAGAGCATGACACATCGTCTCATCGTGGTTTACAAGTGTACCAAGTTTCATTGAAAAATCTTTAACGGTTTTCAAGTTATACAGCGGACACGAAATTGTATCGAAAATAATCAAAGGGAAATAACTCCAAAAATACTCAAGCTAGAGTTATGGTTCTTGTGCATGACACATCGTCTCGTCTTAGTTTACAAGTGTACCAAGTTTCATTGAAAAATCTTTAACGGTTTTCAAGTTATAGAGCGGACACAATTTGTGATGGACAGACAGACAGACAGACAGACGCACGGGGAAAAACAATATGTCTCCCGACCCTGTCGGGGGGGAGACATAATTAAGGTTCTTAAATTGTCATGCTTTATAAAATTGAAACTGGTTTCATAATGGTAGATATTGTCTACTTTTTGCTTTATATACATATATGTAGATGTACTTCAAAATCTAGTCTGTTAAGCAATTTTTACTTTAAATACTTAAAAATGATCCCATTGAGGGTGTAAAAATTGCAGTATACTCAACTGATCAACTGGCGAAATTTTGTAATAATCTAATATTCACACAAATCAAAACATAGATTGTGGGTACTCGTTAGAACCGCCTCGTTTAACAGCTATGACCTACATCTAGAACAGCCGAGCCAACAGCACAGGCTACAGGGTTTCCTCCGAATGTGTTAAAGTGTAGAGTTTTGCCCATAGTTTCTGCTATTTCCGGGGTCGTTGCCACGGCAGCCATAGGGAAACCATTTCCTATCCCCTTGGCCATCACAACTGGAATATACAGGTACATGTACATGTATTTATGTCAGATAGGCAAACCTTTGTATCTCACAAGCCAAACATAAACAATATCAGATACCTCAAACCAGTTGTTTCCCTTTTTCAAATGTTAAAATCACATAGCACCCTAAAATGTAAAGTTGTAAACAGCAACATAATTACTAATACTATTACTTTTTGTTAATATTGTATTACAGGTGTGTCCAAATGTTTTCTAACAAACTTTATTTATCTAAAATCTTTCAAAAGAAAAATAAAAACATTAATTAAGTTAAGTATTGTCTCAAAAATCAACTAAGACACAGTTCCTACCTATATCCGGTGAGACCCCATGACAGTCAAACCCCCAGTAGTGGGTTCCAGTTCTACCAAATCCTGTCTGCACCTGAAGGTACGTGTATCATATACATTAAACCTTAGAGAAGCTTGCACCTTACACACAGAATATAAAAGGCTCTGGGCCCTGTGGTTTCAGAGAAGTAGATTTTTTTTAATGTTTTTCCCATTGTAAGGCTATGGGAGCTAATGTCCCCTGGGGTGGGACCATTTTTGACCCCAGGGACATGATTCACAGGATTTATGTAGAGCTCCACATCACATTCTTGCATACCAAATCTACAATTTGGGTCATGTGATTTCAGAGAAGATTTTTTCATGTATTTCCATTATAACCGTATGGCAAATAATGACGCCCCTGGGTAGTCGCCTGTATGGACCCAAGGGGCATGGTTGGCAAGATTTATAAAGAGTACTATACATTGCTTCACACAAAGTATGAAAGCTCTGGGCCTTGTGGTTTCAGAGAAGAAGATTTTTTTTGATTTTTTTTCCTATTATAAGTCTATGGGAGCTATCCATTGCCATGGAAACCAGAGTTCTAATCCGACCTTGCCCAAAACTTAATGCAAACTTTCCCCGACCTAAATGATATTTCAGATAATATTTGATCACAACTGGCTGACTAGCTGCAGAGATATTTGTATTTGAAAGTGTGAATGGACGGACACATGAACGACGGCGCAACTAGCATCCTATAAGCTCATCTTAAGAGCCTTCGGCTCAGTTGAGCTGAAAACTGTGTATTTGGAACTTTCAGTTTAAAACAAATATAACTGTCCAAACCCAAATTTTGACATGGTAATAAAAGATATGAAATATGCCAGAAATCAGAAGAAATGCATGCCTAGCAATACCAGTCTCCAGAGATAATCATATCATTATAGCCACACAGGTGAAGCAAACATATCTACCCGCATAACTTTTCAAATGAAATCTGTTTTTCTTTTCTTTCAAAATATTCTTGTTTGTTTGTGCTGTTGCTTTATAATAATGAGCTATTTGACAACTTTTTTTTCAGTATGTCAGGACAGGGCCATCCCCATATGACTATAGCAGTAGGCTGGATTTAAACCCAACATGACGTCGAACACAACATGACGTCGAACACAACATGACGTGTATACCTCATCCGAAATACAGACTCCACCAAATGATTTCACTGTGTCAAATGCTTTCTTGAGAAAATTCTTTGGGAACTGTACTGTACCACCTACTCCCTACAACATAAAGCATAGAAAGTGAGTACAAATATGACAAGCTTAAGTATTGTTATAAATAATAAAGAATTAAAGTGCTGAATAAAAAACAAACTGGTTGATTTGAATCCAGGACCAAGTGGCTTTAATCACTGAGCCAAACAAGTGACTCTCTGGTGAAGTGTGATGGAAATTGTATTGTGAACCTATTTACAGAAGTTATGCTTGTTTATAATCTGCAACACTCACCAGTCAAGACAAATAATCTTTCTAACACACCTTGCCAATATGTAGCCAATAGTAAAAAAAACGTGTTATATTGTGCAATAATTTCACTGGGCGAATAAGCGTGATGTTACTTTGCGGCATTTGTGACGTCAGCTATCCCACAAAGCAGCGTTAGACGGTGAAACATCGTTTTAGCGCACAACAAACGTAATAAATGTGTGTAAATACCAGCATTACAGTCAAATATTTGGCGGGATATCTGCAATGCAATGGCGGAAAGCTGAACAATATCGACAGTTTAAGCAACATTTACCACGTTTATTGTGTGTTAGAATCAAAATAGATCAGCTCAAGTGCGTGAATTGTTGAGTAATAACTCACTGTTTGTCGGTCAGTTGTAAGAAGATAAATCACTCGCGCTACGTCTCGTGATTTGATCTTCTTTACAACTGACCTCCAAACAGTGAATTATTACTCAACAATTCACTGCTAGAGCTGATCTATTTCTTAAATACAGGAGTTATGGATATACTGTTATAGACAATTCTGTTATAGATTTAGAATTGCATGCAGATTTATGCACTGTATTCATACTCAGAATACTATTGCACAAGAATTTTATGCTTCAGAAATTAGTGTTGTGCCGATTAATCGAAATAATCGATAACTATCGGAATCTAGCTTCTATCGGTAGCTATCGATTGGAATTTTCCACTATCGATTAATCGAAATTAAATACATGAGTGTATAGTAAAAACATTTACTAACATAAAATGTTGTTACAAATTCAATTCATTTGTCACAATTATGCCTCCTTATGTCTGCCTTCATTTAGACTTGAATGCATTGTTTATATTCACTTATTAAAGTATCACTTGACAATCTTCACTGTTTATAGTTAGGTTTTTTCTATGCTATGTGCTACAGCAATATTCTATCACATGGTCACTTTATCATTTGTAGAATATGTGGCCTTAATATATTGGCTATGTTCAATTTAAATACAGAGAAGGGGCATGATGCACTGACTTGTCACTACATTGTCAAATACTGAGCATTTTTAATCACTTCACTGGTTAATGTAAGGGGAACATACATTTCGATTGTACAATCGATAATCAATCGACTAATGTGCTCCGATAATCGATAGTGATTTTCACGACCGATACCCAACACTATCAGAAATGCCAATTAGATATAAAATACTTTGCCATCACTGTACTTAAATTTACTTAATAACCTTTATCATTATTACAAACATTTCTGAATAATCATGAAAACCAGACCTCACCTGAATAGATTCAGCAAAGAAAGCTCCAATCTTTCCTTTCGGCATAGAGAACCTGATGACATCTTCTAGTTGAGCTGCATAGTTGTCTCCTGCCTCACACTGACCCTCCGCACAGTTACAACTTCTTGTAGTCTGTTGATGAAAACATAATCTTTAACTCAAACAAACAAAACTTATGTTATTATGGTATGAATAATTTAATAACATCTTCTACACCTTATTTATCGATGAGGCAATCAAATTTCCTAATGCACAGATTGATGCAACATCACATGACACCTGATGAGACAAAGTGTGGTGATTAGAAGCCAGACTGGTTGTGCAATAATCTACAGTGAGGCACTGAACTATTTGCTGTCAGTTGTTGCCCAATTAGACAGCCAGAAAGACAGACAAATAGATGGCCAGCCACAAAGAAAGACATAGTGACAGATAGAAAGACAGACAAACAAACACAGAGAAAGCCAGCCAGCCAGACAGACAGACAGACAGACAGACAGATTACCTGTACAGGTGAGTCTCTGCAGTGTTTTCCTCCCCAAGGTCCTCGGTAAGGATCAGCATTCATTGTCTACAATCAGAAATAAAGCGCACTGTGATATTGCATTGCTTGGTCTGTTACATGTACTTCGAGTCTGAACCAAGAGAATTTAGAGTACTACTAAGCTGTGTTTTTTTAATTATTTGTAATACTTTTCCAGTTAAAAATGGAGAAATGTGTATAATAAAACCCCCAATCTGCTATGAAAACTTATGTCACAAGAAGGGTGTCTTAAAGGAATGTGCCAATAATCCAGTTTGTTTAAAACATCCTACTCAACTGTTATAAAGTCCATGTTGGACGGGGATCTGAGCCTAGTCTCATCCAGAAGACTGGAGAAGTCCAGGCTGCAACCCCTGACTTTCAAGGCATGTTGCTTAACCATAATGTCGCACAGACTTTTTGTATAACATAATTGAGCCACCTCGTGGGAAAACCAACAATGTGGTTTCCGAACAGGTCTGACACAAACCGGGCTGTACAAGCACAGAAAGGAGCTAGAAGCTTGAAATTTCGGATTTAAGTAGAAGAGGAATTGTACTATCCGAGTAGCGAAAACAAAGGTGCTGATCAGCTTCGCGGTTACCGCGAAGCTGATCTGCGTCTTTGTTTTCGCATATGCAGATTGTTGGTTTTCCCACGAGGCGGCTCATATAGCTATTCTATATTCATCCTTTTTGCTTCATCCCTCGAAGAAATTCCTCACAAATAGTAAGGCATTTTAATGTATTCATATAATTCAAACAGATAAGACAAGGAAGACACAAAATGGTTAGCACAGCTGTTAGATTATTAGTCAAGACAAAAGTCACACTAAAATTGATTAGCTAATAGATTAGTAATAATCAATCCTGCCTGATGTATACCGAATCCTGAGGGGATGTTGGGTCTCCACGTGTTGATGGCAGTCAGGCCCATCAGGTACGGGCTCATACCGTGGTATGCATTCCTGAAAATATGTGAGAAGTTTGTATGTTTTGATCTTTAATGTCCCAGTCAACAGTTTTTAGTCATATTATCAGGATGGAGCCAATTCCTTTTCCATAGAAAGAACCCAGCGGGCACATGACGTCATAATGAACATCTTTCTGTATGTATCAGTACTATTGGGAGTTAATGTGTCTCACTCAAGCATACACATTACAAGAACATGCAATGAACAGCGATTTTTTTTGGCGGTGAAAATAAATTTTTATGTTGAATAGTCTTGAATTTTGTGTAGTTTTGCTCAAAAACTGATTACACAAATTTAGATATGGTAAATGCCCTGCTTCAGGCTCCATTGGTTTGATTTTGTGAAATTTATACAAAATGGTAATTTTTCAAAATGAGCTAAAACAAACCAATTGCAAGGATCTTTGAATGTGATGCTATCAGCCTTTACTGTAATGCATGCTTGACTGACAGAAACTTTACACTACCAGAGTGATGTAAAGAACAGTAGGAAGGAGTGGATGTAAAATGAGCCCGTCTTTGGGGTTTCCGGCCAGGTCTGACACAAATCGGCCTGTACAGTCTCAGAAAAAGGCTTTGGATTTAACAAGAGGACTGATTGTCCTCTGTTGTAGTGAAAACAAAGGCACTGCTGATCAGCAGCTTTGTTTTGGCATAGGCTAAATCCGGTTTTCTCATGATGTGGCTCAAATACAGTATGCTGCCAAAGGCAAAACATTGTTATTTGAGCCACCTCATGGGAAAACAATCAATCTGCATATGCGAAAACAGGTACTGCGAAGCTGATCAGCTCCTTTGTTTTCGCTACACGGATAGTGCAATTCCTCTACTTTCTAAATCCAAAATTTCCAGTCTCTAGCTATCTTCTGTGATAGTACAGCCCGGTTTGTGTCCGACCTGTTCGGAAACCACATTGTTGGTTTTCCCACGAGGTGGCTCATTTCTTATATTTACCTGAGGGAAACAACTTCATGAACCCCAGTGTAGAGCCGTGCCATCACTAGCGCAAGATCATTGGCTTCTGAACCACTGTTCACAAAATAGATCACCTGGAAATATCAGAAAAAACATCATCACCTAAACACCCAGATGACTGACTTAAACACGAACACGTCTAAGACTTGTGCCTTAATAGGCATATGATTTACTGTCAGAGGCAGCAAACAATTGGCAAATAATAAAATTTAAAACTGTTAGAATCTTGTGCAAATTAATCAGTTTAAGCCAGTGAAAAGTCAGTTTCTTTGTACATGTCAGTCTCACTTAAATATGTTTTGAAAAATGTTGTAAGCTATAAATAACAATTTCAAACACACATCAATAATTTGTTACATAGCACAGTCCAAAAGAAGAAAGTTAGATGTTAAATGCTTAAACATTGTTTATTATTTGCTTGAAGGAGACCAGCTGCTCATGCATGATTTGTCAAGAATCTACTGCTTTTGTTCAACAGAAGAAACACCAAAGTGATCCAAAATAGCATGTCCATGACTGCCAAACACAGAACTAGTACTAGTAAAATACGGCTAGAGTCGATTAAATTTTAACTTTTTCATTTTGTTCTTATGTTAAAGTACCTTGAGATGTTCTGGCAGTTTTGCTGCCAGTTTCTGAGCATATTCATGTATCCCTGGGGTCATATAGATGTTGGTTGTGTGCCATAGTGTCCTCAACTGCTTCTCTGCTGCCTCCGTTACCTTTCTGTAGAATCAACAGAAAAATTAGGATAGTTAAAAGATACACTTTAAGAAATTACCAAAATTCTGTGAGGGAAGTGTAAAATCAGTTACTTGTACACGGGGACCCAACTGTTAATCGTGATTATTGATGCGACGTGGAATGTTAATGCATGCTATTATGAAGTTTCGTATGCGTCTGCGATATCGTTACGAATGCGACATTCCACATCCTCTGTCCTTGGACGCTAAGTATCACGCTTTGCTCTCGTGAAAGTAAACAAAGCCAAGTTTACAAAATCGGCGTTCATGTGCCGAATAGAATGTGGAATGTTGCATTCGTAACAATATCGCCGACACATACGAAACTTCATAATAGCATGCATTAACATTCCACGTTGCATCAATAATCACCATTAACAGTTGGGTCCCCGTGTTGTAACACAATTCAATTTCATCCATCCCTCACAGTAAAATATTTAGAGCCTGGAGTAGCCAGCTAAACTTATCAGAGCCTTCATTCTGTTGCATAGATAGTAGATTCCCAACGGTTATTCTTAATTCTGCAAATTTCAAGCAATTTTCTATGGTTATATACCCTTTTGTGTGACATAGCACAGCATTTTCTCTATCCATAGCGGGTTTGCTTCAGTCTCATTGCAGTTAGTTTGTATATGAAAATATTATTTCTAGCTACAAAGTTTTCCTAAGTGACAAACTGCAATTTGTGACAAAGTGCATGTGGCAAACTGTATTTCAATGGTGACAAACTGCAATTATGTCCCACTAAACACCCAAAGTCATATAGAGAATGGACCTTGGTTTAAAGAATCATCCGAAAGACTGGAGAAGCTCAGCAGTGAAATTCATACCCATTTTTGGACCCTAAAAGACAAAACTTCTTGCGTCAATTTCATACATACGGATGACAGTGTCCAACACTGACTGTCACAATGCCCGCAAAGAGATCCAGGTATCTTCTCCCGTCGACATCAAACAGCCACTGTTTGTGTCCCTGACAGATCATCACCGGTTTCTTGTAGTAGTTAAATATGGCAGGGTTGATGTGTTTCTTTTTGACAGCTTTAGCATCCTCATAGCTGATACCCTGGAATTATACATTTCACCGCTGTGTCTGGTGTGGGTTCGAGCCCCACACTGGCCACATGTGAGATAAGCCAAGTTCTGCTTGCGGGTGTGCCAGGTGTTTTTTCTCGGGGTTCTCCCGTTTTCGCCCACCTACTGATTGGTTCGTCTCATATGAGCTGAAATAATCTTGAAAGAGACGTAAAACTGAATAAAAAGAAAAAAAGAAAAAGAAATTATACATGGGCTGCGTCATGAGAAAATTTTACTTTGTCTTGCGAAAACAAAAACACAGATCAACTGTGCAGTAACTGCACAGCTGATCAGTGTCTTTGTTTTTGCAACACAGATAGTTTAATTTCTCTTCTACTTAAATCCAAACTTTCAATTCTTCAACTGTACAGTCTGGTTTGTGTCAGACCTGGTTGGAAACCCAAACTGTTGGTTTTCTCATGCAAATGCTCAAATTATGAGCTGCATCATGGGAAAATCTATTTTTTGGGTTGGATAATGGTGAGCATAAACCCATCTGTACATAGAAGACGACATGAGGCTTGAAAATTCAAGGGATTATGCTATCCACGTAGCAAAAAAAAGGCACTTAAAACTAAAAATGATCTGCAGCTTTGTTTCCTCATGTGCATGAATCAGGTTCTCTATTATGCAGCTCATATAGGAACATGTAAGAAACTATACAACTTCTGGTATGCTCAACTTTATGAACACAAAATTAGTTTTTGGCCTTCTGAACTTAAATTATTTCAAGGCATGCACAACCCATACTCTTACAGTATGTTATAGCCAATAAAATAAGCTTTAAAATGTTGTGATTGTATAAATAGGTAAACAACCATGCCGATCTGAGTCTTAGCTTATTGTCTTTATATAAGTTTTTGTTTACAAATAAAACTAATTAATTATTAAAAGGGAATAGGAACTTTGCTAATGCAATGAATACTTTTCTGTTCAATACAATAAATACATTAAGTCATTAAAATCAAAGTACAGCTGTGTCAAGTACCAAATATTTCATTCAAACACTTGTAACAGTTGAAAATGTCAAAATGACCAATGTCCACAGTGTCCAGGCATATCTGAAAAGATTACCAGTAAACTGTTGGGCAATGAAAATATTGAGACCAGAGGACCAATGGTCCTGTAAACGCTCACCTGAGATCTGCTGCATATACCAATAAACATGTTTGAATATTATGGTATTTAATCCCAGTGCAGGGGCAGATGAAGCCCTTGGGCCATTTTCTTTTTTAGAATAATCAATATTTTGTCCATTTGCCAATTTCCTGCTGGCTTTTTCCTTCAAATGACATTTTAACAGTTATTCCCATTCAAATGCATTGGCAACCCATGTTGACCTTGCCATAAACTGGGTCAAGGTCATCACAGGGTCATGATTTATATATACATTGTAGTACTTGAGCCATCAATGCTTCAAGTTTCCTTGAAATCGGTCCACTGGTTCCGGAGAAGAAGATTTTTGAGAGATTTTTACCATATGGGCCTGGCGGCCATGTGACCTGGATTATTTATATACACATTGATTATCCCATCCTATAGATGCTTCACATAAAATTTGGCTTTGATTGGCCAAGTGGTTTCTGAGGAGCAGATGTTTGAATATTATGGAGATATACATGTATATTGCCCCCGGGTGGGGGCATATGAGCCCCTGTGGTCCATTTTTTGTCAGAATCATTAATAGTCAGTCCTAATGCCCATTTCCTGCAAGACTTTCACTTTAAATGACATTTTAAAAGTTTTACCTATTCAAATGCATTGGCGACCTATGTTGACCTTGCCATAAAATAGGTCAAGGTCATCACAGGGTCATGATTTATATATACATTGTAGTGCTTTAGCCATCAATGTTTCATGCCAAGTTTCATTGAAATTGGTCCACCGGTTCCAGAAAAAAAGATTTTTGAAGGGTTTTTACCATATATGGGCATGGCAGCCATCTTCGTCATGTGACCTGAATTATATATAAACACATTGGTTATCCCTTCCTATTGATGCTTAACATAAAATTTGGCTTTGATTGGTTAAGCGGTTTCAGAGGAGCAGACATTTGAATATAGTGAAGATAAACATGTATATTGCCCTGGGGTGGGGGCACATGAGCCCCTGGGGTCCATTTTTTTAGAATCATTAATATTCAGTCCTACTGCCCATTTCCTGCAAGACTTTCACTTTAAATGACATTTTAAAAGTTTTCCCCATTCAAATGCATTGGTGACCTATGTTGACTTGCCTTAAAATAGGTCAAGGTCATCACAGGGTCATGATTTATATATACATTGTAGTGCTTTAGCCATCAATGTTTCATGCCAAGTTTCATTGAAATTGGTCCACCGGTTCCAGAGAAAAAGATTTTTGAAGGGTTTTTACCATACATGTATATGGGCATGGCGGCCATCTTGGTCATGTGACCTGAATTATATATAAACACATTGGTTATCCCTTCCTATTGATGCTTTACATAAAATTTGGCTTTGATTGGTCAAGCGGTTTCAGAGGAGCAGACATTTGAATATAGTGAAGATAAACATGTATATTGCCCTGGGGTGGGGGCACATGAGCCCCTGGGGTCCATTTTTATTTTTTAGAATCATTAATATTCAGTCCTACTGCCCATTTCCTGCAAGACTTTCACTTTAAATGACATTTTAAAAGTTTTCCCCATTCAAATGCATTGGCAACCTATGTTGACCTTGCCTTAAAATAGGTCAAGGTCATCACAGGGTCATGATTTATATATACATTGTAGTGCTTTAGCCATCGATGCTTCATGCCAAGTTTCATTGAAATTGGTCCACCGGTTCCAGAGAAAAAGATTTTTGAAGGGTTTTTACCATATATGGGCATGGCGGCCATCTTGGTCATGTGACCTGGATTATTTATATACACATTCGTTATCCCTTCCTATTGATGCTTTACATAAAATTTGGCTTTGGTCAGAGGAGAAGACGTTTGAATATAGTGAAGATATACATGTATATTGCCCCGGGGTGGGGGAACATGAGCCCCTGGGGTCTAATTTTTATTTAGAATCATTAATATTCAGTCCTACTGCCCATTTCCTGCAAGACTTTCACTTTAAATGCCATTTTAAAAGTTTTACCCATTCAAATGCATTGGTGACCTATGTTGACCTTGCCGTAAAATAGGTCAAGGTCATCACAGGGTCATAATTTATATATACATTGTAGTGCTTGAGCCATTGATGCTTCATGCCAAGTTTCATTGAAATTGGTCCACTGGTTCGGGAGAAGAAGATTTTTGAAGGGTTTTTACCATATATGGGCATGGCGGCCATCTTGGTCATGTGACCTGGATTTCTTATATATACATTGGTTCCCCCTTCCTACAGATGCTTCATATAAAATTTGGCTTTGACTGGCCAAGCTGTTTCAGAGGAGAAGATCTTTGAAATTGTGAACGGACGACGGACGGACGCCGGACGCCGGATCATGGCCATCCTATAAGCTTACCTTGTGAGCCTAACGGCTCAGGTGAGCTAAAAAGGGCAATGCCAAAGCAACTGCAAAAGACAGTTTTCCTGGAATCATTTAGAAACGTAAATGGTTGCTGGATGCTTTAAGCATAGTCCTAACACCATGTCAAAAGGCATACTCAGCTAAATTAATGCAAGGATATTACAAACCAAGAAATTGACTACTAAAACCAAGAATGTTGTTCCCCCTTGACAATCAAAATTTTCTTTTGACTTCTTTATCACTCAAAAGCTTAAATCAGTGTTTCAACATACGAGCCGCGTCATGAGAAAACCAACAATGTGGTTTTTAACAGGACCGACACAAACCAAAATATACAAGCACAGAACATGGCTAGAGACTGGAAATTTTGGATTTAAAAAGTAGAAGAATTGTTCTATTGAGTATTAATGTAGCAAAAACAAAGGTGCTGATCAGCTTTGCAGTTCTGCGAAGCTGATCTGCACTTTCGTTTTCGCTTATGCAGATTGTTGGTTTTCTCATGAGGTGGCTCATATTGTGTTCTTTGCTGTGTTCTTATCTGATTATGTAATCTAAATGTGGCACCAAGTAAACTTAGATAAGTCTGTACAAAGAAGCCAAGGTTGCTCACCCCAATTTAGTAAACATAAGATAAGATTACATGCAAAAGTGTAGAATAAATTAGTAAAAGACATTGCACAATAAAATCAACGATACATTGCACTCAGGGATGACAATAATCAGACTAAACATTTCAGTCATTTTATCAGCCCACTGCCTACATCAGCATAATGAAGACTGACCAGAAATGACAGATGGCCTGCCTGGCTATTCTTACTCTTCACTGGGCACTTCTGATCACTATTAAAATCAACTGTTTTGTCATGAAATGGCTCACTGGCAAAATGAAAAGTTTATGCTTGAACATAACCTTGTTCAAGTTGGTGAATTACTGCAAAAGATTTAACCCATTAATGAGTGGATTCACCACTCACTATCATCTGAGCGAGTCCACTTTCATTTTTAGGGGCTGCAGGTGTGATTTTAAGATTTTATTCCATTTTTCGATAAAATTCCTGTAAGCAAACAGAATAGCCCCAGATGGGACGCCGCGTCTTGCGGCGTCACATCTGGGGCTGTACTGTTTGCCTGTGTCCCACAAAAGGGACGCCAGGCTTAAAAGAGTTAACACTGCAATAAATTGACATGTACAACCATCTTTGGTGACTGTACAGAGGCATTTCCACATAAAAAGTGAGCTTGAGACTCAATAGACAGATCTCCCCGACATCAGGAAAACATGTCTGTGTAATGTATACCCCCTTAAACCCCACTTTTATATAGCAAATTTTAAACTGGGATATGCAGGGGTATACCATTTTTTCTTATTTTTGCACCAAAACATAGGTTGTGGGTACTCGCTGAGGCAGTTCTAATGTCTACCCACACTCTATGTTTTGAGTAAAAATAAGAAAAATATCAAAAAAATTTCTAAATGAAATTTTAGATTTTTAACAACCCAAAACATTTCAGTATATTGAATGGGCATGATTTCCCCCATTAGACAATTTGAAGACTAATATGATCAGGCTTACATCAACCTCTTTACTTGAAATACAGATCTATTTTGTGCTATTGTTCATTATCAAGGCATATAAGCATGTAGGACACTCTTTGAAAGTTAGTTGTCAGCTAACAGTCTAATGAAAAATTCAATCAATTGACATAGATCATTCTGGTTCTAATACCATCTTAAAGTTGGTGTGAGGCAATGGTAAGCATGCTAATCCTGCAAATTTTAGAGTCACAGGATAGATCTTCAGCACCTCTAGTCCTTTGGCTGAGGTTCCATTATAATTTTCCACTCTGGGCATACTGAATCAAGGCGTGAGACCAAACCATCATCAAAGGAGCCATATAATGAGAAAACCTGCATTTTGTCAATGTAAAATTAACTTTTGAAAAGCACATTTCTGCTGTGCAGCTTATACTCAGCGATAATCACTTTTGTATTACCTACAACCCCTTGTATTTGTACATGCAAATCTTTTAAGTTTCTAGCCATCTTCAGTAGCTGTACAGACCATTTTATTTTATTTGTTGGACCTGGTCAGAGAGCCAATGATAGGTTTTTGTAAGTCCCAGCTCAAATAAGCTTCTTAACCTATCTTATAAATCAAGATGTTTAAAAGGTTTGAGTACCTTGTACGGTTCTGGTTTGAAGTCACATGGTGGCATAGTTGCAGCAGTGCTGTAGTAGGAATAGCACAGCCCCGCACATCCTTCAAGGCAAAACATTACAAATTTATTCTATTTCATGTTAATATTAAATATTGAACTCTGATTGTATTTCCTGGCTGTATCTGAATCTGAATGGTTTACTGGTGACATGTCAAACTGACAATTCTTCACCAGAGGGTACGCCAGGAGGGAAATTAAATCCTGGCCCTCAACTTGACAAGAGATGCAAACTTGGACACACAGTCTTCAGACATTTCAGCAGAGGAGATCAGTGAATCAGGGAGGTCATTCCAGTTCCTGATAGTCTGTGGAGAGAAACTTCTTTTGTACACTTATCTATCTTCAGATAATGAGTCGATCAATTTCTGATCATCATCTCAGATGTGGGGTGGGTGCTAAGTTTTGAATTTAGCAAGATGGAGAGAACATTCAGGATGGGCTATTAAAACTATTTACAAGAAGCTAAACAGAGGCATACTAAAACGTGTACCTCTGAGCCCTGAGCTAAATATGAGCCTTAAATTCTTTAGCAGTCTTTGATGAGACCACTGAAGAGGGAAGACTATTCCATATTTAACCTGAGCCTAAGCCTTAGGCTAAGGGAATTGCACAAGCATTGTTCTCTTCCAATAACTGAATAAAGTATAGGGTCCACTCTGGAGCATTATCATACTTGTGAACAGAAACAAGAATATATCAAGAACATCTATAGTTTTTGCAAAAAGTACAATTTTACAGGATAAACCCAGGTTTTTATAAAAGCTTTAACTTGCTCATATTTGTCATCAAAATTTGAGCTTACTGACATCTGTCATGCTATATCGAATTGACAGGAACATCATTCATTACTAAAACATGAATTCGCTTCAATTATTCTCGTAATTTCTTACGTTTATTCAATGAAAACGTCCTGAGAAACATAGCTGTCACTTTTTGTTCTCCTGTCAAAAGGTCAAGCAAAGGTAAGACTAATCACCGAAAATGTTTAAGATTATCTAAACACAGTTCTTTTATTTTTAGTCTACCCATCCTATATCATACTCCCCAACAGTGCCAACACCTCCGTTGCTCTCCGGTGTTTTCTGAGAGGACTTTCGTCCAGAAGTGGAACACCGCGGCTTGGAGTTTGATCCTATATATGGTCACCGCCTATGCGAATGCGATGTGATGACTTAAATATGAGATTAAAAATTATAACCATTTCAACAACATATCGTTGCTTACGTAGTGAAAGGCCATGCAGGTTTATATCCAGATACGTACTTTTGTCGGCCGGTCAAAGGTTGAGTTTGAGATCCTATCTACGAGGGCGTATGGCGTACCGGTCGCCGAATTGGTTGCTAGTTCGATACTCAGCTGGTACATGTCTACCCGCATGTCTATCATGTTAGTGACACATGTTCATCCTGGTGTCATAGAGTTTAGTTCGTGTAGGGGCCAGTAGACAGAGAATATAAAGAAATAAGATAAGTCTATCAGTACCCTCCCTTCAAAAAGGATGATAATCTGCATATTTGAGCATATGTGCATGTGTATGGAGTTGGAACTGCAAAGATTTTATCAAAACGACGATTTCTTGTTGTAAAATACCTTTGAAAATCAATTAGAAAATGAAGAGTAAGCAATGATCAGCAAACTGCACAATCAGAACTAAAGTCCCACTCAAAACAACCGGGGTGAAAAAAAAAACTAAATTGACAATTAGGTAACAAATCGGATCATATCGTAAGAAGGGTGAGCAGAAATATCCTAGTAGGTAGCCAATCACTTACTTGGACTTAACTAAATACATGAAAAGGCATATAAAAGGTATAAACAGCACAAGAACAACACCAAAACATAAAACAATTACATATACATGTAAAACGCTAAAGAAGTACCGCCTTGGATAGGTCAGTAATAAAAAATACTGGAAAACTTAACCCAGCTTTACAGGCTGAAACAGGAAAGCGCGAACTGATCGCAAGCATAAACTTGTATACAATTACTATCAGAAATGTATTATATTTCCTCCTTTTTGCACGGATTCTCAGTTTAGTTTTAGGGATGTCAGTGATATTCGCTTGTATTTCCTAGTAACAAACCTAGCTGCAAGCGTTTTCATATTTTCAACATCATCAATTAGACCGTCATAATAATGACCCAAAACCGAACTAGCATATTGAAAGATTTGGCCAGATATATAGTCATATGTGTACCTATCTAAAAACACGTGTATAAAGCAACCACTTTCATGTTCCCCATGTTTATATATGAAAAAATGACAGCCGGGCGTGTTGTAACTTGAAATCTAAAAATAAAAAAAAAAAGATTCTAGAATTAAAGATTGGAACTCTCTACCCTTGGCTGTCAAACAAATGCGTATTTCCAATGGATTCAAATGTGTTGCAAAACAATACCTTAGAAATCAACTGCAACGTTTGGAAACAGATCGATATTCATATATTATTAACTTGGCTATTCAATATTTGCATTATGTTAGGATCTATTTAAATTTTCTCTATTTCTTGTCTGGTGGCAACCAACAGGACCCTATTGGAAATACGCCTTCGGGCTTTCATGGGATATCCTGGGTTATTTCAACACGCATATATCATCAAAATTTTATACCTGTAGTTTTTACATTTTTTCCCTCCGTTTTCATCTCTCACACTCTTGGACACCGTTCTGCTGGCAGCGCCAGGCTTGGTCACCTCCAGAGACCCTGTACCTTTAGTTCTAAGGATAATGTGGGATAATATGCCTTGCACAAGCCTTGTCAATGACAGTAAAAAAAAGAAGAAGAAGAAATTTTAAACTTAATTCATTGGCAATAAAAAAAGATAAATAATGTCAGTAAACATCAATTCATTTTTCTCTGTCTTAAAATGACATACATGTCATTATTTTTTCTAATAGTTCATGTTGCAAGCAGGCTACTATTGTCAATCCAAAAATTTGAGAAGCCATTGTATTAATTATGAATAATACAATATTTGAGATAATTTAATAGGGCCTGTAGGTAAAAACAATTCTGGAGCCAAATTGGTATCTTCATATTCTTAACTTATTCACTAATCATTAAATGTTTTGCTCTTTATTCACTCTAATTAAAAAAAAATGGCCATTATTCATTAATCATTATACCCCATCCAGACCCTACTTGTAACTTGAAGAGTGTCCCAGACCAATCAATTTGGGGCGAAACGTCTCATTATCATACATTCCGTTTATTTCGATACGTTACGCTTCTTCAATGCGGATAGCCTTTGCTTTGTTCCTGAAACGAAAGTTGGCGGTTCGGCCTGTTTTTCATGCCGCATTTTGATCTTTTGATAATTTCATAGATAGTTGCAGGTTTCATTTTAGTAGAGACTCGGGCTGTCTTGATAGGTAAACATATTCCTAGAATATTCGGTTAATGAGGGAGGCAACCGCTACAGTCACCCAAAAGTGGAAGGTGGCCGTCACACGATAAAAGAGCCCTTTCTGAAACTGAGGCTTTCTGATTAGCTGATGCTCATAAATTTCGTTATGCTATGGTAAAATACCACTGCCTCATTATGCTATGGTAAAATACCACCGCCAAAAGCCTATAAAGGCGAAAGACTTTGCAATAGGTTTCAGAAACGTGACTAATTTCCTTGGCTTCCTGCGCAGACATTTGTTCTATAATTAATAGCATGTAGTGAATATGAAATTTATCAGTTCTTTTTTTAGAACTATTCTATAATTAGAACAAGCTTTGCGAAGAGTAGTCTGACTGGTCAGCCGTCAAAATGAAGTATCTGACTGGTCAGCCGTCAAAATGAAGTATCATACCCAGTGGTAGGGAGGTCGGTGATTTTCCATAATTTCAAAAAATCATGAAAATAAGCTCACCAGTAGATGCAGAAGATCATTAGAAACAATTAGCAGTTTGAATTTTGAAAATCCCTTAAAAAATGACTGAGTTATTGAATTTTAAACAAGTGTAATTGTTTACTTTCACCTGACTTTTTCTGCCAGTATATTGATCAGTTTACACAGCTGGTACCCGGCATTTTGATGCGCCACAATGTAATTGAATGGAGACAGTGGGTGTCTTTGACCTTCTTGCGGGACATGTGCGCATAGGTTTAAAATAGAAATTTTAACATGATGTCATTGTTTGAATATTCATGGACCATTTGGATATTTTCTGTCTTTTTCCCTTTCTCCAAAATAAGGAATTTCCGTGTCTAAAAATAGACAATTTTCAATCCAATGGCATCCATCGTAATAATGTGCCAGGATGAAAAATTTGCATATCAGGTTAAAGATTGATCTTTTATCTATAAATACCCATCAAGATATTTAAAGAAAACCAATCAGATGTAAAATAACAAACCATTGAAAAAGTCACCTCAAGCCAAGCAAAGTGAAAGTCAATGGCCGCCATGTTCACCTCCAAAAAATGGGTCATGTTCCACTGACCAAAATATACATAAAATCAATAAAAAGAAATTATTTCAATGACTTATTTGTAAGTTTAAACATTTTTCTTTCATTTGGTATCAATTTATTTTTATTTTGATTTCATTTATATAAAAAAATAATACTTTGAAAAATTGTCATTTTACATTGTGCCAGAAGGCATTATCGGAAAACGTCAAACCGCCGACCTCCCTACCAGTGGTTCATTTTGCCGTCTGACTCCAGCACCACTAACAACTTTTTCCTTCTTTGTCTTTGCTCCTCTGAAAAGCTGGAATCCCACCAAAATCTATTTTTAGATCTGTATTTTCCAATAAATCAACATCACTGAGCATGCTTAGATAAATAAGGAGGGGTTATTACATGAATACTTATAAGCAAATTCAAATCTGACAGTTAGAAATTCACAAAATTTTGTCATTAAACAATCAAATTTTATTTTCTTTCTGTTGTTAACATATTTTTTTAAGTATTTTCTGTCTGCAAATGTGAAACTGAAAGAAACATTGATTCAAAATAAAAAAAATAATTTATTTACTTTCCAAATATGGTCATCTATGTAAACAAAAAGTAGGGTCCAAAAACATGCCATGACTCTCGCAGCAAAAGTGTGACTCAAAATAATTTTGATATATTATGAAAATATAGACATCATTCTTTCCAGGAAAAGTCTGACCTGGCTCAGAAAAATTCATTTAAAGGCTATATTTCAGTGTCCAAAAACATGTAAACACAGGAAGTGGTACTGAATTTCCTATTTATAGGTATTCTTTGACGCTTCAAAATCATATTTTTTATTAATTTATATTTATAAATGCACTATTTTAGTTCTCCTTCACTTATCATTGCAAGGAATCAAAAAGTAATTAAAAAAAGAAAATATTTAAATTACCAAAACAAATATGGCTGCTAATTATGCAAGAGCAAAAGGAGCATAGAAAGTTGTTAGTGAGCACATTGTCAAAAAGCCAAGCTGTCACCCACTTTCGGGTGATAGTCATTGTTTACAGAATAACAAGTTTTTATGCAAACAAATGGTGTAGAACACTGTAAAACAAAATAATAAACAAACCTCCATTTGAAAATTAATATAACATATCCAAATTTTATTTTGATGATTTTTTAAAAGAATCCATTCAACATGGCTGACATGTTTTTCTTCAAAAAGTCATCTGGAGAGGGGAGACAATTCTAACTGCAAGCTTCTGATTGGCTCTAAGAGGGTGCATGACCTCAGCACCCAGCCATCAACCAATCAGATTAGGAATTCCCATAAAATCAATGTCTGAAAACAGCTTGCTGAGATATTAATAGAACTTGGGGAATTTTGATAGTGTTGGAGCCAGACGTCAAAATGATAAATCAGTTATCAAAAATTCATTTTGACGGCTGACCCGCCAGACTATGCAAAGAGAACATGTCAGCATAGCAGCAGGAGTTAATGATGTTTGCTGCCAATGAAAAAGTATTCACACTATTTCTCTAACTGCTCTTTTTTGATTCCAAAATATAAAATAAGACATATGAAAACAATATAAATATAGGGCAGTGTGCATTTTTTCAAGCTACAGGCCTCTTAACAACGTGATTTAAAATTAGAAAAAAATAATTTAATTTTCAATTCTTTCACATATACCTTCATGGACAAACAATACATCAGGAATGCTTTCAGAAATCATTTTGTTTAAAGCCAAATGTACGTAATTGAAGGCGCTCAAAGGAACGTGCGTATCTAAGGGTAGAAACGTCATTTTTACGCCGCACTCGTAACGTCAGCTTTCGCTCGAAATGTCATTTCTAACGTCAGTTTACGTTCGGAATACGAAACTATCTCCATACAATTGTGCAGAGGACTTCAGAAATGTAAAAAAATGATATTATTAGCTCACCTGAGCCAAAGGCTCATAGGTGAGCTTATAGTATACCCATGCTCCGGCGTCCGTCCGTCCGTCGTTCACAATTTCAAAGAGCTTCTTCTCTGAAACCGCTGGGCGGATTGTTCTCATATTACACATACACCATCTACAGGTAGGGGGAAAGAATAATTGTGTTTTTTGTTTTGATCGGATAAGGACTCTGGTTGCTATGGCAACTTATGCTTCCCATAGACTTATAATGGAAAAAAGTGAAAATTGCCAGTTTTTGCTGTCTTGTTGGAGATATTTGAATTTTGTTTTTGCAGAAATGTTTATTGAGTAGTCCTCTACGTTTCTTGTGACTTTTGTCCGAATCCTTCATTTTGATTGGTTGCAGGGGCCCCATATAGGGCAAAATTTCGAAAAACATTCAAAAATCTTCTTCTCAGAAACTGTAAAGGGGATGAAGCCTGTACTTTGTATACATGTTCCTGACAGTGGCCTGTACATAATTTGTGTTTTTTATTCCAGGCGGATAAGAACTCTGGTTGCTATGGCAACTTAAAGTTTCCATAGACTTATAATGGGAAAAGTGGAAATCGGCTATTTTTCCACTAAAATTGCAGACATTTGAATTTTGTTTTTGCAGAAATGTTTATTGAGTAGTGTTTGACGTTTCTTGCGAGTTTTGTCTTAATCCTTGATTTTGATTGGTTGCTGGGGCCCCATAAAGGGCAAAATTTTGAAAAAAACATTCAAAAATCTTCTCCTCAGAAACTGTCAAGTGGATGAATCCTTTACTTTGTATACATGTTCCTGACAGTAGCCTCTACATAATTTGTGTTTTTTATTACAGTCAGATAAGAACTCTGGTTGCTATGGTAACTTTAAGTTTCCATAGACTTATAATGGGAAAAGTGGAAATTAGCTATTTTTTGAAAACTATTGCAACCTGGGATCTGAAAAGTGGTAGATGCTAACGACTAATGGATTAGATGAAGGTATATGATTAATTTAGGTCAAGGTCATCTCTTGACCTTGGCCGGTCTGTCGTCCATACACACTTTTCGAAGATTTTTTTCTCTGAAACCACTTGGCCAATCAAAGCCAAATTTTATATGAAGCATCTGTAGGAAGTGGGAACCAATGTGTATATAAGTAATCCAGGTCACATGACCAAGATGGCGGCCATGCCCATATATGGTAAAACCCTTAAAATATCAGAACCAGTGAACCGATTTCAACGAAACTTTGCATGAAGTATGGATGACTCAAGTACTACAATGTATATATAAATCATGACCCTGTGGTGACCTTAACCTATTTTATGGCAAGGTCAGCATAGGTCGTCAATGCATCTGAATGGGGAAAACTTTTAAAATGTCATTTTAAGTGAAAGTCTTGCAGGAAATGGGCAGTAGGACTGAATTTTAATGATTCTGAAAAAAAAAATGGACCCCAGGGGCTCATCTGCTTTTAAAATGTTATTTGAAGGGGAAAATCAGCAGGAAATTGGCAAATGGACATAATATTGATTATTCTGAAAAAAGAAAATGGCCCAAGGGCTTCATCTGCCCCTGCACTGGGGTTAAATACCATAATATTCAAATATGTTTATTGGTATATGAAGCTGATCTCAGGTGAGCGTTTACAGGACCATTGGTCCTCTGGTTTATTATTTTTGCTCAAAATATAGATTGTGGATATGCTATCCCGAGGAAAACATCATTTGCGCGACATAGTCTAACAGTTAGCAATACTGAATACTTAAAAGCGTTGGTGATTTTGGCGCAAAATCGACGTCGCGTGTAAACGTACTGGATTCAGCAACGACTACCTTTTTTCGCACGCTTATAGCTGGAAAACGAATCCGGTAACTAAGGACTTTCTCATTGTCTACCTATAGTTCAGGAATACATATCAGTTTTTTAAAAATTCCTGCCGTGGAATTTTTTAAATATATCAAGAAAATTAACAAAAAAGGGGTCTAAAAATCGTATTTTACGTTGACGTCAATGTATTTTCGCTCTCAAAATTGACGATTTTGAAGGCCGATATCTAGAAAACAAGCTCGGAACGGTATCAATTTCTTTTCATTTTCGTTTGTAGGACATCAAAATACACCTACATGCAAAAAATAAAAAAATTCTACCGTGAAGTCAATTACGTACATCTGGCTTTAAGTAACACTAGCTTTGTTTGACCTAAAACATCCACAAATTTTCATCTTGAAGTGGGTGTCAATTTTTTTCGACTCATTTTACAGCCCTACCCCCTAACTTGAAAAGTCGGAAAAAATCAATATTTATAAATGTGTCAAAACCATATTTGTAGATTCAAACTTTGTTTTTGTATTTTCACACAACATAGAACTTGTTCATATTTTTCGAATAAAAGAATAAAAAGTATAGGGTAGTGTATATATAAGAGAGAACCAACAACTTGAAAACCGCCATTTTTAAGCCTTTTCGGCTGTCTTATTTCTTACACCCTATTCATAAAACCACCCAAAATCTTAAAACTAGCACACCAAAGATAGAAATACTGATAAAGAGGACCTTGTTTATACATCTACTTCTGCTAAAATAAACATCAAATCAGTGCAAGTAATTTGAAGTTGTGTAATATTCAAGTTTAATCTACCCTACCCCCTAAATTTTGCTGACATTTAAAATTTTCTAAAAAGTTGCAGAAAATGGGGTGAAAAAATGAAGTTCCTTAGATTGACAATTTTCATGACTCGTTCCATGCATATCATCAATATGTATTCAAATATAAAATATTAGGAAAAAATCTGCAACCATTTACGAGATATTCAACAAAATAAAAACCGGAAGTTCCGAAATGTCAAATGTTGGCAGCGAACATCCTTAATTGTGTGTAATCACCTGATCGGACAGGATCGGACAAATCGGACCTAAATTTCCCTTTTATTTATGAATTTCATATGCTTTCACTTAAATATTTCATATCATATCATCATACAAAACATTCGCAGTGTCCAGGCTCCAGGACCGAAAATCCACGTCTCCAAAGCTCCACTACATACTGGAGGAAAACCTACCACCCATTGATTTGTTTAGTTTCTCTTTAGTCATGTTAGTAGGGAAAGAGATTTAATACCGTGTAATTGATTGATGTTTTTCAATCATTTCGATGCTTGCTGATGATAGAAAAATTTAAAATGGTCGAATGAATATTGTGTAGTTTTGACTTTTGAGTCTGCTTTGGATAGTTTGGCATGGTTGTGTATATTTGGTACTTTGGAATCTTCAAATTCGAACTTAGTAGCTAGTTGCCAAATTAGTTACTCTAAATTGGAAAAGAACATTTGTGATCACCCAAAATGTTGATCAAGGGGCTAAACTGTTTCTCTGGCTGAACACTCAAAATTATTGCTAGAATAAGTCTGAACATCAATGAAAATTTAGGTTCGATCCGGTGATTACGTCCGATCTGGTGATTGCATGCACCCACGATTACATGGACTCGTATAAATAATAATTAACATGTACCTGATAATCAGCGCTTTACAAATAGCAATTGTTGTGGTATGGCGCAATGTATAAATGAATGTTAATAAAATATTTAAATATCAACAAACACACCCCAAAACTTCGCAAGTTCGGAGCACGATAAATCTTTGAAATTGCATTTGAACAAATAATCACAAATGGCGGAAGATTTAAGGGTGTATATGAGTGAGCATCTGTCTAAAGAGAGGCATATAATTAATGAGAAAAAGTTACCTTATGACAAAGTTGTTAATTAAAACAGTTTTAATGGGCTTGTGACTACTTTTGGCGAAATGTATGATCGCAGTGTAAAGGGAGCCAGAAAAAAAAAATCCACTTTTCTGTTAAACTTTCATTTGCATTGTGGAAAAACACTTCTTGACATTTTCAAAGAAAATGCAAATTAGAGAATATAATTATGTGGCAAGGTGAAATGTGCGATTTGCTCGCGATTTTCAAATTTACTGTGCAATGATTTTTATTCTCTGAGAAACAGATCAAGTCAGCAATCGAAACAACAGTCCAGAAAGATACAACGGGAAAGAGACTGAAGATGAATGCATGATTATTAAAACAAGAAAATGAGAGCAGACTGCTTGCTCTTGAAAGTGGATGTTAAGATATCCATCCTTGCCACGGCAGTTTTAGCAATACCTTAATTTTCTTCTAAAAGAATTAAATTGCAGTGCATTTCTATGCTACGTTTTGGATTTATGATAACTGCCTTGACACAGCATACGTACAGTATTAATGAAATTGATCTAATCACAGGATCAATTATCGCCAATTTTATGCCTGCTGTGCGATACAGATGGCGCTACAGAGGTGTGATTTACCTTTCTCACCCATCAGACAAGCATATCCCTTTGTGTGCCTGTCCGGGATATTTCTGTCTCAGTACTAGTAGATTTTAGCTGTCTCAAAATGCCAATCATTTCTGTATTCATTATTTAGCCTATAGAAATGTACATCTTCATGTGTACTTCCATATAAGGAAATGATAAGCTAGGTGTCAACTGTCAGTGATAAAAATAGACTTGGAGAATGTTAATTTCAGGAAGTTTACAGGAGTATTGTAGTCTGCTGCTTTGATAAAAATCTCAAAATTTAATTTTGCTGAGAATTTTATGCACAAAACAAAATGCTGATTGAATGTTTTTGTAAGGTTACTGCATATACAAAATTATGTTTTTTTTCATTTGGTTAATTTGCATATTGTTTCATATAAAAACAAAATGGCTGCCTGAATAGCACTTGTAGCCTATTCAGAGTCCAAATGCTTGAAGTGATGGGTGAGAAAAATAATCAATGATGGTGCTGAGGCCTCAACACGGAAATCTCAGGCTCGTTTTCAGATTATTCGAGTCTCATCCTCGGCAGAGCCTCGGATGAGACTTGAATAATCTGAAAACTTGCCTGAGATTCCCTTGTCTCGGCCTCAACCCCATCATAGATTCTTATAATCCCATGAGTCGTTTCTATTTATAGCACAACCATTTCAGCTCTGCTACATGTATGTCATCACATTATTGGTATCGGGAAAATTAGTAGTGTGCCTTTCCAATACCTATTATCAGTAGATGCAGACTTTCTCCTTTTCACTTTTGCCATGGCTGAATTATGAATGGAGAAAAAAGGTTTTCGTTGCCTGTGACAAAGTTTCTAAAAGACTTGTATCAGACCTCTACGGAGATGCTAGGGTTTCCCATGTCAGTCATTCACTTGGTAAATAAGTTTGCCCATGGGTCAGTTTGCCCTGAGCCCTTTTGTCCTCCAATGGTAGTTTTGAATCTATTTGATGGAATTTTATTTTGTCCTTGCTTTTTCATTAGTCCCACAGGCTCATAAGTTTTTTTTTTGTCTACAGATATGCAATACACAAATTACACATTATTGTAAGGTTTTTGGCCTACAGATATGCAATACACATTATTGCAAGTTATTTTTCCTAAAGATATGCGATACACATTATTGTAAGGTTTTTTATTGCCTACAGATATGCAATACATATTATTGTAAGGTTTTTGGCCTACAGATATGCAATACACATTATTGTAAGGTTTTTGGCCTACAGATATGCAATACACATTATTGTAAGGTGTTTGGCCCATAGATATGCAATACACATTATTGTAAGGTGTTTGGCCCACAGATATGCAATACACATTATTGTAAGGTTTTTGGCCTACAGATGTGCAATACATATTATTGTAAGGTTTTTGGCCTACAAATATGCAATACACATTATTGTAAGGTGTTTGGCCCATAGATATGCAATACACATTATTGTAAGGTGTTTAGCCCACAGATATGCAATACACATTATTGTAAGGTTTTTGGCCTACAGATATGCAATACACATTATTGTAAGGCTTTTGGCCTACAGATATGCAATACACATTATTGTAAGGTGTTTGGCCTACAGATATGCAATACACATTATTGTAAGGTTTTTGACCTACAGATATGCAATACACATTATTGTAAGGTTTTTGGCCTACAGATATGCAATACACATTATTGTAAGGTGTTTGGCACACAGATATGCAATACACATTATTGTAAGTTTTTTGGCCTACAGATATGCAATACACATTATTGTAAAGCCCCGTTTACACATTCACGATTTTTGGCTACGGTGCCGCTACGATTCGCCACGATTTGTAAAATCGTCGTATACCGTGGTGTACCGTGGTCATTCGTAGTAGAACCGTAGTGAATCGTGGTGAATCTTGATGAATCGTGATGATTCGGGAAACTCTACGGCAGCGCTACGGAAGTTTTAAACTGTTTAAAACATTCGTGGCGTACCGTGGCGAATCGTGGTGGTAAATGGGCGTGGCCTAATTCGTAGCGCAACCGTAGCGGAATCTTGCTTATTCGTACTGACACCGTAGCTATATTCGTGGCTATTCGTGAGAGATCGTAGCCAATCGTGGAGCTCCGTAGCGAAACCGTGGAATCTTTTACACCACGAACTCTCACGATTCACCACGAATTGTGTACGGTTGTCCTACGAATCATCCACGGTTTCGCTACGGAGCTCCACGATTGGCCACGACGGCTACCGCCGTCAATCGTACTAATACCGTATCGAACCGTACAAGCACCGTGAGCATTCGTTGTGCCATCGTGGTTAATCCTCATTGACCGTAGCGTTGCCGTCATGAATCGTCATTAATTCGTAGCGATACCTTACAGACACTGTACTAAGATCGTGGACATTCTTACTAGAATCGTAGAGATACTGAATATTTCCACTTTTCGCCACGATTCACCACGATCCATCCCGATTTTTCTGACCATGAGAAATCGGGGTGAATCGTGGTGAATCGTAGAGAAAATCGTGAATGTGTAAACAGGGCTTGAGGTTTTTGGCCTACAGATATGCAATACACATTATTGTAAGTGTTTGGCCTACAGATATGCAATACACATTATTGTAAGGTTTTTGGGCTACAGATATGCAATACACATTATTGTAAGGTTTTTGGCCTACAGATATGCAATACACATTATTGTAAGGTTTTTGGCCCATAGATATGCAATACACATTATTGTAAGGTTTTTGGCCTACAGATATGCAATACACATTATTGTAAGGTTTTTGGTCTAAAGATATGCAATACTCATTATTGTAAGGTTTTTGGCCTACAGATATGCAATACACATTGACATGTTGTACTTATTTCATTTAACTTAGTCAGAAGAAGCAAATTTAAGACTATACAAGTACTATGAAAAGAATACAATTATCATAAAAATGCTAAGTACATGCAGAATGGTAGTGGAAACTCTGGCACTTGGTTACGTTCAGTGTAAGTGTTTTTGACATTATTTTCAGTCACAATGGACGTTGACCCAAGTGATTTCTCTGACCTCCAGCAGCAGGCTCTGCAGCTGACCGCCGACATGGAGAGCGGTACAGACCTGCCCCGGGTGGAGAGAAACCTCTCACAGATCCTAGAGGCCGGCCAGAGGCTGCTCGCTAAAGTTGGACCTGTCAGTCAAGATGCTTCCGATGTGAAGGCGTAAGTTTTTACTTAACTAAATGAGCCGCCTCGTGGGAAAACCAGCAGTGTGGTTTCCGAACAGGTCCGACAGAAACCGATCTGTACAAGCACAGAAAATAGCTACAAGCTTGAAATTTTGGAGTTAAGTAGAGGAGAAATTGTACTATGCGAGTAGCAAAAACAAAGGCGCTGATCATTACTGCGAAGCTGATCTGCGCCTTTGTTTTTGCCTACGCAGATTGTTGGTTTTCCCATGTGGTGGCTCAAATGTTTGACACTGTTTCTGTCTACTTCACTTGAAAACATGAAGGTTTGGATATGTTCTCACCCACCAGACAAGCATATCCCTTTGTGTGCCTGTCTGGGATATTTCTGTCTCAGTACTAGTACAATTTTAGCTGTCTCAAAATGTCAATCATTTCTGTATATAGCTAATAGAAATGTACACCTCATGCTTACTTCCTTATAAGGAAGTGATGAGCTAGGTGTCAACTGTCAGAGACAAAAATAGCCTAGCAGGTGTTAATTTCAGGAAGATATCAAGAGTAATTGTAGTCTGCTGCTCTCATAAAAATCTAAAAATTTAATTTTGCCGGGAATTTTGTGAATAAAACAAAATGATGATTTAATATTTTTGTAAGGTGAGTGCAAATACAAAATTATTTTTATTTGTTTCACTGGCTAATTTGCATATTGTTTTATGTCCAAACAAAATGGCTACCTGAACAGAACTTGAAGCCTAGTTTTAAAAGGTGGGTGAGAAAAATAATCAATGATGGTGTTGAAGCCTCAACAAGGAAATCTCAGGCTCGTTTTCAGATTATTCGAGTCTCATCCTCGGCAGAGCCTCGGATGAGACTTGAATAATCTGAAAACTTGCCTGAGATTTCCTTGTCTCGGCCTCAACCCCATCATAGATTCTTTTATTCTCGTCTTGAGAAGTAAAATTCAAATTGAGAATTTTGAGTTGATCAAAACTATATCAGCTTGCATTACCAAAATGTCAACCCATAAGTAAATGCTATCTAAAACCTACACTATATGACTCAAACTATATATGAGCCGCGTCGTGAGAAAACCAGATTTTTGCCTATGCGAAAACAAAAGCCCAGATCAGCTTTGCAGTAACTGCGAAGCTGATCTGCGCCTTTGTTTTTGCTCCGCAGATAACTTACACTTTCTCTTCTTCTTAAATCTGAAATATCAAGCTTCTAGCCTGCTTCTGTGACTGAACAGGTCGGTTTGTGTCAGACCTGGTCGGAAAACCCCGAAGACCGATTTTCTCGTGACGCGGCTCATATGATTCAGTCCTGCACAAAAACAAAACTCAGACATTTTCACATGACAAATTTTTGTGGTCAGACAATCAGACACATTCTTAGAAATACTACATTTATATCTGTCAGCCGACAGTTGTGCTGTCACATTATTTTCCATTCCAAAAAAATATAAATTAAAATTGAATGTCTGAGTAAAAGCAATGCCTACTATACTGTTTTTGTAATTTTAGATCTATTTTACTGGGCTCTAAAGGTTATGACGTACCTAAGATTTCTCAGAAACTGGAAGGTCTAAGTGCAGTGAAGACATTTGAACCTCTAGAGCCTGTCAGAGATACGGATATACAGGTTAGTTTCCATAGAAATGAGGTTGCCTGGACGATCCTGGACCAGAAGGTGATAAATATATATGTACGCGAGAATTTCTAATTAAATTTGGGGCTAGAGGTTTACTAGCTTGATAGCTAAAAAACACTGAAAGTTACTGGTCAGAGAAGACTACAGTTATGTGCAGTTTGTCGGTGTCATGAAGCAGGGAGCCAGGGATACAGTTTTGTGGTTGTGCACCTGCTGGTTTTGTATAATTGATAACCCAGCTCCTCCAAGCCAGTGCTATTTCGGGTCTTCATTAACCTGTGCTAAATACATGCTTATCTTCAGTGTTGATCCTAGAAGAGACAAATATACATGTATTTGAATAAAACACAAATTGTTTTGACACATTTACATTTAATGATTTGTAGGGATTTCTGAGGAATGAGAGAGAGAATGCCCTACTAGCAGTGATAGAACAGACCAGACGAAATGTAAGTAACAGTTAACTGAAGGTACAGATACACATACATTTGTACGAAAGTTAACTTTAAACAGTTTGATTTGAAACAAAATAATTATGATTGATTAGATCAAGCTGTTGGATCACAACATTTTTACCACCTGGTTATATAAATGATAAATGTGTCAACTTCCAAAATTGTAAGCATCTGGCCTTTAGCTGATAGACCGGTACATATTATATGCAGTGTTTTCCCTCGGGATTTATTTTTAGGGGACACATGTCCCCCTGCTTTTGCAAAATGGGGGACACCTGGATGATTTTAGGGGACAAAATCTTTCAAAAAGTTGCAGTTGATCTCAAAACTTGTTCCTTGTCTAAAAGTCAAGTGAGGTATTTATTATTCACAACATATCAATAATTGGGGTTGTCCTGACCTGTTTAACAGCTGAACAAATGTCACTATACAAGCCAGTTTAATCAACAAAACGAAGCCAGGAAAATTTAGCAAGCCATTCCTGTCGGAAACTTTTTATAGATGATAGCCTTTTCATGTTCCTGTTTCTCTGCACCTGGGGACATCGAAATCCGCTTTTCTGGTGACACAGAAGCCGCTGACTCGCTAGTTTCAGTCAGAATTTCAGTCTGAGTTAAAAAAAATCTGTCATCGGACGAAAGTGAGCTGCCATGTTAAAGAAAGAAAGAAAGTTGACTGGGTTTATCGCAATTACGATATAAACATCTTCATAGTAGAGCAAACCAGTCAGAAAGTCAATAAGACGCTCTGTATAAGATCGACTACAGAAACTAATAGGCAAAACTAGCGTCCGATAGGTGTGACTAAAACGGGTAACCGCGACGAGAAAACCGGACCAAAATTACCGAGACGTTTCAACCCGACAAAAGTTGCGCCAAGCATGGCGCACCTGGGTATATTGTGGGGGACATTCAGCTCAAAGTTGCGTCAAAACGCGCATTTTTGTGCGCCAGGGAAAACACTGTTATATGTGTCTTAACCAGTAGGATATTTGGGGAAAAGGTTTTCTTGTTATGCTGTTAAGAGGCTTATTTTTCAGACATTCGAAGAGACAGAGAGGCGTCACTGGGAGTGTATGGAGAATGAATGGGAGAGAGAAAAACAGAAGATACTGAACACATTGCTGGGGTCAGGACAGGATACTATAGACTTTCAACCTGATACAGAGGTATATAATAATGCAAAATGAGCTTTCAAATAGTAAATTTACAAAGTGATTTGCTCTAAAATTTAGGCATATCGGACAATAAGGAGATGGAATAGAGCTTAGTCATGACACAGAGATGAGACTGTGTCTGTAGATGCAGTCTGTAGATTTATCAAGAACTGTCTATATGAAATCTTGTATCATTGCAACAACATTTGACTAGTTGTGTAAACAGAAGAAACGGGAGAGAAAACCTTATCTGTCGTAGCGCAAAAAGAGTCTGGCCTTGTCAAAACAAACAAACTCTATTTCATCAAGACTTGTAATGCCCTTGCAACAAATAAGACAAGGTTAGACAGGACTACTATGGGGAAGCTTACTGTTTTCAGAGTTTCTGTAAAGCTGAAAGAAAGTGCAGTGATCGCAAAGCCGGAGTCAAATTTACCTTTTGTTTTCAGAGTTTCCTGACAGATACTACAATTATGCAGGGTAGAAGCAACCTGGACAATGTAGAAATAGCTTATGCCAGACAGGTAATTAACCTGAACACTGTCAAGTCATCAATTTTTATGATCAATGATAAAACTTATGCTATGGATACCACAAAAGTGAAGAAATCAAGTGATTTATTCATCTCAAAGCTGAATTGTTGTCCTTTAAAATCTCTTAAGTTTCTGGACTTACAAATTAGGTATACTCTTGCACAATTGGTAGTGTGCTCAATTTGTATTTAAGCAGGCCCGCAATTGATCTTCATGTCTGACTTATTTCTGTCGT
The DNA here is from genome assembly GCA_964017185.1 of Rugalucina vietnamica. NCBI lineage: Eukaryota > Metazoa > Mollusca > Bivalvia > Lucinida > Lucinidae > Rugalucina > Rugalucina vietnamica. The sequence continues at coordinate 7,143,440 of OZ024877.1, read as the reverse complement.
AAAGATTTGGACATGAAAATACTTCTATGGTTACTCTTACAATTCCTCAGATTCCAGGAGAAATACACTTTGTCAGTTAGTGGTGAAAGAAATGTGCACTATACTAGTAATCTGGCGATTGTTACATTACCTAATAGCTCTGTCACACATTCTATGAGAATTTCGATACGCTGAGGTCCGAGTCCTATTTTGTTAGAGCGACATATGTACCACGTACATGTGACGTTCCTGCTACATTCCCGTGGCGTATCAGTGACATATCTGTATTTGTATGGAATTTCACTGTCGTATGTACAGCGTATTAAGGCGTATGTGCTACGTACGTGTGGTGTATGTATGGCGTATGGATTGTACGCGTGATGTATCTACAGCGTATGCTCTATGTTCCATTCTTATTGTTCTGTACCAATTGCTTTTTAATACCTATGGGAACAAACGGTTGTGTTCACTTTGTTCATGCAATTAGCACATTACAGTTATCAATTATCAGAGGTCGAAGATGCCACTGGAGAAATCTAGATAATCTAAATTAACACTGAAGAAAAAACCTGAGGTGGGGGCTCCCCATCCTGGTCGTAAAATGACATGAACAAAGACAGAGGCTACACCAAGCGTAGCCCTAAAAGAGCCCTGCACAGCATCCTGAACCATGACATACATCTGATCCATGACTTCGGAAAAACGAAAACATTTATATAGAAGCAAAAAGATTCTCTTGGAAGACCACCAAATATTCCGAATACTCCTAATACGTCACACATACTCCACAGCAGCAAAACATATGTAGCACATATGCCATTGATACGCGAGTTGCGCCACATGAACGTCGCTGATACGCTGTAGATATGAAAAGAGAGTTGAGGATACACCACACATACATCACACATACGTAGCAGATATGAAAGGACGCTGTACATATGCACCGTGACGTGGCATCTTAACGTTGCTTTCCAATGTACCACGTATGTGTGACGTATGTACGGCGTATCGGACCTGCTACATACGTGCTACGAATTTAGCACCTCGGTAATGAGGAGTATGAGCTACGTATCCAGGAGTATGAGCTATGTATGCTCACGTAAGTATGACATACGCGTGACATACCTTTCGTATCTTGATATGCCATAGATACGTGAGTCGATACACAATAGTGTGACAGCGGTTTACCATAGATGTAAAGCAATAAAACAAGTAACAAAATCTTCTATGATACTAGTTGGCCAATGAAATCTCTACAGGAAGAGGTGGGGGACCAAGACAGGTCACATGACCAAAATAACAGAAAATGTAGGAATTGTAGGAGTTGAAGTTTTATGCATGTCCATGTATGTTAAAATGATACAAAATTAGTTTTCCTCCAGGTGTATGCGTACAATGAGAAGATTCTACAAGGCAGTATTCAACCCAGTCTGGTTGATATGTTTATAGACAAGGCTAACAGTTTTGATGATAAGGTAGGTATTTTCTTCTTCATTATTCAGATGGGTTTATTGTGGCTGTTAGATGTTTTATGCATTGAGGCAGAGCTTTTTTAAAATGTTTCCATGTTTTTGTGGCTCAGTTTTGTTTTGATTATTCCCCTCAGTGTAAATTTTATGTATTCTTAATTCATTCCATGGCAAATCGCCTTTAGAATTACAAAGAAAAATCTTGTAAAGCGAATAGCTGAAGCAGTATTTGTACTAAATAAAGCTAAATGTGATGGACAGTGCTTTAGATTTCATGTTTGATTCTGTGTATCAGAAAACTGTTTCAATTAGATTGGGCAAAAAATCATCGCAAGAGTCATTCTTTCCTACAACTGACTTGCTAGAGAAGGCTATTTGTCAAAACTAGTGAAGTCCTGACATAACATCAGCTATTTATGAAAATATAGCAAAGTCTCTATGAAGATGTTGAAATATGTCTTTTTATACCCCCCGCTATAACGAAGTTATAAGGGGGGGTATACTGTTTTCACGTTGTCCGTCCCGTCCGTAACACTTTGTTTCCTTAATATCTTGAAGCCCCTTAGCCGGAATTTCATGAAACCTTGCACACACATACATATTGATGGGGCAAATATTATGATAAAACATAAGGGGCTAGGGGCCAGTTCTGTGAGAGTTATTTCCCTTTGTAATTCTTAATGGCTGTGTTTATATGCATATTCTTTAATATCTTGAAGCCCCTTAGCGGGAATTTGATGAAACCTTGCACACACATACATATTGATGTGGCAAATATTATGATAAAACATAAGGGGCTAGGGGCCAGTTCTGTGAGAGTTATTTCCCTTTGTAATTCTTAATGGCTGTGTTTATATGCATATGTATAGTGCCTTCATGGGCCGATCAACTCCTACCACAGTTTTCCATGAATAACTCTGAAACTTTACCAATACAATGGTGACATGTTTGACATTTGCATGAAGTAGTTTGATAGTGAAAAAATAATTTTTGACAAAATTACAACTGAGAGAACATAGACAATTTTTCATGAGCATTTTCTATTACAGGGGATGTGCATGTGCCATGGTAGTGGCTATACAGGCCGATCAACTCCTACCACAGTTTTTGCTGGAGCCATTTGATACTTTGCCATCACGATACAGACACACTGGACATGTGCATGAAGAAATATTATTTTGGAAAAATAATTTTTAACAAATTTGCAGCTTTGTGAACTTAGACAATTTTTGTGCATTGTTTCCAACATGGTTTCCATGGTAGTGCCTTTACGGCCTGATCAACTCCTACCACATTTTTTGCTGGAGCCATTTGATACTTTGCCATCACGATACAGACACACTGGACATGTGCATGAAGAAATATTATTTTGGAAAAATAATTTTTAACAAGTTTGCAGCTTTGTGAACTTAGACAATTTTTGTGCATTGTTTCCAACATGGGTTCTATGGTAGTGCCTATACGGGCCGATCAACTCCTACCACAGTTTTTGCTGGAGCAATTTGATACTTTGCCATCACGATACAGACACACTGGACATGTGCATGAAGAAATATTATTTTGGAAAAATAATTTTTAAAAAATTTGCAGCTTTGTGAACTTAGACAATTTTTGTGCATTGTTTCCAACTTGGGTTCCATGGTAGTGCCTATACGGGCCGATCAACTCCTACCACAGTTTTTGCTGGAGCTATTTGATACTTTACCTTCACAATACAGACACACTGGACATGTGCATGAAGACATATTATATTGAAAAAAAATATTTTTGACAAAATTTCAGCTGTTTGAACTTAGACAATTTTTTGTGCAAGTTTTCAACATTTATTCTAAGGTGTGCAGATATGGGCTGATCAACTCCTACCACAGTTTTTCTTAGATTTTTTTGATATTATGCCTACATAATGTACACCCATTGGACATTTGCATGAAGAAATATTATTGCAAAAAAAATAATTTTTGACAAAATGACATCTAAGAGAACTTAGACAACTTTTTTTTTTTTTTACAGGTAAGGGCATTCATGGGCCGATCAACTCCTACCACAATTTTTGATGGAACAATTTCATATTGTGCCTACATGATGTACACCCATTGGACATTTGCATGAAGAAATTTTATTGCAAAAAAAAACAAAAAACAATTTTTGACAAAATGACACCTATGAGTGCTTAGACAATTTTTCTTCTTTTTGTTTACAGGTAAGGGCATTCACGGGCCGATCAACTCCTACCACAGTTTTTGATGGAACAATTTCATATCGTGCCTACATGATGTACACCCATTGGACATTTGCGCGAAGAAATTTTATTGCAAAAAAATAATTTTTGACATAATGACACCTATGAGTACTTAGACAATTTTTCTTCTTTTTGTGTACAGGTAAGGGCATTCACGGGCCAATCAACTCCTACCACAGTTTTTGATGAAACAATTTCATATCGTGCCTACATGATGTACACCCATTGGACATTTGCATGAAGAAATTTTATTGCGAAAATTTTTTTTTTGACAAAATGACACCTATGAGAACTTAGACAATTTTTCTTCTTTTTGTTTACAGGTAAGGGCATTCACGGGCCGATCAACTCCTACCACAGTTTTTGATGGAACAATTTCATATCGTGCCTACATGATGTACACCCATTGGACATTTGCATGAAGAAATTTTATTGCGAAAAAATAATTTTTGACAAAATGACACCTATGAGAACTTAGACAATTTTTCTTCTTTTTGTGTACAGGTAAGGGCATTCACGGGCCGATCAACTCCTACCACAGTTTTTGATGAAACAATTTCATATCGTGCCTACATGATGTACACCCATTGGACATTTGTATGAAGAAATTTTATTGCGAAAAAATAATTTTTGACAAAATGACACCTATGAGAACTTAGACATTTTTTCTTCTTTTTGTTTACAGGTAAGGGCATTCACAGCAGGGGGTATCTAATAAGCCTTGCTTATTGTCAATTCTTATTATAATAGAATATTGCAAAATTTTCATTTTGTTTTTGTTCCATTTTTCTCAATATTTTTAATGGGGGTTTGAGAAAAGGAAGAAAAAGTTCTAAAACACCAGGAATTTTTCATAAATTCAAGCGTCTGACTGACAATCAGCCAGGCTAAACAATAACTCTTGCTGAATTAATCTAATTATATTTCCAGCATGTGAAAGAGTTATGGGATATGGTGAAGTGTATGATAGATATCCCACCTGTGACCAGTGGCCAATCAGCCAGACTAAACAAAAGCTCTTAATAAACTTATTGTCAGACCTAAATTTGAACCCCCTCATGAGAAAACCAACAATCTGCATATGCGAAAACAAAGACGCAGATCAGCTTCGCGGTAACCGCGAACCTGATCAGCACCTTTGTTTTCGCTACACGGATAGTACAATTCCTCCTCTTCTTAACTCCAAAATTTTAAGCTTCTAGCCTGTATGGCAACCACATTGTTGGTTTTCCCACGAGGCGGCTCATTTATTTGCAGCATGTGACAGAGTTATGGGATATGGTGAAGTGTATGATCGATATCCCTCCTGTGACCAGCGGCCAATCAGCCAGACTAAACAAAAACTCACAGAAAGCTTTTGTCAAAAATGCAAGAACTCATCTAGAACAAACGTAAGTTGTATTGAAATTATTATAAATTGAGCTGCGTCGTGAGAAAACGGGATTATTGCCTATGTGAAAACAAAGGCGCAGATCAGCTGTTCAGTAACTGCACAGCTGATCAGCGCCTGTGTTTTCGCTACTCAGATAATACAATCACTCTTCTACTTATATCCAAAAGGCCTAGGGGATTTAAGGCCTGATTTCGGCCTCATCTGTTGGTAAAAAATTGAATTTTGGAATTTCGAAGAAAAAACTATTGCAAATAGCAGGTATGGGTCCCTGCTTATAAACTCTAGCACAACTATTGCAGTCAAATTACAGATGTTGTCTTGGCAACGCTCCGAAAAGCATAGAAATACCAGTTTTTGCTATTTTCGGTCTATTTTTCACCATTCAATATAATTTTCAACTACCGGCCCACTTGACGAACAATTTCTTATTATGAAATAATTATGAAGTATCATCCAGAGATATTGTATGCAAAGTATCATTTTGTTCGTCGTGTGGGCTGGCACTTAAAAATTAAAAAATGTGTTCAGAAATGCTCAAAATTTGGCCAAAAAGTGCTGAATGTGCTCTAGCTTTGTGTCTTCTGGACGTTGCCATGGCAACTCTTGTAGGATAAATGAAGTACTTGTTTTTGTTTATAATAGAGGAGACATATGGCTATTTTAAGGAATAGGTTTCTCACCTAAATTCCAAAATTTATTTTTGTAGCAAAATCTGAGGCCAAAATCAGGCGTTAAACGCCCTAGTCCTTTCAAGCTTCTAGCCATCTTCTGTGACTATACAGGCTGGTTTGTGTCCTACCTTGTCGGAAACCCCGAAGACCGTTTTCTCACGTTGCGGCTCAGTTTTTGTGTAAGCCTCTACATGTTTTTATGCCATTGTATACAGCCAAATGTGCGGTTCTGCCTGTTGACATCCTGGTGGTCTAGTGGTAGAGTGTAAGAGCCCAAATGGAGAGGTCCTGAGTTTGATCCCCACAAGTATTGGGTTGTGTCCTTGAGCAAGACACATTTCCTCCCAGGTAAAGATTGTTCCATCCCAACATGACTGAAAAATTGTTGACTGGAATGTTCAGCTTCAATATAAACAAGTGTCAGTATTGAATAGGAAATCAATTTTGATTGTGTCTTTATTGTAGGTATAAAAAGTTTATAACTAATCAGATATCAGGGAACCTCCAACAGGCCCAGTTGGGTGGTATACCAGGTACCTACAGCCTAGTCAGGAGCTACCTGAATGTTAGACAGTCAACACTGCCCAGGGGATTAGAGGTAGGAACAAGAACTAATCACACAATCTGATGTTGTGGAAATCTAAATTATCTTCCTTAACCCATATATGACGAATGGACTTGATGACCAGGACCCAAAATTACAATCCTCCCTTAAAGTTAAGGAAGACCTTAGTTAAGGTGGCGAATTTCAGCATCTCAAAAGATGCATCTGAAACATACTGAAATCAAACTTTTCGATTTTTTCCTGTAAATGACATTTTATTTGATACATCTGAATATTTTCGTGAAAGCAGTTATTGATTATAACGGTAAAATATCAAGTCAAAATTTGCCACCTTAACTAAGGTAGGCCTTCACCTTAAGGAAGCATTGTAATTCTAGGCCCAGTTATCATTTGGATGTCCACTTTCATTTTGAGGGACATCAGGAGTGATTTTGTATTTTTAACTCATTTTTCGATAAAATCTCTAAGCAAACAGAATAGCCCCAGATGGGACGCCGCATTCTGTGGCGTCACATCTGGGGCTATTCTATTTGCATATATGTCCCATAAAAAGGATGCCAGGCTTAAGCAGTGCTGTGGGTAAGTCGTGTGCCTTAGGATCGTAACTTGTCTTCAGATGGATTAGGCCACATCTGATTCATAAAAATTTAGTTTAAGAAATTATTGGTTGAAAGTCAGGTTCTAGGGCAAAATGTCTAGGAGTGTAGTAAGAAAAGAAGGTCTAGGAATTGTTACAACTGAATTTAAAATCCCAACCTGGAATCCTACTTCATACACACAATGTCCATAACAAGGCAAAGACTAAGTTTCGTAAAGTAATGGCTTTTACTGTCCCGACATGACTGAAATTTTTTTTGACTTGGATGTGAAACAGCAATTCAAGCAAAGTTACTGACAGAGAAAACTAAATATTTTCAGGATGGTTTGGTAGAGGGTCATCCAACATGGGCTATGATCTACTATTGTCTCAGATGTGGGGATCTTAATGCTGCTCAACAGGTCGTCAGGAAAACTGGGTAAAACATATACCTAAACATACAAACTCTTTGAAAGGAACTTCTAACGTCATAACAGTTTCAAGTTTTGGTTTAAGATAATGCTAACTTTGAAAGATATAAATAATTAGATAGTCATGTGATACAAAGACTTGAACTTGTGATCATTTCAGACAAAAGTTTGTCAACAATGGATTATTGTTTTAGGCAACAACTGGGTGATTTTCCAACATTTCTACAAGAATACATCAGCAATACAGACCACAGGTATTGTATATGATCTCTCTAGTGTACTATGTCTTAAGGCCCTTTAGCTAACAGGTACCTGCTATGAATATCCTATGTTTAATAGATGCTATGTGCAGTTTGTCTTAAGTCAGGATGAAAATTAAAGTTTATAACTTTGCATCTGATAATGCTTTTTTGCAGAAGTTTTTTTGTGTGGAGGATGACAGGAAAGTTATTTTCATGTCAAAATCTTGATCTGAGTTTGTCCTAGTAGGACCTGCAAAAAATTTAAATTCGGTTAGCAGATAAAGTTTCAATGGCCAAAATGAATTTTGAATAGGGATTTTGCATTGGCAAGGGAGATAATAATCCATGATCATGAAAATGTTTACTTTTCGGAAAAAAAAATTTACTTGTTCATGAAGATTTTGTCTCAGATAAGTCATTTGTAACTAAGGGTGTAACGGTATACCGATAAATCGGTAAATTGCGGTGTAATTTTTCCAATATAATATACCGGTACGGAAAATTAGAATACCGGTATATTGTTCTGCAATGGCGCCCTCGTAGTTTAAACTTCAAACAAAGCTGCATGGATCGAAATAAACGGATTCCTGACTAAGCGGTTAACGTTGAGCATGGTATAGTACAATCAAATAGGCAGTCAGGCAACAGAAACAGAGCTCTCCCGCTCCGGGTCTCGCATTTGTTGACGTGGTTTCCAAGGAAAGGACAGATATCGTAGTAATGAATTGTCATTTTTGCGCTTCATCAGTAAACTAGGCCTATTCCGATGAGAAAATGCATGGGTACCGAAACGCATGTAAAATCTTGATAGGTTTGAATACTAAACGGCTGATGTCTCCCATTATAATGTTTTGGTTGGAAAAAATATTGTTTAAATGAAATTTTCGCCGGAAATGAGTATGTCATAGCAAATATCATCCTTATAATGAGTTCTGGTGTTGAAAAAACGGGACATTAAGGGACTGATAGATAATGTTTCAGTGACCAACTTTATTTGCAATACGTATTCAATACGCATTGCGATATGGATTTCCCGCACTGCAATATATATTGCGATACGGTTTTAGTGGGCGATACTCTCCCCTATTTGTAACATTTTATAATGATTTTGACCAATCATAATGAAATACCAAGAATTTCAATTTTTTTTTTTGAAAATATTTGCCTCTCTTTCATGATCTTTTTGTACAGAAAATCCCTATTCAAAAATGTTTTTGACCAAACTTTTTTTTATTTGTCAGCCAATTTTCAAAATGTTTGCTGCATATTTTGCAACAAACTAAATGCTCAATTGTGCAAAGAAAATATTTCATCTAGATTTAAACAGTTGCAAAATATCTGCGAAAAAACAATATCAGACATTAGGAAACTCACTTTTTTTTAGTCACCAACATGACAAGCATGTACTGGCCAGGATCAAACCCACAATATCATGATTGCTGAGCAAATACACTATCTATTTGACCACCAGACTGCTTCAAAGGCACTTTTTGATTAGTCTGCACTGGTTGCCAATCCACGTATATCTTCTTACATCTGTATAGCAGTGATTTTTTACTTGTCTACAAATAGAGCAAAACATGGTACTTACTTTAAAAGGTTTGGGAAAAAACTCAGATTACGATATTTCAAGATAGCTTTCTTTGAAAATATAAGTCAAAATAGATGAGTCAATGAAAAAAATTTAAGACAAAAACACTATGTAAACAATAGAGTATATTTGTGGTATTTTTGCAATAAGTATCTTCTGTGACCTGTTTCAGATTAAGTCCAGGCAGTGATACCAAGATACATCTACATTACAGAAGGGTTGTCAAACAGTGTCCTGACCCTTATAAAAGGTATCTAAATGTTGAAAGATGTAAAACCTTGTTGTAATGGAGAAACATTTGCAAAAATGTTGACAGGATTGTGCATGTGATTTTAATCTGCAATGGTGTCCCAATATTTATATCCCAATGTATTTCATTTTCATGGGTTTGAGGTCAGCGGTTTATGCATCTATATATTATTTGAATGTCACTGTGTAAATTACAGATAATTCACTGCAAACGAAATTCTGTGCAAATAATTGTGTTTTTGTGATGTCATAAGCAAACTTAAATGTCTGCTGAGTATGTAAGCATTAGAAGCAAACTTATTTTACTATACTGTGAATTATCTTTGATTAAAGCATCAAGCAGATGTGATAATTAGCTCACCTGAGCCGTCAGGCTCACAAGGTGAGCTTATAGGATGGCCATGATCCGGCGTCCGTCCGTCCGTCCATCGTCTGTCCGTCCGTCGTCCACCATTTTCAAAGATCTTCTTTTCTGAAACCGCTTGGCCAATCAAAGCCAAATTTTACATGAAGCATCTATGGGAAGGGGGAACCAATGTGTATATAAATAATCCAGGTCACATGACCAAGATGGCCGCCATGCCCATATATGGTAAAAACCCTTCAAAAATCTTCTTCTCCGGAACCACTGGACCGATTTCAACCAAACTTGGCATGAAGCATCGATGACTCAAGTACTACAATGTATATATAAATCATGACCTTGCGGTGACCTTGACCTATTTTACGGCAAGGTCAACATAGGTCGCCTTTGCATTTTAATGGGAAAAATTGTTAAATTGTCATTTAAAGGAAAAATCTTGCAGAAAATGAGCAGTAGGACTGAATATTAATGATTCTGAAAAAAATTGGGCACCAGGGGCTCATCCGCCCCCAGCCCGGGGCAATATACATGTATATTATCATAATATTCAAACATCTTCTTCTCTGAAACCGCTTGGCCAATCAAAGCCAAATTTTACATGAAGCATCTATGGGAAGGGGGAACCAATGTATATATAAATAATCCAGGTCACATGACCAAGATGGCCGCCATGCCCATATATGGTAAAAACCCTTCAAAAATCTTCTTCTCCAGAACCGGTGGACCGATTTCAACAAAACTTGGCATGAAGCATCGATGGCTCAAGCACTACAATGTGTATATAATTCATGACCTTTTCATGACCTTGACCTATTTTACGGCAAGGTTAACATAGGTCGCCAATGCATTTGAATGGGGAAAACTTTTAAAATGTAATCTAAAGTGAAAGTCTTGCAGGAAATGGGAAGTAGGACTGAAAATTAATGATTCTGAAAAAATAGACTTCTGGCTGAAAAAGGTCCTGCTCCCCCCCCCCTAGGGAATTTTGCAGACATAGTCTATCTTAAAGAGCAGTCTTTTCCGATTCAAATGAGAGATGTTTGCACTTTGTACGCCGGGGCGTAACGGTGTAACAGCTATTTAAAAATAACAACTGTTACCAGCTTATTATATTTGCAGTATTCTTTGATTGAGGATGAACAATAGGTTGGTTTACCATAATTCTACCATTTTTTCTGCAAGATTCTTTGAGGACAATATGTGGGATGCATAATTTTATCAAGTTGACATATATGGGTCTCTATCTGTATAACACATGTAACGTATGTAACAAAATATGCGAATTTACATTAATAAACAAATATGGTTTGCAGTAATAGTTTTTATGGAGTACAAATCTGCAAACACCAATGTGCAAGGTAAGAATTATATGTTTGTGTTATTTGCATTCAAATGAGAGATGTTCGCACTTTGTACTCCAGGGAATAACGGTGTAACGGCCATTTAAAAATAACAACTGTTACCAGCTTATTATATTTGCAGTATTCTTTGATTGGGATTGAACAATAGGTTGTTTTACCATAATTCTACCATTTGCAGCAAGATTCTTCAAGGGCAATATGTGTGATACATAATTTTATCAAGTTGACATTGATGGTTCTCAATTTGTGTAACGTATGTAACAAAAATATGTGAATTTACATTTATAAACAAATAAGGGTTTCTGTAATAGTTTTTGTGGATTACAAAGCTGCAAACACCAATGTGCAAGGTTAGAATGACAAGCTTGTGTTATTTTTATTTGCTAGATGGGCCTCAGTTGTAACGGTGTAACGCCAAGTTGTTTATATTTAGATTTCATGTAATGTTATTGTGTTACCAATACCGCATGGGGTTAATTTGACCTACAAAATTGATCATATATACGTTATGACTTATCGTAGACCACTGAACTTGGTTTCATTTTAAAGCTTCTTCACTATAGCCGTTTCATCTTAAGGTAAGTTATGCATATTATCCTATTTGCATATTTGTGAATTTTAATTTAAACATTAAAATGGCCAAAAAATCATAAAAAAAAACACTAAAATACGTCTTTCAGACCCAAGCTATCATCGTTGCACATCGTTTATACACCAGTGATACCATTTGACAATTTTATAGATGTTTTGGGTCTTTTTGAAAATTATCTCATTTGCATATTTGTCAATATTGATATAAAAAAAAACTATGAAAAGTTTGGAAAATCACGGAAAAATAACATTTATACTTACATAATTACTAGTGTCTGGCATGTCAATAGACCTAGAATGATAACAGTGGTAGCAGCTTGATGCTTTGGGCTATGCAATTTGTCTTCTAGTCTGATAAATGAATGAACTTATTTTAAGTTTAATGAATATTAATGCATTTTTTACAGACTGGAGAAGAATCACGGAAAATAGAGGGTATACCTTACAAAATGGCTTGTGTCTAGGTTACTAATAGCACTACTGTACTGAATCTGGTATCAAATGATTGCTATGACAATGATTTATAACACTGTAACCTGATGAAAACAAAAGGATTGTTCATGGTTTGTTTAGTTCTGTAATTGATCTTTCAACACCTACGCTGACAGGATAAAGTGTTAAAGCTAAGATAAAGAGCATAGTCTAAACTTAGATTAGAAGCGGATATTCCCTCCCCCATAATTAGATTAGCCATGGTTTCATATTTCAAAACATCCCAATTTTCATCTGTGGCACAGGAGTAATATATAAACCTTATTTGATAAAGGTCACTAATATTAGAATTAAACTTCATAAATAAGAGAAAATAAGAGCAAAATGAAGAGATAAACCAACAAAATCACTTATATCCCGGCTGCTCATTGCCTTAGAGAGCTTAATTGGTATCAGATATTTGCTTGGACAATGCACCATTTCCCAGTGCTCTTATATACAAATCATATCAGATTTACTTTCATGGATATTCATAAAACGTTGACAAAAATGGTAAATAGCCAAAAATTAAGGGTGTCCAGCAACAGGGACACGTGTACCTTTGCTTTAACCTCATATGTTTTGCGGTATGTACATGACAATAATTCATATATTTTGTGATAACATGAGAAGGTACAAGTAGGCAAAGATCAGGAAAAGGCGCAATCAGAAAAAGATTCCCACTCCAAAAACCGAGGTGGGAAAAAACCAAACTAACAATCAGGTACTTATACCATGAAACATATCGTAAGCCGAATGAGCAGCTATTTTCCCAATAGGTGGCCACTCAGTTACATTAACTTAACTAAAAATATGAAAACATACATAAGGCGCCAACAGCACAAAATTTTTTTTTTTAAACACCAAGACATAAAACAAAAAGAACCACCACAGAAGTATCGACTTGGAACGATCAGTAACACAAAGTTACTGGCGGGCTTAAACCGGTTTTACATGGCCATAACCTCACCCTCAACAATTCATTATTAAAGTGACCAAATAGTAACATTTGATGCCATTTTGACTACTCAACAGCTATTGATAGTGGAGATATAAGTGATTTTGTTGGTATACCCCTTCACGTTTCTGCAAATTTTCTCTATTTCTGAAATTCTTGTTGCAATTCATGAAACAAACATTCATATGATTTATTCATAACATCATATGGTTAAAGAACATTGTCTTAGCAACCGGTCGATACCAATTTCAGCTGTCTAGGTCTTCCAGTAGCCAAGATTCATCTGGTTTAATAGGGGCCCGCCTCAATTCTTCGGCGGTTAATCGCCAACATCTAATTAAACCATTATATTTTATTTATGCTCATCAAATGACTTTTTATAATAATTATTATTATTATAGAAGGATGATAGAAAATTGCCCTTGCCATTTTCAGCACTTTCAGACTTTAGCTTGCTGAAAAACATAATCATTTTGTAGGTATACCTGCTTATTTGTTATGCATTTTCTCTAATTTCTAAAGTTTTCATTAATATTCATAAAACTGAAATTCAGATGATGTATTTAGAGGACTGAGGGCATTAGTCCATTGCCGTCACATTTATTTGATACCACTTTCAGCATTCTAGGTCTATTAACAGTTCAGGTACAAACGATTTTGTAGTAATTCCCTAATTTTTCTGCATTTTTAAGAGATTTCTAAATATTTAAAAATAGTATTTATGGGGTCCAAAGACATGATTATGTCCAAAGGGTCTAACAATTATTTTTATTATCAGAACTGAATAAGATTTCTAGCTTTGTTTTACACCAAAAACTAAATTATTCATAGGGAAACGTGAAGTGTTGACACTATTTTTGAAACAGCATCATATATATCTACTGTAGACCATGTAATTCTTTATTCATACATATATGTTACATACGTTACATTCCTCATTAAGATGTCTGAGCCTACATACTTGGTGACACCCACTCAGAACTATAGTTCTCCATAAGCATGAAATATAAGCAAATAATTATTAACATTAGATACAGCCATTAGAAACGATTATTTACACGTTCTACGCAATTAGCAATACATTATTTGTCTTATGAAACTGCGGGTAGGGTTGCTAAATAAACCATTTAGTATAATATATACAGTATAGGAATTTTCCAAATTCTCCATTGAACATGGTAATGTAAAAAATCACATGTATTTGAAAAAAGCTGGAATGTGTAACTAAAAAAAACAAAAAACGATGTCACTCACAATGCTAATTTTGAAAGGATTATTTTAATATATGTTACAGACATTACACTGTAGGTGTCAGATTATTGCTCAAGCAACTTTAGTGTTGAGAATGGACATGTTTCATGCAGACTATATGGGATGGGTGAATGGAATAATAAAAATCTTATTTTTCTGACGCTAAAATTGCCATATCATTATTTTTAAAACATTATGGTAACATATGTAACATACTGTAACAGACACATGCTCCAATGTACATAAAGCAAACATGTCTTATAGGAGCAAACTTGAAATGTCACTTAAGATATATGTTTGCAAAATATCTAATGGAATAGAGCATTAGACTGGCATGTACTGGCACTCCTGCTATGTACAGTGCCCTTCGTTATTCATTACATATATGTTACATATGTTACATTCTGGATCAAAATCTTTGATCCAAGATACTTGGTTACAGATCCTCAGAGCCATGGTTCATGATAAAATAAGCGAGAAACTATGATATATATCCACCAGTTTCAAGTATTTTACATACTTCATGTTCGTTGCAATAGAATATTTCGCATTTGAAACTGGGGGTAGGGCTACTAAATACTTCATTAAAGGCAATATATATATGATAGGAAAACAAACCTTGGTTTTTCTATCTGCCAATTGAACATGCTGATGGAAATAAATCTCATATCTTTGGAAAAATGCATAGTGCAACAGTATAAGTAAATGATATCACTCAAAAGTGGTATTTTCAAAGGGTATCTTAAATTACGTTACATATGTTACAGTAAGTGTGGGTCAAATTTTGGTTCAAACGATTTTAATATGTAGTATAGACATACAGCAAGCAGACAGTATGAAAAAGTTGAGTAAAATGATAAACTTTTGTCATTTTTCTGTAGATGAAAACACCATATCATAATTTCTTAATTTTGTTTAGGTAACGTATGTAACAGGCTGTTACAGGATAACGCCCCAACGCTCAGGGTGCAAACATCTCTTATTCTACTCAGCTTGAATTGTTCTTTAAGATAGGGTATGTCTGCAAAATTCCCTAGGGGGGGGGAGCAATCGACCCTCTGGCTAGCAGCCTAAAAACTGGACCCCAGGGGCTCATGTGCCCCCACCCCGGGGCAATATACATGTATATTTCCATAATATATATTCAAACCTCTTCTCCTCTGAAATCGCTTGGCCAATCAAAGCCAAATTTTATGTGAAGCATCTATAGAATTGAGGAATCAATGTGTATATAAATAATCTAGGTCACATGACAAAGATGGCCGCCATGCCCATATATGGTAAAAACCCATCAAAAATCTTCTTCTCTGAAACCAATAGACTGATTTCAAGGAAACTTGGCGTGAAGCATCGATGGCTAAAGTACTCCAATGTATATATAAATCATGACCCTGTGATGACCTTGACCAAGTTTATGGCAAGGTCAACATGGGTTGCCTATGCATTTGAATTGGGAAAACTGTTAAAATGTCATTTGAAGGGAAAAGCCAGCAGGAAATTGGCAAATGGACAGAATATTGAAGATTCTGAAAAAAGAATTGGCAAATGGACAGAATATTGAAGATTCTGAAAAAAAGAAAAAGGCCCAAGGGCTTCATCTGCCCCTGCACTGGAGTTAAATACCATAATATTCAAACATGTTTATTGGTATATGCAGCAGATCTCAGGTGAGCGTTTACAGGACCATTGGTCCTCTGGTTAAGCCGGGCTATGCTGTTGTGAACTAAAACATCCCAAATTGCCCTCCAACATATTGTGTTAATCACAATAATTCACAGTAAAATAAAATTATTTCTTAGATATATTATAAGAATGCTTTAATTCCTGTTTGGAAACACTGGCTAATTTGAGCCTTTGTAAATAACTTATAGCTGAAATGTTTTCTCATCATGTGACCACACGGAGGACCATACTGACATAGCAGATAAAATAGATGATCTCTGGCTAAAACTGTCACAGGTTAATGAAGTGCTAATTCATTTCTGATGTTTTCTCCATTCTAGGGCAGTATACTGTGTGATAGGACAGTGTGACCACACGGAGGACCATACTGACATAGCAGATAAAATAGATGATTATCTCTGGCTAAAACTATCACAGGTTCATTTCAACACAGATGATACTAACCAGGAAGAGTTCACACTACCTAAATTACAGAAACTATTGTATGAAGATTATGGTAGGTGTATAGTATAAATGAGGAAATTTTTAATTCTGAATTATAAGTGAGTTCTTGAATTTGTGAGAGGGTACTTGTGCTTTCTGAAAAGCTTATGTAGACTTTTAATAGAGAGAGATTTGAATTCAGGAGGCATCCAATTCTCAAGAATTTAGTTCTTGAGAACTTTCCAAACTTAGAGTGTTAAGATGCTGTTTTGTAATAGTAGTAACCAAAGTCATAAGTTCGCATTGTTGTCATTAGAAGTAATGAGAGAAGACTACCATTTTTTAGGGCACATACAAAATACAAATTTATTAACATATTAATAGTTTCAAAGTACAGGAAGATAATAAATCTTTATATTAATAAACACTGATGTTTTTTTTTTGTTTTATATGTTTTATAAATTTGTTGTGGCCAAGTAGTCATCCATATCTATAAGCCTTAGCTGTTTGCTTTAGTGGTGTTATTTTGTAGTACAGTGAGACATCATTTTGTATTGAATACATGTATCGGGTAAAGCTGTAAAATTCCCACAAAAATGGAGGTGATGTCCTGGCATGACTGCAACTGTTCATTAGGATGTAAGCTCAAGAACCAATAACAAACATATTACTTTATGTTTTACTAGGTGAAGGTCATTTCAATGGGTACCAGCAGCCATTCCTGTATTTCCAAGTGTTGATGTTAACAGCACAGTTTGAGGTCGCCATTGAGTTCCTGTCTCGGATAGAGAAACTACGATGTCACGCTGTACATGTTGCTCTGGTGTTGTATAAACTGAAGTTATTGCTTTGTCCACAGTCTACACAGGCTCAGCTATGTACGTTGATTGAAACTTTTGTTAAAAATTTTGTTTTTCTCTATTCCTTTGTCTTGTGTATTATGCAATATATTTTGATGGACAAACATGTATAGAACCCAAACCTGTCATCAGGAAAACATGTCTGTGAAAAAATATCCCTTATACTCCACTATAAAGCTTGACTGCACAAAGTGCAAAGAGCTATTGTAGTCACCTCGGTCGTCCGCGTTCCCGTTCCCGTCACACTGCGTCAAAGTTTTCTAGAAGTGCACAGCTTGGCAACTACTAATGATAGAGGGTTCAAACTTGGACCATAGGTACCTTGGAGGGTTGGCTTTCATTACATGTTATCGGACCCCTGGGTCCATGCCCGGGGGTGGGGCTAGAGGTTAAAATCTAGAACACTAAAAAATTGTCTGTACTGCGTCAAAGTTTCTAGCAGTCCAGATCTTGGCAACTACCTATCAAAGAGAGTTCAAACTTGGACCATAGGTACCTTGGAGGGTTGGCTTTCATTCCATCGCATCGGGTTCCTTGGTTCATGCCAGGGGGTGGGGCTAGAGGTTAAAATCTAGAACATTAGAACACTAACTTAGTGTCATGACAGTTACTGTTGGTTGACCTACTTTCCATGGTCCAGTGATTTTGCCTTATATCTTGACACTCAATTAGTATATTTTCATACTTCTTTCAGATTATGAGTGAGTATGACTAGACCTTTAACCCCAATAAACTTATAGGTCACTGTGACCTAATTTCACAGTTCAGTGATTTTGCATTATATCTTGACACTCAATTAGTATATTTTCATACTTCTTTAAGACTATGAGTGAGTATGACCAGAGCTTTGACCCCAATATACTTATAGGTCACTGTGACCTGATTTCACGGTTCAGTGATTTTGCCTTATATCTTGACACTCCATTAGTATATTTTCGTACTTCTTTCAGATTATGAGTTAGTATGACTAGACCTTTGACCCCAATATACTTATAGGTCAGTCTGACCTACTTTCCATGCTTCAGTGATTTTGCCTTACATCTTGACACTCAATGATTATATTTTCATGCTTCCTTCAGATGAGTGAGTATGACCAGACCTTTGACCACAATATACTTATAGGTCACTGTTACCTAATTTCATATTTCAGTGATTTTGCCTTACATCTTTCGACTCAATTGGTTTCTGAACATAATTCTTTCACACTATTTTTGTGTATGACAAGACCTTTGACCCTAAAGTAGTCCTAGGTCATTGTGACCTGATTACATGGTTCAGTGATTTTGCCTTTTATCTCGGTTTTCTTTTGGTATATAAACATATTTCATTTACATTATGTTTGCGTATGACAAGACCTTTGACCCTAGAGTGTGACCTAATGTCATGCTTCAGTGATTTTGCCTTATATCTTGACACTCAGTTGGTATATTTTCATACGTCTTTAATATTATGAGTAAGTATGATAAGACCTTTGACCCTAAAGTACTTATAGGTCAGTGTGAGCTTATTTCACGGTTCAGTGATTTTGCCTTGTATCTCGGCACTCAGTTGGTGTATGAAGATACTTCATGTACATTATGATTGAGACGTTTAAACCTTCAGTAGTTATAAGTTATAGTTAACTGTCATGGTTCAGTGATTTTGTTCTGTATAGCATCAAGGAAAAAAGATGTATGAGCATAATGCTTTGGGTTACAGGTCGAGTTTGGCCCTATGTTTGACAAAGGTCAGAAGCAGTCGAGCATGCTGTCCTGTGACAGCTCTTATATATAGTAGCAGGAGTATACCTATTGTCCTTATTTTTGCTTCAAAACATAGATTGTGGGTACTCATTAGAACCACCTCATTCTAACATGTACCCACAATCTCTGTTTTGAGCAAAAAATAAGAAAAATATAAAAAAAATTCTACTGAAAAATTTCATTTTTTACAACTTTAAAAATCTCTGTTTATTGCATGGGCATGTTTTCTCTATAATGTCTTTAATTGATATGATGTCAAAGCTGTCAGTGCCAAAATATATCTTTAGATTTACGGTTAAAAGTTTATAGTTGTCTGTCACTTTCCATGCTTAAAATTTTTAGAATTATTTACTTTGAGAGTAGAATAGAGTGTAGCAAACTGAGTCAGTTCCAGTTATGTGCATAAATTTGGAAAAATGTACCATTATTAAACTTTCTTTGCTATTTTCTGTCTGTTGATAGTGAGTAAAGATGCATCAGACCCTAGTCCTATGCGACGACTGAACTTTGCTAGACTGGTGATGATGTATACCCGCAAGTTTGAGGAGACAGATCCCAGAGAAGCACTGCAATATTTCTACTTCTTAAGGTAGGTACAAACTAACTTTGATTTATGAGCTTTACCAAGAAGTAGCCTTAGCTAGAATTTAGAAGCTAGAGCTTTGACTGTCTACGTTGGGAAAATGCCTAACAAATGTGCTGTGAGCTTGCAACATTGGGCAGCTGATCTACAACTTTTGTATTCGTGTCTGTTAAAATCAGTTTTTTTCATGATAAAGAGCACTATGTACTGGTAATTTGTCTACGGAAGGCATGTATTGGAGCAGTGTGGTTGGAATACTGTTAATCGGAAATGTTCACTAATATTTGCAAATTCATTGTCTGGTGAAATCAAAGTTCTCGCTGATAACGAGTTTAATATTAAGCTTTATAGACTGCAAGAGTACTCTAATGCGAATTCAAGAAATCGTTAATAATTTGGAAAGACACAAATTGTCACACGAAAGTTTCCAAACAGACAGTAACTTAACAAATATTCTTATATTTCTTCTCTATCTACGTTCGAAGATATGCATCTGATATATGACCAACAAATGTTGTTTTATGCATGAGATGTGACAGGCAGTGTGAACCCTGATGAGACTCTTCTGAATCTACATTCTTTCACAAACAGTGGATCATTATGTAAGTCTTTATGTTTTACAGGGACCTGAAGACCAGTCAGAATGAGAATCTCTTCATGACATGTGTCAGTGAACTCGTCAGGGAAACTAAAGAGGTAATATGATACTTATTAATTGTCATTTACAATTTAAGTCATTGAGCTTGCCAGAGAGACTAATAAGGTAGTCCCCATCTAGTCATGTCATATCAGCAAGTATGTGGTTACATCACTGTGCGAGACAGAGCTTGTGAGCTGTTTAACAAGAAATGGGAACTAACAATCCAAAATGGTATCACAATTGCTTTGCACCATCCATTTATTCAAGAATTAAAGTCAGTCATTTAGCTAGCCAGTAATGTATGCTTTCATTTGAAATGTATGTTTTGAAAACTCATCTATGTTTAAGCAAGTGTATGCCAAAAGGTTGGTCATGGACTTGGTACATAGGTGGAATTGTGACCTATTTTACTGCCAAGATGTATAGGGTCTATTTATTAAGCAGTACATAATTACTTTTGTTTGTACGATATGCTGTCCCATTGATGAAACTATTGTCCATTATCACTTGTGGGACTTGAAAATGTGTATGTTTTATCCCCACTATAGACCCATTTTTTATACAAGCCTATCTGCCACTGTACTCAGAATCTAAACAATGTGTATTCTTGTATTTCAGTATGAAATGTTACTTGGCAAGTTACTCAAAGATGGCTCCAGAAAGGTAAGACACAGTCAGGCTAAAATTCACACGTTTGGTTTCAATAAAGGCTGATCTAGCGTTTCCAATCAGATAAGTCTCAAACCAACCTGAACCTGTAGTGTGGTGGCCTAGTGATTGAGGTATCAGACTGAATTGAGAGGTCCTTGGTTCAAACCCACTGGCACTGGGTTTGTGTCCTTGAGCAAGACACATTAACTCCTCATAGTACAGTCAACCCTCTTTACAACGACGGTGTTTGTCGCCAGTGCTTTGTGACGTTAAAGTGAATTTGCTGTTATAAGGAAATTGGGTCTTCTGACGGACAAACAAGTACTGCTTTAGATATGCTCCCATAATTATCCTTGGTGTACATGTTAGTTGCAAAAACATATTTATTTCACATCGTGGTTAAAATGTATGGCTTAAAAAGGATGACAAAAATAAAACAAAACATATTTAAATTAATACTTTATTGCATGTAATACATTTCATTTAACAACATCCACATAACAATTTAGAACAAGAAAGCCGGTGCCCATGCACATGCTTTGTCAAGCAACATGTCGTCATTGACGATTGAACGTCGGTAAACCACCTGTACAGCGCTTGCTCTAGTTTCTCGTGCTTGCCGGAACGCTGTCGTAGAGATGAGTCACCATTTTTCGGCACGCTAGACCATTTCTCTTTGTCACGGAGAATGTCGCTCACGGTTGATCTGCCGACATGCTTCCCCCAGTCTCTGGCGAAACGGGTTGCAATCTCATCTTGGGTTGCTGTCAGATGGTCGGTAGGCGACGATCTCTTTTTTCTCGGCGACGGAAAACTGTGTTCTTCGTCGGTTTGCTGGAGGCTGAGACATTATAAAGGTTTTTACACTTTCAAAAGATTGATAAATTTAACGGCGATCGCTCCATTTTTCTACCCCATTTTGACACCTGTACTCAAAGATCTCATCTTGTCACTCAATTAAAGAACGCAAATTATATCAATTGATTCTTAATTTTGATAATTGATAACCTTAAAGCGATGAACACCTTTCAAACAATTAATGCGGTATTGTTAAAACATCAATCGATACTGTATTGGTGTCCCGACTAATTAATCCGATACTGTGTCACGGACTGACTCTACTTAATATAAAGTCAGAGGATACAATGGCTTGTTGTGCCCAACAAATCATGTATCGAATGACCAAGGGTATACGCTTCCTGCTATGAATGACCAGCAAATCTATGGGAGGGTTCAATTAAACAGAATTTTCAAATTATGATGATTTATTTATAATGATGTTTAAAGTGAGAAGCAAAGAAGGAGAAAAAGATAGAAAGAGATTACAAAAAGAAATTACTGAGAAAAGAAAAAAAACAACAAAATATGTCCTTTGTTCGTCAATTATTTCCCCACATTGTAGTACTATTCTATATTGTCCCTACACATTTTCCCATTGGCATCTCCGGGTATACTGTCACACGTTCGTCTCACTAGTACACTCCGCACCACTGCTCGCAAAAACAGTCCAGTGTTCCCAATACGAATTGTAGACCACGCCCGTCCATAGTAAACCAAACACCAATGATTTTATATCGTCCCGTTTATACCGTCACTGCCACCCCATATAGTTTAGCCCAGTTTAGTTTCAGGAATTCAGATTACGTCCATAGATTACAATTTCAGGTAACAACTTCAGCTTCAGGGCCTGAAATAAAGTAACTGTGTCTTAACAACAAAAGAACTATCATAACGAAATCTCCTGCAGCTATGCACGTCATAACATCCAATTGCAAATAACCTCCCACAATTCCGTACCCCGGAACTGTATTAGTTTATTCGCTAGATTGCTTGTACTACATATAAACTATAATACTCCAGTATCTACATTGAAATATTTATTCACATGTAAGATACAGTTAAGCCACATATGTCGCGAACTAACCCTAGTTCCTTACCCAGCGACATCACAAGCAAATCTCCGACATGCATCCACAATTCCTCACCAGGAATTGGTCCTGCCGATCTATGACCAAATTCATAGAAAGCCATTTCTCAGAATACGATAAATCTTGCGAGACAATCTTGTTACAATATTAAACCTTTCTTAAATGATATCACTAATTTCAGTAATAGCAAATATTCTTAATGACGTCATTAACGTCAAATCTAAGCGTTACGTTACTATAACGTAAAACTTAAAATCTGAAATTTCCAGCCTTACAGCTTTGTTCCAAGTCAACATTAACTTCCTTTATGATGAGATGATTAGATAACATAACATAACATGAAACTAAATGTACATCAACGACAATAACGTCGCTACAAGTAACGTAGTACATAACAGAAATTTCCATTTTACAACTTTGGTTGACATACATACCGCGCAATGTCATTCTTACGCGAAATTTAATACATAAAAACTAGACCAATGCCACTTCACGGCAACGTAGCGTGCAGAAATATAGAAATTTTCATTTTTACAACCCTATCAATGTGCTTTCCACCATAATGAGCTACATTATTATGACTATACAATCTCACTGTACAAAATGTATATTTATGAACTGTTATAACTTACCGACGGCCGACTATCCAGACTGGCGCTGACCATGACCAGGTGTACCAGATAAACCCATATCCAAACATCTCCAATTCATGCCCAATCCTTACATTTCTTCCAATAATTCATATTGACTTCACACAAACTAAGCCGCCTATTTATACGCATAAGTTTGTGAACATTTCCCTGAAAACTATACCGTTTTCCATCATATATTCCAAAACCATTCATCAGAACATGTGAATAACCCACCGTGAGCAAGTGAATAACAATTCTAAATGCACATACACTGACAACCACACCCAGATCAGCTTGCAAAAAGTTATATTGCTAACCATAAAATCAGCAATACAAATTTTCTCTGGATTATACCTCAAGGTGTAAATCATACGATTCAAATCCCCGGATTTCATGTTTTCGTTAGAGCCATGTCACTCTCAGAAACCATTTATGGCAAACTGATAAAACACGAATCCGAGCCCAGTACAGAATCCAATTAAACTGCACATAATACCAATTTCCACGCCACAAATCAACAAATACCATAACACAAAAAGAATGTTAAAATATCACAATTGAGCATAAAATTCTTCATGGCACAAATATTTTTTGCCGTGTCTGACATACATAGATATCCTTGACAATGCAGTAAACATGTCATGTTTACTCCTGTGTAAAAGTTTTCCAAATACCTATTATGCTCAACTAAACATTTAAAAAATCAAACAAATTATACAAACCCCACAAACAGCAAAAGTACATTTTTTATCGTGACATACTGTAAGATTAGTCTCCCTTGATTACCTGTCAATCACTTTGCCGGTTTGCGGTATGTCGCAAAATTCAATAAACACTTTTTCTGAAAATTGTCTGTGGCGTTGTAAAGGCAGAAAAATGTGTACAAAAGTAATATTTGTTCCCAATAATTACTGTCGGTGTCGGTAAGCGTGTTTTCCGTTATAATGTAGTAATTTTAATAGGGAAAAATCCGTCCCCACGAAATTTTTGTCGGAAGTCGAATATTCTGTTATAGCGTTCACCGTTATAAAGAATTCTGACTGTACTAGTAAAAACCCATGACTGAAAGATTGTTGACTGTCTGCTTTGTTATTATAAAACCTCGATACAATAAACAATTTAGAATCATTACTCCTCATACAGTAACAGTAGCATCCTTGGTTTAATGGCTAAGCTACTCATCTTGTCGGTTCAATACCATGCTCCAACCGTGTCTGATCTTAGCTGTTGGTGACAAATAAAACTTAAAACTACAAAATATACCACCACCATATTGCATAGGAAGTGTTAATGTTTGTGGTTGCTTTAGTTAGATTAAGTCTTCCATGTTTAAAAAAAGGTAGAAAATAAGCAATGACCAGGAGCTCACAAACACCTGTCCTTGAAACATAAACAGAAAATGACTTGAAAATAGGCATTTGGTTCATATGGTTAACTGAGGGAGCAGCTGTTTTCTAAAAGGGGGCCACTGTGCCACCTTAAATGAGCTAAATCAAAAGCAAATCCTATGATTTTCAGCCTGGAGCCATAGACAAGTTCCATGTCGACACCCAGAAGATAATAGAACTGGTTGCCAGGGATACAGAGAGTAAAGGAGCTTTTGAAGATGCTGTCAGATTATATGACTTAGCTAAGGTAACCCATTATAAATAAAATATAAAGGTTATTATATACTGGCTTCTTTGTGAAGTAATGAAGAGATTACCCTATCAACTTGCCAACATAAAAATTATCTTCCTAACAATTTTCATGTGGTGATTGATTTATAAAGCAAGTTTGATTGGTATACAAGTAGCCAATTTAAAGATTAAGAAGTACAAAAAGAACCATTCAGTCACTTTGCCCATAGTTTGTCTTCTTTCGCTGTAACTCCCCAAAGTACCAGTTGATACCTATGAAGTGGTGGCTCTGTCTCGACATTGCTGAAAATTGTTTACTGGTGTGTTAAACAAAACTACAACAACAACAAACTTTCCTGTGAACTGCAAAACTGAGAGTTTCTTCAGTGGAGTAATGCCTTAAAAATGCAGCTGGATTAGTGATCATTAACGGCCTTGATCAGAGTGCTCGTAGAAAAACTGGCATCTATTGTCGATCAGCACTATGGGCCTGGACATGGCTGCTTGAAATAAAATGAGCCTATGCGTGAGAAAACCAACAATTTGGGTTCCGACCAGGTCCAACACCAACTAGCCTATACAGTCGCAGAAGATGGTTAGAGGCTGGAAATTTTTGATTTAGAAACTAGAGGAATTGTACTGTATGTGTAGCAAAAACAAAGGTGCTGATCAGCTGTGCAGTAACTCTGATCAGCTGTGCGGTTACTTCACTAAGTTCACAGCTGATCTGCGCCTTTGTTTTCGCATAGGCAAAAATCCGGTTTTCTCATGACGTGGCACAAATGTTATAAATTTGTAAGATTTTCAGCAAAATGCTCTTTTCACATTACGAAAACTTGCCCATGTGATATACAGATTTTTCCAAAGTTGTAAAATGTTGATATTTTTCTTATTTTTGCTCAAAACATAGATTGTGGGTACATGTTAGAACGGCCTCGGCGAGGCGGTTCTAACGAGTACCCACAATCTATGTTTTGGAGCAAAAATAAGAAAAATAGGTATACCCCTGCGTACCCCAGTTTTGCTATATAAAAGTGGGGTATGAGGGGGTATATATTACAGGGACATGTTATCGTGATGAAAAAACAACAGCAAAATCAGCGTAGGTTTGACCGTGCTTGAATACAAGCTGAAATTTCAGCATCATACTGTTTTGCATAAAATAAAACTTTTGAGTGGATTTGTCTGACCTGCTTTTTAATAGGTCCACAAAATTGCTTTGATATGTTTTAATACCCGAGGTGATGATCAGAAATTGATCGACTCAGTATCTGAAGAAAGAAAGAAAGAATACTGCAAAATATTTCGTATCTTGCAGACAATTATTGTTTAATTATTGGGGACAATTACTGTTTAACTGCTATTGTTATCTTAATTTCAGAAATCAGACAAGGTGATAGAGATATTAAACAAACTACTCAGTCAGGTCATCTCACAGACAGGGGGAGCGCAGTCCACTAGAGACAGATTAAAGCAGCTGGCTCTTAGTGTAGCAGAAAGGTAACATAATTTCTTTTACTCATAATTTGAGCCTGTATGTGAGAAAAACAACAATTTGGGATACTTATAGCAGGGTGCGATATAGGAGTCCAAATCCGTTCGTCCGTCTGTCCATCAACATTTACGTGGAAGTTTGGTTTTCTCGACACCAGAGATAGCTGCGAGTCTGAAACCTTGCATAATAATTGTCCTTGACATACTGTTCAAGCACGCACCTTAACCTGGTGCCATTGGCCTATATTTCACGGTCCACTGACTTTGATAATTTTTATGTCGAAGTTTGGTTTTCTCAACATCAGAGATAGCTGTGAGTCTGAAACCTTGCATAGTTATTGTCCTTTACATACCCTTCAAGCATACACCTTAACCCGGTGCCCTTGACCTATATTTCACGGTCCACTGACTTTGATGATTTTTACGCCGAAGTTTGGTTTTCTCAACATCAGAGATAGCTGTGAGTCTGAAACATTGCATAGTAATTGTCCTTGACATACCCTTCAAGCACGCACCTTAACCCGGTGCCCTTGACCTATATTTCACGGTTCACTGACTTTGATCATTTTTACGTCGAAGTTTGGTTTCTCGACATCAGAGATAGATGCGAGTCTGAAACCTTGCATAGTAATTGTCCTTGACATACCCTTCAAGCATGCACCTTAACCCGGAGCCCTTGACCTATATTTCATGGTCTACTGACTTTGAAAGTTTTTACGTCAAAGTTTGGTTTTCTCAACATCAGAGATAGCTGCGAGTCTATACCTTGCATAGTAATTGTCCTTGACATACCCTTTAAGCACGCACCTGACCCGGTGCCCTTGAACTATATTTCATGGTCTTTTGACTTTGCCCAATGCAGGTGCGATATCGACCTCCGTGGAGTTCTTGTATTAACATTAATTTTCCTGAATCTCTCAGAAGGACTTTGAACACATGGCTTTACAGCTTTGGGTTCAAACAACTTCCTTGACCTTTGGCAAACGTTAATGCATGAAAACTATTTGATTCTTACTTTCTAGATATCGTAGCAGTGGGGAGGGCGACGGGGACAGAGCGAGTACCAGTAGTTTCTATCTCATACTAGATCTGATTACGTTCTTTGATCTCTACAATGCCGGGAATACCGAAGAAGCCATGGAGGTATGGTATTACTGATTTGACATTCAATTCAAGATTGTGTATAGGAAATATGGGTTGTGAAGACAAAACCACATAAAAGACACATGAGCTTCCATGTAAAGTTGTCGCACAAAAGTTTGAATATAGAACTTCCAATAAAACATTATAGAGCAAAAGGCTATTTAGGTGGTAAAACTGCAAGGTCTTGCAGATTTGCTGACTTATGTATGTTGTCCAGAAGCACGCAGGCCATAGTGGTTAACTTACCATTAAGCCTTTCTCCTTGTTAACCAAGGGTTACATGTTACAACCCTGGGCTCCTCCAGTTTTTCAGGAGACTTTTCAGGTCCCATTGCCACATGATTTTAGCTGTTGAGTGGGACATAAAACAGGGACACCACCATCATATGTTATATGAGCTGCGTTATGAGAAAACCGGATCTTTGCCTATGCGTAAACAAAGGCACAGATCAGCTTCGCAGTAACTGCGAAGCTGATCAGCGCCTTTGTTTTCGCTACACGGATAGTACAATTCCTCTTCTTCCTAAATCCAAAATTTCAAGCATCTAGACATCTTCTATAGCTGCACATTCAGGTTTGTGTCAGACCAGGTCGGAAATTCCGAAGACCGGTTTTCTCGCGTCGTGGCTCATATAATATGTTGTCCTAAATTCACCCAGGGTGTTTATGTTGGCCTTAGACCTCTTTGGCAGAATGACAATACTTGTGTTTCAGATAATTCGCCAGTTACAGTTACTCCCCTTGACAGCTGAAGCAGTTGAACACAAAGTGAAAACATTCAGGAACTACACAGATGAGGTTAGTTAACCCATTAGTGACAAATTGACTTTCCCATCCCTATCAATTAGATGAGTGCACTTTATTTGTAGGGGGAAAAGGAGTGAGTTTTGATTATTATTTGAGCCACCTCGTGGGAAAACCAACAATGTGGTTTCCGAACAGGTCTGACACAAATCAGGCTGCACAGTCACAGAAGCAGGCTAGAAGCTGGAAATTTCGGATTTAAATAGAAGAGGAATTGTACTATCTGAGTAGCGAAAACAAAGGCGCTGATCAGCTTCGCGGTTACTGCGTCTTTGTTTTCGTATATGCAGATTGTTGGTTTTCTCATGAGGTGGCTCATTTCAATTTTCTATGAAATTCTGTTACACAATTAGAATTGTCCCAGATGGGATGACACTATTTGCAGCATCACACATTATGAAAACTTGCCCATGCAATATAAAGTGCTATTCTGTGTACGATGAATTTGACACCAGGCTTATATGATAATGAGTAAATCATTTTAAGAAGAAATAAAACCTTTCATCATGATTGCGGATCAGTTCTAACATAAAACAGGGCTGTGCAGCAGGGATCAAGGGTTCAATTCCATTACAGATGAGACTATATGAATGTCCTGTCTCCGTAGTAACATGGCTAAGATAAGATAAGATTTGAGCCGCCTCATGGGAAAACCAACAATCTGCATATGCGAAAACAAAGACGCAGATCAGCTTCGCGGTAACCGCGAAGCTGATCAGCGCCTTTGTTTTCGCTACATGGATAGTACACTTCCTCTACTTTCTAAATCCGAAATTTCAAGCTTCTAGCCTGCTTCTGTGACAGTACAGCCTGATTTGTGTTGAACCTGTTCGGAAACCACATTGTTGGTTTTCCCACGAGGCGACTCATTTATTTTGAGTTGGCAAGTATTATAACAGTGCAACATGAGCTCTGGTGAGCTTTATAACCGACTATTGTTAAGCTGTTGTTGGGACATAAAACCAAGGCTAAGCTGCTTAATATGAGTGCTACGGCTGTTGTTGACTGGGATGTTAAACTAAAACCAAAGCCAAAATGATAAAACTGCAAATACATGTATGTTCATGAAGGCAAAACTATGAAAAGTTAAAGACCATTTAAAAGTTATAAATATTATTTCAGATTCGACGATGTTTACCCGATGTTTTATTGGCCACAATGAATCTTCTCCACACACAATACAAAAACGCTAGGTAAGAAAGGTTATACTTAAAATTAGGGAGCTGTTTGAGATAACATAAGCAAAATGGATGTACAAAAATGTTGTTCATTTATAATTGTAAACAGCAATTGACATTTCTTTCAGTATATAATTTTAATAAGTCCTACTTTTTTGAATTCATGGTACTTCTATGCTTTTATATATAGATAAGAAAAGATACACATATGCTATTTTTCCCCATATAACCACATTGATTTATCCATGGCATGTGTAAAGATCTAACCTAGACATTGTATTATCATACCAGGTGTACCGCCCCAGCCAGTCCACTACCAGTTCATGGTGTGAGAGATGACGGGGGAAAGGAAACGGTAGGTCACAGTTTCATCATACAAGATACATTGATTTGAAATCACACAGATTTAAAGTCAATTCAAGACACATCATCTTAAAATGAGCCGAATCTTGATATGTTTGAATTGTCCTAAAAGGATTGTACAAATATATCTATACAAATGAGCCGCATCGTGAGAAAACCGGATTTTTGCCTAGGCGAAAACAAAGGCGCAGATCAGCTTCGCGGTAACCGCGAAGCTGATCAGCGCCTTTGTTTTCGATACTCGGATAGTATAATTCCTCTTCTTCTCATAGCCAAAATTTCAAGTATCTAACCTGCTCCTATGACTGTACAGACCGATTTGTGTCGCACCTGGTCGGAAACCCCGAAGACCGGTTTTCTCGCGTCGCGGCTCAAATGTATTCAGATAAAGTTGTTGTACCTTGGCATGTACTATTTTCCCAAAGCTGCAAGAATACAATATTTTGTGTATCAAAACCCTTTATAAAAAAATCTTGTTCCAAGAAACAAACATTTCCTTACTCTCACATTTTCTGTATGTTTCAGTATCTAAACTACATCAGGAGTCAGACGAAGGCATTGATAATGTTTGCCGGTATGTTGCCATACAGATTACCAGGAGATACATATGCCAGACTGGTACAAATAGAGGTCCTTATGAATTGATCACTGGATGGCAGCAGAATTAGAGATAGCAACTTTGAAAACTGCTACCGGAAATGATTTTACAGTAAAAGATATGTTCACAGCTCAGAAAATCCTAACCAAGTGTTCATGGTCCTTTGGAGTACAGAGTATGGTAGACTTTATAAGACAGCTGGATCATCCGGTATAAGAAACACCTACTTGTGTAAAAATTAAAACAATGTTTTCTGAGGAAAACTATGTCCCCCCAACCGTTTAGTAATTGAAGTGTAGTTACCTTGTGATATGAAGTTTTTCTAGGGAAGACACCATGTAAGGTGTGATAGTTTAAACTTGTTTTGGACCCTGTCTAAAATTGGGTCACAATCACCAAATTCTTATAAACTCTGAACCTCCTCACAACAATGCTTCTGAGCAAGTTTGGTCAAAATCCATCAATTAGTTTACAAGATATCGTATCGGAAAAACTAATTTCAACAGTTTTTATGGACCCGTGACCTTGGAAATTAGGTCAAGGTCATCAAAATCTAATCAACTTTGAGCCTCCTCCAAACAATGCTTCTGTGCAAGTTTGGTCAAAATCCATCAACTGGTTTACAAGATATTGCAGTGAAAAGACTAATTTCAACATTTTTTTATGGACTCGTGACCTTGAAAATTAGGTCAAGGTCACCGAAATCTAATCAACTCTGAGCCTTCTCGCAACAATGCTTCTGTGCAAGTTTGGTCAAAATCCATCAATTGGTTTACAAGTTATCGAGTTGGAAAGATTAATTTCAACATTTTTTATGGACTCGTGACCTTGAAAATTAGGTCAAGATCACCAAAATCTAATCAACTCTGAGCCTCCTCCCAACAATGCTTCTGTGCAAGTTTGGTCAAAATCTGTCAATTGATTTACAAGATACTGCGTTGGAAAGACTAATTTCAACATTTTTTATGGACTTGTGACCTTGAAAATTAGGTCAAGGTCACCAAAATCTAGCCGACTCTGCGCCCTCTCGCAACAATGCTTCTGTACAAGTTTGGTCAAAATCCATCCATTCGTTTACAAGTTATCGCGTTGGAAAGACTAATTTTAACATTTTTTATGGACTCGTGACCTTGATTATTAGGTCAAGGTCACCAAAATATAATCAACTCTGAGCCTCCTCCCAACAATGCTTCTGTGCAAGTTTGGTCAAAATCCATCGATTGGTTTACAAGATACTGCATTGGAAAGACTAATTTCAACATTTTTTATGGACTCGTGACCTTGAAAATTAGATCAAGGTCACCAAAATCTAATCAACTCTGAGCCTTCTTGCAACAATGCTTCTGTGCAAGTTTGGTCAAAATCCATCTATTGGTTTTCAAGATATTGAGTTGGAAAGACTAATTTCAACAGTTTTTATGGACTCGTGACCTTGAAAATTCTGTCAAGGTCACCAAAATCTAATCAACTCTGAGCCTCCTCCCAACAATGCTTCTGTGCAAGTTTGGTCAAAAACCATCATTTGGTTCACAAGATATTGCATTGGAAAGACTAATTTCAACAGTTTTTATGGACTCGTGACCTTGAAAATTAGGTCAAGGTCACCAAAATCTAATCAACTCTGAGCCTCCTCCCAACAATGCTTTTGTGCAAGTTTGGTCAAAGTCCATCAATTAGTTTACAAGATATCGTATCGGAAAAACTAATTTCAACAGTTTTATAGACTCGTGACCTTCAGAATTAGGTCAAGGTCATCAAAATCTAACCAACTCTGAGCCTTCTCCCAACAATGCTTCTGTGCAAGTTTGGTCAAAATCCATCAATTGGTTTATAAGATATTGCGTTGGAAAGACTAATTTCAACATTTTTTATGGACTCGTGACCTTGAAAATTAGGTCAAGGTCACCAAAATCTAATCAACTCTGAGCCTTCTCGCAACAATGCTTCTGTGCAAGTTTAGTCAAAATCCATCAATCGGTTTACAAGATATTGCGTTGGAAAGACTAATTTCAACATTCTTTATGGACTTGTGACCTTGAAAATTAGGTCAAGGTCACCAAAATCTTATCAACTCTGAGCCTCCTCCCAACAATGCTTCTGTGCAAGTTTGGTCAAAATCCATCAATTGGTTTTCAAGATATTGAGTTGGAAAGACTAATTTCAACAGTTTTTATGGACTCGTGACCTTGAAAATTAGGTCAAGGTCACCAAAATCTAATCAACTCTGAGCCTCCTCCCAACAATGCTCTTGTGCAAGTTTGCTCAAAATCCATTCATTTGTTCAGAAGATATCGCGTCAGAAAACCTAATTTGATCAGTTTTCATGGGCTGGTGACCTTGAAAATGAGGTCAAGGTCACCAAAATCTAATCAACTCTTTCCCCCCTCCCAACCATGTATCTATGCAAGTTTGGTCAAAATCCATCCACTGGTTCAAAAGATATCGCGTAAGAAAGAAGCTACGCGGACGCGGACGCCGACGCCGACGCCGACGGGAACCGCACCAAAAACAATATGTCCCCCACCTTCGGTTGGGGGGACATAAAAATGTCATTCCAGTTGGCTCTGTGACATGTGTCGAGTGAAAAATAACTGTTACTCATGAGACTTTTAAAGGGGACGGAAACACATAGTGAATTGCACTTCCTAAAGCTACAACCACTTTTGATAACCCTAGCTGACAATCAAAATTGACATGGAAAAAGTCAACTACAGAATCTCAATTATTTGACTTTATAACTCGTGTTATGTTATTAAAGATTAAGTGATGCCTGAATCCAGGGATGAGGTCAGCTGAAAACTGAGTACAAACTTGAAGGTATCTCAGCAGCCAACACAAAATGTTATCAGACTGCACAATGCACAGGATGATCTGTAAATCTGCTAAATGCTGTTAGTATAAGGAGAAAGTGCTATGATTAAAATAAAATTTGTAAACTTCTTTTATGGTTCTTTCAAACCGTACATCTTTTTATCCAGTTACTTTATTACATGAGATGTCTTGAAAGCATTGCCCCCAGAAACTATTTTATGACCACTGACCAATCTTA
Source organism: Rugalucina vietnamica (assembly GCA_964017185.1). Taxonomy (NCBI): domain Eukaryota; kingdom Metazoa; phylum Mollusca; class Bivalvia; order Lucinida; family Lucinidae; genus Rugalucina; species Rugalucina vietnamica. Next base: position 7,109,648 of record OZ024877.1, on the reverse strand, counting down.
AAGCACAATGCTGAGATTTAGAATCTCTTACACAGACACACAGTTTGCTCTCTGTCTCCTGGAAGTGTGGACAATACAACAGTAAATGTGACCAGAAATTTGTTTATTGGCAGCAAGTTCCTAAAATTCGAAATTTCAGCTCTATATTTCAAGGACTCCTGATTTTTTTTTGCTTCATATCCTCTGCTTGATTGTAGAAATAAACAAACGAAAAGTGAAATTTCAAAACATAATTAAAGTTATTGCACAGAGCATGTTGGGACGGCCAATTACATGACCATACCTCAGATATGGTCTACAAGTGTTCAACACACATAGCAAAACCCTGTCATATTTCTAAAACAATCTGCTGAATTAAATGGTCATACCGGTATAGCCATACTAATGGTTGCTTGGCTCATTTTGTGTTTAATTAAAGTCCCACCAACAGCTGAAGTCATATGGAGAAGGGACCTCAGTTTGTTGTCTCGTCTGACAGACTGGAGAAGCCTGGGATCCACATACTATTATAATTAGCAGTCTTCACGAAAAGTGCCGGTCTGTCGGTCAAAACCAGCAAAATTTCATTCTGACTGACAAAATATTTTATTTTGTCAGACAAATGTCTGGCAAAAATTACCACATTTTTAATGATAACGTATAGAACTGTCCTACAAAATTTGGTTTTGTCCAGCAAAATCTTGCAGTCTGCCAGACAGCTGTCCTGCAGCTGAAAAAAGATTTCGCGAAGACTGAATTAGACAAAGTTGTCTCATAGGTACTCTGATGGTGTCTAAATTGAACAGTGCAGTTTTAAAGCTTGTGGCCAATCCAGGCTGGTTTGGTGTTTTGGGTCGAAATTAGGTTTCCTAGACTTTCGAGGTATACTGCACTTTATGTAAACTGTAGTTAGATGTAGCATTGTGTGAATTATATTGAACATCTAAATGACCTGAAATTTTACGACCCAAATCAAAATATTGCTTAAAATATTTGTTGAGGTTGAAACTTGGGACACTAAAGGTAATGGAGACTGGATCTCAGACCAGCAACCCCTGATTTACAAGAATGACTACCATTGCCCAACAGGCGCTTCTTTGTTGGGGTTGGGTATGGCAGGGATCACGATCCATAGTACAATCTCTGACATGATATGACTTTCGGAGTTGACCGTTTGGCTCAGTGGTTAGAGCACTGGATTTATGTCCAGCGTGTCCTGGCTCTGAGAAAGGTCAGGGATATGTGATTTTTTCAAGCTTTGCGTCAATTCGTAGTTATGGATTTCATATTCCTAAGAGCTTCATTTGACACAAATGCAAGTCTGTTTAATGGTTTAAGGTTACAGTCATGTCAGGACGATGCCACCATTTGAGCCACCTCGTGGAAAAGCCAACAATGTGGTTTCCGAACAGGTCCGACACAAACCGGTCTGTACAGCTACAGAAGCAGGCTAGAAGCTTGAAATTTTGTAGTTAAGTAGAGGAGAAATTGTACTATCCGAGTAGCGAAAACAAAGGCGCTGATCAGCTTCGCGGTTACCGCGAAGCTGATCTGCGTCTTTGTTTTCGCATATGCAGATTGTTGGTTTTCCCACGAGGCGGCTCATTTCCTGGGTATCAAACAGTTCTATGAGGAATGGACATCTTTTTTTTTTCAAAGGACACAACTCGGTTCCAGTGGTGAAAACCTCTTGATCGGGAGTATGATGCCTTACCACTTCCCAGTTTAGTAAAACTGAATGTGTCTGGAGGGAAAGAAAATCACTGATGGAATTTATTTCATAGTTTATTTATCACATGAACAAAATACACATATCAATGGTCAATCATAAAGAAACAATGTAAACTTAATTATGTTTTGAAATTTCACTTTTCGTTTGTTCATTTCTACAATCAACTGAATCAAGCAGAGGCGCCTAGTCAAAGCCTAAGAAAATGGAGCAGAAAATGTTACCTTTGACATATGCAAGAACTCTGGTTATGTCCCTGTATCAGACAGAATATGAGCCACTGCAAAAGAGAACCAACAAAATGCTTTGGCGAAAACAAAGGCACAGATCAGCTTCGCGGTAACCGCTAAGCTGATCAGCGCCTTTGTTTTCGCTACACGGATAGTAAAATCCATCTACTTAAATACAAAATTTCAAGCCTCTAACCATCTTCTGTGACTGTACAGGTCGGTTTGTGTCGGACCTGGTCGGAACCCAAATTGTTGGTTTTCTCACGCACAGGCTCATATGCTTTTTAGCTCACCTGAGCCGAAGGCTCACAAGGTGAGCTTATAGGATGGCCATGATCCGGCGTCCGTCCGTCCGTCGTCCGTCCGTCCGTCGGCGTCCACAATTTCAAAGATCTTCTTCTCTGAAACCGCTTGGCCGAACTAGTTGAAATTTTATGTGGAGCCTCCTTGGGTAGTGGCATTTCAAGTTTGATCGCGAAATTCAGGTCACATGACCAAGATGGCCGCCACGCCCATATATGGTAAAAACACTTCAAAAATCTTCTTCTCCAGAACCGGTGGGCCGATTACCACGAAACTTGGTATGTAGCATTGGGGACTTCAGCCCATCATAGTTTGATAAAATGATGACCCTTGGATGACCTTGACCTATTTTACAGCAAGGTCAAATTTGGAAACATAGGCTTTTACATGGGAAAAAGTGAAAACTATGGATTTTTTGAAAACTATTGCAGCCTGAGGCCTGAAAAGTGGTAGATGCAAACAACTAATGGAGTAGATGAAGGTATGTGATTAATATAGGTCAAGGTCATCTCTTGACCTTGGCCAGTCTGTTGTCCATACACACTTTTCAAAGATCTTCTCCTCTGAAACTGCGCGGCCAATCAAAGTGAAATTTTATGTGGAGCATCCATGGGTAAGGGAGACGAAAGTTTGATCGCGAAATCCAGGTCACATGACCAAGATGGCCGCCACGCCCATATATGGTAAAAACCACTCAAAAATCTTCTTCTCCAGAACCGGCTGGCCGATTTCCACGAAACTTGGTATGTAGCATCAAGGACTTCAGCCCATCATAGTTTGATAAAATGATGACCCTTGGATGACCTTGACCTATTTTACGGCAAGGTCAAATTTGGAAACATAGGCTTTTACATGGGAAAAAGTGAAAACTATGGATTTTTTGAAAACTATTGCAGCCTGAGGCCTGAAAAGTGGTAGATGCAAACAACTAATGGAGTAGATGAAGGTATGTGATTAATATAGGTCAAGGTCATCTCTTGACCTTGGCCAGTCTGTTGTCCATACACACTTTTCAAAGATCTTCTTCTCTGAAACTGCTTGGCCAATCAAAGTGAAATTTTATGTGGAGCCTCCTTGGGTAGTGGCATTTCAAGTTTGATCGCGAAATCCAGGTCACATGACCAAGATGGCCGCCACGCCCATATATGGTAAAAACACTTCAAAAATCTTCTCTTCCAGAACCGGTGGGCCGATTACCACGAAACTTGGTATGTAGCATCGGGGACTTCAGCCCATCATAGTTTGATAAAATGATGACCCTTGGATGACCTTGACCTATTTTACGGCAAGGTCAAATTTGGAAACATAGGCATTTACATAGGAAAAAGTGAAAACTATGGATTTTTTGTAAACTATTGTAGCCTGAGGCCTGAAAAGTGGTAGATGCAAACAACTAATGGAGTAGATGAAGTATGTGATTAATATAGGTCAAGGTCATCTCTTGACCTTGGCCAGTCTGTTGTCCATACACACTTTACAAAGATCTTCTTCTCTGAAACTGCGCTGCCAATCAAAGTGAAATTTTATGTGGAGCATCCATGGGTAGGGGAGACGAAAGTTTGATCGCGAAATCCAGGTCACATGACCAAGATGGCCGCCACGCCCATATATGGTAAAAACCACTCAAAAATCTTCTTTTCCAGAACCGGTGGGCAGATTTCCACGAAACTTGGTATATAGCATCAAGGACGTCAGCCCATCATAGTTTGATAAAATGATGACCCTTGGATGACCTTGACCTATTTTACGGCAAGGTCAAATTTGGAAACATAGGCTTTTACATAGGAAAAAGTAAAAACTATGGAATTTTTTGAAAACTGTTGCAGCCTGAGGCCTGAAAAGTGGTAGATGCAAACAACTAATGGAGTAGATGAAGGTATGTGATTAATATAGGTCAAGGTCATCTCTTGACCTTGGCCAGTCTGTTGTCCATACACAGTTTTCAAAGATCTTCTTCTCTGAAACTGCGCGGCCAATCAAAGTGAAATTTTATGTCGAGCATCCATGGGTAGGGGAGACGAAAGTTTGATCACAAAATCCAGGTCACATGACCAAGATGGCCGCCACGCCCATATATGGTTAAAACCACTCAAAAATCTTCTTCTCCAGAACCGGTGGGCTGATTTCCACAAAAATTTGTATGTAGAATCGGGGACCTCAGCCCATCATAGTTTGATAAAATGATGACCCTTGGATGACCCTGGCCTATTTTACGGCAAGGTCAAATTTGGAAACATAGGCTTTTACATAGGAAGAAGTGAAAACTATGGATTTTTTGAAAACTATTGCAGCCTGAGGCCTGAAAAGTGGTAGATGCTAACAACTAATGGAGTAGATGAAGGTATGTGATTAATATAGGTCAAGGTCATCTCTTGGCCTTGGCCAGTCTGTTGTCCATACACACTTTTCAAAGATCTTCTTCTCTGAAACTGCTTGGCAAATCAAAGTGAAATTTTATGTGGAGCATCCATGGGTAGGGGAGACGAAAGTTTGATCGCGAAATCCAGGTCATATGACCAAGATGGCCGCCATGCCCATATATGGTAAAAACCTTTCAAAAATCTTCTTCTCCAGAACCGGCAGGCCAATTTTCATGAAACTTGGTATGTAGCATTTGGGACTCCAGCCCATCATAGTTTGTTGAAATGATGACCCTATGATGACCTTGACCTATTTTACGGCAAGGTCAATTTTGGAAACATAGGCTTTCACATGGGAAAAGGCGAAAACAAACTGTTGCAGCCTGAGACCTGACAGTTGCTAGATGCAGACAACTAATGGAGTCAATGAAGGTAAGTAATTAATGAAGGCCAAGGTCATGTCTTGACCTTGGCCCTAGGTCATTTAAATATCAAAATTAAAATTATGGTTTTCTCAGAAATCACTGGGTTTGGAAACTATTGCAGCCTGAGACCTGAAACTTTGCAGATGCAGACAACTTATGAAGTCAATCAAGGTGTGTGAGTATTCAAGGTCAAGGTCATTTCATTATGACTTAATACTCCAAGATCAGGCTTCAGGTGAGCGTTCTCAGGACCAATGGTCCTCTGGTTTAGCTCACCTGAGCCGAAGGCTCACAAGGTGAGCTTATAGGATGGCCATGATCCGGCGTCCGTCCGTCGTCCGTCGTCGTCCACAATTTCAAAGATCTTCTTCTCTGAAACCGCTTGGCCGATGTAGTTGAAATTTTATGTGGAGCCTCCTTGGGTAGTGGCATTTCAAGTTTGATCGTGAAATCCAGGTCACATGACCAAGATGGCCGCCACGCCCATATATGGTAAAAACCCTTCAAAAATCTTCTTCTCCAGAACTGGTGGGCGGATTTCCACGAAACATGGTATGTAGCATCAGGGACTTCAGCCCATCATAGTTTGATAAAATGATGACCCTTGGATGACCTTGACCTATTTTACGGCAAGGTCAAATTTGGAAACATAGGCTTTTACATAGGAAAAAGTGAAAACTATGGATTTTTTGAAAACTATTGCAGCCTGAGGCCTGAAAAGTGGTAGATGCAAACAACTAATGGAGTAGATGAAGGTATGTGATTAATATAGGTCAAGGTCGTCTCTTGACCTTGGCCAGTCTGTTGTCCATACACACTTTTCAAAGATCTTCTTCTCTGAAACTGCTTGGCCAATCAAAGTGAAATTTTATGTGGAGCATCCATGGGTAGGGGAGACGAAAGTTTGATCGCGAAATCCAGGTAAGATGACCAAGATGGCCGCCACTCCCATATATGGTAAAAACCACTCAAAAATCTTCTTCTCCAGAACCGGTGGGCCGATTTCCACGAAACTTAGTATGTAGCATCAAGGACCTCAGCCCATCATAGTTTGATAAAATGATGACCCTTGGATGACCTTGACCTATTTTACGGCAAGGTCAAATTTGGAAACATAGGCTTTTACATAGGAAAAAGTGAGAACTATGGATTTTTTGAAAACTATTGCAGCCTGAGGCCCGAAAAGTGGTAGATGCAAACAACTAATGGAGTAGATGAAGGTATGTGATTAATATAGGCCAAGGTCATCTCTTGACCTTGGCCAGTCTGTTGTCCATACACAGTTTTCAAAGATCTTCTTCTCTGAAACTGCTTGGCCAATCAAAGTGAAATTTTATGTGAAGCATCCATGGGTTGGGGAGACGAAAGTTTGATCGCGAAATCTAGGTCACATGACCAAGATGGCCGCCACGCCCATATATGGTTAAAACCACTCAAAAATCTTCTTCTCCAGAACCGGTGGGCCGATTTCCACGAAACTTTGTATGTAGCATTTGGGACCTCAGCCCATCATAGTTTGATAAAATGATGACCCTTGGATGACCTTGAATTATTTTACGGCAAGGTCAAATTTGGAAACATAGGCTTTTACATAGGAAGAAGTGAAAACTATGGATTTTTTGAAAACTATTGCAGCCTGAGGCCTGAAAAGTGGTAGATGCAAACAACTAATGGAGTAGATGAAGGTATGTGATTAATATAGGTCAAGGTCATCTCTTGACCTTGGCCAGTATGTTGTCCATACACACTTTTCAAAGATCTTCTTCTCTGAAACTGCTTGGCAAATCAAAGTGAAATTTTATGTGGAGCATCCATGGGTAGGGGAGACGAAAGTTTGATCGCGAAATCCAGGTCACATGACCAAGATGGCCGCCACGCCCATATATGGTAAAAACCTTTCAAAAATCTTCTCCAGAACCGGCAGGCCAATTTTCATGAAACTTGGTATGTAGCATTTGGGACTCCAGCCTATCATAGTTTGTTGAAATGATGACCCTATGATGACCTTGACCTATTTTACGGCAAGGTCAATTTTGGAAACATAGGCTTTCACATGGGAAAAAGCGAAAACAAACTGTTGCAGCCTGAGACCTGAAAGTTGCTAGATGCAGACAACTAATGGAGTCAATGAAGGTAAGTAATTAATGAAGGCCAAGGTCATGTCTTGACTTTGGCCCAAGGTCATTTAAATATCAAAATTAAAATTATGGTTTTCTCAGAAATCACTGGGTTTGGAAACTATTGCAGCCTGAGACCTGAAACTTTGCAGATGCAGACAACTTATGAAGTCAATAAAGGTGTGTGAGTATTCAAGGTCAAGGTCATTTCATTATGACTTAATACTCCAAGATCAGGCTTCAGGTGAGCGTTCTCAGGACCAGTGGTCCTCTGGTGTTTTTGTTTGTTACATTTTGTGTTACGTTTGTGAAATACTCAATGATCCAGCACTCATTAAACAATTGAGTTATATGAGGAAGCAAGGATTTATCATTCAAGCATCAGCTTTTTGTAGGGCATTGTCCTATTTCATGCCCCTGGCGGGCCGTCGTTGGGCCAATATGCCAAGATGTCGCTGAAGAATGTGAATTTCTTTCAGAGATCAAATAATTTTCTTTCTTTGCCTATTCTACCTAATGTAGAAATGCATTAATGTCAATTCCTGGCACTGAGATGTATTTTTGTCAGACAATTTATTTCGGGCCCCTGACGGGCCGTCATGGGGCCGATATGCCGCGATGCCCACTTAATGCCGCTGACCGACCGATATATGCATGCTGGCTGGGAAGAAAAATAGGTATACCCCTGCAAACCCAAGTTTGTCTATACAACATAGGGTTCAAGGGGATATAGTTTTTAGCTCACCTGAGCCGAAGGCTCACAAGGTGAGCTTATAGGATGGCCATGATCCGGCGTCCGTCCGTCCGTCGTCCGTCCGTCGTCCACAATTTCAAAGATCTTCTCTGAAACCGCTTGGCAGATCTACTTGAAATTTTATGTGGAGCCTTCTTGGGTAGTGGCATTTCAAGTTTGATCGCGAAATCTAGGTCACATGACCAAGATGGCCGCCACGCCCATATATGGTAAAAACCCTTCAAAAATCTTCTTCTCCAGAACCGGGGGGGCTGATTTCCACGAAACATGGTATGTAGCATTGGGGACTTCAGCCCATCGTTGTTTGATAAAATGATGACCCTTGGATGACCTTGACCTATTTTACAGCAAGGTCAAATTTGGAAACATAGGCTTTTACATGGGAAAAAGTGAAAACTATGGATTTTTTGAAAACTATTGCAGCCTGAGGCCTGAAAAGTGGTAGATGCAAACAACTAATGGAGTAGATGAAGGTATGTGATTAATATAGGTCAAGGTCATCTCTTGACCTTGGCCAGTCTGTTGTCCATACACACTTTTCAAAGATCTTCTCTGAAACTGCTTGGCCAATCAAAGTGAACTTTTATGTGGAGCATCCATGGGTAGTTGAGACGAAAGTTTGATCGCAAAATCCAGGTCACATGACCAAGATGGCCGCCACGCCCATATATGGTAAAAACCACTCAAAAATCTTCTTCTCCAGAACCGGTGGGCCGATTTCCACGAAACTTGGTATGTAGCATCGAGGACCTCAGCCCATCATAGTTTGATAAAATGATGACCCTTGGATGACCTTGACCTATTTTACGGCAAGGTCAAATTTGGAAACATAGGCCTTTACATAGGAAAAAGTGAAAACTATGGATTTTTGGAAAACTATTGCAGCCTGAGGCCTGAAAAGTGGTAGATGCAAACAACTAATGGAGTAGATGAAGGTATATGATTAATATAGGTCAAGGTCATCTCTTGACCTTGTCCAGTCTGTTGTCCATACACACTTTTCAAAGATCTTCTTCTCTGAAACTGCGCGGCCAATCAAAGTGAAATTTTATGTGGAGCATCCATGGGTAGGGGAGACAAAAGTTTGATCGCGAAATCCAAGTCACATGACCAAGATGGCCGCCACGCCCATATATGGTAAAAACCACTTAAAAATCTTCTTCTCCAGAACCGGTGGGCCGATTTCCACGAAAATTGGTATTTAGCATCGGAGACCTCTGCCTATCATAGTTTGATAAAATGATGACCCTTGGTTGACCTTGACCTATTTTACGGCAAGGTCAGATTGGAAATATAGGCTTTTACATAGGAAGAAGTGAAAACTATGGATTTTTTGAAAACACAGACCGAGGCCTGAAAAGTGGTAGATGCAAACAACTAATGGAGTAGATGAAGGTATGTGATTAATATAGGTCAAGGTCATCTCTTGACCTTGGCCAGTCTGTTGTCCATACACACTTTTCAAAGATCTTCTTCTCTGAAACTGCTTGGCCAATCAAAGCGAAATTTTATGTGGAACATCCATGGGTAGGGGAGACGAAAGGTTTTTAGCAAAATCCAGGTCACATGACCAAGATGGCCGCCACGCCCATATATGGTAAAAACCACTCAAAAATCTTCTTCTCCAGAACCGGCAGGCCAATTTTCATGAAACTTGGTATGTAGCATTTGGGACTCCAGCCCATCATAGTTTGTTGAAATGATGACCCTATGATGACCTTGACCTATTTTACGGCAAGGTCAATTTTGGAAACATAGGCTTTTACATGGGAAAAGGCGAAAACAAACTGTTGCAGCCTGAGACCTGAAAGTTGCTAGATGCAGACAACTAATGGAGTCATTGAAGGTAAGTAATTACTGAAGGCCAAGGTCATGTCTTGACCTTGGCCCAAGGTCATTTAAATATCAAAATTAAAATTATGGTTTTCTCAGATATCACTGGGTTTGGAAACTATTGCAGCCTGAGACCTGAAACTTTGCAGATGCAGACAACTTATGAAGTCAATAAAGGTGTGTGAGTATTCAAGGTCATTTCATTATGACTTAATACTCCAAGATCAGGCTTCAGGTGAGCGTTCTCAGGACCAATGGTCCTCTGGTTTTTTAGAGTTTGTCAAGATGATTTCATTGAACATTCACAACATACATGTAGATTGTTTAACCATATGAGCCGCCTCGTGGGAAAACCAACAATGTGGTTTCCGAACAGGTCCGACACAAACCGGCCTGTACAGTCACAGAAAAGAGCTAGAAGCTTGAGATTTCGGATTTAAGTAGAAGAGGAATTGTACTATCCGAGAAGCGAAAACAAAGGCGCTGATCAGCTTTGCGGTTACCGCGAAGCTGATCTGCGTCTTTGTTTTCGCCTATGCAGATTGTTGGTTTTCCCATGAGGCGGCTCATATATTTATTCACAGATTTAATGTGGGCCTGGAAATTTGCAACACTAAAAATCCTCCTGAATTAACTCTTCCTTTCTTCATATGCACTTAAATGGATCTTAGCACTTTTAATGCATTGGTAAATGATGAACAGTTTCATGAGAAAATATTGAAAAGTCACATAATGAGAAAACAAAGAGAGATAATTTCTGTTGTGTAGAAATTACACATATGACCAACACCTTTTTTGCCTCATGGACAACGCATAAACCTCTTCCTATACTCCAAAATTTCTAGTTTCTAGCCAGCTTTTGTGACTCCCAGTCTAAAGGCTGCTTTGTATCAGAACTAACTGGTCAGCTTCTGCATGACAAATCCAACTCTTAACTGAGCAACATTAAAAGAAAACTAGTCTTCAAGGATTTCAAACCAGGATGTATCAAACGGTTAACCAGAACTTGAAAGCTTGCCTAATAGAGGCTTGAAAAATGCGTTATATATTAAGAAAAAGATAGAAAACATGGTTATTGATATGCAAAAATTAAAAGTGCAACTGCTCAGTCTCTTTGTTTTCCTTAATTTGCCAACAGATTTTCTCATGTCACAAATCAAGTTTTAACTTACTGTTAAACAGGTATATTTGAGCCTCATCGTAGGAAAACCAAGTACAATGTACCGGTAGGTGGTTTCAATGAACACAGCTAAGATTCGGATCATCATGGCATCCAGCAAGTCTGATCAGTCTTTGTTGTCCCACAGGTGCTTGAAGCACTATATCAAATCATAATCATAGGATATGTTAATATATATATTGACCTTAGATACTACCATTTATCTTATGTATATAACTTCAAGTGCCTGTAGTTGTCCACATGCAGAGGGTATTTGTCCTTAGTTATCCAAAAGAGACGACTACAATGTATTCAAGACGCCCATGTTGATAATAGTCAAGACCCAATGTTGGTTTCCTTACAATTTTCTCATTAATTAAGTCCCTTGTGACATTAGAATCACTATGATTTATCTTTCTTAGTTTTCTTTTTCTCTGCCTCCTCTTCCTTCTCTTTATCGATCTCAGCCATGTATTTGTCTATCTCCTCGGACTCTATCATCTGAAAAATAGTTGACCAATTAAACATAATTTTATGAAAAACAAAAAAATTGTGTTTCCGACAAGGCCTGACACAAATCATTCTGTACAGCAACAGAAAAATGCTACAGGCTTGAAATTTCAGATTTAAGAAGAAGAGGAATTTACGATCTGTGTAGCGTGGTGCTGATCAGCTGTGCAGTAACTGCGCATATTCAAGCCTATGGTATAGTACAGTGATTTATCTGGTGATAAATGACTTGGGTGATAAGTGGTATGATACTTTACACCCTTTGACACCATTTTGATATTTTTGACGTCAACTATCCCATTAAGCATTGTTATCTTAAGACACAGGACCAATTCCTAGGGAATGGTAAAAACACTTTACCTCCAAACGCTATAGTCAGTTTATACCAAATTAAACTGCCTTCCCCTGTGATTTTGGACAACATGTTTTAAACCAAGTTTTTTCTAAAATGTTCCAATTCCCAATGGGAATCCTGTTGTTTCCCCTCTGGGGAAAAAACACAAATATGTGCACTGCAGATCATTTTAAACAATACCTTACCGTTAATGGTTGTCCTCTTTTCATTATTGCTAATTCTACATTTTTTCCTCCTGTTTGTACAACTTCTAGTAGTGCCTTGAGCGCCAGTTTGATACATTCTTTGTCATTGCCGGCTACTTCATCTGTGTAGTGTTTCTCCAGGAATTCACGAACAGTTTTAGCACTACGGCCTATAGCATTAGCCTGCAATATGTTTCAATACAAAAGTTATTAAATTTTGTTCATGTTATTAGCCATTTTGATGCAAAAATTAAAAGATCAAATATAGCAAAAGTGAGCAAAGCTCACATACCCCCGGCAGTAGCCATCAGAGTTCATACCACTTTGAGACAAAAAGCAGATTACAGAAAAAGGTATACATCTTGTCATCAAATGAATACCCAGGTGTACTGTCTGCTTCTACAAAGATCATAATCTTGTTTTCAGTAATAGAGTTGGTCATTCTGAACATGCATATAAAATTTGAAGTCTCTAACTCTTATACAGACTGAGCTGATATGATGGAAAAATTTCTCAGATAGAGAGAAAAATGGATAAATAAAGGGAATGATAAGTCAGAGATTGATGATTCTCAAATACACAATACAACTTGACATACCCAAGCTTTGTACCAAATTTTAAAATTCTAGGTTAAGTAGGTCCTGGGAAATCTTTGACACAAAAAGGTGCAGATTTGTATAGGAGTGACAGATGGGAAAAGAAACAAAGTAAAAAAAGAAGACAAAAGTTAACCACAGAATCATAATCTTGTTTTCAGTAATAGAGTTGGTCATTTTGAACATACATATAAAATTTGAAGTCTCTAAGTCTTTTACAGACTGAGCTGATAAGATGGAAAAATTTCTCGGATAGAGAGAAAAATGGATAAATAAAGGGAATGATAAGCCACAGATTGTTGATTCTCAAATACACAATACAACTTGACATACCCAAGCTTTGTACCAAATTTTAAAATTCTAGGTTAAGTAGTTCCTGAGAAAACTGACACAAAAAAAGTTTACAGACAAACAGACGGAAAAAGCAAAAACTATATACCCCCTAATACTTCGTATGCCGGGGGTATAATTAGCAAACCTTCCATTGGTTAGCCTATGAGAGGCAGTACATATAAAAAGACTATCAACTTCCATTGTGCTCCAAAAAGAGAATGTTACTATCTCGAGTTTCTGTAACCAGGGCTGAAAATAAAATTTTGTTTGTTTGTCCTTTACCTACCTACCCACAATTACCCCCCTACTCAAAAAATCATATTGCAATTACCTGAGGAAAAATATTTTTATTTTTCTGTGGCTGAAATGTATAAAAATTTGCATGATTTGCATTTTGTTAAGCATTCAGTCGCTAGTATACAGAGTTGCTAAATTTGCCATTCCATGAAAATCTGAGAACGTTTTTGTGACATATTTATTCATTTAATTCACACTTGAATATTTTAGTATGTCATGCCAAATAAAATTTAATTACTGCTTAAAAGACTTAAAATGTTGACCAACTCAAATTTAATTGTCTACTTAAATATAATAATTTCCCTACCTACATGTACCTACCAAAGACTAAAATGCTGGGTAGGTAAAGGACAAACAAACAATTTTTTGATTCAGGCCAATTTCAAAGAAATGTGCCAGACTTGGGTATCCATCTTGGATGTGCTTCTATACAAATCAGACACTCTACTGGCCCAGCTTCTGTCCAAATACGAGCAGCAATGCAAGAAAACTGGTCTTCATGGTTTCTGACCAGGTCTGGAACAAAATGGCATGTGCAGTAAAAAAGAAGCATAGAAACTTGAAATTTTGGTCATATAAAGAAGAGGAATTGTACTATCCATGAAGCAAACACAAAGGTGCTGATCAGCTGTGCAGCTGATCTGCATCTTTGTTTTCGCATAGACAAAAATCTGTGTTTCTAATGATGTGGCTCATGAACTTACTTTCCATTCATGATATGTCCCTGAGGGGTCAGTCTGGTAGAGATGAGGTGTTGTATCATAACCCATGATTAATGCTGATAAACCAAACGGTCGTCGACCATTACTCTGTGTGTATCTCTGTAATGAGATAGGCATGTAGCTCAAAACATATTAAAATTATCTATCAGACTGACAGATAATTTTATGAGGGCAAATAAATATATTTAGAGATAGCTAATTTTAATAGGTCTAACTATACTTGAAGCCATTAAAAACGCAACTTTCAGCATATAACCTATCCAACGATTCTTGGATATTTTCACAATGTTATTATATAAAATCATGAAATTGTCGTCCCGATATGAAGGTCATATTCGTCTTGTGCTAAATTAGCAAGTGAAGTAAAGCGATCTGCGTTTGTCGATTAAGGGACACAACTCAAACATGGACAAAACAAAAGCAAATGCACCTTATCAATCCAGCTATACGTTAACCTTTATGACTAGCTCTTTTGTGTTCAAACTTTCTGTCAATGCCAATATTGCTCTAAAGTCTATGTAAACAATTCCGTAGATTGTTTTTTTCAAGTTTTGATCTTATAAAAGGCCATCAAAGTCAGTACATGAAAACCGGAAGTGAATTCAAGAATGCCATTTTTGAAAATTAAAACTGTCATAAAATGGACCCATATGCTAGAACATAACATCTCCTGTGTCCAAACTATGGAATGATTCTGTTTTATTGAAGTTTTGGTAGATTCTCAAAATCTGTGGTATTTTTTTCAAAAATTTGAACATTTGGAAATTAATCTTGGTCGTTCCATCAGGTGGAATTGTTGGTATTACACCGTTTTTTTGTTGCTGGTATTCGGCCGCATACTTCCGCATTGAAATTGGGTTGCTATGCAAGGTTGAATGGGTTTAAAATCAAATTTTAATGATTTTGTCATTTTTCACCCAAAAATCAACCAGAAGTGCTAAATTGAGTTCAGTTTTCGCTGAACGATTCTCGGGCGAGGGGCAAGCTGACTTCGCTATAAACAAAGCGCTCAAGGTGTTCCTGAAAGGTAGAAATAACCTGTATATCAGTTGCGTTTTTAATGGTTTTAAGTATATTATGCAACCCATATCAACTTTTATGCCGACCTTGAAAATTCAGTTTGTCTGCTGTTTTACCCACTTTAACTTTTGGAGATAGATTGGTTAGGTAAGAAAGTTTTCTGCGAAAAAAGCAAAATCTCACTTGCGTTTTGAAAAACTGCTCCAGAATATAAACTGTCACTTTGTTGCAAGGTTTGTATCAATTTTCTTGGCTTTCTATTCTTATTTTATTGATCCAAAAACATCTAGACAATATGAAAATTGACAAAGACTCTTACCTGTTTTAACTGAGCTATATATCTGGTGATATATTCTATTGTGACAGGATCCTCTACTGTGAGTTTGTGGCTCTGACATTCTATACGGGCTCTGTTAATCAGAATACGGGCATCTGCTGTGAGACCTATACAAGAGAACGGATCAATGAATGATAAAGCGTGTCTCAGAAGGACAACTTCTCTATATGACCCGCGTCATGAGAAAACCAACAATCTGCATTACAAAACAAAGACGCAGCTCTGCTTCGCAGTATCTGCGAAGCTGATCAGCACCTTTGTTTTCGCTACACAAATAGTACAATTCCTCTTCTTCTTAAATTCAAAATTTCAAGCTTTCTAGCCATCTTCTGTGACTGCACAGACCGGTTTGTGTCGGACCTGTTCCGAAATCACATTGTTGGTTTTCTCATGACGCGACTCAAACGTTGCTTAAAGTACTTGTAACAAAGTTTAAGAAACATCAATGACATGCAGAATGGGACTGGATGTTCAACATTAAGTTTAACAGTTACAGTGATAATTTATTTTTAGTTGTAAGATGATATGTTCAACACTTAAAAGTAAAACATTAACAGAACTCTGAGGACTTCGGTCTTGAGAGGAATCTTGAATTAAGTCCGTTCAGCCCGGGAAGACGTTAAAAGCCCACTTTCTACTACTACTACTAACGCTGAGGACACTGCAACCACATAAGCCTGCAAAATGGGAATTTAGCAAACCCTTTGTTGCACTAAAACTAAAATGTCTCCACTATATGACACTATCTCTGGTGGGATTAAAACAGATGTGATGACATCAATCGCATGAAGAAATGATCGCTCCCGAACATTACATGTACATCCCTTTTTCGAACCCAATTCAACTACATCAGGATAACATTTTTGTTTATACCCCTCATACCCCACCTTTATATAGCAAAACTGGGGTCAGCAGGGTTACACCTATTTTTCTTATTTTTGCTCCAAAACATAGATTGTGGGTGCTCGTTAGAACCGCCTAGCCGAGGCGGTTCTGACCAGTACCCACAATGCATGTTTTGGAGCAAAAATAAGCAAAAATCAAAAAAACATTTCTACTGAAATTTTTCAATTTTTACAACTTAAGACAAATCTGTACATTTGTACATATATGAGATCTAATTACCTGCAAAAGCTAGGGCAACATGGTCATCAAGTAGGGCTATCTTCCGTACAGTCCTGTCTTCCTGTAGTTTAGCCACGGCCTTCTTCTCTACACCCAGTACAACAATATCTTTACCTCGCACACCAACCTACACACATGAACCAACAATAAACATTACTCTCATGTGGATAAGAGACATAGGCACGATGAGAATAACCATAAATATCATAAACCACCCAATGTGCACACTCATAGCCTTCTATTAGATGTTTAGATTTTTAACTGCAATCAGACTATTTCATTACTTTGCAGTCAGGTACATAACTTCAACTTTACAGAGTCAAAATTTAACTCACAGTCAAAGTAACTTGCCTTGGTTATTTAGATTTTTATTCCATCCATTTGAATGAACACATCTCTGTCTAATTAAAGAATTTAAAGTGATTAAATAATTGATGCCATCAGACATTTGTACAACATGAATTACTCAGTGTTTATCAACGTGATTTTAGTCTGATTAATATGCAGAAAATATGAAAACGAAATAAAAAGGTTCATAATAGCCAAGCCGCATTAAGTCAACAATCTTGACATAACCATCATGTGGAAAAGCAACATTACTTATGCACTAGTTATTGTAACAACTGTCCCCCAGGCCCAGGGATACATGAGGCCTTGAAGTTTTATCCATCCAACCCCTGATAAGCTCTGCACTGTGGGGACAGTCATTTGGTTAAAACCCTGCTAGTTCCCAACTCCCCCCAGGCAGTATGCTATGTTTCGTTACACAGCCATTTTCTTTGCATGTATTCCATTACACCCTTACAAACCACACTGTGGGGACAATACAAAGGTTAAACATCCACTCCAGTTATCCCTCACAGGCCCCCAGCCCCACCTTGAAAGAGGGTGGGGAGGAGGTCATAAATGCACTATAGCCGTATGCATAGGCACTGTTACTGTAACTGTGGGTCTTCAATAGACTTGGACCTTCAGATGTTGTTTACAATCTCCATGCATGTATACACAAAAGCATTCCAAATGTGTCACACAGCCTCAGTGTACCAACCGGGGAAAAATGTTTTTCTTTACACAACACATTTTCAAACATGAAATTCACTGTGAAAAACTAAAATCTGCTCACCCACCGAAACGCATGTAAAATCTTGATAGGTTTGAATACTAAACGGCCGATATCTCCCATTGTAATGTTTTGGTTGGAAAAAATATTGTTTTAATGAAATTTTCGCCGGAAATGAGTACATCGTAGCAAATATCATCCTTATAATGAGTTCTGGTGTTGAAAAAACGGGACATTAAGGGACTGATAGATAATGTTTCAGTGACCAACTTTATTTGCAATACGTATTCAATACGCAGTCAATGCGATATGGAATTGCATTAATGTCCACAACTATCTAAATTTTAGAATTAATTGGTATACATGTGTATTGGCATATTATTTACTCTGAATCAGAGTGAGAAGATTAGACCTTTGGAAAGCCAGCACGATTAGCAGCATGCGCAAGCTCGAACTTTTGTCAAATGCAATCTTTTGATTGGATAATCGCTAGTAATAGCATCATGTGAATTCCACGCCTACCAACTTGATTGACAGTGCACATCTCGGTGTCTAAAACTGATCAGAACAATAGCGACTTGAATCACTTCATCCCCTTGGAAACCACGTCAACAAATGCGAGCTTTTTTGCTTTTGCCGTTATACTGGTATGTCCTCAAATGTGAGGATTATCATCAGTGGAGTGCGAGAAGGGAATTTCAGTAGAAGTAATGAAAAAGATGAGTCAGAAAAGTGGGGATGAGAAAAGACTGAAGGAAGAAAAGAAAAAGGAAGGCAAAGAGATAGAAGAAATGCTGGAGGGCTCTGTTTCTGTTGCCTGACTGCCTATTTGATTGTACTATACCATGCTCAACGTCAAACCGCTTAGTCAGGAATCCGTTTATTTCGATCCATGCAGCTTTGTTTGAAGTTTAAACTACAAGGCCGCCATTGCAGAACAATATACCGGTATTCTAAGTTTCCGTACCGGTATATTGTATTGGAAAAATTACACCGCAATTTACCGATTTATCGGTATATGTTCCATGAGAAAAGTCTCTGATATAATGCTTTAATTTTAAATCCATAATTTCTGTGAGATTTACACATTCAGTTAGCTCATTTGCAGTCACTTGTGGTCCGCAATGCTAAGCCAATCAGAAGGAAGCTCTCCATGCTCACGCAACAAAGCGCGTGCCGTGACGTCAAGGCGCATCAGTGACGTCAACAAGGTTGAGTTCCAATGCACTCACCATGTGTCAACCATGTGTAATCCTGTTTTATTCAATCTGAAATTGTTTTGATCAAAAAGAACCATCAAGGTCCGCAACCGAATGTAGTGAGGTTTCGCAACTAGGTCTTCAAGGGGAAGCGGGTCAACTCAGCCTGGTACCAATTCGGCCACTGAGTCAACTCGGCCTCGGGTCAACTCGGCCGGGTCAACTCGGCCAGTTTATGTTTTATATCGTTTGATAAGGAAATGTTTGGAACTGCATTTTTATATGTTCATATCACTCTTAGAATATAGGAAGAGCATTTTAGATGTACTAAGCGCTGAATGTGCTACAATTATTTAGACAACAGTCATCCAATTGGTTTCGACACACCTGAATCTGAATGATTTACTGGTGATACGCCAAATTGACAATACTTCACCTAAACCTGTTTTTGATCAATTTATTAAAGACTCTAATTTGCTAATATTCAGTTTAGGTAAAAAGAACAACAATTAACAAAATAATAGTCATGATTGTTTTGTTTTTTCTGGGTTATGACAGATCTATATAGAGCAATTAATTGCATCAAAATTAAGATGAATGTAGAAGCCGCACATAAAGATAAACATAAAACGAAAATGAAAATAAAAGGGGAAAAATATGCGGAAGGTTGGAATATAAATGATACAAAATTTATATATTCTGTATCAGTATTCACCATTTTTGCATTATCGGCTGGTTACCTGCTGACAAAAATTAATATTGGAAAAACAGGTGAGGGGGGTTTCTGGTTACCTGTATTTCCAATATTGATTTTTTTAAAGCTGGGAACCAGCGGATAGTGCTAAAAAGGTGAATAGCCATCAACAAAATAAACCCATATAACATATACACCAGGCCCAGCTGACCTGGGCCGACTTAACACGAGGACGACTTGACCTGGATTCCTTCAAGGCTCCAAAAGGCATTTAACACAACTGTCTGACTTTTATCTGTTGCTCAAAGGAGCGAGTTGTGGTCAGTTACCTGACAATAAGACACTTTCTGCACAAATATTTATCTACTGCACATTATTTTCATAGGGCATGTCGGGATGACGTCATACAGGTAAGTTTGTTCATTCGGTGGAGGTACATTACTCGGTGTTTATCGCTATGCCTAACCAAATTTGGAGCGCAAAATATGGAATAAAAATGATTTTTTTTCATCAAAACATTGCATTTTGTATTAGATTTCCGGATATAATTTATTCCAAGGTAAGGAATGCGTAATATTTTGGTCATATTATGACTTTATTAGCGTCTGAAAGTAGTAAACATATAGCGATAATGACCGAGGCTACCACCTCCACCGAATGAAGAAAATAGCGGGAAAGGTGACCAATATTGATTTCTTTTCACGGAAGAGTACCTTGCTGACCTGCCCTATTGTTTACAATACCCCACCCATCAACAATGACAAAGCATAAAGCCGGGTCGAAATTGTCGCTTTGTATCCATATCTGAAGCGAACTTACAGCAGTAGAACCTTTTTTGACAGCTTCCTGCGCGTATTCAACCTGAAATAAATGCCCGTCGGGCGAAAATACAGTGATTGCTCTGTCGTATCTCGCGCTCATGCTGATTTTGAGAATTTTGCAGACAGCGGAAGTGATAATGTACCAAAGCACCGGTTTGTTGGATTTAGTAAAACTCTTGCACGAAACAATTTTCACTCTCGAAATCCTTTAAACCGCTAATGATGGAATGTGGATAATTTGTGTAACCCGTTAATGGTGATGATGGTGATAATAATAATAATAATAATAATAATAATAATAATAATAATAATAATAATAATAATAATAATGATAATGATAATAATAATAATAATAATAATAATAATGATAATAATATAACCTTCTAAAGGTACTGCATGATTTGGTGATTTTGAAGAAAACACAAAAATCGGTAACAAGTCAACTCGTACCTAAGTCAACTCGTACCTTAGGCAACTCGTACCTACTTTTGGTCAACTCGTACCTTAGTTAAGTCGTACCCTAGTCAACTCGTGCCTATGTAATTTTCATACCTATTTTTTAGATTTATTTTATGCCAATATGTCATTAGTTCTTTAAGGACTTGCGGTACTTTAATCATCAAACTAATATTCGCGTGCATGAGTTAATTTAATTATCAGGGAAACATGATGGGAAAATATTAATAGTTTGTTAATTACGGCTGACGGATAAATACTAGTAAATAAATAAATAAATAAATAAATAAATAAATAAATAAATAAATAAATAGGTAGATGTACACCGGGACTGACGGACAGGCATACAAACAGATAATTATCATCAAACTAATATTACGTTTGGCACGTGCATGAGTTAATTTAATTATCAGCGAAACAGGGTTTCGAAAATGGGATTATTAAGGTGATATATATCAAAATTATTACAGAATACAGAATACAGAAAGTTTATTCAGACTTAGGCATAATAGCCCATCGTCGTAACACAATAACACATATACAAATTAAACATGTGTGCACATGCAAATACAATACATACGATACATTATAATAATATAAATACATATGTATATTGTGAGAGTGATACAAAATAGATAACATGATGATTATCAATAAGTTAAATGTAAAATATGATATTTATGTCTTCATCTAATAGTGTAAGCTAAGTAATTATATTATTTAATGTTTCATTTCTTAGTTTAAAGGCCTTTGTTACATACAGAGCTAAATTATTCAGTTGTTTCCCACCCGAGTTTAGCAGCTGCAAAAATTTGAACATACTAGGGTTCACTCCTACATCCATCGCCAAAAAACAGCTCCAATGGAGCTGGCATGATTGGGCAATAAATCTCGGAAAATATCTTGTAGCTTTCAACTTTTATTATCATTATCAGTAAACTGTGAAAATAACAAGAGCAACAGTCTCCAGATGTCTGATATCAGATTTCTTCAGTTTTTTTTCTTCTCACTTGGATCATGTTGAGATAGAAATGTCATATTTCGAGCCTCTGGGTACGAATATATATGGGTACTCACAATTGTGGGTATTCAAAATTTGGGAGCACTTTTGCTATGTTTTGGAACATTTTATACTTTTTTCTAAAATTTTGGGCAGTTAAAATTTGTGGTCTTCAATTTTTTTGGTACTCAAAATATGTGGGTATTCAAAGTGTGGATGATCAAATTTTGTAGGCACTCAAAATTGGTGGCAATCAGAAGATAGATATTTTAGTTAGATGTTATTCACATTCATAGCACAGATTAAAGAGATAATGCCATATACAAAATGAATTATCATTGATAATTAGCTTCAGTTAGCATCAATTACAATGACGTCACACAGCCTTAGCCAATGAGGTAATGAACTATAATGCATGCTCACAAAATACTATCACTGCTGCATGCTTTTACAGCCTGGTTTATTTGATATTGATTTTTCGTCTGCTTCTCTGCCAACAAAAAGGTAAATTCGTCTGCTGTGGCCTAGTGGTGGCGCTGATTCTTGATTTTTGCGGGAAAAGAGATAAAGTTACACTTTTACTAGATAGCTTGAACACTTTGACAGTCTAAAATTGAGACAAAGAGTAAATTGGAAGTTAATGGCATATTTCATCTAATTCTTTAAACAAACAGGTGGCCAGAGTCAAGAACTCATTATATTTATCTCACTGCTGTGAAAAAATTATCTTCTTGTAAGAATTTATTGTGACAGCCTTAATGATTAGAAAAACCAGCAAAAACTCTGAAAACTGGCGATAGATGTAGGAGTGGGTTGTTAGTATAGTAACGTTTTATGTAAATTCTACGAATATCATTAAAAACAGGGCATATCAAAACAAAATGAAATTCGTCCTCTATGTCATTTGAATTGCAAATTATACATTTTCTATTTTCTCTGGCGATTCTAGCTCTAGTGCCAGTGTGTCTTCCTGATTCTATTTTTAAATTGTGTGAAGAGAGGCGTAATTTCGCTAATGCATTCCTATGTTTTCTATTAACGATTTTGGTTAAATAAGGAGATAATTCAAAATTTTGATTTATTTCTTTATACAAAGACACAGAACTTGATGCTTCCAAATTTCTTCTTGTTTCATTAATAAAGTTATCAATAAGCCTACGTTTAAAAATTGGTAAAAATTTCTTCTTGTTAACTGAGTTAGGGTAAGTCCATACATCCGAAAAACCATTCTTGTCGAGTAAATTCTTGACTTTGTTTAGCCATGATTCTTGACGAGGTGTACTTCTTTTCATATCATGTAGCATGTCATTGAAGACTGCATTAAGTATACAGTTTGAATCTTGAATATTTATTAGTTTAAACCAATATTTTATAATGCGTATTTGTCTTTCGATACTTAAGTGGTAACGACCAAATTCTTTTAAATAGCATAGTTACATGTCGACATTATTAATAGTCTGTTAAATACGGACGGACGGACTGACGGACGGACAAATAAATAAATAAATAATAAATACATAAATTGGTAGGTGGAAGCCGGGTCTTACGGACAGACAGGCAGGCAGACAGATAAGTAACACCAAACTAATATTCAAGTGTTTATTACGTTTGGCACGTACATGAGTTAATTTAATTATCAGCGAAACATGATGGGATTATCAAGATGATATATAGCAAAATTATTAATAGTCTTTTAAATACGGACGGACGGACTGACGGACGGATAAATAAATAATAAATAAATAAATGGGTAGGTGGACGCCGGGACTGATGGACAGACAGGCAGGCAGACAGATAAGTATCATCAAACTAATATTCAAGTGTTTATTACGTTTGGCACGTGCATGGGATTATCAATGTGATATATAACAAAATCATTAATAGTCTGTTAAATACGGACAAACGGACTGGTAAATAAATAAATAAATAAATAAATAAATAAATAAATAAATAAATAAATAAATAAATAAATAAATAAATAAATAAACTGCAAGGTTTCCGCCCTTCTCTGCGCTAGGTGACATGACAAATAAAGTACACAAAAGTTTATAAGGGAATGGTAATGAAGAGAGGTATAAGATTTATTTACCTTTTCCGCCATTTTAATCTTACTCCAGTGCGTAATTTAGACTGCACCAGTTCGTTGCAACCAGCTCCAGTACTTTTACATTTACCAGTGTGAGGGTGATATCTACCAATAATATTAATAGCCTTTGAAATACGGACGCACAATCGATGAACGGATAAATAAATAAATAAAGTCTGGCAAATAAATAATTGAAAATAAAAAGATAAAATACCACTTAGCTGTATCACAAACACGGTGCTGCCATCTGTCGCACACATCGCCGGTAACGCCGTGCTGGCGCTTCCCCACAGCCTTACCACACGCAATACAAATATCCGACATTTGCACTATCAGAATATTCAAAGATGAATGAGACTTAGCAAATTTGGACAACTTATATATGAAGCGATCGGCAACTAAAAGAAAACTAATGCACAAAAGTTAATTACCCTTAAAATTCCATTGTGTCATTAACTCCTGCGACCCCTGAAATCGCCGAATGCCGTAAAAGAGCCAAACAAATTAATTGGGTCTTTGATTAATTTCACACCAAATCTAATCACGCAAACATTAAAGACGTACGTTGATTAACTCGGCGAAAATGAAAGACATCTAATTAAAGAAATCTATCTATCTATCTATCTATCTATCTATCTATCTATCTATCTATCTATCTATCTATCTATCTATCTATCTATCTATCTATCTATCTATCTATCTATCTATCTATCTATCTATCTATCTATCCATCCATCCATCCATCCATCCATCCATCCATCCTCCCTTCCTTCCTAACTCGTACCTATCTACATAGGTACGAGTTGACTAAGGTACGACTTAAGTAAGGTACGAGTTAACCAAAAATAGGTACGAGTTAACCAAAATAGGTACGAGTTGACCAAAACAGGTACGAGTTGACCAAAGATCAGGTACGAGTTGACCAAAAGTAGGTACGAGCTGACTAAGGTACGAGTTAGCTTAGGTACGAGTTGACTAGAAAGCCAAAAATCTGATATTATTTTTATCCAGAGAGAGAGAGAGAGAGAGAGAGAGAGAGAGAGAGAGAGAGAGAGAGAGAGAGAGATTCCACGTGTTCCGATGAAATTATCTGCGTCTCTTAGTGATCAGGTACATGAAAGGAATTCGATAATCCTTTCTTGGCCCTTAATTAGATTAATTGTCGATGATAAATTGGATTATCGTCTTAGGTGTCATTTAACATGGAAGGTGACAATTGGTCTGATAATATTATTAAGTTCCAACATGAATACAAGTAAATGTCGTCATCATAATTAAATATTTTTAATTATAAAAATTTCCCAATTGCAAAGTCAAATGTTTTTAAAAAGTATGTTGGAAATTTACGGGACGATTACGCTATTCAGTAGAGACGATTTCGCGAAAGCGCCTTGATTTCGCGAAATCAAGCCGATTTCGCATTTCAGTACTACCCCTAGAGCGCTATAGCAGACGCCCACTTCACTTGCTAGTGAAAAGGTACAAGTAGGCAAAGATCGGTTACGCGAATTTATCTATACCGATTATCTTCGACAATTTCCGGAATATCACGGACATCGGCGGAGTTCGGCCGCTGCAAAATTGCTGAGAGAACTCGTTTATTTACTGAATAAACATGTCACAAAAGTGTCTATTTAAATTTTAGAAGTTATGAACTCGACAATTGGTTGTAGGTATTTCTACATATATCTAGCTGTAAATATTAATTTTGGAATTTATAACTGGTCTTTTGATTCGGCCCATCATCATTCGGCCTAGACCTTTTGTTTTAATATTTTTAGGCCAAACATGAAATCCAAATGTTGGGTAAATGTCCCATAAAATGGAGGCAATGTCGCGACAAGACCATTGCTGTTGACTGGGACGTAAAGCATCAAATTGCAAATCACAATCTCCATGCATGTAAACACATAATGTAGAGCTCAAACTTACCAAAGATGGGTCGGTGGTAAACACACGTCCGGTCAGTTGGTAGGTCTGGAGCAAAGAGGATCCCACGTGGTCCTTTCAGCCTTTCTTCTTTCTTTGGATTGTATGTTCCGCCTATATAAAGGCGCACCACCTTTCGGCGTATTTGTTAATGTTAGTTTTCACTACACCACTAAAAATGTGCAGAAAGTGTATAAAACAGTTTTAAAACGTCAGAACACAACTGAAATGTCTTTTTACAATATATACACACAAAAGGTCTTTTACTGTAGCAAGTTTTAAGTTTTCTTTGTCGCAGACTTTGCGACAACTGTACAGGCGAATCTGTGGAAATCCCAATCCTTCTTCTGGCATTCAACACTACAGTATTTGGTTATATGACAGCGCGAACAACGTTTGAGCTCAACACCTGCTGGAGGCTGCTGATTACAGTTTGAGCATTTATTTGCTTCCGAAATCACTTCCGCGATGTCAAAAGAATTGTCGTCACTGTCTGTGTCTGTTTGTTGAAGAAAGTCTAGAAGGAGGGCTCTTTCAGTCTCAGCACTGATGTCAGAACCTGGTGACAAAATCTGCTTCTCAGAGCACTTATCACTGCTACAGGTCAAATCCTGAACTTGACCGGTATTATCCAGGTCACAACTGTCCTTCGTAGAAGTTACACAAGCAGGCTCCAGTTCTTGTAGAACGGCTGTAGGTTCCTGTTCTTTTAGAATGGTGGTAGGTTCCTGTTCTTGAAGAACGGCAGCAGGTTCCTGTTCTTGTAGAACGGCGGTGTTCACTTCTGAGGCAGGGCTTTTAGGTGAGTCGGCTTTCTCAGCTGGCTTCTTTTCCCGAAAGCGTTGTTTTCTTGCTCTTTGGCGTCTCAACTTTGATGGCGACTTGTGCTTTCTATTTCCTGGTTTCCGTCTCACAGGAAATGGTGGCTGGTCACCTTCAACACTTTTGGCGCGAAATTCGCTTTTTATGAATAACGAGACATTTTCCAGATTCCGGGAAAGTTTCCACTGGTACCGGTGCTCGCTATCACTTTCCAACGTGTTGATGATGTGAATTATGGCAGCTGGGATAACACTGGGTAGTTTTTCCATTGTTATTTCCAGAAATTTTAACCGCGGTCAAAACTTCCGCCATGGTGGTGCGCCATCTTTTTTTCAGTTTTTTTCAGCACGAGCTAAGCGTGGAGGTCATACGGAGTCCGGAAAAGTTGGTAGCCTTGTCGTTGTTGTTGTATCCTTGTAGTTGTGAATCTGAATCTGAATAGTTTACTGGTGACACGCCAAATGACATTATTTCACCAGGGGGTTCGGATGGGGGGGAAAGGATCTCGGAAGATTTCTTTAGTGAGATTGCCCAAGAAATCTTCAAAATCTCAAGTTCCAGGCACTTATATGAAGTTTATTACAGTCGAAAAGTAAGTTTCTGTTGTATTTAGACATGTAATGTTGTGTGTAAGTCAAGAAGTGACTACTTTAAAAATTGGACAAAATCTTTGAATTTCATATAGGAGCATATAGGAAATAGGAAATTTTTTATAAGTCCACGTTCCCCCCCTTGCCCAATCAAAATATTTTGAACACAACTGTGTTTTTGTAAAGGACATATTATATCTAAATGTCATGTTTGGTCAAGGGGGGGAAGGCTTCAAAAAGCCCAAAAACTGATAAACGGGCTCATCTCTATTATTTGTAATGTACCAAGGCTATGGAAATATACTGTATATGTATGTTCTACCTGAATGAACAGACTATCTGTCCTATTTTAATAGGTAAACACATTAAGTGTACACCTTACAATGCATACAAATATACTGTGCAAAATATGTTTCTCAATTTTTGACGGTTTATGTTGTATTTATGATGTGCGTCCGTGGACTTAAACCTAACGTTACATCAGCAACACACAACTATTGGTTTTGCCTTAATTCGATACATGCAAGGCTCTGTCAGAAGAACTTCCCTAATGTCTACAAACCATATGGAGTCACTGTTCAAAGTAAAAGTTGCTTAATAGTTTTGCATGGTATATTTAAGGTACAGGTTTTTGCAAAAGTGATGGGCAGTGTTATTTAGAATTATAAATCTGATAAACATGATGTACCTGTTATTAGTCCATAAATAGTTTCTGCCCACTATTTTAGGTTGCAATAAGCATATTGTAGTATTTTCTTGATATTCTATGGCAAACAAGTTGTTTTCTGACAAAATAATTTTTCGAAAAAATCTGACCCCCCCCCCCCCACTTTGTCACAGATTTATGCTGCAGGTATGTAACATCAAAAGGTTTCCGCCATGTTGTTGCATTAATCAAACCTTTTATTTTACGGAGAATGCAACATTTTTTCTATAAGGTTAACACAGAAGCTGCCAGAAACACTCAAACTTTGGGCGGAAAACCTATATTTTCTTCCGAGATCCTTAGTCCCTTGAACGCACGAGTGAAGCGAACTTGGACACACAGTCATCAGACATTTCAGCAGAGGAGACAAGTGAATCAGGGAGGTCATTCCAGTCCCTGATAGTCTGTGGAAAGAAACTACTTTTGTACGCTTCTTTGCTAGCTGAAGGTATCTGAAAAGCCAAAGAGTGTTGATTTCTACAACGCCTATTCTTTGGGATAAGGTCATCTGTGGGTATTCTGGCTTTACCCTCTAGACCTTTGTATAGCAATATAAGTCTACTATCCTTCCTCCTTTTCTTAAGAGATTCCCATTTCAGTTGACCTAAAATGCCAGTCATGCTCCCAGTTTCAAAAACATAATTTCCCGTCACAAACCTTGCCGCACGATTTTGGACCTTTTCCAGTTCTTCCTGGAGGCCATGAGTGTGAGGGTCCCAAACTGAGCTTCCATATTCCAAGACCGGCCGCACAAGTCCTTTATAAGCTGCTTCTTTCACATCTGGGGGACAAGAATACAAATTTCTCCTCAAGAATCCGAGAGTTCTGTTAGCCTTTGTACAAACATTGGAAATATGAGTATTCCATTTCAAATCATTTGTGATAGTTACACCCAGGTATTTTATGCTTTCAACGTTTTCCAGTAAAGTGCCCTCAAGGGTGTAGTTAGCCTGTATCTTACTAGACCGTTTATTTGTCAGCTGCATCATGTTGCATTTGACGGGTTGAAATCTCATTCCCCATTTTCTAGCCCAACTGCCTAGGCGATCAATGTCTCTTTGAAGTTTCAATGTATCCTCTTCATTCTTGATTTCACGATAGCAAACACAATCATCAGCAAAGAGTCTTATTTCAGACTCGATGTCTGCTGAGATGTCATTTATATACAAGGAAAACAGCAAGGGGCCGAGAACGGTGCCCTGAGGGACACCAGACACAACTGGAGCCCAATCCGATTTAATACCATTAACCACTACCCTTTGTTGTCTGAAACAAAGGAAAGCATTTATCCAATTCAGTGTTGTTCCACCTATTCCATAGTTGAACAATTTGCTTTTAAGGAGTTCATGGGGAGGAGTATCGAAAGCCTTTTCAAAATCGAGTATAAAAGTGTCGACCTGGCCCTTTTTGTCTAAGATTTTGGCCCAGTCATTTATCACTGTAGTCAACTGAGTTTCACAGCTATGCCATTTCCTAAATGCATGTTGCCTGTCCGACAGGAGTTCATGTTCATCAAGATGGGCCATAATATTTGAGCATACAATATGTTCAAGAAGCTTACAAGGAATGCATGTCAAAGAAACAGGGCGGTAATTGCGGGCAAGTGACCTGTCGCCCTTCTTAAACAGGGGGCAAATATTAGCAAGAGACCATTCTTTAGGAATTTCACCTGTATTAATTGACTGCTGGAAGAGATGGGCGAATACCGGCCCTAATTCCATAGCCAGTTCCTTTAGGACTCTGGGATGAAGCTCATCAGGCCCTAAGGCTTTAGACGGGTTTAGACTTTTGAGAAGTTTGGTCACCCCTTCCTTTGTGACCACAATATCATGCATGAATGGGGCAGATCTATCCATAAGAGGGACCTGTTTGTATTCACTTATAGTGAAAACATCCGAGAACTGACCATTAAATTCTTCCGCCTTCTCAAATTCAGATTGAGCTATTCCACTTCCATTTCTCTTTTTCAACGGGGGAATACCTTGGGTATCTTTTTTCTGACTGTTTATGTACCTGTAAAAATCTCTAGGATTAGCCTTAACATCTCCTACCAAGTTGTTCACATAAAGATCATGCTGCTTCCTGATATCAGCTTTGATCTCTTTCCGTAAAGATTCAAATTTAGATCTAAATTTTGCACTACCAGTCTTTTTAGCTTTTGCATGAGTTGCATTTTTTCTGCGAATCTTCCTTCTTATTTCAGGTGTTATCCAAGGGACAGAGGAAACTGAGCGACTAGTTTTTGAGGGGATATGTTTATCTGCCGATTCCTGAATAAACGATGTAATGAGATTGAAATTTTCCTGGACCGACCGAGTATCTGAGTAACCGTTGAAGTATCTTTCCTTTGCAAATTTAAGTGTTTCTGCTCTCATAGATTCATAATCACCTTTCTGATAACGATACACTTTTCTCCTAGGTTTCTTTATAGGGGGGATAGCAATTTTCAATGTGCCAGAAACAATGTCATGATCACTGAGCTTATCCGGGGAATGAATGTCTACAAACTGACTAGGAAGAGAGGTCAAAATTAAGTCCAAAGTATTTCTTTCTCTGGTGGGGAAATTGACTAATTGTTCCAAACCATGGTCATTCATGATATTTATCAAAATCTGACCCTCCGTCTGACTCAATGATGACCCAGATTTGCTGAGTCTGTCCGGCCATACAATATCTCTAAAGTTAAAATCACCTAAAACATGAATTAAGGGGGGTTTGTTGCCTTTATTAATATTTTTGATTTTGTCAAGCTGTTCTCTAAATAAATTGTCAAACTTTTCCAGTGAATTCAATAAGTCATTTCCATTGTCCGATACTGGTAAATGACCATCGACAGGTGGTCGATACCAGCTAGCCACAAAGTGAGTTTTCTTATTTACAAAAAGTTTGACCCAAACTGACTCTGAGTTGTGGTTGTAGCCTTGTGGTTGTTGTGGTAGCCTCGGCTTCCTGCTGCCAGGGGTGAACCTGCTGTGGGGTTTGGAGTACGACACGCACCCCCTTTCACAAAAAAAGCAATCAAACTACTGTCTGAACACCATCTTTCAGAAACTGCATTTTTGGAAATCTCACTTTTCTGAAAGACCTCAAGAAAAATATGAGCCTGTCACCATTTTGCATTCCAAAAGTCTTAAAAAGTGCCACAAAAATTTTGAAAATCGGTTGACAAATAAAAAATTTATGCAAGAAAATATTTTTGAATAGGGCTTTTTCCATTGTAAAATTGTCAGCAAGGGCAGTAACTATTTTCCCGGAAAAAAATCTAAATTGATTATTTTTCATCTAAAATGCACCAAACCAAACCAAAATTGTTTTGCATGAATACCTGAGCGCCAAACTCTTTAAATTATTCCACAGATTAGCTTGATTTTCAGTTTAAAGGTGTTTGGATTACCTCCCTTGCACATGCAAAATGCCTATTCAAAAAGATTTTTGGGCATAATTATTTTATTAGTGAACCGATTTTCAAACTTTTTGTGGCACTTTTTAGGACTCATGAATTGCAAAAAGATGGCATGGTTATATTTTTCTTGTGGTGTTTCAGAAAAGTGAGATTTCGAAAACTGCAGTTTCTGAAAGATGGTGTTCAGACAGTAGATCTTGATTTGTTCATTGAATGTTTTTTTTTTTTTTTTTTTTGTTGTAGTTTTTTTTTATTCCTTTTTTATGTCCTAATGAATATTTACTTTAGCAAAAAGTCTGTAGTATGGAATTAGAAACAAGTCTATTATATAGTTGCTATGACTAAGAATGAAAATGTTGTGTTTACTGAAATGTATGTTTACTGAATGTAATTGCAGTGAGCTGATTTAAACAGAAACTGAATGATTTCTACTTTTCACATATAATTTATATACACACACAAACTTAATGAAGGTTTTACTTTAAACCTGAACTTTCTTTTATGACATGTATATGATTCTTTCAATGTACAAAAGATGCTGTAAGCTTTCACTTTACTAAAGTTCCCTTACTTTATGTAGATCTATGCGTATGTATGTACATGAATAATGGATCTGCATTACATAACCCATAAACCAAATTTGCCACCTGAAATGGATCTGAGGTCATTATTAGCAGCATCATGCTATCATTGGTTTGGTACTCCATTGGACATCGACCAGAATATGTAAATGGACAATGGGCTGATTATGGCTAAGAATTATCTTCATTCAAAATTAATAGCCCAAAATTGTAGAGGACAATTAGCCCACTTCAATTAGGGTACATTAAAATTTAACTACAAATTGCAAATTAGTCTGGGTATATTTGTAACACCCAAAAGACTAGACGAATACCTTTAACATGTTTAAGTTATGCATAGTTATTTAAGCTATGCAAATCTTAGTATAAGATTCGAAACCCCCCAGTAGAAAATGTGTCCAGTTTCAGGTACATGTAACAATATTGGCTTCAAACATATAACGAAATAAAGTATACAAAGTTGCTCCCTGAAGCCTACATATAGCTTCTGCATGAAAAGATTGCCATCATAAGCACTATAGAAAGCATACATACACAAAACTGAACTTACAAAAATAAATAAAATAATAAGCATAATAAATGTGTATAGCAGGCCAATCACAGTAAGCTCTGGAAGCCCTAATCTCAATTTAGGATATAATTTGGGATATAATTTTGAATAAAGCAAATGAAGCATTCCGAATGTGTCACACAGACTGAGTGCCAAGCATGTACTAACCTGGAAAAAACATGTTACTGTACACATTTTCAAACATGAAATTCACTGTGAAAAACTAAACCCTGCTCACCCTCACTTCGCCTACTGTTCATAGAGATATTAAATTTTATCTCCAGATGATGTTCCATCAGAAAAGTCTCTGATTTCCTGCTTTAAATCCATAATTTTGTGAGGTTTACACATTCAGCTAGCTCATTTGCGGTCACTTTTGGTCCGCAACGCTAAGCCAATCAGAAAGCTGCTCTCCATGCCCGTGACGAAGCACCCCTGTGATGTCAAGGTTGAGTTCAGATGCACTCACCACGTGGGCTACTGAACAGGCATTTTTAGCTCACCTGAGCCGAAGGCTCACAAGGTGAGCTTATAGGATGGCCATGATCCGGCGTCCGTCCGTCCGTCGTCCGTCCGTCGTCCGTCGTCCGTCGTCCACAATTTCAAAGATCTTCTTCTCTGAAACTGCTTGGCCGATCTAGTTGAAATTTTATGTGGAGCCTCCTTGGGTAGTGACATTTCAAGTTTGATCGCGAAATCCAGGTCACATGACCAAGATGGCCGCCACGCCCATATATGGTAAAAACCCTTCAAAAATCTTCTTCTCCAGAACCGGTGGGCCGATTTCCACGAAACTTGGTATGTAGCATCGGGGGCTTCAGCCCATCATAGTTTGATAAAATGATGACCCTTGGATGACCTTGACCTATTTTACGGCAAGGTCAAATTTGGAAACATAGGCTTTTACATGGGAAAAAGTGAAAACTATGGATTTTTTGAAAACTATTGCAGCCTGAGGCCTGAAAAGTGGTAGATGCAAACAACTAATGGAGTAGATGAAGGTATGTGATTAATTTAGGTCAAGGTCATCTCTTGACCTTGGCCAGTCTGTTGTCCATTCACACTTTTCAAAGATCTTCTTCTCTGAAACTGCTGGGCCAATCAAAGTGAAATTTTATGTGGAGCATCCATGGGTAGGGGAGATGGAAGTTTGATCGCGAAATCAAGGTCACATGACCAAGATGGCCGCTATGCCCATATATGGTAAAAACCACTAAAAAATCTTCTTCTCCAGAACCGGCAGGCCGATTTTCATGAAACTTGGTATGTAGCATTTGGGACTTTAGCCCATCATAGTTTGATAAAATGATGACCCCAGGATGACCTTGACCTAATTTACGGCAAGGTCAATTTTGGAAACATAGGCTTTTACATGGGAAAAAGTGAAAACTATGGATTTTTTGAAAACTATTGTAGCCTGATGCCTGAAAAGTGGTAGATGCAAACAACTAATGGAGTAGATGAAGGTATGTGATTGATGTAGGTCAAGGTCATCTCTTGACCTTGGCCAGTCTGTCGTCCATACACACTTTTCAAAGATCTTCTTCTCTGAAACTGCTGGGCCAATCAAAGTGAAATTTTATGTGGAGCATCCATGGGTAGGGGAGACAAAAGTTTGATCGCGAAATCCAGGTCACATGACCAAGATGGCTGCCACGCCCATATATGGTAAAAACCACTCAAAAATCTTCTTCTCCAGAACCGGCAAGCCGATTTTCATGAAACTTGGTATGTAGCATTTAGGACTCCAGCCCATCATAGTTTTATAAAATGAGGACCCTAGGATGACCTTGACATATTTTACGGCAAGGTCAATTTTGGAAACATAGGCTTTTACATGGGAAAAAGTGAAAACTATGGATTTTTTGAAAACTATTGCAGCCTGATGCTTGAAAAGTGGTAGATGCAAACAACTGATGGAGTAGATGAAGGTATGTGATTAATTTAGGTCAAGGTCATCTCTTGACCTTGACCAGTCTGTCGTCCATACACACTTTTCAAAGATCTTCCTCTCTGAAACTGCAGGGCCAATCAAAGTGAAATTTAATGAGGAGCATCCATGGGTAGGGGAGACGAAAGTTTGATCGCGAAATCCAGGTCACATTTCCAAGATGGCTGCCACGCCCATATATGGTAAAAACCACTCAAAAATTTTCTTCTCCAGAACCGGCAGGCCAATTTTCGCGAAACTTGGTATGTAGCATCTGGGACTCCAGCCCATCATAGTTTGATCAAATGATGACCATAGGATGACCTTGACCTATTTTACGGCAAGGTCAATTTTGGAAACATAGGCTTTTACATGGGAAAAGGCGAAAACAATGGATATTTTGGAAACTGTTGCAGTCTGAGACCTGGAAGTTGCTAGATGCAGACAACCAATGGAGTTAATGAAGGTAAGTAAGGTCGTTTCTTGACCTTGACCCAAAGTCATTTAAATGTCAAAATTAAAATTATGGTTTTCTCATAAATCACTGGGTTTGGAAACTATTGCAGCCTGAGACCTGAAACTTTGTAGATGCAGACAACTTATGAATTCAATAAAGGTGTGTGAGTATTCATGGTCAAGGTCATTTCATGATGACTTAATACTCCAAGATCAGGCTTCAGGTGAGCGTTCTCAGGACCAATGGTCCTCTGGTTTTCTAGCCCGACAGTGGCTATTTGGCTAGCACTAAATTCGATCACCGAGATTTACTCATTCAGCTGGGGCGCAGGGTTCAGCCAATTAGAAACCAGCTCTAGTGACACAGTCAAAGCGCCCATTGTGACGTCAAGGTGTGTGCCATGACATCAAGGTCAAGTTTAGATGCACTCGCCATGTGTCAACTGAACAATGTGTAATCTTTCTTTATTCAATCAGAAATGGTGGAAATCTGAACGATATCGACAATATCAGAGACTTTTATTTCCGTTTATTGTGTGTCAGAATAAAAAAAGATCAGCTCTAGCAGTGAATTGTTGAGTATATCTAGGGATCAACCATGGTTTTCAGTGTTCAATCATTCGACTGATTACGATGAAGGTGTTTGAAGACAAAGCCCCAGGCCGCATGTTCAAACCCCTTCCGAGTGATCCAGCGAATGATTGAACACTGAAAGCAAACAAAACATGGTTGATTGCTATTCTTGCATTTTCACACTAATTCACTTAAAATTTCTTAAAAGTAACATTAACAACTCACCGAAAACCACGGAGCTTCATAAACATCGGCCATTTTGTTTCTGCGGAACAACATAACGTCACATTGCATTGACTAATGACGTTGGCCAAAATCCATGTTCAAACGGCACATGAATTTTATGATTTGAACATAGGTTTTGCTGTTTCAACACAGCCTTCAAAGAATTGAAAACAGCTTCAAACAGATTTGTGCATAGATATCTATGCAAGGTTTGTCAAGCAGTTGTAAGAATATAAATCACTGGCACTATGCGCTTGAGGTTTAATCTTCTTTACAATTGACCACCAACAGTGAATTACTGTAAATTCGGAAATTTTCGCGTGACTTTTATTTCGCGAATTTTCTATTTCTGAATTATTAGCGAGTTCTTGAATTCGCGAGTGAGTGTCCATGTATTCTATAAAGTTAATTGTGGCTCTTTATTAGCGAGAACTTTGAATTCGCGAGGCAACCAATTCGCGAATATTAGCGAAAATTAAGTTCTCGCGAATATTTCCGGATCTACAGTATTACTCAACAATTCACTGCTAAAGCTATCTATTTCGTAATTATAATATCTGTGTAATTTTGTAAAGGAAAGATGCAGCAAGCTTTAAACATTGCAAAACCTCAGTCCACTACCTTCCATTGCGGACCTTGATGGTTCGATTAGATCAAAACAATTTCCGATTGAATAAAAAAGATTACACATGGTCGGCACATGGTGAGTGCCTCCAAACTTGACCTTGATGTCACAGCTTGGCCTTGACATCACAATGTGCACGCTTTGGAGGTGTGTCACTAGAGCTGCTTTCTGGTTGGTTAGAGCCCAGCATCCAAAAAATGAGAGCAAACACGTAAGCTGAATGAGTAAATCTCACAGAAATTATGGCTTTAAAGCAGGAAATCAGAGGCTGTTTTATGAAACATCATCTGGCGACATATTGGCATGTGAATTTCTGGATTTTTTTTTTTTTGTCCACTATTTTGATGTGGCTTCAAGCAGCTATGCACATAGATATTTATGCAAGAATTTTCTGATGAGGACTTTGTGGCATAGTACAAAACCACAAACTAGCGCCTTTTTTGTTCCTGTTCAAATGTTGATGTTTTTTTTCAACAAATCATGATCTTTCTCATCTTGGCACAAAAAATACAATTACCTTAATTAACTTATT
The DNA here is from genome assembly GCA_964017185.1 of Rugalucina vietnamica. Classification (NCBI taxonomy): domain Eukaryota; kingdom Metazoa; phylum Mollusca; class Bivalvia; order Lucinida; family Lucinidae; genus Rugalucina; species Rugalucina vietnamica. The sequence continues at coordinate 7,073,041 of OZ024877.1, read as the reverse complement.
CATCCATTAAAATGTGCAATGCTACCTAAATGATATGTTGTCTCTGTCATACCTTAAAGAAGATGTGATTTGCCATCATCCATGTTAAAACACGATGTTATTTTTCTGAGTGAACACCTTGGGCCAGTTGTTCAAAACTTTGTTAGCTTAACGTAATCGTTAAGACCCGAACTCGTTAAGTAAATTCTGACTACATAAGCAAATACACTGTTATTTTTTGTTGATAAAATGTGAGAATCCTTTGCATTGCAAAGGATTCTCACATTTTATCAACAGAAAATAACAGTGTATTTGAAATATTCATGTTTGAAATTTTGACTTATCGTTAACTAACAATGTCGTTAATTTTGAACAACTGGGCCCTTGTCTGAAAAATAATATTTGATAAATAGTAACATGATAGTAATTATTTTTAGACAACAACCAAGATGAATTTGTTACAGTTTAATGTTTACTCATTGCTAAATTTGTACTAGAGTCTAGAAATGAAAGATTAGATATACAAAGTACTTAATAGGGGTGACTGTCTTTGATTTGGGGACTCTTGAGTTAATGGTTGGTCCACTTAAGTGGGGGAGGAGGTAGGGGTTACAGTGGTAGGAGGAAGGGATCCCATCCCACTGTATACATGCCTCTCAAGGCATTTTTTAGCTCACCTGAACCGTAGGCTCACAAGGTGAGCTTATAGTATGGTAGTCGAGCCGGCGTCCGTGCGTCGTCCGTCGTCGTCATCAACCTTTTCAAACGACTTCTTCTCTGAAGCTGCTAGGCCTAATCTTTTCATATTTCACATATAGCATCTACAGGTGGGGGGAACGAATATTTGTGTTTTTTATTTCGATCGGATAAGAAGTCTGGTTGCTATAGCAACTTGCAGTTTCCATTGACTTGTATGGAGAAAAGTGGAAATTGGCATTTTCCGTTGTCAGGCTGGGGATATTTGAATTTTGTTTTTACATAAATGTTTATTGAGTAGTCCTTCACGTTTAAGACAACTTTTGTAAAAATCACTTTATTCGTTTGGTTGCTATAGCAACATAAAGGGTAAATTTTCTAAAAAAATATTCAAAAATCTTCTTCTCAGAAGCCGTATGGGGGATGAAGCTGAAATTTAGCATACATGCTTATGACATTAGCCTGTACAAAGTTTGTGTTTTTATTGTCTTTGTCCAACTACTTTGGTTGCTATGGTAACTTGAAATTTCCATTGACTTATAAGGCAAAAAGTGGAAATTAGCAATTTCTGCCGTTTCATTGAGGATATTGAAATTTTGTTTTTACATAAATGTTTATTGAGTAGTCCTCCCCGTTTTAGGCAACTTTTGTCAAAATCGCTTTATTCGTTTGGTTGCTATAGCAATGTAAAGGGTAAATTTTCGAAAAAATATTCAAAAATTTTGTTCTCAGAAGCTGTAAGGCGGATGAAGCTGAAACTTTGCATACATGCTTAATTGCTTATGATATTAGCCTCTACAATATGGAATGCAAAGCTGTCTGATGGTAAGGAATAAAAACATTTGATTCATCATCGGCATTATATCCTGCTCACATTTGATTATATGTTGTATAGTGTGCATTATATAATGAGAAAAGTCCATTATATGTTGAACCAGGTTCTTTATATTATGAAAATTTTCATTATATGATGAGTAAACATCTTTATAATATTATGGTAGACTTACATTTTATGATGAGTAAACATCTTTATATTATGCTGGACTTACATTATATGCTGATACAACCTCATTATATTGTTTGTTTCTCATTATATTATGGGCTATTGTCTTTATATGCATCAAGTTGATTATATGGTTCGATAACTTCATTATATGCTCAAACTTCATTATATGCGCAAACTTCATTATATGATGTGACAACTACATTATATGATGTGGACGATTTTGCGAGAAGAAGAATTACATTGACACCGTTTAGAGAGTTATTGTATACATGCCTGGACTACCGGACATACTGCGGAGTTAGCTGCCCTTTAGTGTTTGAAAAATCAATATTTTGTGTTGTGGCCACTCTAGCATCTTTGTTTTTCAGTGGATCTTCTTCATTCTTGCAGGTAACAAGGATAATTACAATATCTTGGATGAGTTCGAATTTAGGCCAGATCCGACCTTTGACTGCGGAGTTAGCTGCCCTTTAGTGTTTGAAAAATCAATACTGTATTTTATATTGTGGCCACTCTAGCGCCTTCAGTTTTGAGCGGATCTTCTTCATTCTTGGAAGTAACAAGGATAACCATAACATCTTGGATTCGTTCGAATTTGAGCCAGATTCGACCCTGGACTGCGGAGTTAGCTGCCCTTGAATGTTTAAAAAATCAATTTTTAGTGTTGTGGCCACTAAGGCGTCTTCAATTTTGATCAGATCTTTAAAAAAAAACAACAACAAAAAACAACCAGTGACTGTACTTGTTGACTCTCAGGTGAGCGATCATTGCCCTTGGGCTACTTGTTTTTAATTTTTATAATGTCAATGAAATATGTTTTCTAATCACATATCATTTTTTTCCCAGTTATTCCCGATGACATTCACATCTGTGGCGCCTGTAGGAAACAGTTCAGTGATGTAGAGGAGTTTGTTCTACACAAGAAACATGGCTGTCCTGTTCTCCTGTCTCTACAGACTGGCACCCAGCTACAGAGTGGTTCTCAGTCACAATCTGGTGTGACACAGTCTACAGTGAGGAGTCCCAGTCTACCTCCAGGGAACCAGGTTATTCAGAATGGTACCCAGTCCTTGGTGACACAATCTACAGTCAGCACTGACAGTCTGTCAGTGGGAAACCAGCTCACACAGTCTGGTCCGGACCACCTTACCATCCCACAGCCTGTTGAACATACACAAGGTCCTTACCAGCTGAGTTTGGAAAGCAGACAAGATGTTGGAGTCGAGGACCAGTATCAGGTTCCACAAGTGTCATCTACGGGAGAAGTTGGAGCATACAATCATGTGACAGGAAATGGTCTACAGACCAATCAAAATGGAGAATACGTAAGTGCTGTGCTTTGAAGCTATCTGTAAAACCCATCCTGCTGCTTAAATCCATGCAGTGTTAAAAAAGTTTTCTGTCTGTGGTTGAGAATGTATTTTTAGTTAAACATTTTGTAGTAATGTATCGGAGATGAGCATGTAGACAGAATGACAGACTAGATACTTCTCTATGAACAGTTCAGTTTGTATTTGTTATTAGCTACATGTATCTACTGTTTGTTGACCATGTGAATTTGTGACATTTATGAATATTAAAAGTATTCCTATATAATTTAATCCTTTAAATTTCATGGACAGTGCCTACTTCAAAAAAGTAAAACTACACCTGGACCTCTTTATAACACGGTTTTGGATATAACACTGATCATTGTTGGACCCCAAATCATTTTTGCTATATGTCTATACATTTTAGTTAACATGGAAATTGGCTTGGACCCCAACATTAGTGTTATAAAGAGGTTGAGAAAGAAAAATATGTGAGCCACTGCATAAGAAAACCAACAAAATGCTTGGGCGAAAACAAAGGCGCAGATCAGCTTTGCGGTAACCGCAAAGCTGATCAGCGCCTTTGTTTTCACTACTCTGAAAGTACAATCCCTCTTCTTCTTAAATCCGAAATTTCAAGCTTCTAGCCTGCTTCTGTGGCTGTATAGGCCAGTTTGTGTCAGACCTGGTCAGAAAACCAAATTGTTGGTTTTCTCACGCACAGGCTCATATGTCAGTACTTCCATGATATAGCCTTGAGTAAATGTTTCAGTCTGAGGGTGAAGGTGAAGTGTTACAACAGCCACTGGGACATGAGTATGTCAAAACACAGGCGCACAGAACAAACAGGGTAAGAAAAACAGCCGATTCATCAGAAAATATGTTCTTACTCATAATGAGCATAGAAAAAATGAAGATAATCAGACAGAACTATGTCATATCCACCTTTGAATGGTCGGTTATTAACCTGCTATGGGTAACTTTTAAAACTCAGTTTGAAAATAATGCTTTTAAAATGTTTATATAGTAAAGTTTTGACAAGTAATTTGCTGTTGACAGTATCTTTCAAGTTTATCCCAGATTGTCACCATATTTGAATATGATTTAGTCATAAGGACAAAATTCATGTTATGCTACATGCTAGGGGATAACAAAACAGATCATGATGAGGGCACGAAGAGAACATTGAATCATTTGCTCAATTGCAGTATTACTTAGAGGGCCAAGATGGGCAAATCTTACAAGAACCGAAGTTGACTGAAGTCCAGTCTAAAGAAGCTAGTTCCACAGACATGATGACTGGTTCTCAAGTTGTTATCTCCCAGTACCAGTCTATCCAGCCAGAATATGTTCTCCAACAAGTGAACCAGTCAGAGGAAGTTTATGATGAGAGACTTTTGCATCCAACAGAGGTCCAGTCTTCACTTCCTCATGAACCAGTCTATACTCTGGAATCACATGAAGAACCAGATGTGAACCAGCCAAGGGGCCCTCCACAGGGAAATGATATCGAAACCAGCACTGTAACTGAGGAAGACCAAGAAATTGAACTGATAAATCTGACTCCTGCGAGCATGGATATCAGTAACGTGACCAATAGTTTATCATTTGAAAGTCAATTACCGGGAACCTTCAGTCTTCACAACAGTGGGGCAGGGGGTAAAGTGTTTCAGCAGCAAATTCAACCCCTTCAGGTGTACAGTAATGTGACAAATAATGCTGACAGTTCACAGGTTCCATATGTTGTCAATGATGCTTCACCAGCTAAAGCTGTGACGGACAACACTGTCAATCCACAACTACCATATCTTGTAAATGGTTCCTCCGCATCACAAACAGGACATATTATAGCCAGTCAGGCTTCAAAGCCTTTACAGCCTCAGCAAAGTGTGCAAAAGATGGTACCAAAACCTGTGGTTCTGACACGGATCCTCAAAAGGCCTAATAAAGGAGGAGAAGTTATTAAACTACAACCAGAAAAATTAACAAAGAAATTGCCAACCAAAGGTATGATAAAGTTTCTAAATATCCAAGCAACCTTGCTCAATTTGTACTGTCTGCCTATTTTTATACCCTGCCACTTCAAAAAGTGCTGGGTATTATGTTATACCCTCCGCAAAAAATTTGCATTCGAGTGTCCGTCCGTCCGTCTGTCCGTCCGTCAGCGCTTCGTTTCCGTGCTCTAACTTGAGCATTTATTGACCAATTTTTTTCAAACTTTGTATAGGAGTTTATATCAGGAAGGAGTGGTTTGGGATTGAAGATGGGCAAATTTCGTCAAATAAGTACAGAGTTATGGCCCTTGATTTACTTTAAAATTTCGTTTCCGGGCTCTATCTTCAGCATTTATTGACCAATTTTCTTCAAACTTTGTATAGGAGCTAATATTAGGAAGGAGTGGTTTGGGATTGAAGATGGGCAAATTTTGTTGAATAAGTACAGAGTTATGGCCCTTGACTTATATTAAAATTTCGTTTCTGGCCTATATCTTGGGCATTTATAGACCAATTTTCTTCAAACTTTGTATAGGAGTTCATATTAGGAAGGAGTGGTTTGGTATTGAAGATGGGAAAAATTTCGTCAAATAAGTACAGAGTTATGGCCCTTGATTTACGTTAAAATTTCATTTTCGGGCTCTATCTGGAGCATTTATCGACCAATTTTCTTCAAATTTTGTATAGGAGTTTATATCAGGAAGGAGTGGTTTGGGATTGAAGATTGGTAATTTTCGTCAAATAAATACAGAGTAATGGCCCCTGATTTATGTTACAATATTGTTTTTAGGTGCTATCTTGAGCATCTGTAGACCAATTTGCTTCAAACTTTGTTAAGGAGTTCATATCTGGAAGATGTGGTTTGGTATTGTAGATTAATGCCGTGCATTTGTACTAAATTAAATTTGCGTGGCCGGGTATTATGCATGCCTGCAGCGCTTTTATTTCTCTCATGATATATCTAGCTGAAAATGAGCCTATAAATCAGGTTTCATGAGTTTTTCATTCCAATTTACATACCATATACATTGTACTGGTATATGAGCCACCGCATGGGAATTTGGGAAAACCAACAATCTGCATTGGCGAAAACAAAGGTGCAGATCAGCTTCGTGGTAACCGCAAAGCTGATCAGAGCCTTTGTTTTCGCTACACGGATAGTACAATCCCTCTTCTACTTAAATACAAAATTTCAAGCCTCTAGCCGTATTCTGTGACTGTACAGTCCGGTTTGTGTCGGACATGGTCAGAACCCAAATTGTTGGTTTTCTCATGCACAGGCTCATATGTTGTTGGTTCAAAGTGTTATCTGATCATGATTACCGTATTCACAGATATTAAGCAGAGTATCACCACCAAAGCCCCTGAGAAGAAGTTTTTAAGTAACTATGCATTCTGCTCGTACCGGACTGCGTACGTGAAGGACTTAGAGCAATCTTCCTATCTTAACACTACATGTACATGTCCTTTTTTTTCACAGAAATAAAACAAAACGTGACCACCAAAACAGCCCCTGAGAAGAAGTTTTCATGTAACTACGCATTCTGCACGTACCGAACCGCATACATGAAGGACTTAGAGCGACACTATAGGACCCATACTGGGGAGAAACCATACAGCTGTGAGACGTGTGGAAAATCGTTCAATCGGAACGATAAACTGATACTCCACATGAGGTATCATAGCGGCGAGAGAAACTACAAATGTCAACTTTGTAAGTACAAAGTTTTTTTTCTTCTCTTTTTGTAAGTACAATACCATTTTCAAAGACATTACAAAAATATGCCCATGTAATACTACTGTACAAACAATTCAGAAACATTACATGGGTATGTTTTCATAGGCGGTCCCATTTTTTTTTTTTTTTTTTTTTTTTTTTTTTTTTTTTCAAACCCTATGCAATCTATTTCTTCAATCTACATGAGGTTAAAATGATTTTTCTTCATTTTTATGCAAAAATCTGCAAGTTTCTAACTAAGAAATGTACATTTGACATTTGGACACAGTATGGTGTCTTTTTCCACATCAGATGAAGATGAGGTCTTAAGAGTTGACCTTCCAAAATGAAATGAGCCTGTGCATGAGAAAACCAACAATTTAGGTTTCCTACCAGGTCCGACGCAAACCAGGCTGTACAGTCACGGCATAAAGCTAGAAGCTTGAAACTTTTGATATAAGTAGAAGAGGAATAGTATGATCCATGTGGCGAAAACAAAGGTGCTGATCAGCTTTGCAGTTACTGCGACGCTGATCTGCGCCTTTGTTTTCGCCAATGCAGATTGTTGGTTTTCTCATGCAGCGGCTCAAATCTTATTAAGATGGCCATCTTGTCAAGATTCTGACAATGCTTTTCAAAAAAATAATTTTTTGCTTTTACAAAGTGTGCAATATCGAGAAAGTGTGCTGATATTGTGTGATATCTGCATTCTGCACACCTTTTACTCGGCTTTTATCCAGAAGTTTTAATCACTTGATATTTATAGCTATAGGGATCAACCATAGTTTTCAGTGTTCAAACATTCGATGGATCATGAGGAAGCTGTTTGAACACAAGGCTGCAGGCCCCGTGTTCAAACCCCTTCCGAGTGATCCAGCAAATGTTTGAACACTGAAACAAACCATGGTTGATTGCTATTCTTGCATTTTTGCTCTAATCCACTTAAAATCTCTTGAAAATAACATTAACAACGTAAAAACTCACCGAAAACCGCGGAGCTTCTTCAACGTTGGCCATTATGTTTCTACGAAACACATGACGTCACGTCGCATTGACCAATGACGTCAGCCAAAACCCATGTTCAAACGGCACATGAATTTCATGATTTGAACATGGGTTTCGCTGTTTGAACACGGCTTTCGTCCAATTGAAAACGGCTTCAAACAGCCGTGCGTATAGATATCTTTGCAAGAATATGTAATAAATTAAAGTGTGATATTATAGGTGATTACAGCTGTGTTGAGAGTGGCAGTCTAAAGAAACATATGAGAATACACAATGAAGAAAGACCTTACAAGTAAGATAGCAACAGGCAGGAAGCATGGTGGCCTGGCAGTAAGCCGAGAGTTTTAGATCTGGATTGAGAGGTTATGTATGAAACTAGAATTTAAAAAAAACTTACTCTTAGTAATAATTCATTTATATTGAAAATAAAGGAATAATAGAGGAATTAAGTTTGATTTTTATAGGCAGCTTTTCATGATGAAAGCTTTGTATCTTCATTATTAACAACTTGATAGAGTGAATATTTTTCAGGTGTGAAAAAAGGTGGTTTTACATCTCAAAAGCCTCACGTCTGGATCACAGTCAACTCAATGAATAGATTCAGAAGTATACAGGCATTTAAAGTAAAAGGTCAGCTACATACCCACTCGCTGTAAAATATTAAGGTCATATTTAATAATGCTTCTAGGCTACAGTCAGCTACAGATTCATCTCTGCACCCACAAGGAGGTAAACCTTGTTATTTTACTTTATATTCCAGATGTCAGGTGTGTCCGTACAGCAGTCGTAGCCACGGTCAGCTACAGATCCATCTCCGCACCCACACGGGGGACAAACCATATATCTGTGCGGCATGCGGGGCCGCGTTCAAGGTGACCTCTGACCTAAAACGACATCAGAGGGTACATACAGGGGAGAGACCATTTGCATGTGAACACTGTGACTACAGGTGCTCTGTGAAAAGTAAGTACCTGTGAAAATTACTGTGACAACAGGTGCTCTGGAAAGTAAGTTCCTTCAAAAATGAGTTTTGCATATGTGAAAACAATCACAGATCAGCTGTGCAGTAACTGATCAGGGGCTTTGTATAAGCTAAGCGGATAGTACAGATCTTCTTCCACTTATATCTAAAATTTTAAACTTCTAGCCTTTTCTGTGACTATTTGCTATCAGGAGAGTTTGTGTAGGACCAAGTAACTGAAAATTATAAATATAGATGCTCCACCAAAAAGTAAGAAATTACCGAAACTGTTGTGATGATAGTTCATCGGAGAATTTTCAGATTTAGGGAAAAGATGCATGGTACCACTGCTATTTTGCAAACTGATGGTACTGATCAGCTGCACATTAACTTTTGATCTTATCTTCACTTCTCTTTAAAAATGTACACATTTATGCAAGTCTCTCATGACATTGCACATTTATCTGTCTTACAGGTAATCTTAAGTCACATATGAAGGTGAACCACAGCTCCGAGCATGAGATAGAATGTAGTGCATGTGACTTCAAGTCTTCAAGCAAGAAAGCTCTGAGAGAACACTTCAAGTTGCATATTTCAAGTGAAAGAAAAGATGATCTGACCTGCAAAGAATGTCGCTATCAGTGTGCTTCAAAAAGTGCTCTGAGGAACCATATGCTTCAACACAAAGAAGATTGTCTGGTGAAGTGCAATTATTGTGACTACAAGACAAGACAAGCAGGCAATGTGGTAACCCATATGAAGAGAAAGCATCCCTCCAGGATGGCACACAGGAGGAAAGTGGGTAGTATATACAGGAAGCATAATAAGGGTCATGTGCCATACAGTGATAAGACTGAGGAGGAGGAGGAGGGGGAGTGTGTGATGGAGTTGAGTGGCAAGCTCAAGGCCAAGTGTAAGAAAACATTCAAGTGTGACAAATGTGATAACTCATTCGTGAGAGAAGATTCCCTGAAATGCCACCTCAAGCAGCATAGGGATCTATCTAGGTCATCTTTATCAACGGCTTATGCTGTTCTTAAACTACAGCAGCCAGTGATTAACAACGATGGTAACTGGCGAGATGATAACGGGCATGCTACTGAGACTATAGATCTCACAAAGACATTCATTCCCACAGGGAACATAGCAGGAGTGCAGACACAGCCTCATTCTGATACAGTTATGAATAGAACAGGTCAAGGTCAGACTGACGGTGGTCAAGGACCAAATCTAGGAATAAAGGATATTTTAGCAGCTGCTGGTATCAATAATGTTTCCAAGAACAATAGTCCAAAAGCCACAACATCATCCAGCCCTACACTGAACAGTAGAGCTGCTGTCAGCAGTGTAGAGACTGTACAAAGTAATCTCATCCCTAATATTCGGATAGCTCAGAGTCCTCAAGAAGTACCAACAGTCCAAGTAATGCAAAATATTTCTCTGCCCTATATCAGGCTCCCTGATGGGCAGATCCTGGTTCTCGGTCAAAGCCCCGTAGGCCAGGCCACGCCTTCTGTAGACACCAGTCCCAGCAAAAACAATACAAACATTGTTCCTGATTCACCATCAGAACAGCAATATTCAGCATCTTTACAGCAAGTTCAGACGATTCCCATCCCACAGCAGATCAGTATGCCTGTATCAGCTTCCCAGCCAGGAGCCATTCCAATTCAAATTATAGTCCCCAGTGATTCCCAGCATTCCATGCCCTTAGTTAGTCAGTTGTTAAATAGTTCCCTGACTGCTACACAAAATCCCTCTAATAAACATGCCAGTCAAACAGGTTCCGCAGAACTTGCCCAGAACTATGTTGTCCATATACCAGGCAACCCTGGAAATCTTATCAAAACTTCAGGCTCTTCTGAAGAGGGACAGTCTCAAAGTTATGTTTTACAAATCCCCGGATCAGGGCCTAGTTTAGGTATTACTACGCCAGATGTTCAGCAGAATGTGGTATCTGAAGGATCAGAACTGGTCGTGGAACTAGTCCAAGAACAAAGTTCTGAAGATGAAGCAGTTTCCTCTGAGTCATGACCATTACAAAAACTTGTCCATGCAATAAACAGAGATTTTTTTTAGCTTTAAAAATTGAAAATTTTCAGCTGGAAAATGTTGATATTTTTCTTATTTTTGCTCAAAACACAGATTCTGGGAACAATCGAGGCGGTTCCAACGAGTACCCATGTAGTAGTGCTAGGTATAATACACACTTGTATCGCCTTGCGGTACAAGCCGGCTTTTACAGCGACGCAATAGAGTGTTGGATTAGCACGCAAGAGACCCTGGTTCGATCCTGGGTCGGGGCGAAAAGATTATTTGCATCTTTTTCACCTGTTACATTTGGCGCCCAACGTAAAATGACCCATCCAATGGCTCGGAGCACATCCGTGTCGAATTAAGGTTCGTGAATGTCTAATTGAGATTCGGGGACGAATCTAAAATGGAGGGGGAATATGTAGTAGTGCTAGGTATAATACACACTTGTATCGCCTTGCGGTACAAGCCGGCTTTTACAGCGACGCAATAGAGTGTTGGATTAGCACGCAAGAGACCCTGGTTCGATCCTCGGTCGGGGCGAAAAGATTATTTGCATCTTTTTCACCTGTTACACCCACAATCTATGTTTTGGAGCAAAAATCAGAAAAATAGGTATACCCCTCCATACCCCAGTTTTGCTATATAAAAGTGGGGTTCAAGGCGTATTCATTGCACGGTCATGTTTTCCTGATGCTCTGAACTCTTAATTGTATAAAGGTCTGTCATGGAGAAATTTGTTTGTATTGATGTTTAATGTTCCAGTCAACAATTATTCAGTCATGTTGGGAGAGAATCAGTGATTCCTGGGTATTAACCAGTACTGTGAGGAATGTGTGTGTCTTGCTCAGTGACACAATTGGGAAAATAGAAATAAAGACAACTTGGTGGGGATCATGCCCAGGACCTTTCGATATGAAGACTGAAGACTGCCAGCAAGCTCAATTGCCAGCAAGACAATTTGCCTATAGTGATGCCCTGAAAAACTCATTTTTCCCCAGAACTATTTCGGTTTGGAATAGTCTCCCTTCTTCAGTGGTCTCATCTAAGACCACTGAGGAATTTAAGGCTTCTATTTAATCATAGGCCCAGAGGCATGTGTTTTAGCATGCCTCTATCTATATCTTGTAAATAGTTTTAATGGCCCACCCCAAATGTTTTTTTTTCTCCCTTGACTAGATTCTAAATTTAGCCACCCACCCCACACCTGAGGTGATGATCAGAAATTGATCGACTCAGTATCAGAAGATAGATAGCTCAGGTGTCTTGGAAAAGATCAAATAAGTCACAAAACAGGATTTTTAGCCACAGAAGCTGGCTTCTGTCTTAATAAAGGTTTGATATTATTTCTATCATGGCAATGAAAAACAAATGTGCTGATCAACTTATTGGGCTTCAATTTTCTCACAGTGAAAAACGATTTTGAATGAATTTTTCTTTTATACTAGTGTGGCTATGTTTGTTGTGTTAAAAGAAAGTGGTCATTTCTCATGAAATTTTATAGATATTGGTGCTACAATGTATATGGTGTTATATGGTATGGTTTAATCTTTTCAGTAAAAGCATATGCTATACTTTGTCTCGTAAATCATGCAGTTTTACATGAAGTAATGAAATAAAGCAAAATATAAAATGTAAAAAAATTCTGTTGGTAAAATACTTTGACAGTGCCTCTTGTACTCATGTGATGAATTTTTTAAACACAGTAAAAGGGGCACCAATTTGTTTTACACATTTTTCCAGTGGCATGTGAAGCACGTGGTCATATATTGTTTACCGCCATAGTCACATTATTGAGAACATAGTTATCTAAGCAGTCCAATCAACAGATGCATATCTATGTCAGAGGTTAAGCAGCAGTCAAAGTATTTTACCTATACCCCTGCTTTAATAATGTGATTCTTGTTGTTACACACTGCTTCAGTGGCTTTTGTCATCGTTTAGTGGTTGTCATTGTTTTTGCTTCAACAGTCTATATTTATTGTATGAAATATGACTATTGTGCTAATAAAAGACCCTCCTGAAAGTGTTTTAAAACTATTATACTGGGCCAAAGCTTAACCCATTAGTTAATGATTCAAGGAACATAAAACATTTAGCAATATTTAAGACCAAATCTGGCCATCCATAAATGTAAACCAGAGGACCAATGGTCCTGTAAATGCTCACCTGAGACCTGAGATATATATTAATAAACTTGTTTGACTAGAATGGTAATATACATGTATAAAACCCTAGGGCAGGGTCAGAATAACCCCTGGAGTCAATATTTTTTCAAATCATAAAAATTCAGTCCATTTGCCAATTTACTGCAAGTTTTGCCCTTCAAATGAATTTTAACAATTTTCCCCATTCAAATGCATTGGCGACCTAAGTTGACCTTGCCGTAAAATAGGTCAAGGTCATCCCAGGGTCATGATTTATGCAAACTTTGTAGAGCTCTATTCCTTGATGCTTCATGCCAAGTTTCAAAATCATAGGCCTTCTGGTACTGAAGAAGAAGATTTTTAAAGGTTTTTAGCTCACCTGAGCCGAAGGCTCACAAGGTGAGCTTATAGTATAGTAGTTGAGCCGGCGTCCGTCCGTCCGTGCGTCTGTCCGTCCGTCCACATTTTCAAACTTGAATGTCTCTAAGACAACAAGGCCAGACGTGACCAAATTTTATCTAAAGCATCATTGAGGAGGGGGAAAGGTTGTGTTAGGTTTTGGGCCAGGTCGGATCAGAACTCTGGTTTCCATGGCAACAGATAGCTCCCATAGACTTACAATGGGAAAAACATATAAAAATCTTCTTCTCTGAAACCACAAGGCCAAGCTCTCATATTTTGTGTGTAGCAATGTCTAGTGGTCCTCTTCATAAATCCTGCCAACCGTGCCCCTGGGGTCCATACGGGCCCCGCCCCGGGGCGTCTTTGGGAAAATATAAAAAAATCTTCTCTGAAACCACAAGGCCCAATGCTTTCATATTTTGTGTGTAGCAGTGTTTAGTGGTCCTCTTTTTAAATCCTGCCAACCATGGCCCTGGGGTCAAAAATGACCCCGCCCCGGGGGTCATTAGCTCCCATAGACTTACAATGGGAAAAACATAAAAAAATCTTCTTCTCCGAAACCAAAAAGCCCAGAGCTTTCATATTTTGTGTGTAGCAATGTCTAGTGGTCCTCTTCATAAATCCTGCCAACCGTGCCCCTGGGGTCCATACGGGCCCCGTCACAGGGGTGTCATGGGGAAAATATAAAAAAAATCTTCTTCTCCGAAACCACAAGGCCCAGAGCTCTCATATTTTGTGTGTAGCAGTGTATAGTAGTCCTCTTTATAAATCCTGCCAGCTGTGCCCCTGGGGTCCATATGGGGGGGGGGGGGGGGGCGTCATGGGTAATACATAAAAAAATCTTCTTCTCCGAAACCACAAGGCCCAGAGCTTTCGTATTTTGTTTGTAGCAATATATAGTGTTCCTCTTTATAAATCCTGCCAACCGTGCCCCTGGGGTCCATACGGGCCCCGCCCCGGGGGCGTCATGGGAAAAACTTAAAAAAATCTTCTTCTCCGAAACCACAAGGCCCAAAGCTTTCATATTTTGTATGTAGCAATGTTTAGTGGTCCTCTATGTAAATCCTGCCAATCATGCCCCAGGGTTCAAAAATGGCCGCGCCCCGGGGGTCATTAGTTCCCATAGACTTACAATGGGAAAAACATAAAAAAAATTTCTTCTCCAAAACCACAAGGCCCAGAGCTTTCATATTTTATCAGTAGCAATGTATAGTGGTCCTCTTTATAAATCCTGTCAACCTTGCCCCTGGGGTCCATACGGGCCCTGCCCCGGGGGCGTCATGGGAAAAACTTTAAAAAAATCTTCTTCTCCGAAACCACAAGGCCCAAAGCTTTCATATTTTGTTTTTAGCAATGTATAGTGGTCCTCTTTATAAATCCTGCCAACTGTGCCCCTGGGGTTCATACGGGCCCCGCCCCGGGGGGTCATGGGAAAAACGAAAAAAATCATCTTCTCCGAAACCATATGGCCCAGAGCTTTCATATGTTTTGTGGACCAATGTATAATACTCTCCTTTATAAATGCTGCCAACGGTGCCCCTGGGGTCCATACAGGCCACACCCCAGGCATGTCATTATTTACCATAGACTTATAATGGAAATATATGAAAAAATCTTCTCTGCAACAGCATGACACAAAGCTTGTATATTTGATATACAACATTGTCATGTGGAGCTCTACATAAATCCTGCCAATCTTGCCCCTGGCGTCAAATATTGCCCCACCACGGGGGTCATTATAGGACCCTGACCTTGTTAGATGATTTTTTCAAGTGAACCAAAATGGCAGAAAAGAGGATACACAATCCAGACAAGAGCTCTTCTATTGATTAAGTAGGGTTTCAAGGTCACATGACCAAGATGGCCACCATACCCATATATGGTAAAAACCCCAATTACTTTGTCCAGTGACTGTACTTGTTGACTCTCAGGTGAGCGATCGTTGCCCCTGGGCTACTTGTTGTTATTTATAGCAATGGTTGCCATCTTGGTCATGTGACCTTGACCATTTATATAAACTTTCATTCACTCCTGCTAAGGATGCTCCACATAAAGTTTGGCTTTGATTGGCTAAGCCGTTTCAGAGATCTTTTCATATTATTGTCATATACATGTATACAGCCCTAGAGAAGGGGCAGACAACCCCCTGGGCCCAAACTATTTTCATAAACATGAATCTTCTGTCCATTTGCTCATTCCTAGTAATTATTCTGCCATTAAATGGCATTTCCCTATCTTTCCCCATTCAAATGCATGGGCAACCTAAGTTGACCTTGCCATGAAATAGGTCAAGGTCATCCCAGGGTCATGATTTATACAAACTTTGTAGAGCTTCATTCCCAGATGCTTCATGCCAAGTTTCAAAATCACAGGCCTGGGGTTAGTAACTTGACGGCATCATGTTCCCCAACTTACGACATACTTACAATGGTCTTAAGACGTCCACCTTAAAATTTAAGACCTCGCTATTCCAGTAACTCAAAGCTATCGTATCGCCCTCTTAACGTTAAGATCACCTTAGCGCTAAGTTGTAACTGTTTAAAAAGAATTCACGTGCAAAGCCTGAAATAACTGCCCCGTTTTGTATTGGTATATGGACCATTTTCTTTGGCCAGAGCAAAAGAAACGAAACTGGACAAACCAAAAGAATGTGGATAGCATTTGTTCTTTGAGTATGACAGTATTCAGGCAGAAACCTATAACAACGCCGATCAGACTGCCTGATTCACATGTCAAAGCACTTTTCTAGTTTCTCTCCTTCAAACTTTAATGTGAATTTTATTACAGGTCTCGTCACACATAAGCGAAAATCCCTCGACGCAGACTTTTTAAAAGTTTAATTGCGAAAAGGAATTATTACGTCCCTGTCAACAGCAAACGTCTCGACATGACCAATGCTGTTTACTGGGACGTAAAACAATAAATCAAACAAACAAAAACTATCTGTTGCAATTAAACGCAAGTCTACGTCGAGAGATTTTCGCTTACATGTATGTGTGACGAAACCTTCAGAACGATTAATATAAACACAACTGTCTAGTTTAGCCCAGTATTAGGATTGGTGCAGCCTGATTAGTCTTTGCTGTGCGCACAGCTGACAGTTACATACCGAAAAATTTCTTCAGTCGAACAACTTAAACAGAGTTTCGTGCGCGAATGCAAATACGTATTGGCGAACATCCGCTATTCGATTCTTATTTATTTATTTATTTATTTATTTATTTATTTATTTCTTAATTTATTTTAATGTTTGAAAACAAAGTTTTTGACATCTAAGTTGCTCTTGAAACATTTTCAGGATCGAATTTGAGTAGATAATAACTAGAATTTCAATTTTAAAATGAGATGCACGCAGTCTGAGACAGAGCCACCAACAGCAGCAGCAGTAGTAGTAGTAAGGTGGTGATGGTCCCCTATAGTAGTAGTTGTTGTTGTAGTAATAGCAGTATTTAACACCAAACACAACATATGGTACATGTGCATGTAGCTACTTAAACCCTTTTATTATTTACACATTTTAAAATTATCAAATTGGATTGCACCACGGCGATACACGGCATCATAACATGCTGCATCACCAACATAATAATAGCAATAAATTTGATCAAAAGGGCGAAAATAATAACTATTTTAAATTAAAGTTGTCTCCTTGTAAGATAAGACGATGCTAAGGTGGGCTTGAGTTGACCGTAAAGTTACGATACTGTTGTCACCGTAACTTAAGATCGCTTCCAGTTAGTCACCATAATCCCTAAGAGATGCTTAAGTTGGTCGTAAGATGATCTTAAGGCTTAAGATGGCTTCGAGTTACCAACCCCTGGTTCTCCCCTGGTTCTGAAGAAGAAGATTTTTAAAGGTTTTTGCTATTTACAGCCATGGCGGCCATCTTGGTCAGGTGACCTTGACCATTTTTACAAACTTTCATTCCCTCTTCCTAAGGATGCTCCACATAAAGTTTGGCTTTGATTGGCCAAGCGGTTTCAGAGAAGATGTTTGAATATTATGGTCATACACATGTATAATGCCCCAGGGCAGGGGCAGATAACCCTCTGGGCCCAAAATATTTTCATAAACATGAATATTCTGTCCATTTGCTCATTCCTAGCAAGTATTCTGCCATTAAAAGACATTTTCCCATTTTTCCCCATTCAAATGCATGGGTTACCTGAGTTGACCTTGCTGTAAAATAGGTCAAGGTCATCCTAGGGTCATGATTTATACAAACTTGCCTGATGCTTCATGCCAAGTTTCAAAATCATAAGCCTTCTGGTTCTGGAGAAGATTTTTAAAGGTTTTTGCTATTTATAGCCATGGCGGCCATCTTGCTCATGTGACCTAGACCATTTATACAAACTTTCGTCCCCCCTTCCTAAGGATGCTCCACATGAAGTTTGGCTTTGATTGGCTTAGAGGTTTCAGAGGAGAAGATCTTTGAAATTGTGGATGACGGACGCCGACGGACGACGGAGCATGGGTATACAATAAGCTCACCTGTGAGCCTTCAGCTCAGGTGACCAATGGTCCTGTAAACGCTCACCTGAGACCCGAGATATTATAATTTTGTTTGACTAGAATGGTAATATGCTTGTATATAACCTGTGGGCAGGGTCAGAAAGAATAGTCCCTGTCAATGTCGTATATAACCTGTGGGCAGGGTCAGAAAGAATAATCCCAGTCAATGCCTTTTTCAAATCATAAAAATTCAGTCCATTTGCCAATTTACTGCAGGATTTGCCCTTACAAATGACATTTTAACAATTTTCCCTATTCAAATGCATGAGCAACCTAAGTTGACCTTGCCGTAAAATAGGTCAGGGTCATCCCAGGGTCACGATTTATATAAAATTTGTAGACCTTCATTCCTTGATGCTTCATGCCAAGTTTCAAAATCATAGGCTTTCTGGTTCTGAAGAAGAAGATTTTTAAAGGTTTTTGCTATTTATAGCAATGGCAGCCATCTTGGTCATGCGACCTTGACCATTTATACAAATTTTCATTCTCTCTTCCTAAGGATGCTCCACATAAAATTTGGCTTTGATTGGCCTATTGGTTTCAGAGATGTTTGAATATTATGGTCATATACATGTATATAGCCTCGGGGCAGGGGCAGACAACCCCCTAGGCCCAAAATATTTTCATAAACATAAATTTTCTGTCCATTTGCTCATTCCTAGCAAGTTTTTTGCCATTAAATGACATTTTCCTATTTTTTCCATTCAAATGCAAGGGCGACCTAAGTTGACCTTGCCGTAAGAAAGGTCAAGGTCATCCCAGGGTCATGATTTATACAAACTTTGTAGAGCTCCATTGCCTGATGCTTCATGCCAAGTTTCAAAATCATAGACCTTCTTGTTCTGGAGAAGAAGATTTTTAAAGGTTTTCAGCTCACCTGAGCCGAAGGCTCACAGGTGAGCTTATAGGATAGGCGTCGTCATCCGTCGTCGTCGTCCGTCCACAATTTCAAAGAAGAATATTTCTGAAGCTAGTAGGCCGATCTTGATCAAATTTAATGTGAACCATAATTGGGTTGGGGGATTGATGGCATTAGGTTTTGGAGCAGATTGTATCAAAATTGTGGTTTCCATGGCAACAGATAGGTCCCATAGACTTACAATGGGAAAAACTAAAAAAATCTTCTTCTCTAAAACCACTAGGCCCACAGCTTTGATATTTGGTATGTAGCAATGGCTAATGGTCCTCTACATAAATTGTGCCATTCATGCCCCTGGGGTCAAATTTGGCCAGGCCCCGGAGGTTGATAGTCTCCATAGACTTACTATGGGAAAAAAATTAAAAAATCTTCTTCTCTGAAACCACAGGGCCAACAGCTTTGATATTTTGTAGGTGGCAATGGCTAATGGTCCTCTACATAAATTGTGCCAATCATGCCCCTGGGGTCAAATTTGGCCACGCCCCGGGGGTCGATAGTCTCCATAGACCTACAATAGGAAAAAAACTAAAAAAATCTTCTTCTCTGAAACCATTAGGCCAACAGCTTTGATATTTGGTATGTAGCAATGGCTAATGGTCCTCTACATAAATTGTGCCATTCATGCCCCTGGGGTCAAATTTGGCCACGCCCCGGGGGTTGATATCTCTATAGACTTACTATGGGAAAAAAATTAAAAAATCTTCTTCTCTGAAACCACAGGGCCCACAGCTTTGATATTTTGTATTTGGCAATGACTAATGGTCCTCTACATAAATTGTACCCATCATGTCCCCGGGGTCAAATTTGGCTACGCCCCGGGGGTCGATAGTCTCCATAGACCTACAATAGGAAAAACTAAAAAAAAATCTTCTTCTCTGAAACCACTAGGCCCACAGCTTTGATATTTGGTATGTAGCAATGGCTAATGGTCCTCTACATAAATTGTGCCATTCATGCCCCTGGGGTCAAATTTGGCCACGCCCCGGGGGTTGATAGTCTCCATAGACTTACTATGGGAAAAAAATTAAAAAATCTTCTTCTCTGAAACCACTAGGCCCACAGCTTTGATATTTGATATGTAGCAATGGCTAATGGTCCTCTGCATAAATTGTACCATTCATGCCCCTGGGGTCAAATTTGGCCAGGCCCCGGAGGTTGATAGTCTCAATAGACTTGCTATGGGAAAAAAATTCAAAAATCTTCTCTGAAACCACAGGGCACACAGCTTTGATATTTTGTATGTGGCAATGGCTAATGGTCCTCTACATAAATTGTGCCAGCCATGCCCCTGGGGTCAAATTTGGCCACGCCCCGGGGGTAGATAGTCTCCATAGACCTACAATGGGAAAAACTAACAAAAATCTTCTTCTCTGAAACCAAAAGGCCCAGAGCGTCTATATTTTGTATGTAGCAATGTTTGGTAGTCCCCATTATAAATTGTGCCAGTCATGCCCCTGGGTCAAATTTGGCCATGCCCCGGGGGTCAATAGTGTCCATGCATAGACTTTCATTGGTCGATTCTCAATTAATTTAAATCTCATGAGCTTACAATGTGATAATCTCTCAGGTGAGCTACAGGACCAATGGTCCTCTAGTTGCTATTTATAGCCATGGCGGCCTTCTTGGTCATGTGACCTTGACCATTTATACAAACTTACATTCCCTCTTCCTAAGGATGCTCCACATAAAGTTTGGCTTTGATTGGCCAAGTAGATGTTTGAATATTATGGTCATATACATGTATATAGCCCCGGGGCAGGGGCAGACAACCCCCTGGGCCCAAAATATTTTCATAAACAAAAATTTTCTGTCCATCTGCTCATTCCTAGCAAGTTTTCTGCCATTAAATGACATTTTCCTATTTTTTCCCATTCAAATGCATGGGCGACCTAAGTTGACCTTGCCGTAAAAAAAAGGTCAAGGTCATCCCAGGGTCATGATTTGTACAAACTTTGTAGAGCTCCATTGCCTGATGCTCCATGCCAAGTTTCAAAATCATTGGCTTTCTGGTTCTGGAGAAGAAGATTTTTAAAGGTTTTTGCTATTTATGGCCATGGCGGCCATCTTGGTCATGTGACCTGGACCGTTTATACAAACTTTTGTTCCCCCTTCCTAAGGATGCTCCACATGAAGTTTGGCTTTGATTGGCCTAGCGGTTTTAGAGGAGAAGATCTTTGAAATTGTGGACGGACAACGGAGCATCGCCATCCTATAAGCTCACCTATGAGCCTTCGGCTCAGGTGAAGGCTCAGGTGAGCTAAAAAGAGCAGGTCATCTTTTTCCCTGGCCGCTGATTGAATGGGACTAAATCTAGACCTACTGGTTAGCAGACATTGCAAGTTCCAGAAGTTCAAGTGCATATTTTATCTGTAAGATTTCTACAATTCTGTGCATGCTAGGATAGTAGTCTATCCGAGCCTACAGCTAAACTCTTCTTCTAGATGTCAGTTACTTGTAAAAAGGTAAAAGTAGTCAATGATCAAGAAATCGCGCAATCAGAAAGAAATTCCCACTCCAAAA
Source organism: Rugalucina vietnamica (assembly GCA_964017185.1). Classification (NCBI taxonomy): domain Eukaryota; kingdom Metazoa; phylum Mollusca; class Bivalvia; order Lucinida; family Lucinidae; genus Rugalucina; species Rugalucina vietnamica. The sequence goes on along the minus strand of OZ024877.1, from coordinate 7,051,839 downwards.
ACCAAGATGGAGAAGAAATTAAATTGACAATCAGGTACTTATACTAAGAAAACCTATTATAAGCCGAGCGAGCAGCTATTTCCCAGTAGGCTGCCACTCGGTTACCCGAACATTACTGAAGATATGAAAAAGTACATATAAAGGTGCAAACAGCACAAAAATTCAATACCATAACGTAAAACCAGAGGACCAATGGTCCTGTAAACGCTCACCTGAGATCAGCTGCATATACCAATAAACATGTTTGAATATTATGGTATTTAACTCCAGTGCAGGGGCAGATGAAGCCCTTGGGCCATTTTCTTTTTTCAGAATCTTCAGTATTCTGTCCATTTGCCAATTTCCTGTTGGCTTTTTCCTTCAAATGACATTTTAACAGTTTTCCCAATTCAGATGCATAGGCAACCCATGTTGACCTTGCCATAAACTTGGTCAAGGTCATCACAGGGTCATGATTTATATATACATTGAAGTACTTTAGCCATCGATGCCTCATGCCAAGTTTCCTTGAAATCAGTCTATTGGTTTCAGAGAAGATGATTTTTGATGGGTTTTTACCATTATGGGCATGGCGGCCATCTTGGTCATGTGACCTAGATTATTTATATACACATTGATTCCCCCATTCTATAGATGCTTCACATAAAATTTGGCTTTGTTTGGCCAAGCGGTTTCAGAGGAGAAGACGTTTGAATATTATGGAAATACACATTTATATTGCACTGGGGTGGGGGCACATGAGCCCCTGGGGTCCATTTTTTTTTCAGAATCATTAATATCCAATCCTACTGCCCATTTCCTGCAAGACTTTCACTTTAAATGACATTCTAAAAGTTTTCCCCATTCAAATGCATTGGTGACCTATGTTGACCTTCCCGTAAAATAGGTCAAGGTCATCACAGGGTCATGATTTATATACACATTGTAGTGCTTGAGCCATCGATGCTTCGTGCCAAGTTTCGTTGAAATCGGTCAACTGGTTCTGGAGAAGAAGATTTTTGAAGGGTTTTTACCATATATGGGCATGGCGGCCATCTTGGTCATGTGACCTGGATTTTTTATATACATATTTGTTACCCCTTCCTATTGATGCTTCACATAAAATTTCGCTTTGATTGGCCAAGTGGTTTCAGAGGAGATGTTTGAATATTATGGAGATATACATGTTTATTACCCCAGGGTGGGGGCACATGAGCCCCTGGGGTCCAATTTTTTTCAGAATCATTAATATTCAGTCCTACTGCCCATTTCCTGCAAGACTTTCACTTTAAATGACATTTTAAAAGTTTTCCCCATTCAAATGCATTCGTGACCTCTGTTGACCTTGCCGTAAAATAGGTCAAGGTCATCACAGGGTCATGATTTATATATACATTGTAGTGCTTGAGCCATTAATGCTTCATGCCAAGTTTCGTTGAAATCGGTCCACTGGTTCTGGAGAAGAAGATTTTTGAAGGGTTTTTACCATATATAGGCATGGCGGCCATCTTGGTCATGTGACCTGGATTTCTTATATATACATTGGTTCCCCCTTCCTATTGATGCTTCATATAAAATTTGGCTTTGATTGGCCAAGCGGTTTCAGAGAAGATCTTTGAAATTGTGGATGGACGGACGGACGGACGCCGGATCATGGCCATCCTATAAGCTCATCTTGTGAGCCTAACGGCTCAGGTGAGCTAATAATTAGAACCACAACAGAAGCATCACCTTGGAACGATCAGTAATATAAAAAAAATTACTGGGGGCTTAAACTGTTTTAAAGGATGGCACTAAGTTCCATTTAATTGTTTAGGTTGACCTGCTTGCCTTGCCTGACCTCAGCTGTTTACCATGTATGTTAAGAAAGCCAGATAAGAGGACAATGGGTCTTGAAACGTTCACCTGACCCTTGATCAATTGACTTTGGTGTAAAATAGGTCGAAGTCATCCTAGCGTCATGATTTATGTAAACATTGTAGAGCTCAAGTATCTGATGCTGGAGATTTTGAGTGTTATGTCCCATTGCACCACTCATTCATTCGAGATCACATGATGCATAGCTTCTATAAATAGCACAGCTATTCGATACAATATATCATATAAGTACAATCTCTGACATACTGCGTCAGAGATTCTACTCTTTGGCTCAGTGGTTAGAGCATTGGATTTCTACCCCGGCGGACCGGGTTCGAATCCCATCTGGGACGTGGGATTTTATCCAAACTATGCATCATTTCTTAGTTACGAATTTTCATATTCGTACGAAAAGGAATTTTTGCCATATACATATATTAAATGGCATTGTGGCCATCTTTGTCATGTGATCTTGACTTGGGGATATGTCAGTCCATTGCTGGAAAATATGTTTATGTAATAAATCAATAAAGGAGTATTAAAGAAAATTATAAGACCATTTGGATGAAAATTTCCTTTCATATTTTTTCTATTAAAATCAATCAACATTACAGAAAACTACATTAAGAAGCCTATAGATGTATATGATAAATAAGCCACATCATGAGAAAACCAACATTTTGCATATGCGAAAACAAAGACGCAGATAAGCTGTGCAGGAACTGCACAGCTGATCAGGGCCTTTGTTTTCACTACAAGGATAGTACAATTCCCCTTCTACATAAATCCAAAATTTCAAGCTTCTAACTTTCTTCTGTAACTGTACAGGCTGGTTGGCCTGGTGGGAAACCCAAATTGTTAGTTTTCTCGTGTCACGGCTCAAATAATTATTAGCTCAGCAATGAGAATGGGTCTAACAACAGTTACAAAAATACAATATATATCACAATGCTAAAGCCTGATTGGCTACAAGGCAATGCTGGTATTACATAGGGACGCTAACTCTAATAAAGGAATTAAAGATTGGGGGGGCAGAAGTTCAAAGCTTACAGAAGCTATTTTGAAGTCAATAACCACACCGTATTAGCAGCAATGTGAAACATGATTTTATACAAAACTGCCTTCCAGGTTGCAAAAAAAGCCGTTTTAGATTACCAAAAAGCACGTGTTGGCAATCGAGAATGTTCAATTTACCTTCTACATCGTCATTTTGGCAATCCCAAACGCCTTTTTATGGCAATCTAGAACTCTTTTTCTTTATCAATTAGGTTGTTCACAATTGCCGCTAATACAGTGTGATAACCAAACATTTTTGTTTAAAATTTGCAATGATCTAACATTTGTTTGAAATTTAAAAATTTTGAACGACTGGCTCCATGCAAGTGTGATTTGCAGAGTTTATAAAGTTATTTAGTAGTTGAAGAAAACCCACATTACATTCATGAATAGATAAGTTTGACAAAACATACTCTTCCATAATATGAAAACACCATTATCTTACTTACTATTCAAAGTTCAACCACGAGTCATTGTTCTTGTTGCAAGGCATTGTTTATTACCATTTGATCTGAATTAAAGTTAAACATTTGCCAATAAAGAACTGCTGCAACTATTCTGTAATCTCCGCTTGTCCATGCAATAAACAGAGATATTTGTAAAAACTGAAAATTTTCTTAGAAAAATTTTATTTTTCTTTTTGCTCAAAACATAGATTGTAGGTACACGTTAGAACCGCCTCGACGAGGTGGTTCCAACGAGTACCCACAATCTATGTTTTGGAGCAAAAATAAGAAAAATAGGTATACCCCTGTTTTGCTATATAAAAGTGGGGGATAAGGGTGTATACATTACACGGACATGTTTTCATGATGTACCTAGTGGTTTCAATGGCACAGAATTGACCGGACACATCATTAACAACACAGCTGAAGCACATATGTAACAAATCCGAAGGAAATCAGTTCCATCCTGTACCGAGTACTGATTTTCAAGTTGCATACTTCAGTAATATTTCACAAGGGCAAAAGCCTGCATCATATTCATGTGCCCTTCAGCTAAGGTTTATACATATAGAACGCCCACCAATCTTGACTACATAATACACTACTTAATACTATAGTGTGTAACCATCTAAAAGACATGATTACACGAGCCATATACAACCATTCCACAGCTGAGACAGGTAAAAGTGAGCAATAGAACTCAAGGGTTTGATTCACACTTTCTAAACTATGCCAAATATATAATAAATCTATCAATCATTTGCTGTATATAGCATAGCTATTTCAAAAGATGGAAAACTAGCATCTCGTGAGAAGAGACACGAGATTTGGTCATTATTAAGTTAATCAATGAAAGAAAAAAAATCAGAAGATGTGCATTGCGGTTTCACCATGTAATCACGTGCAAACATCCAAATAGAACAAAAATAAAGATCAGTCTCTGAAAGTGAAATGAACCGCCGCATGGGAAAACCAACAATCTGCATAGCCGAAAACAAAGGCGCAGATCAGCGTCACAGTAACTGCGAAGCTGATCAGCGCCTTTGTTTTTGCTACATGGATAGTACGATTCCTCTATTTTCTAAATCCAAAATTTCCAGCCTCTAACCATCTCTGGTGACTGTACAGACCGGTTTGTGTCGAACCTGGTCGGAACCCAAATTGTGGGTTTTTTCACGCACAGGCTCAAATGTAAACCCATGAAATGTGAATCCAAACCAGTTGATTTATATATCCAATATAACACTGTCAGATCGACCTTTTTCCATTAATAGCATATCCATGATTAGACAAAGGGCTGATTACTCAACCAGAGTCTTATGAAATGAGCCACCTCGTGGGAAAACCAACAATGTGGTTTCCGAACAGGTCCGACACAAATCAGGCTTTACAGTCACAGAAGGTGGCTAGAGGCTGGAAATTTTGGATTTGGAAAGTAGAGGAATTGTACTATCTGTGTAGCGAAAACAAAGGCGCTGATCAGCTTCGCGGTTACCGCGAAGCTGATCTGCGCCTTTGTTTTCGCATAGGCAAAAATCCGGTTTTCTCACGATGCGGCTCATTTAAAGTGTAAACCAAATCATGACAGAACATGTACCTATAATGTGACCATGTTTTTTGGAGGCACATAATAACACAATTTGATTATATAAAACATCAAAATCACAATCAAAACCATGACAACAACAATGCTAAAATGCTGCATAAGCAGACTTCCAACAGAACAGAAAATCAATGAACCACTGCATGAGAAAACCAACAAAGATCATAGGCTAAAACAAAGATGCAGATCAGCTGTGCAGTAACTACACAGATACATGCTACACAGATTAAACAATCCCTCTTCTTCTTAAATCCGAAATTTCAAGCTTCTAGCCTGCTTCTTTGACTGTACAGCCTTGTTTGTGTCAGACCAAGTCGGAAACCCAAATTGTTGGTTTTCTCACGTGAAGGCTGATTTGTTCTCCAACATTGCCTATGTATATTCCTGGCATCTTCTCCTAAACAGTCTGACAACAACAAGCACTTTATTTTTAATGATAGCCTTATGATAACGATAAAAGCACACAATAAGTACGTATATGTTTTCATAACAGTATAAAACAATTTTTTTATGTTGGCCTTATGATAATAACAAAACAAGCAATACTGGTGACTGATCAAACAGCAATACAGCACTTCAATAACCAACAATTTGAGCCGCCTCGTGGGAAAACCAACAATGTGGTTTCCGAACAGGTCCGATACAAACCGACCTGTACAAGTACAGAAGAAGGCTAGAACCTTGAAATTTTGGATTTATAAAGTATAGGAATTGTACTATCCGTGTAGCGAAAACAAAGGCACTGATCAGCTTCGCGGTTACCGCGAAGCTGATCTGCGTCTTTGTTTTCGCCTATGCAGATTGTTGGTTTTCCCACGAGGCGGCTCATTTCTAAATTCCTGGGGCCAGTTGTTCAAAACTTTGTTAGCTTAACGTCATCGTTAAGACCTCAACTCATTAAATGCTGACTACATAAGCAAATACACTTTTCTTTTTTTTTGTTGATAAAATGTGAGAATCCTTTGCATCTCACATTTTTTGATTCATACATTTTTTCAACAAAACATAAGTGTATTTGTAATATTCATGTTTGAAATTTTAACAAATTTATCTTTAACTAACGATGTCATTAAATTTGAACAACTGGGTCCAGAACAACATGATACACATAATTGTCTTTGCTGTAACCTAACCCATGATGAAAAGACTTGTCCAGCATATCATTTGGGTGAGTCCATTTTAATTTTCAGGGGCATCAGAAGTGATTTTAAGTCGGAAATTACTGCTTCATGAAATGACATAGGGTTTGAGAATCAGAATTATGTTTCTCATTTTTCTGTTTAATTCCTTTAAGCATACAGCATAGCCCTATATGGGACACCACATTATGCAGTGTCACATCTGGGGTTAAACTTCATGTGTATGTCCCACATTTTGTCAAATAGGATACCACGCTTGAATGAGCTGCAGTTGATTACAGCTAACACACAAGTTAAACCAGATCAATCTGTTCAAATAAGAAACAGTTTAATCTAGGTCTGTTCTGTTAACCACAACTTGTCTGTCTGAAACTTTTTCATCAAATAACAATATTTAACAATCAAGCACATGATTAGCTATATCACACAAAACAATAATCCACTTGGACCATGGAAAATCATAAGATACAAAGTATTGTAGAACAAAGTGAATCTTCCCCTAAATGTGCACTCATAGGCTAAAGACTTGAATTACAGATTTAGAAAGCATCAGTACAGCACTATAAAACAATTCACAAATAAACAGGGCCATATCACAAATAAACAGGGCCATACACCTTACTACAGAGTTGGGGGGTGGGGGGGGGGGGGGGGCTTGGGTGGTAGATAAATTGTATGTTGCTTTGTCTTGTTCAGGCGAGCCATGATGTGAGAAAGCTTGTCCTTAGGTTTCCAACCGGCTCTGACACAAACCGGCCTGTACAGTCAAAGAAGAGGGCTAGAAGTTTTGGATAACAATAGAATATGAATTGAGCCGCCCCATGGGAAAACCAACAATCTGCATAGGCGAAAACAAAGACGCAGATCAGCTTCGCGGTAACCGCGAAGCTGATCAGCGCCATTGTTTTCCCTACTCGGATAGTACAATTCGTCCTCTACTTAACTCCAAAATTTCAAGCTTCTAGCTTTTTTCTGTGACTGTACAGCCCGGTTTGTGTCAGACCTGTTCGGAAACCACATTGTTGGTTTTCCCACTAGGCGGCTCAATTGTACTATACTTGTAGCTAAAACAAAGGCATCTGGTTTTCTCACATCGTAGCTCAGATAAGATTAAACATGATGTAGAATGTATTCATATGGTCAACATGTAAAAATTAATTTAAAAATTCTATGAATACACCTTTCTCAAATGGATACAAAAATAAAAACATATACATAATTCTTCAGATGATATAATGGGTACATAAAACATAGCCGTGTCATGAGAAAACCAGATTTTGCCTGTGCGAAAACAAAGGTGAACAGCTGATTAGCACCTTTATTTTTTGCTACAGGAATAGTTCCTCCTCAACGTATATCCAAAATGTCAAAATTCTAGCTTGCTTCTCCAAGTGTATAGGCCGGTTTGTATCAGACCGGGTTAGAAATCCCAAAGACAGGTTTTCTCGCGTCACAGCCCGAATCTCTAAACAAGGAATCAGAAAACATGATTTTACAAGTAAACAGATTTGATGTAATGCACCATTATTTTGTAACCATGTCACCCCACCCACCAGGCATTACATGTCATTTCCCCTGCACTGGGGGGTGGGGGGGGGATGAGCTGTGGTTACAAAAGACTGGTGCATCCGTTGGTGGTAATTCAAATTTCAAACATTATGTAGCTTCAAAGATGGATTTGACTTTGAGTATATTTTAAAAAACCAACAAATCATTTATCACTAAAATATTGTTCTTGTTTGAATATTGCACAAGTACATGTATAGATGGTCCAAAACTTTCACAACAGTATTTCCAAATTACAGTATTACAACTTACATGTTTATTATTATCATTATTATTATTATTAGTTTTCTATTTCTAATCTACAATTATTATCATTTACATTTTTTTTTTTCAAATAATTTTTTACATTTCCTTTTCTATAAAAAATCATTAACCTACTCTTTGGCATATACATGTATTACAGTTTCAAAAATCATAGTCTAAATCAAAAAAGTCAAGATCATAATATTATGTGTTTTAATAATAATATACAAGAAGTTAAATCATGTCCATCCAAGTAGGATCTATCGAACATGCTTTTATCACACTTCTCATAATATAACCATATTGTTAACTAACAGGTCCCAAGGTTAGAAGACTTTTTTTCATGCTCAACTCAGCTAAGCATAAAATTTAAACTGCTCATAAATACTGAAATAGCCTAAATAAATTGAAATTTCAGGGTTAGATCACCAAAGCCTGTAATTTATCCTACTTATAAATGTTAAAATGCCAACATTGTTGGCATTTTAACATTTATGAGCAGGATAACTTTTAGTCTCAGATGAGCTGAGCATGAAAAAAGTGTTATAACCCACAAGCCAGGTTGTAGGCATCACTTAGAAGCACCCATCCAGGTAGTTCTAATGTCTCTATTATGCACCCACAAACTGGCAGGGTGGCCCCCGTGGCCGAGTGGCTAAGAGCGCTGATATTTCATTACCGCACTTAACCATTCGATCATCTCACCGCTGTGTCTGGTGTGGGTTCGAGCCCCGCTCTGGCCACATTTGAGACAAGCCAAGCTCTGCTTGCGGGTGTGCCAGGTGGTTTTTCTCGGGGTTCTCCCGTTTTCGCCCACCTACTGATTGGCCCGTCTCATATGAGCTGAAATAATCTTGAAAGGGACGTTAAACTGAATCAAAAAAAAAAAAAAACAACCAACAAACTGGCACAATGTATGATTGTTGAAGATTAATGCCAAAATTACTGACCCTGACTTTCCATGGTGTTAGTATACATGTAAAACACCATACCATACCATCCATACCAGGGGGTTACTATTCAAGAGAAAATAGAATGTAAAGAAATTTAGAAAATAATTTTAAAAAGACAACCATAGCATGCAATGGCTCCATACATCAAGGCTAGCTCTGACATGCCAAACGATTTCTCTCAAAAATTTAAGACTGATAGGGAGAATAGTGAATTTTATCTATTGCATTAACACTCTTAAGACATGTTGGCATGGAGCTATCACTGCCTGGGTATTTACCAGTACTATGAAAATGTGTCTAGCTCAAGGACACAATCTGGTCCCGAGGTTATAAACTTTTTTCATGCTCAGCTCAGCTGAGACTAAAATTTATCCTGCTCATAAATGTTCAAATAACAACAACTTCCAATGATTTTCACTGGTTCAATATTTATGAGGAAATGAAATTTCATGCTCAGCTGAGTAGAGCATGAGAAAAGTTTTTTTACCTCGGGTTCTGGTGCCATTGGGGTTTAAACCTGACCTCTCTATATGGAGTCCTGACACTTTCACCAATTCTACCCTGATTCATTAGAATTTACGAGATAGAATTACCTGAGCAAAAATAATTCACTGAATAAACAAGAGCATCATTTGGGACAAAAAGAAGATACCAAAAATTCACTCATTTTGACGAGCTGTCCTCCATCCTGACTCTTATCATTATAAAATATTAGAAGATCCTAATCAAACATACAAAATTTGTTAAGCTTGCTCACTATAAATTACTTGTATATCTATACAAACAATTACAAAAGCTACTGTTAAGTACGCTTGGCCCAGGCTAAATCATCGGTCCTTGGCTTACACCCTGTTGAAAGCTCGATCAGGTACTCGAACCCCGTCCAGAAACCCAATTTTTCTAGAGGATAGTTGAGCCACCCTGTTGTAATACAGAAGTATGTATCGTGGGGAGCCACATGGTGGATACGGTGGTGCTTCCTCGGGAGAATTATGTGAAGATCCTGTAGCAGGGTGATCCAGCGAGGCAAACCAAAGTAGGTATGAGACCATTTATGAATCTGAAATAAGATAGGAACCTGATTATTTAATCTTATGACATGAATCAAGAAAATAAATTTTCTTTGCACCAGTGCTATTATTTTCACTAAATTTTAAAGCTCAAAAATTTATGCCAAAAATCATTTTACGAGTATTTGGTTCTATAGCCTAGTTTGTGTCAGACATTTATAAGCGCATAAAATTCCATTCAGCTCCCCCTTATGGTATTAAAGTAGTTCTGGATCAAATGCTTTATCAAACAAGTAGCCCAAGGGCAACGATCGCTCACCTGAGAGTCAACAAGTACAGTCACTGGACAAAGTGGTTATTTTTTGTTTGTTTATTTTTTGAAGATCTGATCAAAATTGAAGATGCTGGAGTGGCCACAACACTAAAAATTGATTTTTCAAAAATTCAAGGGCAGCTAACTCCACAGTCCAGGGTTGAATCTGGCTCAAATTCGAACTCATCCAAGATGTTATGGTTGTCCTTGTTTCTTCCAAGAATGAAGAAGATCCGATCAAAATCGAAGGTGCTAGAGTGGCCACAATAGAAAATATTGATTTTTCAAACACTAAAGGGCAGCTAACTCCGCAGTCAGAGGTCGGATCTGGCCGAAATTCGAAGTCATCCGAGATATTGTAGTTATTCTTGTTACCTGCAAGAATGAAGAAGATCCACTGAAAAACAAAGATGCTAGAGTGGCCACAACACAAAATATTGATTTTTCAAACACTCAAGGCAGATAACTCTGCAGTCAGACGTCTGATCTGGTCGAAATTCGAACTCATCCGAGATATTATGGATGTCTTTGTTACTTCCAAGAATAAAGAAGATCCGAATAAAAATGAAGGCGCTAGAGTGGCCACAACACTAAATATTGATTTTTCACACAGTCAAGGGCAGATAACTCTGCAGTCAAGGGTCAGATCTGGCTGAAATTCGAACTCATCCGAGCATATATTGCATAAAAAGTACACAGTTTCCAGCAGACGCATTTAGTTACGCCCGTAACAGAGTAACACTTTTTGTGAAGTATCTACATCCGAGATGTTATGGCTATCCTTGTTACTTCCAAGTATGAAGAAGATCCGATCAAAATTGAAGGCGCTAGAGTGGCCACAACACAAAATATTGATTTTTCAAACACTCAAGGGCAGATAACTCCACAGTCAGAGGTCGGATCTGGTCGAAATTTGAACTCATCCGAGATGTAACAGATGTCCTTGTTACTTCCAAGAATAAAGAATATCCGAACAAAAATGAAGGTGCTAGAGTCAGGGTTCGCGTTACCGATCGCCATTTTCGCAAATTGCGACATTTTTTTAAATCTGGCGATAGAAAATAAAAATTGGCGAAAAAAAATGGCGACAACTAAAAATGACCTAAAATCGCCATCTCCGGCGTAAATACATTGTCCAGAGTCATTTATTGTCCGCGCGTGCTTGTCTAATGGTCATATATAATAATACCTTAATTATCGATCAAAGGAGTTTATTGAAAACAAATAATTTGACACGTGCTGTCTATCTTGCACGATAGTACCGCCCACATGGTCATTTGGTCCAGCCTTCTATTAAATATTCATTACACGTGATCGCTTGCTACCAATGGAGACCAGTATTGAGAATCGCTTCGGTTGACGTCACGGAAATTTACCCATCACTGAAACACGTGAACAATTATGCCGGGTCAAGGTTCAACACATTCATCAATCATGGACGACATAAATTGATTTGACTCGCAAACAATATGTCTTTAATCAATTAGGATTTCGCTATCAAAAGCGGTAATTAATATTTGTTTTCGCCGACTATAATTACACATTGAATACTTCGTTTCGACACCTCTTTGATCTTCTTGTCAGTTTGTGTGTAATTAAAATTACTGACTTTAAAAAACAAAAAACGATGGATGTAAACAAATTAATTTATTTCTGCAACTCAAACTTTTGGTATGTTTTTGAAGCGCCGATCGAAAGCATATATAATCTCTGCCATGAAATTCGATCTTCATTCAATCATTATGACAACATGAGTAAATGTAAGGCTGATTTTGGTACTCCTGAAAAGAGGAGAATAAGCGTCCGAAAACGCTTGGCACCCCAACTGCATCCCGGTCATCTTGAGACGAGTGGAAGAATGGCAACCCATGGTTACGTTACGATGCTAAGTCAAAGGCTATCTTCTGTGACTTTTGCATTAAGGGCCAGCATCAGGACATCTTCACTAAGGGTTGCAGGGTTGCAGTATTCTTAAGAAAGAATATGTGACGTAACATGCTACGTCCAAGAGGGGGGGGGGGGGGGGGGGGGGTAACTATTGGCGCAATGATTAAGATATTTTTTGGCAAAAATGGCCAAAAGTTTGGCTCAAATTTGGCTCTAAGTTGAAGAAAATGGCACAAAAAAAATCAGATTGGCGAAAATGGTGGCGAAAGAAAAAAAAAATCCTAGCGCAAACCCTGAGAGTGGCCACAACACTTAAATATTGATTTTTCACACGGTCAAGGGCAGATAACTCTGCAGTCAAGGGTCGGAAATGGCTGAAATTCGAACTCATCCGAGACGTTATAGCTATCCTTGTTACTTTCAAGTATGAAGAAGATCCGATCAAAATTGAAGGCGCTAGAGTGGCCACACAACAAAATAATGATTTTTCAAACACTCCAGGGCATCTAACTCCACAGTCAGAGGTCAGATCTAGCTGAAATTCAAACCCACCCAAGATATTATAGTTGTCCTTGTTACACTTCAACCTCCTTATAACACGCCTCATTATAATGTGGTTTTCATTATAACACGGCCATGTCATGGATCCCAAATTGATTACCGTATTTTACTATATGTCTATAGTATGCAACCTCATTATAACACGGTTTCACTTATAACACGGTCTGCATCTATGGACCCCAAAGATAGCGTTATAATGAGGTTGTACTGTACCAGCAAGAATGAAGAAGATCCACTGAAAAATAATGGCGCTATAGTGGCCACAACATTTTCCCCATTATATGTCTATGGGGATTTTTCCAGACGCTCAAGGGCAGCTAACTCCGCAATCTGAGGTCAAACCTAGCCGAAATTCTAACTCATCTGAGATGTTATGGTTTTCCTTGTTACCTGCAAGAACGAAGAAGATCCAATCAAAAATGAAAATCCTCCGTATGTCTGACTCATGTCTGTAAGGTATTAAATAATATACTGAAAGCTCAGGGAGTACAATTATTGTTGATTTCTCTGTACACTGTTGATCATTATTTATCATGAGAAATTGACAAAAATTGGCTATGCTAAAAAAAAGCTGTAAATTTGTCAAAAATAAATTATTCAGCATAAGAATTATTCATGCACATCTGAAATATATCTGGAACAAGTGTGCAAAGAATTCAAATGAAACTATGAAAGCACTAGGAGGACTTGATTTCATAAAGTATGCTCTACCAGCCGTATTGTATAGTAGCGATGGTTGAAAGATGTCTAAGTTGAAAAATGCTGTAAATTTGTCAAAAATTATTTTTTCACCAATAAAATTCTTTATGCACATCTTCAATATGTCTGTAACAAGTCTGCAAAGTATTGAAAAGAATTACTGAAAGCCCCAGGAGGAGTTGGATTTCACAAAATATGTACTATCAACCATAATTGAATATAAGCAGAAATGGTCAAAATTGGCTAAGTTTAAAAAGCTGTAGATTTGTCAAAACAAAAAATTTCAGCATAAAAATTCTTCATGCACATCTTCAACATATCTGGAACAAATCTGCAAAGAATTAAAAAGAAACAATGAAAGCCCTAGGAGGAGTTGATTTCACAAAGTATGCACTTCCAACCATTATTGTATGTAAGCAATAGTCGAAAAATGGCTAAGTTAAAAAATGCTGTAAATTTGTCAAAAACTATTTTTTCAGCATTATAATTCTTCATGCACATATTCAATATGTCTGTAACATGTCTGCAAAGTACTGAAAAGAAATACTGAAAGCCCTAGGAGGAGTTGATTTCACAAAGTATGTATGTAAGCAATAGTCGAAAAATGGCAAAGTTAAAAAATGCTGTAAATTTGTCAAAAAATATTTTTTCAGCATTATAATCCTTCATGCACATCTTCAATATGTCTGTAACATGTCTGCAAAGTACTGAAAAGAAATACTGAAAGCCCTAGGAGGAGTTGATTTCACAAAGTATGTATGTAAGCAATAGTCGAAAAATGGCAAAGTTAAAAAATGCTGTAAATTTGTCAAAAATTATTTTTTCAGCCTTATAATTCTTCATGCACATCTTCAATATGTCTGTAACATGTCTGCAAAGTACTGAAAAGAAACACTGAAAGCCCTAGGAGGAGTTGATTTCACAAAGTATGCACTACCAACCATTATTGAATATAAGCAATTATAGAAAATTTGCTAAGTTAAAAATGCTGTAAATTTGTCAAAAATGATTTTTTCAGCATGACAATTGTTCATGCACATCTGCAATGTATCTGAAACATATCAGCAAAATATTAAAAGGAAACATTGAAAGCTGTAAGAGGAGTTGATTTCACAAAGTATGTACTTTCAGTACTTTGGCAAACATGTTATAGGAAGACTTAAAAAGTCCCATAACTCTTGCAATACTGACCCTTTGGCCCCTAAATTCATACCACACATGTATTGTCTGATGGTGCAAGTGTGGTGAAAATTTGAAACAAATCAGGCAAAAGCTACTCAAGTTATTCAGCAAAGATGTCCAAATGTTGACGGAATGACGGAATGACGGAATCACGGAGTCACGGAATCACGGAATGACGGACAGGCTGAAAACAGTATACCCCCCTAAAACTTCGTTTTGCGGGGGGGTATAATGAAGTTGCTAGAGTGGCCACAACATTTTCCCCATTATAACTCAATGGGAGCTATCTGTTGCCATGGAAACCAGAGTTCTGATCCGACCTTGCCCAAAACCTAATGCAACATTTCCCCCTCCTCAATGATGCTTCAGATAAAATTTGATCGCGATTGGCCTTGTTGTCTTAGAGATATTCAAGTTTGAAAATGTGAACGCACGGCCGTTCCTACCAGAGAAACATTGTGGGGTGACCAATGTCCATGCCATAGAAAATAGTGGGGTGATTCACCATTTACGGAAAAAATCGCAACCCATAATACAATTGTGCACCCCACATTACTCTCAGAACACCCCACATTTCACCAATATTCTCATAACTCACCCCACATAGTACCTCTGGTTAGTTCGGACGCACAGACGCATGGAAGCCGGCTCAACTACCATACTATAAGCTCACCTTGTGAGCCTTCGGCTCAGGTGAGCTAAAAATACAAAAACATGATAAGCTCCAATTTGAGATAACCTTTAATTTAATGCAGCAGCAAATTTTCTGGACATGCTGGAGAAAGTTATTATATATTGAACACCAAATCTTACCTGATTTGTTAAGCTAACAAAGATACACAACAAGAATATATACATCTCCCAGTTATACGTGGCAGCAATCTCCTCGTTAGAGTAGGTCACAAACTTGCGGGCCATGTTAGCCAGGGGAATTATTATCACAGCAAAATTGTCCCCGTTTGTTTCTATAAAATCATGTCTGGTGATGGACGTCGGGTCTATGTGGTGTTCTCTAAATGAGCGGATGAATGCCTACAACAGTGATTTATTTACAATTTTGTGACTATGGGTCCTTGGGACTCACTTAATTCCATATCAATGGGTCCTGCTGCAAACTTATGGGTCCTGAACACTATTTTTCATAGAAAATCTGCAAAATCATTGCATCCTGGGACCCACAGAAATTAAAACTTTGCATCCTAGAGACCAAATTATGAGTATAGGATGCAGGATGCGCAGGTAAAAAAATCACTGCTACAAGGAAACATACATTCACCATTTTTGCATTATTGGCTGGTTCCCAGCTTAGAAAAAAATCAATATTGGAAATGCAGGTAACCAAAACCACCCTGACCTTGAGGTCAGGGTGGTTTTGGTTACCTGTATTTCCAATATTGATTTTTGAAAGCTGGAAACCAGCCGATAATGCAAAAATGGTGAATGAGCAGTTTAACTAATTTATGACTAATGGACTTGCCCATCATTACCATTCAGGTGAGTCTTCTTTCATTTTAACCCATATCTGACGAATGAACTTTCCCATCATTATCATTTGGGCCAGTCCACTTTCGTTTTTAGGGGCTTTAGGTGTGATTTTAAATTTTTATCTCATTTTTCAATGAAATTTCCCTGTGCTAACAGAATAGCCACAGATGGGATGCCGCGTTCTGCAGCGTCACATCTGGGGCTATGCTGTTTGCCCATGTCCCATAAAAAGGATGCCAGGCTTAAATCCTCATCTTTAAGTACTAAAGTCTTAATTATGCGAGCCATACTTTTAGTCTATCATTTTTTTTTCAGTGTGTGTGCAAACAAATTTATGTCATGTTATAATGGAACCACCTTATGACAATCACCACTATGGGGATTTAATGCTTTTTGCACAAGGACACGACTTGGCGCTGGTGGTGTTGAACCCCAGCTTTCAATCTGGAGTTGAATGCTCTACCACTTTTCAGGCTGCCATGCACCCTCGAGCTGTGTTGAGAAAAAAATTTATCAGACCAGGAAGTAGTCGGGTGACCCAAGTGCACTGAACAGATCATTCACCTTGTCAACAGGAAAACATGTCTGTGTAAATTATACCCCCTCAAACCCCACTGGGGTTTACATGGGTTTAAATTTTTCTTATTTTTTTTTATCCAAAACATCGATTGTGAGTATGTGTGCCCACAATCAATGTTTTGAGCCAAAATATTAAAAGTATCAAATTTTGATTGTTTTGAGCCAAAATATTATATCAAATTTTTTCCAATGAAATTTTCAATTTTTACTGCTGAAAAAAAAATCCTCTGTATATTGCATGGGCGAGTTTTCCTAATGTATCTATAAAACTGGTTAGATAAGATTAGCCACTTCTGCACAAATGAAAGCAAAGATGCAGGTCATCTGGGAGGTGATAGGTTGATAGCCCTAAAATCAGACTTTCTCATGGCATGGCTTTGGCAAATGATTATGTTGATAGACAATTTTATTAGACACGTCTGAAGGAATGTGGTTTTAATTGGGATAACATTGTTTATAATATTATAATTTACAAATACATGTAGCAGGTCCAGATAAAAGTTTGATAACTGATACATGTCTCAGGTTATCAAATGTATTATTTGATGTTACCATATAAACAAGCATGCACAAGACAATGAAGAAAATCGAAAAAGGATAGATTTTTTCTTGCCAAGTTTCAATAAAATGCAACCATTGTCTCCTTTCCCATGTAAAAAAGCACAGTGGTTCCAGTCAAGACAGAAAGATCACTTGCCCTGCAGTGTTAGCAAGTTAGGCACTGTCATAAATGTATTTGAAATGTCTGTTTACCTTTCCAAAAGCTGTGTCAACAGAGCCAAAACTGTCTGCACCCCAGTGGACCAGCCCACTGGCAAAATCTGCTGTCACAATGCCCAATACTGAAAAACAAATGCAAATAATTTTGATTTAAGGCATTAACCATATAGATCACTGTTGATTCTAACATTTATAAATTGTCAATATAATTTTTCATAATGAACGTATACATAAGTTCTTAGGATCTAAACATACAGTATTTAACTATTACAATTTACTCACTTGTACATACATTGCTATTATGTGTATCATGTAATCAACATAAATATATTCAGCTCTAGGTACTTTTTAGTTTTTGTCGTACAAATGCAGCTTAATGCTTGTGTGATTTTTATACGTTTTTGCAAGTACATGCATCTTTCCCAAATATTACAAAGTTAAAAGCAAGACCAAATAAGCCAATTACTGAGAAAACCTGACTTTTTGTTAGTTAAAAGGACTTAGGTGCTGACATGGCAGCAGTGAGGCTGATCAGTGTAATTTATTTTATGCATGGTATAATTCCTCTATTTCCCAAACCCAAATCTCCAGCCATTTATTATTCCATTCCTTGAGTGGGTCTTGTGTTGACCTCGCCAGACACTGCTAAGATATGTTTTCTCATGTGGAAGCCCATAATACACCATACTTGAGCTGCCTCATGAGAAAACCAACAATTTGCATAGGTGAAAAAAAAGACACAGATCAGCTTCACAGTAACCGCGAAGCTGATCAGCACCTTTCTTTCCGCTACTCAGAAAGTACAATCCCTCTTCTTCTTAAATCAGAAATTTCAAGCATCTAGCTGTCTTTTGTGGCTGTACAGCCTGGTTTTTGTCGGACCTGTTCAAAAACTATATTGTTGGTCTTTTCATGAGGCCACTCAATTGTTTTTCTGTCATACTCACATGCTGCTAGACCTATCATAAACCAGTTTTCAAAACGGAAATGGTAAAACAGCTGAGCAAAGTTGAAGATCATCAAAGATACAGTAATGCACACACAGATGATTTCTTGCAATCGCTTTCCTGAAATGAAAAATAATGAAATATTAACAAAAATCATGTACACATGTATATATCTGTATAAAACTTATCTTCTCAATGTTAACTTGCAACAGTAAATATATATTTTAACAAATAAAGACTCAGTTAAAACAATTTTAGATATATTCTATCTATCTCCATATCTATCTATCTTTTTGTCATAAGCCCTTGTGGACATTTTTGAGTCTGACTGAGAAGTCCCCATTGAAACACATTCTTGACGTCTCAATGTTTGTACATGTAATATTAAATTCAGCCCTTGGGCATGTTGGGTGTCACTGTGATCAATTTTTCGTTTTGTCACTGGAAATTATGTTAGCCAGACTGCTTTAAAAGTCATACTTTTGAACATATTCATGGAAACCTGTCCATTATATTTTCTATCTATCTTTCTATACCGCCATACACCCTAACAGACAGTCTAGGCAGTTGCACTGTTGAAATGTCTATCTCCTCTGCTGAAATGTCTGATGACTGTTTGTCCAAGTTTGCATCTCTTGTGAGAGCTAGGGACTAATTTCCCTCCTGTAGCATCCCCTGGTGAAGTATTGTCAATTTGGCGTATCACCAGTAAACCATTCAAAAAAAAAAAAAAATAAATAAATAAACCATTCAAAAAAAAAAAAAAAAAAAAAAGATCTTCCTAGCTTTAAACTTCTTTTCTTTGGTTTTTCAATGTATTTTTAGGCTCCTGTTTTCCATGGCAGTTGAAGGAAAAACTATAAAAAAGATGCCACTGAGCTAGCAAATCGTGTAAAGTTTATAAAAGTGAGGTGAATAAATAAGTTTTTCAAA
Organism: Rugalucina vietnamica; assembly: GCA_964017185.1. Taxonomy (NCBI): domain Eukaryota; kingdom Metazoa; phylum Mollusca; class Bivalvia; order Lucinida; family Lucinidae; genus Rugalucina; species Rugalucina vietnamica. The sequence continues at coordinate 7,032,681 of OZ024877.1, read as the reverse complement.
AGCTATAACTTGTAAAATACAACTGCAAATTAGGTGATCAGTTTAGATAGTTTTTTAACAGTTGATTGCGGGTTTGAAGTCCCGGTTCAGTTAAAAGCTGTACGTTAAACTTTGAACATACTAATGCAGTTAATGAAACGTGAAGGAAAGCTCATTTATTGTAAAAGGTGCGGTTTTGCACGTTCGTTTCATTTGTTGTTCACACTTTTCTAAGGTGATTACATAAACATTACCAGCAGTGTATTGACTCGCCAACTCTTTTGCGCCGGCATGTTGAGGGCCCCAGCGAGGCTTTGTTTCATCCTGATTAAACTCATTGTTTGCATTTTCTTCATGCTCAGGCATGGAATTCCGTAGGACCTTTTCGTCAAAATCCATTGACATTTTTCTTGATTTTTGATCCCAGCCACATTCGCTGCGGAGAAGCCTCGGATGATTTGCTGAATATGCTTTAGATTGTGATTGGGTGAAATTAATTTTTGAAACATAAGAGTAAAATAAAAATATTTTTATAGAAGCAAATTTTAATTCAACTATGCTGCATTTCGTTTATTTTTTTTTCTTTAATCTTTTGTATTTTTTATTTATCTTTCTTTTTTTTTTCGTAGAATAGAATAGAATAGATTTTATTCCCAATCACCGGCGTTCTCGACACGACCGTGGTGCGAATATCCAATGTTGTCTTCCAGGGCATAGACACATACAAGTTGGCTTCTTTAAAAAGAAACCAATGAAAAGGTCAGCAGCCGTTTGTCATAAGAGATTCCTTTTGCTCTAGATTTCAGTGTTGTTGATTCTCTGGTTTGTCATTAATTTCGATTCTCATATGTTTCAGTTTCGTTTCCTATACATGAATGTCGTTTTTTGTTATGAACGCTTGACCAGTGTGTGTATCTGTCATTCAAGGCATTGACCAAAATTTCTGATGTAATGGAATAAAAGCCAATACTAAAGGGAACACGATTACAATCAATATGTCGATGTGTAGAAAACCATTTTGCAGTGCAGTCAATTTTTGACAGAGTTCTGAATTTTGACCTGCAGCCACACTACCAGAAACAGGCCCATGGGACCGATGTGCTGGACTAAAAGTCAGCCATATATCTGTACCCCTCGTCAGGGTATCTACGATCTAAACCTAGATGCGCTATGATAATAAGCAGTCACCACGATCGAGACTGCTTGCTAGATTTTACCGCTATTTGACGGGGAGTGTCAAAAATGGATAAATTTAATTGATTGCGGTTAACTGTCTAGTCAGTATAGACGGGTTCACTAGTTTTTATCAAGCGCTTTATGTGACAAAACGCGTAATTGGGAGAGAGCAGTCGATCATGGGTAGAATTTTCTTCATATTCAAAGTAAACACTGTGGATCATCTTTCCTATACACTCTCACTATATTTTCCCATAAAACAAGACTAATTCATGGATACATTTAATATGTCTATTAGGAAATAGCTGCTCAATCTCCTTAGCCTTTTTATGAACCTGTGAATGAGAAAACCAACAATTTGGGTTCCGACCAGGTCCGACATAAGCAAGCCTGTACAGTCACAGAAGCAGCTGGAAGCTTGAATTTTCGGATTTAAGAAGAAGAAGGATTGTACTATCCTTGCAGCGAAAACAAAGGCGCTGATCTGATCTGCGGCTTTGTTTTCGCCTATGCAAATTGCTGGTTTCCTCATGCGGTGGCTCATATGTTTTCTAAGTATAAGTACCTTATTGTTAATTTAGTTCTTTTCCAATCTCGTTTTTTGAGTGGGAATTTCTTTCTGATTGCGCCATTTCCTGATCATTATTTCCTTTTAGTGTTCCCCAACTTATTCAGCAGATGAGAGTAATCACAGTGCCGTTTGCACGTGCAGCAATGAAATAGGGTGGTGGCCAGAATGGAAGAAACATTTTTGGACGTCCGCAATCTTGGTCATTGTATGGCAAAACAGCAGCTTATTAAACCACACAATTGAGCAAAATATCAAAGAATGGCTACACTATCATGTGATAAAGACGGTTGATCATATGTATGTATTTCCGTCTGTTTATAGGCGCACCACCTTCAGGTGTAGGTATTAATGATAGTAAAAAGTATTTAAAAGTCACTAATTATGATAAAACTGGATCAGAACGTAAAATACCGAATAAAAACACTTTGTAAAGGTTTCTTTGGCAGAAAATCAAGCTTTAAATTTAAAAGTAAAAAGTATTTAAAAGTCACTAATTATGATAAAACTGGACCAGAACGTAAAATACCGAATAAAAACACTTTGTAAAGGTTTCTTTGGCAGAAAATCAAGCTTTTTAAACAGTTTTGGCCACAACTGCACAAGCACACCGGTGGAAATGCAACTCCTTTCTCTGGCACAGCACTACAGTAGCGGGTAATTTGACAGCGCGAACATCGCTTAAAGTTCTCTCCTTTTGTAGGTGGGTACTTACAGTTGGAACAAACGTTATTTACGAGAACACTGCTCAGATAATCTGAATCGTCACTGTCAACCTCACTTACACTCTAAAGGTGTTCAGAAATTTTTCGAAGAATTGCCTACTCTGATCAGATTCTGAAGCTTGGGTTGTTTCTGGTTTTCCAGAGGCATTTAATCTTTTTGTCTATCACAGGTAAAACTGGTGTTACCAGTTCCTTTGCCTTTGACATCTTTCCACTCAGAGCACTCACGTGATCGTTACCACGTTCGATAACCTCGCTGGCATCTTTGGCTTTGTTGGGTGTGACATTTTGGCGGCAAACGTCCGGATCACAAGCGAGAATCCCTTCGATTTTTTGTCCAATCAACTTCCAGGCTGTTGATGCACTCCTGAAGACACAATATCGGACACTATCAGTGAAATCTGAACTTTATCTATGTATTTCGGACAATACCTGTGTCAGTTTTAGATTATATGTGTCCAAAATGGAAACAATGGTTGTTATTTACTTTCTTGTCTACAGACTGCAATGTAGGTCCGTGATGTAACGTCACTGAGAATAACGACAACTTTGAATGCCGACCAGTTGCAACCTAAAGGGAAAGAAAACAGAATAACTTTAATAGCATGATCATATTATATGATAATAAAATTCTGCATGCCCATTGTATGTAAATCTGTCTCCTTTTGGAAGAAAAGTATATTTATTTACCTCTTACATGCAGTTTCACTTGTAGTCACATGCGTGTCGCTAATTTGTTTCAAAAGTGGTTCGGGCAATATTACCTGCCTCGGGTGAACAAATCGTCATATCGCCCTCACTCAATGGCAACAATAATAATTGTATATTCACACATTGTAGCTAGGAAGTCATCGATCATGTTTATGGTAATATTAGCTCCTAAACTTTATCCAGCATGCCACACGGATGCCAACAGAATCAAATCAGGAAATAACTTGAAAATTGATTATCATTGCTGATAAGCGAGTTGCTGAACACTCAGAAGCTGAGAATTTGGGCATAAAATAAAATGTATTTGATGTCTGAATGACTCATACAAGAATGTTTAAGAATATCTAGTCTTAACTTAATAGGCTAATGGCCAGTAGGGCAAACCCTCCCCGCCCAGGGGGAATTTTCTGCACCATGATTTTCTGAAAGTATAGTGAAAAAGCTATCAAATCCTGTTTTCTGCCCTCTTGAAGTGGAAGCGTTTGCATTTTACGCTATGTTTTATTATATTACCTGATACCATCTTTTGTATAGAAATAATGGGGGTAGGCGTAGAAAATCGATCATACCTCTGCTGTTACTAATCCTAGACCATTGAACTTGGTCTTTTGTTAAAGCTTAGACATAGCCCTTTTATTATGTGATAAGTAATACAAAATATCTACTTTGCATATTCATGAATATTAACGAAAACATGAAAATGGTAGAAAATCATAAAAACCCCATAGATTAACTCATTTCAGGCCTAAACTATAGTTGTAACACATTTATATTGCACCATTTAGACATATTTCATAAATTTATTGTTGTCATGAGCCTATGTGAAAATTATCTCATTTGTATATTCATGAATATTAATTAAAAAGTATAAAATCCTGGAAAAATAGCGTGTATACATATAGTATCATTTGTACCTGGTCTGTTGATAAACATGGAGCACTAATGTGGAATCAAATGAATGCTATGGCCATGTTCTATCACCCTTATACATATAATTCATGTATTTAAGGATATAAGGCTCATCAATTTTTTTCATGAATATTAATGAAAACTAGAAATCGCAGAGAAATAATGAAAAAAGGAATTGGTATACCTACAGAATGACTTGTATCTGATTATTTCTGTTATTTTCATATTTTTTTGTGTATAGAATATGATCCTATCAATCAATTGATACCAATTTCAGTTCTCTACAGCTTTTGGTTGCTGAGATACTGTCCATTTTATTGGTATATTCCCTTCATTTGTCTATGTTTTTCTCTTATATCTAAAGTTTTCTTAAATTTTGGCCACAAGATAGTCAACTTTTTCCTATATCTTATTATATAATTATAAATTATTGTCATATCTATCATTTGTTACCAATTTCAGCTCTCTAGGTTTTTTTGCTGTTGAGATACAAACGTTTCCGTTGGTATACCCCCTCTATTTTTCTGTGTTTTTTATCTAATGTTTAAAGTTCTTGTCAATATTCGAACAATAAGAAAGTCTAATTATTCATTAATCATATTATATGATTATAAAACATTATCATAGCAATCATTTAATACCAATTTCAGCTCTCTAGAGCTTTTGGTTGCTGAGTTATTAACCTTTTCATTGGTATACCCCCTCCATTTTTTCTATGATTTTTCCCTTAAATTTAAAGTTTTATCAATATTCGAAAAAACAAGAAAGTCAGAATCTTTGTGTGTCTTACCACATGGTCACAGAACATAATCCTAGCAATGATTTGATACCAATTTCAGCTCTCTAGAGCTCTTGGTCGCCGAGATATTAGCAATTTTACTGGTATACCTCCTTCCTTTGGCAGTGTTTATGTTTTCTTAAATATTTGAGCAGCAAGAAAGTAAGCTTGTTTATATATTCTATAACATGATTGTAGAATATTGTCATAGCAATTATTTGATACCAATTTCAGCTCTCTAGGAGATTGGGTTGCCGAGATATGAACGTTTACATTGGTATACCCTCTCCGTTTTTCTGTGAGTTTTATCTAATATTAAAAGTTCTCATCAATATTTGAACAACAAAAAAGTTCAATTATTTATATGTCTTATCATATGATTATAGAACATTATCATACCAATCATTTGATACCAATTTCAGCTCTCTAAAGCTATCGGTCACTGAGGTATTAGCAATTTTATTGGCATACCTCCTTCCTTTGGCAGTGATTATTCTGCTATATCTTGTGTTTTCTTAAATATTTGAGCAACAAGAAAGTAAGCTTGTTTATATATCTAAGTACATGGTTATAGAATACTGTCAAAGAAATCAGTTGATACCCATTTCAGCACTCTAGGACATTTGGTTGCTGAGATATAAATGCTTATATTGGTATACCCCCTCCATTTTTCTTTGATTTTTATCTAATATTTAAAGTTCTCATCAATATTCGAACAACAAGAAAGTTAGATTATTTATATGTCTAATCACACAATTATAGAACATTATCATACCAATCATTTGATACCAATTTCAACTCTCTAGAGCGATTGATCACTGAGATATTAGCAATTTCATTGGTATACCCCCTTCCTTTGAAAGTGATTTTTCTCTTATATCTTAAGTTTTCTTAAATATTTGGGCAACAAAAAAGTCAGCTTGTTTATATATCTTATTATAAGGTTATAGAATATTGTCAACGCAATCATTTGACACCAATTTCTGCTCTCTATGGCTTTTGGTTGCTGAGATATAAACGTTTCCATAGGTATACCCCCTCCAATTTCTGTGATTTTTCTACTATATTTATTGATTTCATCAAAAGTCAAACAGCAGAAAAAGTCTGATTGTAAATGTATCTTATTTCAGGGTTTTAGAATGTTATCATAGCAATCCTTTGTCATAAGTTTAAGCTCTCTATGGTTTTTGGTTGCCAAGATATAAACATATCTGTAGGTATACCCCCTCCAACGTTCTGTGATTTTTCTCTTCTATTGAAAGTTCTTATCAATATTTGAACATCAAGAAAGTCAGATTCTTTCTGTATTTTATCACATGATTATAGAACATTATCACAACAATCATTTGATACACATTTCAGCTCTCTTAGAGTTTTTGGTCACTGAGATGTTAGCAATTTTGTTTGGTATACCCCCTTCCTTTATCTGTTTCTTTTCTAATATCTGAACTTCTCTTTAATATTTGAGCATTAAGATAGCCAGTTGTTTATATATCTTATTACATGATTATAAAACATAGCCAAAGCAATCATTTGATACCTATTTCAGCTCTCTATGTCTATCAGTAGCCAAGATACATGTGGTAACAGAGGTGTACCACATTAATTCCTCTGCTTATTAGGGGTGGGGGTGATCACTCAAATGGACATTAAAGTGATCCTCTGACCAAATTGGCACCCATGAGCATTTGGTCTAAGGTTGCAAGGTACATCCTACAACCCACTCAAACCCTTAAATGGCAATAGAGTAAATTTTGATTTTCGTCATTTTCATTAATATTTATGAAAATGCAAATGAGAAAATTTTCATTAAGGTCCATGGCCTCAACAAATTTGTCAAATAGTAATATTGGTACAATAACAATGAGCCACAATGATAGTTTAGGCCTGAAATTAGTTTTTACGGGGATAAATAATTTTTAAATATTTCGTTTTTCATTTTAATATTTTAATGAAAATTCATGAATAAGCAAATTAGATATTTTCCATTACTCATTATTGGATTAAAGGGCAATGTATAAGCATTAAAATGAGACCAAGTTCGATGGTCTAGGATTAGAAACAACTGAGATATCTTCAGTTTTCTATGTGTACCCCCATTATTAAAACGCAAAAAATGAATATTTAGGGTACTATAATGAAACATAGCATAAAACGCAAACGCTTCCACTTCCAGATGGCAGAAAACAGTGTTTGATAGCTTTTTTAATGTACTTTTAGAAAATCATAGTGTAGAAAATTCCCCCTGGGGGGGGGATGGGGGGGGGGTATGGGTAGCTAGAAGACTATAATAGAAAAAGGTGTAATTTTTATACATGTTAAAACCAAACGAGTATCCCAGATAGCATGACAACGTTGGCCCAACGTAGGCTTTCGGTAGTGTGCTACGTTGGCCCAACGTCGGTAGCTTACGTTGGCCCAACGTCATTTTGCTCATCGGGCCTCCGTTGGGCCAACGTGTTGGGCCAACGTTGGGCCAACGTAGGTCAATGTGTACTGATAACGTTGATTCAACGTTAGGCCAACGTTACATTTAAGTTGGCTTAATGTAAGTTAGCCTATCAAATGCCAACCTTAGTACCTGTGCCTTAGTGCACTAAATGTTGAAGTATGCTAGTAGTAAACTGAAATAGACAAAACAACTGCACATGTTTCGGTATCTTTATTAGAAATATTATGTATCAAACAAACATCTATTCAAGTAGATCTGTTCCTTTATCAGGCTGCACTGATGAGTCCATTGTTCTCCTTTGTAGCCGTCGTCATTGTTAAGGCTGTTCCTTTTCCGATTGTGCGGTGCCTGCGCATAGATGTACAGGCCGATCTGTTTGTTTGTTAAGCCTGATCTGTTTCCTTTTGAGCCTGTGTGAGTGAGCTTACATGAACGCGCTGACTCATCTTTTCTTTCGCTGGTCTAGTGAATTCGCAGGATTGTCTTTTCCTAATATAGACTGAGCAGGATGATTCTTCCTTGAAAGTCTGCGTAGATGTGCAGAAGGATCCATTCCTTTGTTTGACTGTTCGACTGTGCAGACAATCTGCTCCGTTGCTAGAGGTTTCCATTTCTTTGTTAGAATGTGTACATGCTGATCTGGTTTGGGATGCGCAAACTGATCTTTTCTCTTTTAGTAGCAGTATCATCACAGCACAACTTAAATCAATCTGAAAATAAACCAATAAATAAACTGCATAATTTATTTTTTCAATGATATATTTATCTAATTTCCAAAACATGATAATAATTATGATAATAATAAAACATGGTTTAACAACAGCAAAATGAACATTACAAGAAAAAATAGAATAAAATGGAGAGAGAAAATAATTTACCATTTCTTCTGCAACATTTTCTTTGTCTCTGCAAACTGCAATAAGTATCTGTTGCTAATTTAGCTGCTACGCGAGAAAACTGGTTTTGGGAATTTCCGACTCGGTCTGACACAAACCGGCCTATACGCACTCAAAAATGCTACAGACTTGAAGTATTGGTTATAAGCAGAAGAGGAATAGTGCTAACCATGTAGTGACAACAAAGATGCTGATCAGCTGTGCTGTTACCGCACAGCTGATCTACGCCTTTGTTTTCGCATAAACAAAAGTCCGGTTATCTCATGACGCGGCTCAATTATACATAGATAATTGTGGCCACATAATCTGTTCTTCTGGGTATCAAGTTTCAGATTAATTTGTGGTGAAAGCAGTAGGTGACCTGTCTGTTTTATGATAACAATTAAATTTGATTATACCTAATGTGTTTCTTATCTAAGCATGTGCATCAAAAAGCTAGGAAAAATGGAAAACTACTTTTTTATCAATGCAATCAAAATTATATAAATATTAAATCTATTCTTTATTGCACAAAAAATAGTTATACATATTATTTAAGAAAAACAAAATGAGTTTCTCATCAGGAATACATTACGTGTGCGATCAGCATGTGCATCTTCACAGTCAATCAGTGCAGGTCAATTACTATCTGAGCCTATGCATGAGAAAACCAACAATCTGGTTCTCTGACCAGGTCCAACACAAACCAGACTGTAGAGCCGAAGAAGATAGAAATTTCAGATTTAGAAAGAATAGGCAAATGAACTTTCTCTGCAGTGAAAACAAAGGCGCTTATCACCTGTGCAGTAACTGCACAGCTGCGCCTTTGTTTTCGCGTCTTTGTTTTCGCATATACAGAATGTTGGTGCTCTGATGCATCGGCTCACATAGTGTAAAAGGTGATGTCGTGAAAAAAGTTTGCCTTTTGCGAATTTCACCGTATGACAAGAAACAGGACAGTACATAGGTACTTGAAATGTTAGATTTAGGATGAGACGGGTTTAACATTTAGGCAGCGATAAGAAAAGCGCTGATCATCTGTGGGCTGACTGTGCAGCTGCTCTGTACCTTTGATTCTGCATGAGCAAAATGTGTGTTTTCTGGTTGTACACCCCATTTTAATGGAATGTTGGTTTGAAGTAAGCCGACAAGTAAAACAGCTTAATTACATGTATGCAGAACAAACATTGGTCAAATTTGGGAATACGCTAGATTGCAACGGGAATGTCCTGGTCTACCTGCAACTTACGCCTGATCAGATTATGTAACAACTTACACCTGATCAGATAATGTAAATGTTTTTCTATAGTTGTTTTGACCATTTAAGAGTTTGAATTGTCACTTTTTCGGGTTTGATGTGCTAACGTTGGCCCAACGTTGGGTCAACATTATACACATGTATAAACATTTTAGGAAACCTACGACGTTGGGCCAACGTTGGGCCAACGTTACACATATGTATGTACATTTGAGAAAACTTACGATGTTGGGCCAACGTTGGGCCAACGTTACATTAATTGAAAGGAAATAAAATATTTTTTTTAATAAAAGGAAAACGTTTTCCCATCACTATGCCAACTTAAATATTATTTGACTGTCTAAATTAAATTAATAAGATTTTGTGTCACAAATGGGTCAACATAGATCCAACGTTGGCCCAACGTTACACTGCCAACGGCTAACCATTTACCAACGATGCGATTCAATGCCAACGTTGGGCCAACGTTGTCATGCTATCTGGGATATGCATAATCATCCGTTAGAGTGTGACAATTGGCTGACTAAATGTAAAACTACAGCCATTGAAAATCTTAATTCTGGAAAATGCATGGATAAGGCAAGTTGATCGTATCTCATTGCTGCCACCAGCAAAACTATAAAGAACCCTTCTCCAGAAAGAGGCTTTTAATTCCACTTCTAGGTACCTCGATGACCTTTTGAACATTGACAACCCTTATTTTGAAGGTATGGTCAATCAAATTTATCCATCTGAACTACAGTACTAGTTGAACAAAGCCAATATCTCGGATACCGAAGACCCCTTTTTAGATCTACATCTTTCTGTTGCAAATGGATTTGTTTCTTCTAAAATTTATGATAAGCGCGATGACTTTGATTTTGATATAGTAAATTTTCCGTTTTTGGATGGTGACGTTCCTCGTCGTGCTTCTTATGGTGTATACATTTCGCAACTTATTAGGTTTGCTAGAGTCTGCAATCATGTTACAGACTTCAACGCTCGAAATAAATGTTTAACGTCCAAACTTCTCCAACAGGGCTATCGGTACCATAAACTTCGAAAAACGTTTTCTAAATTTTATCGTAGACACTATAAATTGATTTCCAAATATAATGTTGGGTTAAAGACGCTTTTAAGTGAGGGCCTTTCGGAACCAGAATTTTATGGTGACTTGGTTTACAAATTTAAGAAACTTATAGGAAGTAATGATTTTTCTTTTCAGTTTAGAAAAATCATAACACGTTACAGACGTATAGGTTATAACTTGAATGTTATGCGACAGTCTGCATGCTTAGTTTTTAACCCAATCACGGTTGATGGCTATGCTGCCTTCTTTAATTGCACGCCGGTGGGTCGGGCGTCAGACTCTATGATGGCCCCGACTTAAAGCTATTCATTTTAGTTGGTTGGGGCCGGAGCTTCTTGTCTGTTGCTTGGCCCACTGGGGTCCAACTGATGTTTTTCTTTTGCTCCGGAGTTAGTAAGTTATTCGGCGCCCAGGGATCTCCATCGTCGGGTAGCTTACTGAATCTGTGAGTCCTGGTATTTGATTCATCAGGATGTTTATCATGATTTATTTGTTTGTTCTTGATGATTCATTGACTAGTTAGAGAGTCACCACGAGGACCGAAGAACTAACTAAATGCAGAAGCTGAGGGTGAGGTTATGGCCATGTAAAATCGATTTAAACCCGCCAGTAACTTTGTGTTACTGATCGTTTCAAGTCGATACTTCTGTGGTGGTTCTTTTTGTTTCATGTCTTGGTGTTTAAATTATTTTGTGCTGTTGGCGCCTTATGTATGTTTTCATATTTTAGTTAAGTTAAGGTAACTGAGTGGCCACCTATTGGGAAAATAGCTGCTCATTCGGCTTACAAAATGTTTTATGGTATAAGTACCTAATTGTTACTTTGTTTTTTTCCCACCTCGGTTTTTGGAGTGGGAATCTTTCTCTGATTGCGCCTTTTCCTGATCTTTGCCTACTTGTACCTTTTTGTATGGGCTCAGTTTGTTATGGGCCGAGTTGTCCAGTTACCTTTGTCACAAGACAGACACGGAGCACGGATATTATGTGAATAGTCCAGTAAAACCGAAAGTAGATTTCACAACATAAATTTTGCAGATATTTGCAGCTGATTTGTCCGCATTGTGTATTTGTCTTCGGCAGACAATAAAAAGTCCCATACAAATTTTCCAGCATTGCATTTTCTACTGGCCATCTACTGTTTTGCTCACCCACTAATATAGGGCTTTCTGAAAATAGAATTTTCTAATTAGATCTAGATCTATTAAAAAAGAAAGGCCACCATCATCATCTTCTTTTCTTCGCTATTCAACCTTTTTCTAATACACACAGGGTACCCACTGAATTTTGAAACTGAGGGTGCACTGGCATAATTTTCTTAGTTTTATAACGCTTATGTATAGGCCTGTATAAAAAGGTTTGAAAGTCTCCCCGTACATCATCCATAGTGCAGATTATATTTTCATTTTAGTCCTTTGCGATCAGCGAGGATTTTCTGAGATGTTAGAAATTTTGTAAAGGCTTAGATTCATTTTCTAACCAAAGTTTGATATAATTGGCTCCCATTTGGACAACACTAGTCTTTCTATTGACTACCCTATTGAAAGTTGCAAATTTACAGCATTTCCATTTGGCTCCATGTTGCCAAATCTAAAGGGTCACTGATGAGGCTTAAGTAGCCAAAACCGCGGTATGACTCACTCCTTTCTCATTAATATGTTCACTGTTCTTAAAGGATAACAGTTTTTCATTTTTATTTTAAAATTTTGGGGGTATATAACAAATGTTGAGGGTAAAAACCTCTCAATAGAGGGTAAATTTTACCAGTAAACTATTCAGATTCAGATTCAGAAATGGGTACCCTGAGTCACAGAGCAAAACAACATATGGGATTCATCAGTCAGCTGAGCGTCACACGTGGCTATAGAAATTGCATTCCTATACACAGACAAAAAGTACAGGTTCAATTTCTCATGCCTCTGCAAAATCTGGATTGATCACAGGTAGTGTTGGGCCATCGGTTTGAAATTACAATCGATTATCGGTTTATAATCGGACGGACTAAACCAACTAGCTATCGATTGTGTAATCGGTTAAACTAGCTATACTTTGCATTTGCCTTTCATGCATGTAATAACCATGGTGACAGTTTCATTGCCTACTGAGTGGGTCAATAAAAGAGCTTTTAATTGCCTTATCTCTTTAGAACACATTCCACTTCGAACAGATCACTGATTTAGGAATTTCTACCTTTCTGTCCTGATATTCTAAGTAAATGAAAAAGACATATTGATGCTCAGGTTACATATATATGGACCAGAACAGCTTCAGTTACATTGTAACTGATATCCATGTTAGATCTACTTTGAAACCTAAATGGTTCACCTTTTTCAGATATAAACCCCTTAAAATATTATTTCTGCATTATGAATATTGCAACCGATTACAATCGATTGCTGCATTTTAATATCGATTATCTTAATCGGAAGGCCAAACCAACTGACTTTCGATTATAATCGATCATCGGCCCATCACTAATCACAGGCACATTTAAAGTCAAAGATCACATTGTTTAGATCAATAAACCACATAGAAGCAAAGTAGCCTCCAACAAATGCCCATCCCCTTTTATTGTAAAGGTACTGTTTTGAATAAACGCCCAGTTGTTTAGAATTTTTACAGTACTTGCAAACGAATTGAGAAACAGCCCAGATGCCATTTTGTGACTGAAAACTTAGATAAATTACAAAATATCTCAGCTAAACATGACTCACAGAATTTAAACTGATTATCCATTAAGACAAAATCATGAACGATTATCAACAAACCAATGATTATCGATATAAATTGATCATTGTTATAACACTAGTTAGTAATGACCTAAGTATGGGTGGTTTGCTTTTATTACTACAGGATGAATCACCAACATGATAGGCATGCACATCTGGTTAGGTATTGTCAATTTGGGATGTCACCAGTAAACCATTCAGAGATCTTCAGATTCAGATGCCAGTTGGGTGTCAAATCTGAAACCTGATTGCTAAGTGAATAGGATATCCATTAGACTACTCTGGCCAACAAAAATGAGCGTTTATAGTTTGCAATTTTTCATTAAATTACAAAAACTTGTTCATATAATATACAGGGATTTTTTTCTAGAAGCAAAAATTGAAAATTTTATTGGAAAAAAAATGATTTTTTTTTAATATTTTCGCTCAAAACATACATTGTGGGTACACGTTAAAACCGCCTCGAGTACCCACAATCTATGTTTTGGGTCAAAAATAAGAAAAGTAGGTTTATCCCTGCAAACCCCAGTTTTTCTATATAAAAGTGGGGTTTAAGGGGGTATTCATTTCGCGGACATGTTTTCCTGATAGAAATATATGTTTCTGAGCATGTGTAGATGCTACATATACATGGTGTCATTAGATATAATTGCACATAATGAATCGATTCTTTTGCTAGGGACATGAACAGCAGAAACGATGCTCTCCAGATTTCAGTGTGACATTGTTGTACAGCGACAGCTGATTCAGTTGCTGTTAAAAGTTGCAAGACACAGACACCTAAAACCAGCACCACTGAAACCTTTGAAACACAGAGCATCTGGAGATGAAGTGAGTTGTTTATTTTCTTGTTGTGTGTGAGAAACATTGTGAGACAATCTACCATTTTTGATATGAAACATTTTGTTTGTTTTAACAGTCAACAATTTTTCATTCAAGTCTGGGTGAAGCTCCTGATTTCTGGATACTGTATTATCCAATTCTATGCAGTGATGAAGATAATTATTTTTCACAATGCGTACTGTACGCAGCAAAATAAATGTTCAATGCGTACTGACAATACAACTGTGTACACGTTTTCCGAGGATGCTTATTCTAACCTCTCATTCAGATTCAAACTTATTATAGTTATAGATATGTGTGCATGTGTGGAATAATGGATATACCATTTATTCAAGTTTGAGAGTTGATAATCCTGTAATCACATGTTATTCTATCATTTAGACATATTAAACCATACTTTTGTCTCCTGCATATGCAGATACATCAAGATTCAAATTAAAAACAATGACAAGAAAACAATGCAAAATGCCTATTCAATAAACCAAAGTGACTCACTACCATTAAACTTCATGGATAAACCTTTGGTAAACAATTTGTATGGCCAAGGCACAAAACGGAGAGCATGTATATGGTATAACTACTGAAGATACATGATACTGGTATCGTATGTAATATGAAATGATCAAAAATTGCATTGATATCATTATTGTAACTACTTTTCGATTGTTGACAGAGCAGCTGGACAAAAATAGTTGAAAATTGTCATTTTGTGACAATTTTAAAGGTTCTTTTAATCTCAGTACGCATAAAACCGAAAACTTTTTGCGTACCCCTGATTTTCACTGCGTGCATGGTACACACAGGTCCGAATTTTTTATGCGTACAGAGCAAAAAATTGTGCGTACATACACAGTACGCATCATTATCTACATCGCTGTCTATGGGGAATTAATTTGTTTTGCTCAAGAAGAAAACCTGACTCGAGCATGGTTCGAACCCTGACCTCTTGATTTGGAGTCTGACATACTACACACTAGGCCACCACAACCCCCATAAGCCTTTTTGAATTTAAAGGAATAGGCTTGTAAAGATTCTTGCTTCTTCCAGAAGAAAGTGGTTGTTGAGACAAACAATATAAGCCATATTTATGAAGATCGGTTATTTGGTTTTGTAGATATAGTCATTTGTACATTTAGCAATGATGGTTCATGTAGGCCACCATTTTGTTTCCCTGGTCACATGACCAAAACTGAAAATAACTAATTTGCAGTATCTGACCAAGTTTTAATAGTGAAAATGATACACACCCATTCATTTGAATGAATCAAAAGCATTTTCATTGTCATCCTGGAAATGGCTGATATTCATCTTTTTAAGATTGTGAGGGAATGACGTCACTCCTTCACAGCCTTGTTTTGGATTGGAATAGTCAAAAAATAAGCAAAATTTCAAATCTTCATATTTTTTTATATAACATGCTCGATTTTCATAAAGTTTGTTGCCAAGTCTTCAGCCAATTGAATACTTTCATACAAAACATATTTAGAAGTTGTTAATCCCATTCCTGTAAAGCGAGATCATTTATTTTGTAACTTTTAATAATTTTTGTATGTTTTAATTGTGTCATTTCACATATGGATTCCAAGAACATGCTTTTATATATTCATGATTGTGCCAGTTCTTGGTCATTGAAATTTTTTTAACCATTACGAAATCTTGCCCATGCAATATACAGAGTTTTGAAGTTGTAAAAAATGAAAATTTTCAGAAGAAAAATTTTGATATTTTTCTCATTTTTGCTCAAAACATAGATTGTGGGTACACGTTAGAACCGCCTCGGCGAGGCGGTTCTAACGAATTCCCACAATCTATGTTTTGGAGCAAAAATAAGAGAAATAGGTATACCCCTGCATACCCCAGTATTGCTATATAAAAGTGGGATATAAGGGGGTAATCATTTCACGGACATGTTTTCCTGATGATTGATATTTTTTTTTTACTTTGTCAGGCTGAGAAGTTTGTTGACTTCAAGAAAGTTCGAGTGCAAGGCGGTAAAGGTGGAAATGGTTGTCTTTCGTTCCTCAGCGCGTTCAGAGTAGAGCGTGCCGGCCCTGACGGGGGGAATGGGGGAAACGGAGGTCATGTGATCTTTCAAGGTCAGTAATAACATTATGAAAACATGCCAACGTAATAAACAGATTTTCTTACAGCCATAAATATTGAAAGTTTCCAGATGAATATTTTTGTTTGATAGTCTTATTAAAAATTATTATTTTTATTAATTTTATTCGGAATATAGAATGTGGGTACAAGTTAGAATCATCCCAGCAGCCGAGACATTTTTAATGCATGTGAGGGCATATGGCAGATATAGAGATAATGAGGACCTGTAATCTATGTAGCAAAACTATTACAGAAAAATGTTTTAACATCTGAGTTGTGACCAGAGAACTGGTCTTTGGGGTTTCCAACCAGGGCCAACATAAAATGACGTATAGTCACAGTAGGCTAGAAGCTTGATTTTTTTCCGGATTTAAGAAGAGAAATTGTACTATTGGTGAATAGAAAACAAAAAACTTTGATCAGATGTGCAGTTACTGCATCTTTATTCTCGTTTTCTCATGATGGGGCACAAATCAGAAAAGACTTTAAGCATCATAGAGGGTCATTTGTCCAAAGTCTTGTTATCATGTATTAGACAAAATCTGAAGCTTTAGGATATGGTTTGCTTCATGCACTTTGTAACAAAAAATGAATAATTGAGCGGCCTCATTGGAAAACCAACAATCTGCATAGGCAAAAACAAAGACGCAGATCAGCTTCGCGGTAATCCCGAAGCTGATCAGCGCCTTTGTTTTCGCTTCTCGGATAGTACAATTCCTCTTCTACTTAAATCCGCAATTTCAAGCTTCTAACTCTTTTCTGCGACTGTACAGGTCAGTTTGTGTTGAACCTGGTCGGACCACATTGTTGGTTTTCCCACGAGGCTGCTCAATTATATTGAATAATCTTTGTACATGTGCATGTCAATGTCAGAAAGCTTTAGAAGAACTCTGTAAAAATGTGTAGTTTTATTATAATTTATGAGCTGTGTCACAAGGAAACCGGTCTTTGGAGTTTCCGACCAGATATGACACAATTCGGTCTGTGCAGTCAGGAGCCTGAATTCTTTTTAAAAAATAGGTAGAGGAGGAATAGCGCTATCCGTGTAGCGAAAAAAGATGCTGATCAGTTGTGCAGTTACTGCACAACTGATCTCTGCCTGTTTTCGTATAATAATGCAAAATTGTGGTTTTCTCATGACGTGGCTCATATGATGTAGCTCCTATTACAGCCAGTAAGAAGAAGAAAGAGTTGAATCATTTGAGGACTGTTATTGAGGGGTCACATGGAGCTAAGGGGTCAAACAGAGATTGTGATGGGAAAAATGCTGATCATCTCTATATTCAGGTTTGCACAACTAAGTTTTTAGCTCACCTGAGCCGAAGGCTCACAAGGTGAGCTTATAGGATGGCCATGATCCGGCGTCCGTCCGTCCGTCGTCCGTCCGTCGTCCGTCCGTCGTCCACAATTTCAAAGATCTTCTTCTCTGAAAGCTCTTGGCCGATCTAGTTGAAATTTTATTTGGAGCCTCCTTGGGTAGTGGCATTTCAAGTTTGATCGCGAAATCCAGGTCACATGACCAAGATGGCCGCCACGCCCATATATGGTAAAAACCCTTCAAAAACCTTCTTCTCCAGAACCGGTGGGCCGATTTCCACGAAACTTGGTATGTAGCATCGGGGATTTCAGCCCATCATAGTTTGATAAAATGATGACCCTTGGATGACCTTGACCTATTTTATGGCAAGGTCAAATTTGGAAACATAGGCTTTTACATGGGAAAAAGTGAAAACTATGGATTTTTTGAAAACTATTGCAGCCTGAGGCCTGAAAAGTGGTAGATGCAGACAACTAATGGAGTAGATGAAGGTATGTGATTAATTTAGGTCAAGGTCATCTCTTGACCTTGGCCAGTCTGTCTTCCATTCACACTTTTCAAAGATCTTCTTCTCTGAAACTGCTGGGCCAATCAAAGTGAAATTTTATGTGGAGCATCCATTGGTAGGGGAGATGAAAGTTTGATCGCGAAATCCAGGTCACATGACCAAGATGGCTGCCACGCCCATATATGGTAAAAATCACTCAAAAATCTTCTTCTCCAGAACCGGCAGGCCGATTTTCATAAAAACTTGGTATGTAGCATTTGGGACTTTAGTCCATCATAGTTTGATAAAATGATGACCCTAGGATGACCTTGACCTAATTTACGGCAAGGTCAATTTTGGAAACATAGGCTTTTACATGGGAAAAAGTGAAAACTGTGGATTTTTTGAAAACTATTTCAGCCTGATGCCTGAAAAGTTGTAGATGCAAACAACTAACGGAGTAGATGAAGGTATGTGATTAATGTAGGTCAAGGTCATCTCTTGACCTTGGCCGGTCTGTCGTCCATACACACTTTTCAAAGGTCTTCTTCTCTGAAACTGCTGGGTCAATCAAAGTGAAATTTTATGTGGAGCATCCATGGGTAGGGGAGACGAAAGTTTGATCGCGAAATCCAGGTCACATGACCAAGATGGCTGCCACGCCCATATATGGTAAAAACCTTTCAAAAATCTTCTTCTCCAGAACTGGCAGGCCGATTTTCATGAAACTTAGTATGGAGCATTTGGGACTCCAGCCCATCATAGTTTGATTAAATGATGACCTTGACATATTTTACGGCAAGGTCAATTTTGGAAACATAGGCTTCTACATGGGAAAAAGTGAAAACTATTGATTTTTTGAAAACTATTGCAGCCTGAGACCTGGAAGTTGCTAGATGCAGACAACCAATGGAGTCAATGAAGGTATGTGATTAATTTAGGTCAAGGTAATCTCTTGACCTTGACCCAAAGTCATTTAAATATCAAAATTAAAATTATGGTTTTCTCATAAATCACTGGGTTTGGAAACTATTGCAGCCTGAGACCTGAAACTTTGCAGATACAGACAACTTATGAATTCAATAAAGGTGTGTGAGTATTCAAGGTCAAGGTCATTTAATGATGACTTAATACTCCAGGATCAGGCTTCAGGTGAGCGTTCTCAGGACCAATGGTCCTCTGGTTAGCTCACCTGAGCCAAAGGCTCACAAGGTGAGCTTATAGTATAGTAGTCGAGCTGGCGTCCATCCACACACTTTCAAACATAAATATCTCTTGGGCCACTGGGCCAATTGCGATCAAATTTTGTCTGAAGTATCATTGTGGTGGGGGATTGCCTGCATTAGATTTTGAATCAGATCGAATGAGAACTCTGGTTTCTATGGCAACAGATAACTCCCATAGACTTTCTGTGGAGAAAACATTGTCCACGCATTATCTCCGCTTTTTTCAATGTGGATCTTTTCCATACTTGCAAGGAACAACAACATTGAAATTTGGCCAAATCCGACCTTGGGCTGCGGAGTTGGCTGCCCTTGAGCATTTGAAAAAGTCCCCTTAGACTTATAATGGGGAAATGGTGTCCACACATTAACTTTGTTATTTTATATCAGATCTGTTTTATACTCGCTGGGAATGAAGACAGGTACAAAAGCTTGTATGAGTTCAAAAATCTGCAGGATCAGACCCCAGAGTGTGGAGTTAGCTGCCCTTGAGGGTCAGAAATTGTATGGAGAATTGGGTCTGCCAACACTTTCAAACATGAATATCTCGGAGACCAGTAGGCCAATCGCAATCAAACTTTATCAGAAGCGTCATTGTGGTGGGGAATTGCCTGCATTTAATTTAGGTTTTTGAAGCAGATTGATTGAGAACTCTGGTTGCTATGGCAACAGGTAACTACCATAGACTTTGTATGGTGAAAATATTGTCCACGCATTATCTCCGCTATTTTCAATTGGATCTTTTTCATACTTTCAAGGAACAACAGCATACATAAGAGCTCAGATGAGTTCCGAATTCAGCCAGATTCGACCACTTGCTGCAGAGTTATCTGCCCTTGAGCGTTTGAAAAAATCCCCATGGACTTACAATGGGAAAATGATGTCCATGCATTTAATGATTAACTTTGTTATTTGGCTCCCAGGTGAGCGATTGTTGCCCTTTGGGCTACTTGTTTTATGTTTCTTTACTTTTGGATCTAAAAATGTTTTCCTTATTAATGATTTAATTTTACAAGCAAATTTGGCAATCATAGGATGTTTGTTCAAAACATAGTTTACTTCTATTAACAAGGCCATGAAGTGGTCAGCTTTTTCTGTTGTTGAAACATACAGTACAGAGTGGGTGATAATGTGCATATATATTGTGATATTGGCCCATTTGGTCCTTTTATGTTTTAAGGAACTTCTAGATACCATTATGAACACACTTGCTACTTGTTATTTATATCACTATTTCGTTTATAGAGATCGGTATCTGTTCTATTACGAATTACATATATATGTTTTAGGTACCTGTAACGTTTTTACCTTTATGTTTTAGGTACCTGTAGGCACAATTGTGAAAGACATGAACAACAACATTTTAGCCAACTTAGAGGATGAGGAAGACTATTATATTGCAGCTAGGGGTGGGGCAGGTGGTAAAGGGAACAGCAGTTTTGCTACGAGCACAGACACAGCCCCTCATGTAGCAGAACTAGGGGCCGAGGGAGAATACAGGGAGCTCCAGATGGAACTAAGGGTCATGGCTCATGCTGGATTGGTAAGCAGAAAAAATCATTATTAGCTCACCTAAGCCGAAGGCTCACAGGTGAGGTTATAGTATAGTGGTTGAGCCGGCGTCCGTGCGTCGTCCGTCGTCGTCGTCAACATTTTCAAATGACTTCTCCTCTGAAGCTGCCAGGCCGAATCTTTTCATATTTTACATATAGCATCTACAGGTGGGGGGAACGAATATTTGTGTTTTTTA
The DNA here is from genome assembly GCA_964017185.1 of Rugalucina vietnamica. Classification (NCBI taxonomy): domain Eukaryota; kingdom Metazoa; phylum Mollusca; class Bivalvia; order Lucinida; family Lucinidae; genus Rugalucina; species Rugalucina vietnamica. The sequence goes on along the minus strand of OZ024877.1, from coordinate 7,011,732 downwards.
TCTCGATCGGATAAGAACTCTGGTTGCTATGGCAACTTGAAGTTTCCATTGACTTGTATGGAGAAAAGTGGAAATTGGCATTTTCCGCTGTCAGGCTGGGGATATTTAAATTTTGTTTTTACGTAAATGTTTATTGAGTAGTCCTTCACGTTTAAGGCAACTTTTGTCAAAATCGCTTTATTCATTTGGTTGCTATAGCAATGTAAAGGGTAAATTTTCGAAAAAATATTCAAAAATTTTCTTCTCAGAAGCTGTAAGGCGGATGAAGCTGAAAGTTTGCATACATGCTTATGATATTAGCCTCTACAAAGTTTATGTTTTTTATTGTCCTTGTCTCACTACTTTGGTTGCTATGGCAACTTAAAGTTTCCATTGACTTATAAGACGAAAAGCGGAAAATTGCAATTTCTGCCATTTCGCTTGAAATATTTGAGTTTTGTTTTTATGTAAATGTTTGTTGACTAGTCCTCCACAATTTTGGCAATTTTTGTCATAATTGCATAATTATTTTGGTTGCTATAGCAACGTAAGGGCGAATTTATGAAAAAATATTTAAAAATCTTCTCAAAGACTGTAAGCCCCAGAGCACAGGTAAATACCCATATAGAGGTGGTTTTGTCCCGACATGGTGAAAAATTGTTGACTAAGATGTTAAAACATCATACAAACAAACAAATATGAATAACAGATAAACTATTGACATCATATCAGAAACTGAAAGAAACATTTATGAAACAGGGATCTAAAATCACTCAAGGCCTGTTTGATAATTTTGGAAAAGTTCTGAAATCAGCTGAATTTAAATTTTCAACTCCACAAACTATAGCAGAAAAACTGCTTTTCTTTCATCCAGTTACTGCACTTCTTGACTCTCAGGTGAGCGATTGTTGCCCTTGGGCTACTTGTTTTTTAAATGAGCCGCCGCATGGGAAAACCAACAATTTGCATAAGGGAAAACAGATGCGCAGATCAGCTTGGCAGTAACTGCGAAGCTGATCAGCGCCTTTGTTTTCGCTACACGGATAGTACAATTCCATTTCTTCTTAAATCTGAAATTTCAAGCTTCTGGCCTGCTTCTGTGACTGTACAGCTCGGTTTGTGTCGGACCTGGTCGGAAACCAAATTGTTGGTTTTGTCACGCACAGACTCAAATGACAACTGATGTCTTCTTATTCAATTTATTGACCTACCACAGCATAAATCTCGTGAAAAATGGAGACTTAACTATAAATATGTTCATACACATTATTACATACACATGTATTCCTGTTATTATACTGAAATACAGATCAGCTGTTAGATTGCTTAGAGTGCAAGTAACACTTGGGTACTAGATATATGTAGATGCATGAGTAAGAATATCCCTTAATGAAAAGTTGGGAATGAAAACAATTTCTGCAATTGTTCCTGTTTTTCTGCCTTTTTTCAATGTGAGCATCAAGAAGAGAAGTTAAAGGTGGAAACATAAAATCAATAAGGACCAAAAAACTACATGTACTAAGCTGCTACTGGTTTTTATTAGCTCACCTGAGCCGAAGGCTCACAAGGTAAGCTTATAGTATAGCAGTCGAGCCGGCGTCCGTGCATCGTCGTCCGCCGTCGTCATCGTCAACATTTTCAAACGACTTCTCCTCTGAAGCTGCCAGGCCGAATCTTTTCATATTTCACATATAGCATCTACAGGTGGGGGGAACGAATATTTGTGTTTTTTTATTTCGATCGGATAAGAACTCTGGTTGCTATGGCAACTTGAAGTTTCCATTGACTTGTATGGAGAAAAAGTGGAAATTGGCATTTTCCGTTGTCATGCTGGGGATATTTGAATTTTGTTTTTACATAAACATTTATTGAGTAGTCCTTCACGTTTAAGGCAACTTTTGTAAACTAGAGGACCATTGGTCCTGTAGCTCACCTGAGAGATTATCACATTGTAAGCTCATGAGATTTAAATTAATTGAGAATCGACCAATGAAAGTCTATGCATGGACACTATTGACCCCCGGGGCATGGCTGTTTTTGACCCAGGGGCATGACTGGCACAATTTATAATGGGGACTACCAAACATTGCTACATACAAAATATAGAAGCTCTGGGCCTTTTGGTTTCAGAGAAGAAGACTTTTTTAGTTTTTCCCATTGTAAGTCTATGGAGACTATCTACCCCCGGGGCGTGGCCAAATTTGACCCCAGGGGCATGGCTGGCACAATTTATGTAGAGGACCATTAGCCATTGCCACATACAAAATATCAAAGCTGTGTGCCCTGTGGTTTCAGAGAAGAAGATTTTTTAATTTTTTCCCATAGCAAGTCTATTGAGACTATCAACCTCCGGGGCCTGGCCAAATTTGACCCCAGGGGCATGAATGGCACAATTTATGTAGAGGACCATTAGCCATTGCTACATACCAAATAACAAAGCTGTGGGCCTAGTGGTTTCAGAGAAGAAGATTTTTTTAGTTTTTCCTATTGTAGGTCTATGGAGACTATCCACCCCCGGGGCGTGGCCAATTTTGACCCCGGGGACATGATTGGCACAATTTATGTAGAGGACCATTAGCCACTGCCACATACAAAATATCAAAGCTGTGGGCCCTGTGGTTTCAGAGAAGAAGATTTTTTTTAGTTTTTTCTTATTGTAGGTCTATGGAGACTATCGACCCCCCGGGGCGTGGCCAAATTTGACCCCAGGGGCATGATTGGCACAATTTATGTAGAGGACCATTAGCCATTGCCACATACAAAATATCAAAGCTGTGGGCCCTGTGGTTTCAGAGAAGATTTTTTTTATTTTTTTCCCATAGTAAGTCTATGGAGACTATCAACCCCTGGGGTGTGGCCAAATTTGACCCCAGGGGCATGAATGGCAAAATTTATGTAGAGGACCATTAGCCATTGCTACATACCAAATATCAAAGCTGTGGGCCTAGTGGTTTCAGAGAAGAAGATTTTTTTAGTTTTTCCAATTGTAAGTCTATGGAAACTATCCACCCCCGGGGCGTGGCCAAGTTTGACCCAAGGGGCATGGCTGGCACAATTTATGTAGAGGACCATTAGCCAGTGCCACATACCAAATATCAAAGCTGTGGGCCCTGTGGTTTCAGAGAAGAAGATTTTTTTAGTTTTTTCCTATTGTAGGTCTATGGAGACTATCGACCCCCGGGGCGTGGCCAAATTTGACCCCAGGGGCATGATTGGCACAATTTATATAGAGGACCATTAGCCATTGCCACATACAAAATATCAAAGCTGTGGGCCCTGTGGTTTCAGAGAAGAAGAGTTTTTAATTTTTTTCCCATAGTAAGTCTATGGAGACTATCAACCCCTGGGGCGTGGCCAAATTTGACCCCAAGGGCATGAATGGCACAATTTATGTAGAGGACCATTAGCCATTGCTACATACCAAATATCAAAGCTGTGGGCCTAGTGGTTTCAGAGAAGAAGATTTTTTTAGTTTTTTCCTATTGTAGGTCTATGGAGACTATCGACCCCCAGGGCGTGGCCAAATTTGACCCCAGGGGCATGATTGGCACAATTTATGTAGAGGACCATTAGCTATTGCCACATACAAAATATCAAAGCTGTGGGCCCTGTGGTTTCAGAGAAGAAGATTTTTTAATTTTTTTCCCATAGTAAGTCTATGGAGACTATCAACCCCTGGGGCGTGGCCAAATTTGACCCCAGGGGCATGAATGGCACAATTTATGTAGAGGACCATTAGCCATTGCTACATACCAAATATCAAAGCTGTGGGCCTAGTGGTTTCAGAGAAGAAGATTTTTTAATTTTTTTCCCATAGTAAGTCTATGGAGATTATCGACCCCCCGGGGCGTGGCCAAATTTGACCCCAGGGGCATGAATGGCACAATTTACGTAGAGGACCATTAGCCATTGCTACATACCAAATATCAAAGCTGTGGGCCTAGTGGTTTCAGAGAAGAAGATTTTTTTAGTTTTTCCCATTGTAAGTCTATGGGACCTATCTGTTGCCATGGAAACCACAATTTTGATACAATCTGCTCCAAAACCTAATGCCATCAATCCCCCAACCTAATTATGGTTCACATTAAATTTGATCAAGATCGGCCTACTAGCTTCAGAAATATTCTTCTTTGAAATTGTGGACGGACGACGACAGACGACGACGGACGACGACGGACGACGGACGCCGGACGCCGGATGCCTGCCTATCCTATAAGCTCACCTGTGAGCCTTCGGCTCAGGTGAGCTAAAAATCACTTTATTGGTTTTGTTGCTATAGCAACATAAAGGGTAAATTTTCGAAAAAAATATTCAAAAATATTCTTCTCAGAAGCCGTATGGGGGATGAAGCTGAAATTTAGCATACATGCTTATGACATTAGCCTGTACAAAGTTTATGTTTTTTTATTGTCTTTGTCCAACTACTTTGGTTGCTATGGTAACTTGAAGTTTCCATTGACTTATAAGGCAAAAAGTCGAAAGGCCTAGGGGATTTAAGGCCTGATTTCGGCCTCATGCGTTGGTAAAAATTTGAATTTTGGAATTTCGAGGAGAAAGGTACTGCAGATAGCAGGTGTAGGTCCCTGCTTATAAATTCTAGCACAACCGTCACATTCAAGTTACACATGTTGCCATGGCAACGCTCCAAAAAGCATAGAAATAACACTTTTGGCAATTTTGGGCATATTTTTCACCATTTAACATTATTTTCAACTAGCGGCCCACGCGACGAACAATTTCTTATTATGAAATAATTATGTAGTATCATCCAGAGATATTGTATGCAAAGTATCATTTTGTTCGTCATGTGGGCTGGTACTTAAAAAATAAAAAAAATTGTTCAGAAATGGTCGAAAATAGACCAAAAAGTGCAAAATGTGCTCTATCTATGGTTCTTTTGTGCGTTGCCATGGCAACGCTTGTATGATAAATGAAGTACTTGTTCTTGTTTTTAATAGAGGAGACATATGGCTGTTTTAAGGAATGGTTTTCTCACCTTAATTCCAAAATTTATTTTTTAGCAAAATCTGAGGCCAAAATTAGGTGTTAAATGCCCTAGGCCTTTGCAATTTCTGCCGTTTCATTGAGGATATTGAAATTTTGTTTTTACTTAAATGTTTATTGAGTAGTCCTCCCCGTTTTAGGCAACTTCGCTTGTCAAAATCGCTTTATTCGTTTGGTTGCTATAGCAACGTAAAGGGTAAATTTTCGAAAAAATATTTAAAAATTTTCTTCTCAGAAGCTGTAAGGCGGATGAAGCTGAAAGTTTGCATACATGCTTATGATATTATTCTCTACAAAGTTTGTGTTTTTTACTGTCCTTGTCCCACTACTTTGGTTGCTATGGCAACTTAAAGTTTCCATTGACTTATAAGATGAAAAGCGGAAAATTGCAATTTCTGCCATTTCGCTTGAAATATTTGAGTTTTGTTTTTATGTAAATGATTGTTGACTAGTCCTCCACAATTTTGGCAATTTTTGTCATAATTGCATAATTATTTTGGTTGCTATAGCAACGTAAGGGTGAATTTATGAAAAAATATTTAAAAATCTTCTCAAAGGCTGTAAGGAGGATGAAAAACTGCTTTTCTTTCATCCAGTTACTGTACTTCTTGACTCTCAGGTGAGCGATTGTTGCCCTTGGGCTACTTCTTTTTTGAACAAATCACATGCACGGCATGGTTTTATGATTCCTTTCAGATTGGGTTCCCCAATGCTGGCAAGTCTACCCTGCTCCGTGCTATCTCTAGAGCGAGACCGAGAGTTTCTGCCACACCTTTCACTACACTCCACCCCCATATAGGTATGGTGGAATATGAGGATTATGAACAGATCGCAGGTAAAATCCTAGTGAGAACCCTGAGCCCTTAAGGTTATGGTACTCTTGATATTACATTTGAGCATATTGGTTAAGGAAATTGGCAGGTTAATACATTTGATATGAAGTGTACTCAAGTTTCTACATTCTTAATACCATCTCTATATGCTGAATAAATTCATTATATTGAGGCTGGAAACACTGGAAGTGGGTCTTCTCGCAGTTGCTGCTCCTATTTCAGTTGCAGACATCCCAGGTCTGATCCCTGGAGCACACCAAGACAGAGGACTGGGAATCTCTTTCCTCAGGCACATACAGCGGTGTACCTGCCTACTCTATGTGATAGACTTATCTGAGCCCAACCCTTGGCATCAGCTAGAGACTCTCAAATATGAACTAGAACAGTATTCAGAGGGATTGTCCCAAAGGCCACATGCTGTGATAGGGAATAAAATGGACTTGGAAATTGCCAAGAAAAATCTCGTAGATTTACAGAATCATACAGATCTGCCTGTGTTTCCTTTATCAGCAATGAACAGGAGTAATATACAACCACTATTGTTACATTTAAGGGAGTTGTATGATAAATATTCGGAAAAAGAGGATGTAGGTTGGTAGTAAATAAAAATGTAGCATAAACAAACAACAACCATTTATTTGTTTTTAAACATGACAGCCTCTATCCTATTTCATACTGTTTAATGTCTTAAATGTGACCCACATCATGATGAAAGGTTAGATTCCTAGTTCTAGTAGAGAAGCCTCTGTTGTCTAGTGGTTAAGCCTCTAGAATTAAAATGTATGTAATCCAGGGCTCCTGAGTGCTCTTGTATTTAAACCCAGGTCCTGTCTGCATATGACCATAAATGTTGACTGGGATGTAAAATCAGCATTTATAAACTAACTAGCCATTTTGTAAACTAGTTGTTGACTAACGGTGCAAAGGTTAGCATTGTTATGTTTAGCCTGTTCAGAAATGTGTTAATTAACAATAGTTACTGTACACATACAGCAATAAATTAGCCACATTACTGGTCTTGTGGTTTCACACCAGGCCCCGAGGTTATAAAACTTTTTTCTTGCTCAGCTCAGCTGAGCTTGAATATTAAATTGTTCATAAATATTGAAATAGCCTAAATAAATTGAAATTTCATGTTAAGATCACTAAAGCTTGTAATTTATCCTGCTAATAAATGTTAAAATGCCAACAGTTGTTGGCATTTTAACATTTATGAGCAGGATAAATTTTAGTCTCAGCTGAGCAGAGCATGAAAAAAGTTTTATAACCTTGGGGCCAGGTCTACAACACAAAGTGGCCTATACAGTCACAGAAGACGAGAAGCTTGGCATTCCAAATTCAAGAAGAGGGATTGTTTTATTTGTGTAGCAAGAAAAAAGATGCTGCACAGCTGACCTGTATCTGTGTTTGCACATTGGTAAAAATCTGGTTTTCTCATGATACAGCTCAAATCAGTATGTCAGACATTGGCTTTTGGCTCGGCATCGAGAGATCGGGTTTTCGGACCCCACATCTGCCAAGTTCTTGGCAAATTTTCAAGTGGTGGTTCCTCGCCAACATGACTGTAAAAATTGTTGACTGTAAAACCACAATACCAACAAATACATCATTCAAACAAACAAAAAAGACTAGATCACTCTACGAACAGCAGTTCAATGTTAAAAGTTGATGAAAAATTAAAAAAAAAAAAATGAAATGATGACCGATTTGAAAAAGTTGATCAGCAGTTATGAATTGACATCTTCTGATCTACAAATAGCACAGCAGTCTCACAGTCTAAAATGTTATTGAGTAAAATAGATTCAAAAACAAAGACACATAGATGAAAATCAAACACATTAAAATGTCCAGTAGTGGTCCATTTGGTCTTCTTGTTACACTCTTCAGCACTTTTAATGTCGCAGAACAAACTTTGTTCAAAACATAGCTAGTCTAATAACATCAAGATGTTATCTTGAGAAGTATATGCCAACACAATAAAAAATATATGTCAACTCACACAGGCCCATCTGTCCATGGAGGAAACAAAATTTCTGTACAGTTAACAAAAGATGAACCAGTGTGACCATGCTATTTTTCATTGTTAAACAATTCTCATTCTTTTGAAATGTTAAAACTTAATTACTAGTCTACAGTAACTGTAATGTTTTTGTTAGAAATTTCAGGAAGCGTCATCTAAGGACATAATGATTTATTTTGAACGACTGGGCCCCAATCTAGCCTTACTTTTGTAGCTCATGATCAGAGTTTCCTTAGTTTTCTCAGACTTAACTTCATTCAGGGTTTCAAACATTCTGAATATTTTGTTGAGAATTTGTCCAAAATGTTGAACTATTCTGTACCAGTCTCTGATTTCCATGATTCTTGACAAATTTCTGTCAACCCAAGTTTAAATAATTTTTAGAGGGTGTAGGGCTTCACTTTGGCAAACACCACGAAAACATGTCTGTGTAATGTAAACCCCCTTGAACCCCACTTTTATATAGAAAAACTGGGGTATGCAGGGGTATATTTATTTCTCTTATTTTTGCTCCAAAACATAGATTGTGGGTACTCGTTAGAACCGCCTAGGCGAGGCGGTTCTAACGAGTACCCACAATCTCTGTTTTGAGCAAAAATAAGAAAATTATCAAACTTTTTTCTACTGAAAATTTTCATTTTTTACAACTTTAAAAATCTCTGTATATTGCATGGGCATGTTTTCATAATGTATGTAGTTTTCTGTGTACATCATTTCAAGGCAATATTCAGTGTAAAATAACAGTAACAACTAATAAAACTTGTTGACCTTGAGAGTGTTTAAATTAATAGCAGATTCATATGTACAAAACCATTGGGCAACTCTGGCATAGTTAGAAGACCCCAGGCCCTGGTTGTTGTTGTGCAGCAGTAAACCTGAGTTGATCTAGGAATTTATCATAGTCATCTGACTTTGAGATCTCAATCTGGGGCGACTCTGGACTACTGCAGGTCACCTGGAAGAAAGATCAAGTAGTGCTATCAGGATAATGCCGGTGTCCATGAAAAGTATACACCCTTGAACCCAAATTCTATAAAGTTAAACTGGGTTTACAGGGGTTTACAATTTTTCTTATTTTTGATCCAAAACATAGATTGTGGGTATTCGTTAGAACCGCCTCGCTGCGGTAGTTCTAACGCGATTCCACAATCAGTGTTTTGAATACACAATGTGTAAATATAAAAATTTTTCAATGGAAAATTATCATTTTTCACAGATGAAAATGCTTTATTAAATCTTTATTATTGAGAACTTTGAATTCACAAGGCTTTATCAGGGTCAAATTTTTATGCTGTTTGAATCTTATGAACATTTTCATATTTTTAGTTAAGTTTGGGTAACTGAGTTGCTGTCTATTGGGAAATAGCTGCTCACTCGGCTTACAACGTTTTCTTAGTACATTTGTATAAGTACCTAATTGTCAATTTAGTTTTTTCCCACCTCAGTTTTTGGAGTGGGAATTTCTTTCTGATTGCACCATTTCCTGATCATACTTGTACCTTTTTATCAAATCTTTATTATCGAGAACTTGAACACCTGAATTCACAAGGCAAATTACATGTAAGTTCTTGCACACATTTCCAAACTTACAGTCACACACCTTTCTGTCCCATCAGTTACTATTTTTTATAGCCAGAATCAGGAAAACATGTCCATTCAATGAATACCCCCTTAAACCCCACTGGGACACTGGGGTTTGCAGGGGTATACCTATTTTTCTTATTTTTGCTCCAACACATAGATTGTGGGTACTCATTAGAACTGCCTCGGCAAGGCAGTTCTAACATGTAGCCACAATCTATGTTTTGAGCAAAAATAAGAAAAATATCAAATTTTTTCTACTTAAAATTTTCATTTTTAACAACTTTGAAAATCGCTGTTTATTGCATGGACAAGTTTTCGTAATGTTATTTGTAATTGGTTTACCAGTTTATGTTGAACATATGGGCAGCTCAACCCTCGGTAAATCACCTAAATGGTGGAAAATGTCTATATATCACCTAAATGGTGGAAAATGTCGATATATCACCTAAATGGTGGAAAATGTTATATATGTTTACCATGGCGTGAAGATTACAGGCATATGAGTGTACTAGAGTTGCAGATATCAGCAGGTTCGACACAGGGTCTTCTCTAAATCAAATCTTTGTCCAAAACCTACTATCACTTCAAAACTAGGTTTGGGTCCTTTATTGTGGATGTATTTTTCTAGAGCAGGGTAGAAGTAGTTATGGAAGTCAAAAATGACTGTAGGCTGGTCGCGTAGTAGTTTTGTGGTTCCTCCGTTGTTCACTGACTGGGACGATATGAATACTGTACACCTGAAATGTTGGAACAGTTACGACTTTTTAATATCATTTGAGCCGCCTTGTGGGAAAACCAACAATGTGGTTTCCGAACAGGTCCGACACAATTCAGGCTGTACAGTCACAGAAAAGAGCTAGAAGCTTGAAATTTCGGATTTAAGTAGAGGAGGAATTGTACTATCCGAGTAGCGAAAACAAAGGCGCTGATCAGCTTCGCGGTTACCGCGAAGCTGATCTGCGCCTTTGTTTTCGCCTATGCAGATTGTAGGTTTTCCCATGGGGTGGCTCATTTCTAGTTAAAGAAGATGAGCCACGAGACAAGATCCTTGAAGTTTCTGAGTGATTTTGACAAAGCCAGTTTGCACAGTCTCAGAAGATGGCTACAGGCTAAAAAATTAGCATGTATGAAGAAACTTTTTCATACAGGAAAAACTCTGACAATGATGCAATTGATATAAAATTTGAAAAGCAAAAGAAAGGTTTCTTGCCTGCATTTTCTTGTAGCTACAATATTTCCTTGTTCCATTTTGAAATGTACACCCCTGTCCATTACAATGAGAAGATTGTCTGTGAGTTGTCTCTGCTGGGGGTTGCTAGTCTCACATCTAGGTAACTGTATAGCCTCAGCCTCATGGGAGCCAAAGAACTGAAATTGAGCCTTCACATGAGAAATTGAATCTGGGTGTCAGGCTGTACAGTCATAGAAAATAGTTAGAAGCTTGAAATTTCCCATTTAGTAAGAAGAGGCATCACACTATCTATGGAGCGAAAACAAAGGCGCTGATCAGTTGTGCAGTTACTGCACAGCTGATCTGCGCCTTTGTTTTCGCAAATGCTGATTGTTGGTATTAAAATTTTGAAATGTACACCCCTGTCCATTACATTAAGAAGATTGTCTGTGAGTTGTCTCTGCTGGGGGTTGCTAGTCTCACATCTAGGTAACTGTATAGCCTCAGCCTCATGGGAGCCAAAGAACTGAAATTGAGTCTTCAAGACTTAGTGAGAAAGTTACAAAAAATCTGGGTTTCCGACCAAACCAGGTTGTACAGCTACAGAAGATAGTTAAAAGCTTGAAATTTCAGATTCAGTATAAAGAGGCAATGCACTATCGATGGTGCGAAAACAAAGGCGCTGATCAGCTCTAAAGATCTTAAAAGTGTTTTTGTTCTATTTGGTCGTTCATCTCTCAGAAATGAGAATGACCATCTTCATTTGAGCCGCCTCGTGGGAAAACCAACAATGTGGTTTCCGAACAGGTCCGACACAAACCGGTCTGTACAGCTACAGAAGGAGCCTAGAAGCTTGAAATTTTGGAGTATTGTACTATCCGAGTAGCGAAAACAAAGGCGCTGATCAGCTTCGCGGTTACCGCGAAGCTGATCTGCGTCTTTGTTTTCACCTATGCAGATTGTTGGTTTTCCCATGAAGTGGCCCATTTCTTGAATATTGGATGTTCATGCTTGTTGGTGAGTTCTTTTATGGATGACTAGGCCAATTCTGGCTCTAAACTGTTGGTTGCATGTAGAGCAATGTCATGGAATCTGCTGCTGGATCATTGGTCTTGGCTTTGAGTTCTATGCGCTTTCTTTCAGCTTCACAGATTCTCTTTTCTTCATAATGAGACCTTTGTGGATGAGACTTCACCTTGAGACTGTATTGGTGTATCGGTATGTCGAAATGCTTCAGAGTGGCTTCGAGTGTGTCTTTGTAGCGTATCTTCTGGCCACCTTGACAGCGCTTTCCCTCCTATAATTCTCCATTATAAACTTTCTTTCGGAGTCGCTCATCAGGCATTCTTATAACTGTTGTATTTAAGTCCATACTGGAAACCATTTTGGTGACCATAGCAATCATAACAAAACAATTGGACAGGTGTGCTAGGTGGCTTTTCTCAAGGTTCTCCACCTACTGATTGGCCCGTCTCATATGAGCTGAAATAATCTTGAAAGGGATGTAAAACTGAAAAAAAAAATCTCACTGTTGTATTTAGTGTGGGTTTGAGCCCAGCACAGGGCACATAAGTAAGTAAGTAAGTAAGTAAAGCCTTTATTTATAGAGGGTAAAAACATTGAGTACATACATATACATGTAGATACAAAGACATGTAATAGCTAATCTTCCATGAGGCCCTCATAAATATATATTCTCAAATATACAAGTGAGCAAACATATGTTTGATAGTCTCATATGAGTTCCAGGATTTATCTTGAAAGATGTATTAGACTGTTTTAAAAATACCTATTGCAAACCATTCAAACCTTTTAATTATCATTTTTGGCTTTTAAGGGGGCTGGGGCCAAAAATCTGCTCAAAACCCATAGCATGTGAGACTTACAGTGTCTTGAAATTCCCTTTGTTGGAATTCCTGTATGAATTGTTCATGGTTACCATGGTAAATCCTACACCCATGCTCATTAGTGATCAGTTTCTCCAGGATCAGGTCTGTCCGATAACGAAGTGTAATAAACAGGTGAGAATCTGTAAGAAAGAGAATAATACTAATCCATTTTTTTTTTTCATATTTTAGGTGTTTCAGACAATTTGTTTTACACAAAATATTTAAGACTGAACATTCTGCAAAATTTTGATAATACCATTAGAAAAATTCACATTAAAACAAACCGAATGAGCCGGGACGCGAGAAAACCGGTCTTCGGTGTTTCTGACCAGGTCGGACACAAACCAACCTGTACACTCACAGAAGCAGGCTAGGAAATTTCGGATTTAAGAAGAAGAGAAATTGTACTATCCTTGTAGCGAAGACAAAGGCGCTGATCAGCTTCGCAGTAACATGCACCTTTGTTTTCACATAGGCAAAAATCTGGTTTCTCATGATGCGGCTCAAATGTACATCATTATTGTCTGATAGACAGAAACTGAAGTAAGAATTTTGATGCCATTAAATCGAAGCCATATGGACAAGATTTTATTGATGGAAGAAAAAACAACAATATGTTAGGCCAAAAATAGTTATACAGTAGTTTCTCAGGTCACTAGGCCAAAAATAGTTATACAGTAGTTTCTCAGGTCACTTATGTTTTATTTCCAACAAAATCAAATTAGGAACCACAAGTTGAGGGCACTTAAAACAGATGAGGGAGGGCCTGTGAAACACATCAGGAAAACATGTCCGTGCAATGAATACCCCCTTAAACCCCACTTTTATATAGCAAAACTGGGGTATGCAGGGGTATACCTATTTTTCTTATTTTTGCTCCAAAACATAGATTGTGGGTACTCGTTAGAACCGCCTTTGCGAGGCGGTTCTAACGTGTACCCACAATCTATGTTTTGAGCAAAAATAAGAAAAATATCAACAATTTTCTGACGAAATTTTCAACTTTTACGGCTGAAAAAAATCTCTGTATATTGCATGGGCAAGTTTTCGTAATGCAATTTATTTATTGTTTGGCCTTACTGTTTATGATGTCTGGTTTGATCTGTAGTTGTTTTTTCTGCCGTTCTCCAGGCCATGGTTTGTTGGCTATTTCTGTGAGGTTGGACACACAGCTCACTACTTCCATACTCTGTACCACTGGGATGAATCAAGAGAGTAAAGTCAATGGGATAATCATTGATTATTTTTATAGCCCAATGTAACCATCAGGAAAAATGTCTGCGAAATGTATACCCACTTGTACCCCACTTTTATATAGAAAAACTGGGGTTTGCAGGGGGATACCTAATTTTCTTATTTTTGATTCAAAACATACATTGTAGGCCTAATGTGGCGGTTCTAACGTGTACCCACAATGTATGTTTTGAGCAAAAAAAAAAAAAAAATTAAAAAATAACAAAATTTTTCTACTGAAATTTTCAAATTTTACAGATGAAAAAAAAATCTGTATACTGCATGCGCATGTTTTCGTAATGCCAAGCGTAAGTCACACATACTGCTAAAAAGTAATACAACAAAAATAAAACACCTGATAACAAGGACAGCATTCACTAGAGAGCCAAATGGAAGACTGGAATGTTTATATTAAATTATGTTAGCAGATGCAGATCAGAGGTGCAGTTACTGATCAGCGCCTTTGTCTTTGCTACCTCTTCTTCTTAAACTCAAAATTTCGAGCTTCTCAGTATTAAATTTTTCATGCCAAGGTTCAAATCATCAGGAAAACATGTCTGTGCAATGAATACCCCCTTAAACCCCACTAACAGGTATGCAGGGGTATATTTATTTTCCTAATTTTTGCTCCAAAACAGATCGTGGGTACTTGTTCGAACAAGGCGGTTCTAATGTGTACCCACAATCTATGTTTTGAGAAAAAAATAAGAAAAATATCACAAATTTTCTTCTGTCAATTTTCAAGTTATACAACTTAAAAAAATCTCTGTACATTGCATGGGCAAGTTTTCGTGATATTATCGTTGCCATTTACCATTATCAAAGCCCCCGCTGGTGGTATCCATCTCTCCTGCAGCAGTTCTGATCTCTCCACTGTCATAGCAGTGTATCAGGTCATCTGTGTCCAGGCGGTCCAGGTCGGATGCCAAACGCTCTGGAAAAATAATCAGGAAAAGGTACTACTAAAAATGCTACTTGAAATTCAGAATTTGAAAGAAAATTCCTTCAAATTCTTTGGTTCTCCTATAAACAAAACTGAGAAGAATTTAAGCCATACGATTTGTTCAGCTGTGACATTTTTCTTCAGGTTCCAAAAAGGCTAATATTAATTGCCCTACAGTAATTTCTTTCCTGGCCCTTCCAAATGGTTCTGCTGTGATTTATCTTTATGTTTTCTCTTTATTCTGTCTACCTCTCTGTTTGTCACTTTTGTATTTCACTGATGCTAGCCCGATGGATACCTTGTTGGGAAAGAGCTAGTCATCATGCTCTTCATGCGTTCTGAAACATTTTTGTGAAGTACTTTCGTTCCCTTCTGGTGTCTGGAGTGGGATTTTATATTTAATTTGTGGGATTTTAAATTTAATTTTTCAATCTATGTGCCTTACATTCTTAATTATCCTATACATTTAGTAAAATAATGTATAAAAGGATGCTAACACCTTTAAATTCTTCACCAACCAGTGTATTCTGAGCCGCCTTGTGGGTAGTTTGGGCTCAACCGTTGGAAATCTTAGCAGATAAACTGCATTCCAATATATGGAAATATGAGGCTTGACCTCTAAAATTATTTTCGAGTCCCCGGACTACCTCGTGGGAAAACCAACAATGTGGTTTCCGAACAGGTCCAACAAACCAGCCTGTACAGTCACAGAAGCAGGCTAGAGGCTTGAAATTTTGGACTTAAGAAGAAGAGGAAGTGTACTAGCCATGTAGCGAAAACAAAGGCGCTGATCAGCTTCGCGGCTACCGCTCATTTGTCTGTTGTCATTTTTCAAGAGATGTATGTAAGTTATAAGGTTTGCAAATATGTTTTTTTTTTTCTAGTTTCTACCATCCAAACCATACTTACCAGTACTAATCTCATCAGGTATCGTGGTTGGAAACTGAAAACATGGAAAAAGAATGTAAACATCAGGAAAACATGTCTTTGAAATGTATACCCCCTAATCCCTATACAGGAGTAAACCTATTTTTCTTATTTTTAATCCAAATCATAGATTGTAGGTACTCGTTAGAACCGCCTGGGCGAGGCGGTTCTAACGTGTACCCACAATCAATGTTTTGAGCAAAAATATCGAAACTTTTCCTGTGAAATTTTCAATTTTTATAACTGAAAAAATCTCTGTTTATTGCATGGGCAAGTTTTGGTAGCAACATATGGTCTTAATCTATTTGTCTTAATCTATTACAAATATGTCCAGTATTTGCCTCATAGAAAGATGCATTTTTACAAAACGTTTCTATACATTTTTAATGATGAAGTACATTCAGAAAAGAGCCACATTTTTGATTGACAAGAAGAAATAGGAACATTTATTTAGTTGAGGAGTTCTTTTTTTACAGTATCGAGTTTCTAGTTATCAAAAGCGAGTTTCTAGTTAACAAAAGCGAGTTTCTAGTTAACAAAAGCGAGTATCGAGTTTAAGAAATGAAAAAGCGAGTATCGAGTTAAGAAAAGCGAGTATCGAGTTAAGAAATGAAAAAGCGAGTTTCGAGTTATGAAAAGCGAGTATCGAGTTTAAGAAGTGAAAAAGCGAGTTTCGAGTTATGAAAAGCGAGTTTCGAGTTATGAAAAGCGAGTATCGAGTTAAGAAAAGCGAGTATCGAGTAAAGAAATGAAAAAGCGAGTTTCGAGTTGAAAAAGCGTGTATCGAGTTAAGAAAAGCGAGTTTCGAGTTGATAAAAGCGAGTATCGAGTTAATGTTTTTTGTTGTTGGTGGTGTGTTGTTTCCTTCTATTTTCGAACGAACATAAACTGTACTTGACTTATAATACTGAGCGCCAAGCAAGGTAGCCACTGGTACCATTTTAACGCCTTTGGTATGGCGCGGCCCAGCTTCGAATCCTGACCTCTCGATCCCGAAGCGAACGCTCTACCACTGGGCCGCTCTACCACTTAAGCTAACGGGGCTGGTAAAAGTGACAATACATATGAAGAGCAAGATGACTATCTCTTTCCCAGGAATTATTAAGGTAGCCATCCTTCTAGCTTCAACTAAAAACAAAAAAGTGTATGCAACAGAAGCCGATAGACCAAACAATAAGCGTAAAGAATCAACAGAACCGCCTTGGAATGGTCAGGAAAGTATGAACTGGAGGGCTTAAAACGTTTTTACATAGTCGAAACCTCGCACTAAGTCTACTGTGATTCTATAACAAAATGCGGTTCTTATAGAAGCTTCACAGCGACACCAAGCTTTGAGCGACATTATCATTTTTATTTTGTTTTCTCGTTTATGGCTACCCAAAGGGTGCCACAGTATACCTTTGTGTAACATAAACAAAGTAATTACTAGACGAGTACTAAGTGATTAATTAAATTCGATACACTTAAAGTACTCGTGTTTATTAAAGAGAAACTATAAATTGGGTCCGACTCTTTATGAATCTGAGAACCAATGTATGTCTTCTAATATTAGTAACTCTTGTATTTAAGCGTAGGAGTTTTTTTTTACCTTTACTGTGTTACGTTTTATGTATTAAATCTGAAAACTTTCTTTTGCCTTAATGTATTCCCTCCTCAACCTTATCCTTAAGAGCCATTCTTGTGTGATAGCACTCATAACATTGGGTTATTGCTCTGATATCGGCGAGTTCCCATCAAAACCCTGGTCTCTACAATTTCTTCAAGACCATACCATACAGACCTACTATCAAACAAATATGGTTAACCGAAACATCAGCTCTTTCCCAACAGCTGGTGACTCAGAAGCCAATAATAATAATAATAATAATAATAATAATAATAATAATAATAATAAAACATGAGTCTTTGTTCTGTCGGGTCCACCGGGGTTTAAAAAAGTTGTTTTCTTTTGCTCCGGTATTTCAGAGTCGGCGTTACTGTTGAGTCCTCGTCTCTGCTTCATCTGAGTGTTTACATTTGTTGTTTCTGTGATGATTCATTGACGACGAGTTAGGAAGCTTCTATAAGAACCAAACAATTTTTTGTTATTGATTCACAGTAGACTAAGGGCGAGGTTTGTATCAAGTCAAAAAGTTATAAGCCCTCCAGTAAATACTTTACTGACCGTTCCAAGGCGATTCTATTGTGATTCTTTACGTTTGATGTGTGGTCTGTCAGATTCTGTTGAATACGATTATTTCTGTTTTTATTTGAAGCTAGCCGGATGGCTACTTTCCTGGGAAAGAGCTGGTCATCTTGCACTTCATACGTATTGTCAATTTTCATGTTCATTCCTGGACTTGCTTTTTCTTACTTGAAATGCGTCTTTCAGAGCGGCGACTATTTATCATACAATGTAACGCTAGCAATGACAGGTCTGTTTGTCGATATTGAAAGTGCAAAAAGCCATGTGTAAACAACATATGAAAAATTGTATGATTTGGTCATGGATTATGTTGTTTGAGTCGACTTCTGACCCATTTGGTAGCGGCTTTAAACAACTATAGCACACAGCTACATCTTCGTTTTTCAAACTCGTAATGGTTTCAAACTGTGAGCTATGTGCATTTTATTCTGAGCATTCAAACAAATACGCTAAAATTGTCAAC
Organism: Rugalucina vietnamica; assembly: GCA_964017185.1. NCBI lineage: Eukaryota > Metazoa > Mollusca > Bivalvia > Lucinida > Lucinidae > Rugalucina > Rugalucina vietnamica. Next base: position 6,993,501 of record OZ024877.1, on the reverse strand, counting down.
TCGATACTCGCTTTTGTTAACTCGAAACTCGCTTTTGTTAACTCGATACTCGCTTTCTTAACTAGAAACTCGCTTTTTGAATCAAAACCAAGATCAGTGAGCGTGTTTTCCGAAAATGGAAAGGTCACTTGTCCTATTCGTAGTACAGAGGTGTGTCACACGAAAAGATGCTGATTTACCAATATCGGTTTTTGACTGGACAGTTTATCTCATTCAGTTGCATTTGTCTATAATAAATCTACCCGATAAGTTGATCTTCATCTAATTGATTGCCTCTCTTATGATAATGGTGTAAATCAAGATAAAAAATTCAATTGATATATTTTCCTTTTCTCTGGGCATAGCCATTACTGCACCTGTGTACCAATGTAAATATACCAAACAAGGGCACTATTTGCTCAACTGAGCTGAAGGGTCATGAGGTGAGTCCGTCCGTCGTTCACATTTTCAAAGGTCTCTGAAACCGCTTGGCCAATCAAAGTCAAACTTCGTGTGGAGCATCCTTAAGAAGGGGACCAACGAAAGTTTATATAAACCATTAAAAATCTACATCTCTAGAACCAGAAGGTCTGTGATTTTGAAACTTGGCATGAAGCATCAGGGTAAGGAACTCTACAAGTTTATATAAATCACGACCCTAGGATGACCTTGACCTATTTTACGGCACTGTCAATATTAAGTTCGTCTATGCATTTGAATGGGGGAAAAGTGGGAAGTTGTCATTTAATGGCAGAAAACTTACTGGGAATGAGCAAAGTGGACATTTTATTTATGTTTACGAAAATCTTTTGGCCCCAGAGGGTTGCCTGTCCCTTCCTCAAGCTATATACATGTATATGGCCGTAATATTCACACATCTCCGAAACTGCTTGGCCAGTCAAAGCCAAACTTCATATGGAGCATCCTTAATAACTGGGAACCAAAGTTTATATAGACAGTCCAGGTCACATGACCAAGATGGCCACCATGGCTTTAAATAGCAAACACCTTAAAAATCGTTTTCTCCAGAATTAGAAGGCATAAGACGGGAACTTGGCATGCTATGACGGGAATTTGGCATGAAGCATCAGAGAATGGAGCTCTACAAACTTGATATAAATCATGACTCTGGGAATATGACATTGACCTGTTTTACGACGATAAGGTCAACTTGGGTTGATGGGATATATATAATGTGTAATGTGTATTTGTTCTTCACTGAAAAGGCAGTTTGCAAAAAAAAAAAAAAAAAAAAAAAAAAAAAAAAAAAAAAAAAAATAGTAAATCACCTTTGCACGTGACGTTACATCGGCCTGCACAATTCCACGCCCGGTAAAGTGCAAATTGACCACCGCCGGTGGTCAACGTAAAAAAAGTTGATATACATCCGGTGGTCGTTTTGAGCGTTTCCTGTTATTAGTTTTCGCGAGTTTGGTGGATGTGGAAGGTAAGATGTTTTTTCATCAAAAACATATTAAAAAAATCAAAGAATGTCAGGCTATCAGTTTTTTGCCGTTTAATGTCTAGCCGAAGTGGTAGTTGAAAAAAATAAACCGTTTTACTGCAATCCTTTCCGGCCCGTTTGATCGGTAGTGAAAACGAAAGTAGAATCTGGTCAAACACAGGTTAAAATGCCCTGATCGTGCCATTGCAAGCTTTCTGTAACCAATGGTCGTTGCAGTTAGTTAAATGAACACTAAATTAGCTTTTCAGACATAATTTTAAAATATTTCAAGCTTTCCTTTCAACACTTAGATCGATTTTGTACCGGCGGTCAACTTGAAGTTGCGGTGGTCGTATTGTTCAATGGAGATTACAATGTAAATTTTCATCGTGAGAGAAAGCCAGCAAAAATGCAACTTGATGTCGTTTTCTGTTAGGGGGCACGGCAACATTAAAGGAGATGCATTCTAGACACAACCAAATCCAAATCAATGCCGTCGGTGTCCTCATAATTCAATTTCGTTTGTCCATCAGCCATTCAGTCACATAGTTTAGCAATATCGGATGCATTTATTACTAATTTTTGGTAACCCCAACAATACAAATACTACCTCGTGCAAGATGCATTGAATTTATATACATAATTTGCATTGACTCGTGTTGTTCGTATGAAATATATCTCCTGTTTTGCATTATCAATTCTTTGAATATGTAAAGGTGAATAATCCCCAGGCGGGGGGGGGGGGGGGGGGAGGGTACTCCCATATTAAAGCAGTACGGGTATGTGCCGCGGTAAAGCCCCCCTTTTTTGAGTTTTATTAGCTCTGAAAGCACCTACTTTTTTCAGTTCGATTAGCTCTAAAAGCACCCACTTTTTCCTGAATGCACCCATTTTCCCCAGCTCCATCAGCTCTAAAGGTACAACGTTTACCGTTCTTTCAGCTCTGAAAGCACCAACCTTTTCAGTTTGATCAGCTCCGTAAGCCCCCCTTTTTTAAACCTCGGGCGGCACATACATACCCATTTTATGTGAGTATCCCCCCACCCCGGGGAATAATCACGTGGTTTATATCAATTATATCAGAAGTTCTTCGGGAACAACAACTTGTGAATTGCTGGTGCCAATAGATTCTGTATTAGCTTGTGCATAGCTATGATCTATCATAATCAAACTTCGTTTTGATTTCTTTGGGGTGCTAGTATACGGACTTAATACTTTTGATTTAGTCCCTGTTTTTATGTTTTTCTTCTTAGGAAATCCGAACTTTCCTTTCGGTGTATAGATTTTAGGACAAATTGTCTTTTGGGGTGATGAACCAATAGCTCTATAGGGTGATTAACTGCATTTTGGCTTTATCTAAGATGGCGATTTGAACGGACGTCTTGGATTTCCTGTCTATGCCAGAGATATGTTTCTTGTTCGTCAGGTAACGACGCTTGGTTCGTTTCCCTTTAAATTGATCCATCTGGAAACGTATAAAGGAAAAAATAAGGTCAGTAGGCGCACCTAGAACTGACGAGGCCAGTTATTCTTCAGCATTAATACATGCATTCATTCTACACTTTGCAGTGGACAATCACGTAATGTCGACTCGTTTGAACTAGCGTTTGGGCTTAACCAGCGAGCCAATCGACTACTGGCAAAATCCAGAAACATTATGAATCTATTATTCCAACTGCTCGTCACAATGTGATGAAGAGGTACATGCATGTGTTATTTTACACGCCAATTCATTTAGCATTGAAAAATTTATTATGACCAATGTTTCTTAATATTTCCTCTGAAATTGATATAAACCACGTGATTATTCACCTTTACATATTCAAAGAATTGATAATGCAAAACAGGAGATAGATTTCATACGAACAACACAATGAACGCTTTGCTTAGTGTTACACCTATAATTGTCGAATCTGCAAGACTGATCCTGCTCAACATTAAACAGCAGGTATGTCCTTCAATACTTTTCAAATTGGACAGTAAATCATTTCAAAATTGCTCATTTTTAAGGTCAAATTGACCACCTAGTTTGCAAATTGACCACACTGTTATTCTAGTGGTTTTTCTTCGAGTCAATGCAAATTATGTATATAAATTCAATGCATCTTGCACGAAGTAGTATTTGTATTGTTGGGGTTACCAAAATTAGTAATAATCACATCCGATATTGCTAAACTATGAGACTGAATGGCTGATGGACAAACGAAATTGAATTATGAGGACACCGACGGCATTGATTTGGATTTGGTTGTGTCTAGAATGCATCTCCTTTAATGTTGCCATGCCCCCTAACAGAAAACGACATCAAGTTGCATTTTTGCTGGCTTTCTCTCACGATGAAAATTTACATTGTAATCTCCATTGATCAATACGACCACCGCAACTTCAAGTTGACCGCCGGTACAAAATCGATCTAAGTGTTGAAAGGAAAGCTTGAAATATTTTAAAATTATGTCTGAAAAGCTAATTTAGTGTTCATTTAACTAACTGCAACGACCATTGGTTACAGAAAGCTTGCAAAGGCACGATCAGGGCATTTTAACTTGTGTTTGACCAGATTCTACTTTCGTTTTCACTACCGATCAAACGGGCCGGAAAGGATTGCAGTAAAACGGTTTATTTTTTTCAACTACCACTTCGGCTAGACATTAAACGGCAAAAAACTGATAGCCTGACATTCTTTGATTTTTATAATATGTTTTTGATGAAAAAACATCTTACCTTCCACATCCACCAAACTCGCGAAAACTAATAACAGGAAACGCTCAAAACGACCACCGGATGTATATCAACTTTTTTTACGTTGACCACCGGCGGTGGTCAATTTGCACTTTACCGGGCGTGAATTCTGCGCGTACTTAAAATGGCAGTTTTGTAATTCTTGTTGAAAGTGTTTCAGTCAATTAAACTGCTAAAACGCGACACCAGAGATGGTGATTTCAAACGCTATACGCATCACTATGTAAGCATCAAAATGGACAGGTCTGACGAAATTCGCTCAAAAACGCCCAATATTTGACCCGAACGTTCTGTTCAAGGTCGATTTTGGTTACACACCCTAACATAATTATGCAAAGCGTCAAAAACGCCTGGTTCAAAACGTCACATCACCGACGTCATTTCAGCGCTTCCAGCAGGAATGCTGCGTCCAAACTTCTAAAATCTATGGTCAGCTGTAAACCTGAACGCTGTGGAACAATTACCCAGCTTAGCTCCGGGTGTCTTTGATTTTAGGCTAGCGGTTGACTTGGATACGAGTTGTCTCGGGTACGAGTTTACCAGTTACCGACGTTATTCAGGAAAAGTTTGTACTCAGGCACAAAATGGAGTAATGAACACGTTTTACAGACAGAAAGTCTCCTAGCCCATTTTGTGGTTATTCTGTATTGTCAATGACAATGAAAAAAAAAATGAGAGAGAAAAAAAAAACCAACAACAACAAAAAAAAAAAAAAAAACATGAAAATCTCGATATTCATACGTCGATGAAAATTCTGTTTTAACTATCTTCTGTTCGCATATGCAGAATGTTGGTTTTCTGATGCGGTGGCTCAAGTATTGCACAAATGACGCTTTAAAAGCTCTGTGAAAATTGATTTCAAGAATTCTTAACAAGTAGTGAAATGTATCCACATATTTTTAAACACGTAAATGGAGGTGTTCGCAAAACTGACAATTTGGAGGATCCCAATTTAGATGCTGACTCTGTGACGTCCTTTTGTACGGCCGTGTTTGCTGCGTTGTACCTGGAAAATTAATGACCACATGATACTGTGAACATGTCGACGGGATATCAAGGGACAGAAATCCAAAATTTCGAAACGGAAACCCTGAATGAATTTTGAATATTTGACAATTTTGTAGGCTGTGCGTTTACATTGAATGCCAGAATATATAGGCCTGCTATCCAAATACATACACTTTCAAAGTACTATCTTGGACCCGATAAAGTTATGGTATTTTGGGGTTCGAGGTACTCTCAAAATCCTTTTGGAAAATATGGAAAGACTTTAAACCTTGGATGTGATTTTAAAACCAGATACTTGAATAGTATACGAGTGTATATTGAAACCCCATCCCACAGATGATAAGAATACAATACCATCCCAGCTTTGTTTTCGAGATTTTCAAAATTACCAATTTTAGGGCAAAAATTCGTACGAAATTTTTATAATTCGGAGCACTCTTTAAATTTACTATAATGCTGTCTTTGAGACACGCGCTCGTAACGCTGTCGTTTAGTGCTAGCGCCTAACATCTGGCCCCATGGTTATATTTATTTTACATGCTTAACTCAACTGAGACATAAACTTTCGTTGATTTCTGCTATTTGAATATTTAAGAACAGTTTAAATACATGTTCAGTCACGGCATGAAAAAGTTTTATAACCTTGGTGCCTTGTCTCGCGAGCGATGTACATCCAGTTCGAGGGTCATTCCAGAATTAACGACAAAATCTAAATAAAACTAAAGCTTTACCACCTTTGCATTTCTCATGTACCAACAAACAAACTTTAATATGCTACTCAGTGATTCTTTCAAATGCGTGTCACAATGTCAGGTCTGGTTGCTAGGCAACTAAAGAATGCAAGACGGTAAATGACTTTGGCCGCAACCCATTGTTGTTGATAAAGTTGCTACTTGCCTGAGTTGGGGACCAGGGGTTGGTAACTCGAAGCCATCTTAAGCCTTAAGATAATCTTACGACCAACTTAAGCATCTCTTAAGGATTATGGTGACTAACTGGAAGCGATCTTAAGTTACGGTGACAACTTAACAGTATCGTAACTTTAAGGTCAACTCAAGTCCACCTTAGCGTCATCTTATCTTACAAGGTGACACCTTTGATTTAAATAAAGTTATCATTTTCGCCCTTTTTGATCAAATTTATTGTTATTTTTATGTTGCTGATGCAGCATGTTATGATGCTGTGTATCGCCGTGGTGCAATCCAATTTAATAAGTAATATGGAAATAATAATATGATTTACGTAGCTACGTTTATGTACCATATTTTGCATATGGTGTTGCACTACTGTTGTTACTATAACAGCAACTAGTACTATGGGACCATCACCACTTTACTACTACTACTGCCACTGCTGTATCTGGCGCTGTCTGACTGCGTGCTACTCATTGTTAAGTTGAGTCGACCCTGAAAATGTTTCAAGAGCGACTTAGATGTCAAAAGAACTTCCTTCTTAAACATTTAAATTATGTAAATAAATAAATAAATAAATAAATAAATAAATAAATAAATAAATAAATAAATAAATAAGAATCTAATATCGGAAGTTCGGCAGTGCCGGCGTATTTGCATTCGCGCACGCAACTCGGTTTAAATTGTTCTTTGGCATGTAACTGTCAGCTGTGCTCAAAGCAAAGACTAATCAGACTGCACAAATCCTAAATCTGGACTAAACTATATATTATTCGTTCTGAAGGTCTCGTCACACATAAGCGAAAATCTCTCGACGTAGACTTGCGTCTAATTGCGACATATAGTTTTTATTGATTTATTGCTTTACGTCCCAGTAAACAGCTTTGGTCATGTCGAGACGTTGACTGTTGAAAGGGACGTAAAGCAGTAAATATAACACGCAATTAAACACAAGTATACTCAAGTCTGCGTCGAGAGATTTTCGCTTATGTGTGACGAGGCCTTTAGTAAAATTCAGAGGGAGAGAAACTACTGATGAAAGTGCTTTGACGTGTGAATCGGGCAGTCTGATCGGCGTTGTTATCTGTTTCTGCTTGGATACTGAGAAGCTCAAAGAACAAATGCTGTCCTAATTCATTTAGTTTGTCCACTGTTTCTTTTCTTTTGCCCTGGCCAAAAAAAAAAAACAACAGTCCATATGCCAATACAAAACGGGACAGTCATTTCAGGTTTTGCACGTGAATTCTTAATAAACAGTTCAACTTAAGCGCTAAGGTGATCTTAACGTTAAGAGGACGATGTTACTGGAATAGCGAGGTCTTAAATTTTAAGGTCATCGTAAGTATGTCGTAAGTAGGGGAACTTACGATGCCTTCGAGTTACTAACCCCTGTATCTTAAAACTGGTAACAGATCTGTTGAAGATACAATATATGTTTACATTCCATACCTTCATAAAATAGAAGTCTATCGCCAACCGATGTTGACCTTTGCCTAACCTATCATTTCTAGATTGGCTCAATTGGCTCATTCAAATGGTAAACCCAACGTCATATCAAAGCGTGTTTTCTTTTCTGTTTATAGAAATGGAAGTTTTCCGACAGTGAATTTTGGTTGTTTACTTGTGTTGTCTTATGACTACACAGTGTAACACATGTAACAGGTTATAAAACATTGGCCTCGTCTATTTTGCCTCTTATTTTTCGCGGAAGTCACGGACGCCATAATGGTTTCTGATGGCCAGATTTTCGGTTTAATTTTGCATACAGCTGCTATGAAAATAAGCTACCAAAATGAAGACGAAAATGATACAGAATGCTGTTTTCTAAGTCTTTCTAGTTAGAAATCATACGAAAAACGAGCTAACACGGGTAACTGTCGTGCCTTATTCCTGATGATTCGACCTGCGCAACGCACGTTCAAAATGGCGCGATGTAACTGTACATCTGACTTTAATGAAATGACGTTCTTCGACCTCAGATCTTGAGCCTCAGATCAATCCGTTATGTACAAATGACATGGCACATTTGAAACTTTTGTACATATATTGGTAATAAGGAAACACCAATATCACCACCACCACCAACAACAAAAAACATTAACTCGATACTCGCTTTTCTTATCTCGATACTCGCTTTTTTCAACTCGAAACTCGCTTTTGTTAACTCGATACTCGCTTTTTTCAACTCGAAACTCGCTTTTTCATTTCTTAACTCGATAC